>JBBDGP010000536.1:2692500-3402145 GCA_037952835.1 Lithobates septentrionalis | reverse complement strand
TCTCTCGCCTTCTCTCTCTCTCGCCTTCTCTCTCTCTCGCCTTCTCTCTCTCTCACCTTCTCTCTCTCTCTTGCCTTCTCTCTGTCTCGCCGTCTCTCTCGCCGTCTCTCTCGCCTTCTCTCTCTCTTGCCTTCTCTCTCTCTCTCTCCTTCTCTCTCTCCTCTCTCTCTCCTTCTCTCGCCTTCTCTCTCTCTCTCTCTCCTTCTCTCTCTCTCTTGCGCTCTCTCTCTCTTGCCTTCTCTCTCTCTTGCCTTCTCTCTCTCTTGCCTTCTCTCTCTCTTGCCTTCCCTCTCTCTTGCCTTCCCTCTCTCTTGCCTTTTCTCTATCTTGCCTTCTCTCTCTCCCGCCTTCTCTCTCTCCCGCCTTCTCTCTCACTTGCCTTCTCTCTCTTGCCTTCTCTCTCACCTTCTCTCTCTCGCCTTCTCTCTCTCTCTCTCTTGCCTTCTCTCTCTCTCTCTTGCCTTCTCTCTCTCTCTTGCCTTCTCTCTCTCTCGCCTTTTCTCTCTCTCTCTTGCCTTCTCTCTCTCTTGCCCTCTCTCTCTTACTCTTGCCTTCTCTCTCTCTCTTGCCTTCTCTTGCCTTCTCTCTCTCTCTTGCCTTCTCTCTCTCTCTTGCCTTCTCTCTCTCTTGCCTTCTCTCTCTCTCTCTTGCCTTCTCTCTCTCTTGCCTTCTCTCTCTCTCTTGCCTTCTCTCTCTCTCTCTGCCTTCTCTCTCTCTCTTGCCTTCTCTCTCTCTCTTGCCTTCTCTCTCTCTCGCCTTCTCTCTCTCTCTCGCCTTCTCCCTCTCTCTCGCCTTCTCTCTCTCTCGCCTTCTCTCTCTCTCTTGCCTTCTCTCTCTCTCTTGCCTTCTCTTGCTCTCTCTCGCCTTCTCTCTCTCACCTTCTCTCTCTCGCCTTCTCTCTCTCTCTCTCTTTCGCCTTCTCTCTCTTTTGCCTTCTATCTCTCTTTCGCCTTCTCTCGCTCTCTCTTGCCTTCTCTTGCTCTCGCCTTCTCTCTCTCGCCTTCTCTCTCTTGCCTTCTCTCTCTCGCCTTCTCTCTCTCGCCTTCTCTCTCTCTCTCTCTCTCTCTCTCGCCTTCTCTCTCTCTTGCCTTCTCTCTCTCTTGCCTTCTCTCTCGCTTTCTCTCTCGCCTTCTCTCTCTCTCTCTCTCTCCTTCTCTCTCGCCCTCTCTCTCTCTCTCTCCTTCTCTCTCGCCTTCTCTCTCTCTCTCTTCCTCTCTCGCGCCTTGTCTCTCTCGCCTTCTCTCTCTTCCTCTCTCGCCTTCTCTCTCTTCCTCTCTCTTGCACTCTCTCTCTCTTGCCTTCTCTCTTGTGCTCTCTCTCTCTTGCCTTCTCTCTCTCTTGCCTTCTCTCACTCGTGCTCTCTCTCTCCCTTGCCTTCTCTCTCTCTTGCCTTCTCTCTCTTGCCTTCTCTCTCTCTCCCGCCTTCTCTCTATTGCCTTCTCTCTCTTGCCTTCTCTCTCTCTTGCCTTCTCTCTCTCTCGCCTTCTCTCTCTTACTCTTGCCTTCTCTCTCTCTCTTGCCTTCTCTCTCTTACTCTTGCCTTCTCTCTCTCTCTTGCCTTCTCTCTCTCTCTCTCTCGCCTTCTCCTCTCTCTCGCCTTCTCCCTCTCTCTCGCCTTCTCCTCTCTCTCGCCTTCTCCCTCTCTCTCGCCTTCTCCTCTCTCTCGCCTTCTCCCTCTCTCTCGCCTTCTCTCTCTCTCGCCTTCTCTCTCTCTCGCCTTCTCTCTCTCTCGCCTTCTCTCTCTCTCTCGCCTTCTCTCTCGCCTTTCTCTCTCTCTCTCTCGCCTTTCTCTCTCTCTCTCTCTCTCGCCTTCTCTCTCTCGCCTTCTCCTCTCTCTTTGCCTTCTCTCTCGCTCTCTCTCGCCTTCTCTCTCTCGCCTTCTCTCTCTCGCCTTCTCTCTCTCTCTCTTGCCTTCTCTCTCTCTCGCCGTCTCTCTCGCCTTCTCTCTCTCTTGCCTTCTCTCTCTCTCTCTCCTTCTCTCTCTCTCTCTCTCTCTCTCTCTCTCTCTCTCTCTCTCTCTCTCTCTCCTTCTCTCTCTCTCTCTCTCTCTCTCTCTCTCTCCTTCTCTATCTCTCTCTCTCTCTCTCTCCTTCTCTCTCTCTCTCTTCTCTCTCTCTCTCTCTCTCTCTCTCTCTCCTTCTCTCTCGCCTTCTCTCTCTCTCCTTCTCTCTCTCTCTCGCCTTCTCTCTCTCTCTCGCCTTCTCTCTCTCTCTCTTCTCTCTCTCTCTCTCTCTCTCTCTCTCTCTCTCTCTCTCTCTCTCGCCTTCTCTCTCTCTCTCGCCTTCTCTCTCTCTCTCTCACTTGCTCTCTCTCGCCTTCTCTCTCTCTCTCTCTCGCCTTTTCTCTCTTCGCACTCTCTCCCTCGCCTTCTCTCTCTCTCGCCTTCTCCCTCTCTTGCATTCTCTCTCTCTCGCCTTCTCCCTCTCTCTCGCCTTCTCTCTTTCTCGCCTTCTCTCTTTCTCGCCTTCTCTCTCTCTCTCTCTCTCTCTCTCGCCTTCTCTCTCTCTTGCCTTCTCTCTCGCCTTCTCTCTCGCCTTCTCTCTCGCCTTCTCTCTCGCCTTCTCTCTCTCTCTTCCTCTCTTGCGCCCTGTCTCTCTCGCCTTCTCTCTCTTCCTCTCTCGCCTTCTCTCTCTTCCTCTCTCTTGCGCTCTCTCTCTCTTGCCTTCTCTCTTGCGCTCTCTTTCTCTCTTGCCTTCTCTCTCTCTTGCCTTCTCTCTCTCTTGCCTTCTCTCTCTCTCTCTTACCTTCTCTCTCTTACCTTCTCTCTCTTACCTTCTCTCTCTTGCCTTCTCTCTCTTGCCTTCTCTCTCTCTCGCCTTCTCTCTCTTACTCTTGCCTTCTCTCTCTCTTGCCTTCTCTCTCTTACTCTTGCCTTCTCTCTTACTCTTGCCTTCTCTTGCCTTCCCTCTCTCTCGCCTTCCCTCTCTCTCGCCTTCTCTCTCTCTCGCCTTTTCCCTCTCTCTCGCCTTCTCCCTCTCTCTCGCCTTCTCTCTCTCTCTTCGCCTTCTCTCTCTCTCTTGCCTTCTCTCTCTCACCTTCTCTCTCTTGCCTTCTCTCTCTCTCTCTCTTGCCTTCTCTCTCTCACCTTCTCTCTCTCGCCTTCTCTCTCTCTCTCTTGCCTTCTCTCTCTCTAGCCGTTTCTCTCTCTTGCCTTCTCTTGCTCTCTCTCGCCTTCTCTCTCTCGCCTTCTCTCTCTCGCCTTCTCTCTCTCTCGCCTTCTCTCTCTCTCGCCTTCTCTCTCTCTCGCCTTCTCTCTCTCTCGCCTTCTCTCTCTCTCGCCTTCTCTCTCTCTCGCCTTCTCTCTCTCTCACCTTCTCTCTCTCTCTTGCCTTCTCTCTGTCTCGCCGTCTCTCTCGCCGTCTCTCTCGCCTTCTCTCTCTCTTGCCTTCTCTCTCTCTCTCTCCTTCTCTCTCTCCTCTCTCTCTCCTTCTCTCTCTCTCTTGCGCTCTCTCTCTCTTGCCTTCTCTCTCTCTTGCCTTCTCTCTCTCTTGCCTTCTCTCTCTCTCTTGCCTTCTCTCTCTCTTGCCTTCTCTCTCTCTCTTGCCTTCTCTCTCTAGTGCTCTCTCCCGTGCTCTCTCTCGTGATCTCTCTCTCCCTCGCCTTCTCTCTCTCTCGCCTTCTCTCTCGCCTTCTCTCTCTCTTGCCTTCTCTCTCTCTTGCCTTCTCTCTCTCTTGCCTTCTCTCTCTCTTGCCTTCTCTCTCTCTTGCCTTCTCTCTCTCGCCTTCTCTCTCTTGCCTCTCTCTCTCGCCTTCTATCTCTCTTGCCTTCTCTCTCTCTCTCCCTTGCCTTCTCTCTCTCTCGCCTTCTCTCTCTCTCGCCTTCTCTCTCTTCCTCTCTCGCCTTCTCTCTCTTCCTCTCTCGCACGCTCTCTCTCTTCCTCTCTCGCACGCTCTCTCTCTTGCTCTCTCTCTTGCCTTCTCTCTCTCTTGCCTTCTCTCTCTCTTGCCTCTCTCTCTCGCCTTCTATCTCTCTTGCCTTCTCTCTCTCTCTCCCTTGCCTTCTCTCTCTCTCGCCTTCTCTCTCTCTCGCCTTCTCTCTCTTCCTCTCTCGCCTTCTCTCTCTTCCTCTCTCGCCTTCTCTCTCTTCCTCTCTCGCACGCTCTCTCTCTTCCTCTCTCGCACGCTCTCTCTCTTCCTCTCTCGCACGCTCTCTCTCTTGCCTTCTCTCTCTCTTGCCTTCTCTCTCTCTTGCCTTCTCTCTCTCTTGCCTTCTCTCTCTCTTGCCTTCTCTCTCTCTTGCCTTCTCTCTCATGCTCTCTCTCGTGCTCTCTCTCTCCCTCGCCTTCTCTCTCTCTCTCGCCTTCTCCCTCTCTTGCATTCTCTCTCTCTTGCATTCTCTCTCTCTCTCTCTCTCGCCTTCTCCCTCTCTCTCGCCTTCTCTCTCTCTCTTGCCTTCTCTTGCTCTCTCTCGCCTTCTCTCTCTCGCCTTCTCTCTCTCTCTTTTGCCTTCTCTCTCTTGCCTTCTCTTGCTCTCTTTCTCTCTCACCTTCTCTCTCTTGCCTTCTCTCTCTCTCGCCTTCTCTCTCTCTCGCCTTCTCTCTCTCTCGCCTTCTCTCTCTCTCGCCTTCTCTCTCTCTCGCCTTCTCTCTCTCGCCTTCTCTCTCTCTCGCCTTCTCTCTCTCTCGCCTTCTCTCTCTCTCGCCTTCTCTCTCTCTCGCCTTCTCTCTCTCGCCTTCTCTCTCTCGCCTTCTCTCTCTCTTGCCTTCTCTCTCTCTCGCCTTCTCTCTCTCGCCTTCTCTCTCTCTCGCCCTCTCTCTCTCTCTCTCGCCTTCTCTCTCTCGCCTTCTCTCTCTCGCCTTCTCTCTCTCTTGCCTTCTCTCGCCTTCTCTCTCTTTCTCTTGCGCTCTCTCTCGCCTTCTCTCTCTTTCTCTTGCGCTCTCTCTCGCCTTCTCTCTTCCTCTCTCTTGCGCTCTCTCTCTCTTGCCTTCTCTCTTGCGCTCTCTCTCTCTTGCCTTCTCTCTCTCTTGCCCTCTCTCTCTCGCACTCTCTCCCTTGCCTTCTCTCTCTTGCCTTCTCTCTCTCGCACTCTCTCTCTCCCTTGCCATCTCTCTCTCTTGCCTTCTCTCTCTCGCACTCTCTCTCTCCTGCCTTGCCTTCTCTCTCTCTTGCCTTCTCTCTCGCACCCTCTCCCTTGCCTTCTCTCTCTCTCTCGCCTTTTCTCTCTCTTGCCTTCTCTCTCTCCCGCCTTCTCTCTCTCCCGCCTTCTCTCTCTCCCGCCTTCTCTCTCTCTCTTGCCTTCTTTCTCTCTTTCCTTCTCTCTCTCTCTTGCCTTCTCTCTCTCTCTTGCCTTCTCTCTCTTACTCTTGCCTTCTCTCTCTCTCTTGCCTTCTCTCTCTTACTCTTGCCTTCTCTCTCTCTCTCTCTTGCCTTCTCTCTCTCTCTCTCTTGCCTTCTCTTGCTCTCTCTCGCCTTCTCTCTCTCCTTCTCTCTCTCTCTTTCGCCTTTTCTCTCTCTTGCCTTCTCTCGCTCTCTCTCTTGCCTTCTCTTGCTCTCGCCTTCTCTCGCTCTCACCTTCTCTCTCTCTCTCACCTTCTCTCTCTCTCTCGCCTTCTCTCTCTCTTGCCTTTTCTCACTTTCTCTCTCGCCTTCTCTCTCTCTCTTCCTCTCTCACGCCTTCTCTCTCTCTTGCCTTCTCTCTCTTCCTCTCTCGCCATCTCTCTCTTCCTCTCTCGCACGCTCTCTCTCTTGCCTTCTCTCTTGCGCTCTCTCTCTCCCTTGCCTTCTCTCTCTCTTGCCTTCTCTCTTGCGCTCTCTCTCTCCCTTGCCTTCTCTCTCTCTTGCCCTCTCTCTCTTGCCTTCTCTCTCCCGCCTTCTCTCCCTCTCGCCTTCTCTCTCTTGCCTTCTCTCTCTTTCGCCTTCTCTCTCTTACTCTTGCCTTCTCTCTCTTACTCTTGCCTTCTCTCTCTCTCTTGCCTTCTCTCTCTCTCTTGCCTTCTCTCTCTCTCTTGAATTCCTCTCTCGCCTTCCCCTCTCTCTCGCCTTCTTTCTCTCTCGCCTTCTCTCTCCCTCGCCTTCTCTCTCCCTCGCCTTCTCTCTCTCTCGCCTTCTCCCTCTCTTGCATTCTCTCTCTCTCGCCTTCTCCCTCTCTCTCGCCTTCTCTCTTTCTCGCCTTCTCTCTTTCTCGCCTTCTCTCTCTCTCTTGCCTTCTCTCTCTCTCTTGCCTTCTCTCTCTCTCTTGCCTTCTCTCTCTCTCTTGCCTTCTCTTGCTCTCTCTCGCCTTCTCTTGCTCTCTCTCGCCTTCTCTCTCTCGCCTTCTCTCTCTCTCTTTTGCCTTCTCTCTCTCTTGCCTTCTATTGCTTACTTTCTCTCTCGCCTTCTCTCTCTCTCGCCTTCTCTCTCTCTCGCCTTCTCTCTCTCTCTCGCCTTCTCTCTCTCTCTCGCCTTCTCTCTCTTGCCTTCTCTCTCTCGCCTTCTCTCTCTCTTGCCTTCTCTCTCTCTTGCCTTCTCTCTCTCGCCTTCTCTCTCTCGCCTTCTCTCTCTCTTGCCTTCTCTCTCTCGCCTTCTCTCTCTCTCGCCTTCTCTCTCTCTCGCCTTCTCTCTCGCCTTCTCTCTCTCGCCTTCTCTTTCGCTCTCTCACGCTCTCTCTCGCCTTCTCTCTCCCGCCTTCTCTCTCTCACCTTCTCTCTCTCTCACCTTCTCTCTCTCGCTTTCTCTCTCTCTCTCTCGCCTTCTCTCTCTCTCGCCTTCTCTCTCTCGCCTTCTCTCTCTCTTGCCTTCTCTCGCCTTCTCTCTCTTTCTCTTGCGCTCTCTCTCGCCTTCTCTCTTGCTCTCTCTTGCGCTCTCTCTCGCCTTCTCTCTTGCGCTCTCTCTCTCGCATTCTCTCTCTCTCGCCTTCTCTCTCTCGCACTCTCTCTCTCCCTTGCCTTCTCTCTCTCTTGCCTTCTCTCTCTCGCACTCTCTCTCTCCCTTGCCTTCTCTCTCTCTTGCCTTCTCTCTCTCTTGCCTTCTCTCTCTCGCACTCTCTCTCTCGCCTTCTCTCTCTCTCGCCTTCTCTCTCTCTTGCCTTCTCTCTCTCCCGCCTTCTCTCTCTCCCGCCTTCTCTCTCTCCCGCCTTCTCTCTCTCCCGCCTTCTCTCTCTCCCGCCTTCTCTCTCTCTCGCCTTCTCTCTCTCTCGCCTTCTTTCTCTCTCTTGCCTTCTTTCTCTCTCTTGCCTTCTCTCTCTCTCTTGCCATCTCTTGCCTTCTCTCTCTCTCTTGCCTTCTCTCTCTCTCTTGCCTTCTCTCTCTCGCCTTCTCTCTCTTGCCTTCTCTCTCTCGCCTTCTCTCTCTCTTGCCTTCTCTCTCTCTTGCCTTCTCTCTCTCTTGCCTTCTCTCTCTTGCCTTCTCTCTCTCTTGCCTTCTCTCTCTCGCCTTCTCTCTCTCTTGCCTTCTCTCTCTCTTGCCTTCTCTCTCTCGCCTTCTCTCTCTCGCCTTCTCTCTCTCTTGCCTTCTCTCTCTCGCCTTCTCTCTCTCTCCTTCTCTCTCTCTCGCCTTCTCTCTCGCCTTCTCTCTCTCGCCTTCTCTTTCGCTCTCTCACGCTCTCTCTCGCCTTCTCTCTCTCGCCTTCTCTCTCTCTCTCGCCTTCTCTCTCTCGCCTTATCTCTCTTGCCTTCTCTCTCTCGCCTTCTCTCTCTCTTGCCTTCTCTCTCTCTTGCCTTCTCTCTCTCTTGCCTTCTCTCTCTCGCCTTCTCTCTCTCTTGCCTTCTCTCTCTCGCCTTCTCTCTCTCTTGCCTTCTCTCTCTCGCCTTCTCTCTCTCTCCTTCTCTCTCTCTCGCCTTCTCTCTCGCCTTCTCTCTCTCGCCTTCTCTTTCGCTCTCTCACGCTCTCTCTCGCCTTCTCTCTCCCGCCTTCTCTCTCTCACCTTCTCTCTCTCTCTCTCTTCTCTCTCTCTCGCTTTCTCTCTCTCTCTCTCGCCTTCTCTCTCTCTCGCCTTCTCTCTCTCGCCTTCTCTCTCTCTTGCCTTCTCTCGCCTTCTCTCTCTTTCTCTTGCGCTCTCTCTCGCCTTCTCTCTTGCCTCTCTCTTGCGCTCTCTCTCGCCTTCTCTCTTGCGCTCTCTCTCTCGCATTCTCTCTCTCTCGCCTTCTCTCTCTCGCACTCTCTCTCTCCCTTGCCTTCTCTCTCTCTTGCCTTCTCTCTCTCGCACTCTCTCTCTCCCTTGCCTTCTCTCTCTCTTGCCTTCTCTCTCTCGCACTCTCTCCCTTGCCTTCTCTCTCTCTCGCCTTCTCTCTCTCTTGCCTTCTCTCTCTCCCGCCTTCTCTCTCTCCCGCCTTCTCTCTCTCCCGCCTTCTCTCTCTCCCGTCTTCTCTCTCTCTCGCCTTCTCTCTCTCTTGCCTTCTTTCTCTCTCTTGCCTTCTTTCTCTCTCTTGCCTTCTCTCTCTCTCTTGCCATCTCTTGCCTTCTCTCTCTCTCTTGCCTTCTCTCTCTCTCTTGCCTTCTCTCTCTCTCTTGCCTTCTCTCTCTCTCTTGCCTTCTCTCTCTCTCTTGCCTTCTCTCTCTCTCTTGCCTTCTCTCTCTCGCCTTCTCCCTCTCTCTCGCCTTCTCTCTTTCTCGCCTTCTCTCTTTCTCGCCTTCTCTCTCTCTCTCTTGCCTTCTCTCTCTCTCTTGCCTTCTCTCTCTCTCGCCTTCTCTTGCTCTCTCTCGCCTTCTCTCTCTCACCTTCTCTCTCTCCTTCTCTCTCTCCTTCTCTCTCTCTCTCTCTTCGCCTTTTCTCTCTCTTGCCTTCTCTCGCTCTCTCTCTTGCCTTCTCTTGCTCTCGCCTTCTCTTGCTCTCGCCTTCTCTCTCTCTCGCCTTCTCTCTCTCTCGCCTTCTCTCTCTCTTGCCTTCTCTCTCTCTTGCCTTCTCTCTCTTTCTCTCTCGCCTTCTCTCTCTCTCTTCCTCACTCGCGCCTTCTCTCTCTCTTGCCTTCTCTCTCTTCCTCTCTCGCCATCTCTCTCTTCCTCTCTCGCACGCTCTCTCTCTTGCCTTCTCTCTTGCGCTCTCTCTCTCCCTTGCCTTCTCTCTCTCTTGCCTTCTCTCTTGCGCTCTCTCTCTCCCTTGCCTTCTCTCTCTCTTGCCTTCTCTCTCTTGCCTTCTCTCTCTCTCCCGCCTTCTCTCCTTCTCGCCTTCTCTCTCTCGCCTTCTCTCTCTCTCGCCTTCTCTCTCTCTCGCCTTCTCTCTCTTACTCTTGCCTTCTCTCTCTTGCCTTCTCTCTCTTACTCTTGCCTTCTCTCTCTCTCTTGCCTTCTCTCTCTCTCTTGCCTTCTCTCTCTCTCTTGCCTTCTCTCTCTCTCTTGCCTTCCCCCTCTCTCGCCTTCCCCCTCTCTCGCCTTCTCTCTCTCTCGCCTTCTCCCTCTCTCTCGCCTTCTCCCTCTCTCTCGCCTTCTCTCTCTTGCCTTCTCTCTCTCGCCTTCTATCTCTCTGTCGCCTCCTATCTCTCTCTCTCGCCTTCTATCTCTCTCTCGCCTTCTATCTCTCTCTCACCTTCTATCTCTCTCTTGCCTTCTCTCTCTCTCTTGCCTTCTCTTGCTCTCTCTCGCCTTCTCTCTCTCACCTTCTCTCTCTCGCCTTCTCTCTCTCTTTCGCCTTCTCTCGCCTTCTCTCTCTCTCGCCTTCTTTCTCTCTCTTGTCGTCTCTCTCTCTTGCCGTCTCTCTCTTGCCTTCTCTCTCGCGCCTTCTCTCTCTTCCTCTCTCGCCATCTCTCTCTTCCTCTCTCGCACGCTCTCTCTCTCTTGCCTTCTCTCTTGCGCTCTCTCTCTCCCTTGCCTTCTCTCTCTCTCGCATTCTCTCTCTCGCCTTCTCTCTCTCTTTCGCCTTCTCTTGCCTTCTCTCTCTCTCTTGCCGTCTCTCTCTCTTGCCGTCTCTCTCTCTTGCCGTCTCTCTCTCTTGCCGTCTCTCTCTCTTGCCGTCTCTCTCTCTTGCCGTCTCTCTCTCTTGCCGTCTCTCTCTCTTGCCGTCTCTCTCTCTTGCCGCCTCTCTCTCGCCGCCTCTCTCTCGCCTTCTCTCTCTCGCCGCCTCTCTCTCGCCTTCTCTCTCTCGCCTTCTCTCTCTCTTGCCGTCTCTCTCTCTTGCCGTCCCTCTCTCTCTCTCGCCTTCTCTTGCTCTCTCTCACCTTCTCTCTCTCGCCTTCTCTCTCTCGCCTTCTCTCTCTCGCCTTCTCTCTCTCTAACCTTCTCTCTCTCTCACCTTCTCTCTCTCTCGCCGTCTCTCTCTCTCGCCTTCTCTCTCTCTCTCTCCTTCTCTCGCCTTCTCTCTCTCTCTCTCTCTCCTCCTCTCTCGCCTTCTCTCTCTTACTCTTGCCTTCTCTCTCTCTTGCCTTCTCTCTCTCTCACCTTCTCTCTCTCTCACCTTCTCTCTCTCTCTCGCCTTCTCTCTCTCTCGCCTTCTCTCTCTCTCGCCTTCTCTCTCTCTCGCCTTCTCTCTCTCTCGCCTTCTCTCTCTCTCGCCTTCTCTCTCTCTCTCGCCTTCTCTCTCTTGCCTCTCTCTCGCCTTCTCTCTCTTGCCTCTTTCTCGCCTTCTCTCTCTTCCTCTCTCGCCTTCTCTCTCTTCCTCTCTCGCCTTCTCTCTCTTCCTCTCTCGTGCTCTCTCTCTCTCTCGCCTTCTCTCTCTCTCGCCTTCTCTCTCTCTCGCCTTCTCTCTCTCTCGCCTTCTCTCTCTCTCGCCTTCTCTCTCTTCCTCTCTTGCACGCTCTCTCTCTTGCCTTCTCTCTTGCGCTCTCTCTCTTGCCTTCTCTCTCTCTTGCCTTCTCTCTCTCTTGCCTTCTCTCTCTCTTGCCTTCTCTCTCTCGCCTTCTCTCTCTCGCCTTCTCTCTCTCGTGCTCTCTCTCGTGCTCTCTCTCGTGATCTCTCTCTCCCTCGCCTTCTCTCTCTCTCTCGCCTTCTCTCTCTCTCGCCTTCTCCCTCTCTCTCGCCTTCTCTCTTTCTCGCCTTCTCTCTCTCTCTTGCCTTCTCTTGCTCTCTCTCGCCTTCTCTTGCTCTCTCTCGCCTTCTCTCTCTCGCCTTCTCTCTCTCTTTTTTGCCTTCTCTCTCTCTTGCCTTCTATCTCTCGC
Organism: Lithobates septentrionalis; assembly: GCA_037952835.1. Classification (NCBI taxonomy): domain Eukaryota; kingdom Metazoa; phylum Chordata; class Amphibia; order Anura; family Ranidae; genus Lithobates; species Lithobates septentrionalis. The sequence continues at coordinate 3,391,143 of JBBDGP010000536.1, read as the reverse complement.
CTTCTCTCTCTTGCCTTCTATCTCTTGCCTTCTATCTCTCGCCTTCTCTCTCTCGCCTTCTCTCTCGCCTTCTCTCTCTCTCGCCTTCTCTCTCTCTCGCCTTCTCTCTCTCTCGCCTTCTCTCTCTCTCGCCTTCTCTCTCTCTCGCCCTCTCTCTCTCGCCTTCTCTCTCTCTTGCCTTCTCTCGCCTTCTCTCTCTTTCTCTTGCACTCTCTCTCGCCTTCTCTCTCTTTCTCTTGCGCTCTTTCTCGCCTTCTCTCTCTTTCTCTTGCGCTCTCTCTCGTCTTCTCTCTTGCTCTCTCGCACGCTCTCTCTCTCTTGCCTTCTCTCTTGTGCTCTCTCTCTCTTGCCTTCTCTCTCTCTCTTGCCTTCTCTCTCTCGCACTCTCTCTCTCCCTTGCCTTCTCTCTCTCTTGCCTTCTCTCTCTCGCACTCTCGCTCTCCCTTGCCTTCTCTCTCTCTTGCCTTCTCTCTCTCGCACTCTCTCTCTCGCCTTCTCTCTCTCTCTCGCCTTCTCTCTCTCTCGCCTTCTCTCTCTCTTGCCTTCTCTCTCTCCCGCCTTCTCTCTCTCCCGCCTTTTCTCTCTCCCGCCTTCTCTCTCTCCCGCCTTCTCTCTCTCTCGCCTTCTCTCTCTCTTGCCTTCTTTCTCTCTCTTGCCTTCTCTCTCTCTCTCTTGCCTTCTCTCTCTCTCTCTTGCCTTCTCTCTCTCTCTCTTGCCTTCTCTCTCTCTCTTGCCTTCTCTTGCCTTCTCTCTCTCTTGCCTTCTCTCTCTCTTGCCTTCTCTCTCTCTTGCCTTCTCTCTCTCTCGCCTTCTCTCTCTCGCCTTCTCTCTCTCGCCTTCTCCCTCTCTCTCGCCTTCTCTCGCCTTCTCCCTCTCTCTCGCCTTCTCCCTCTCTCTCGCCTTCTCTCTCGCCTTCTCTCTCTCTCGCCTTCTCTCTCTCTCGCCTTCTCTCTCTCTCGCCTTCTCTCTCTCTCGCCTTCTCTCTCTCTCGCCTTCTCTCTTTCTCGCCTTCTCTCTCTTGCCTTCTCTCTCTCTCTTGCCTTCTCTCTCTCTCTTGCCTTCTCTCTCTCCTTCTCTCTCTCTCTCTTTCGCCTTTTCTCTCTCTTGCCTTCTCTCGCTCTCTCTTGCCTTCTCTTGCTCTCGCCTTCTCTCTCTCTCTCACCTTCTCTCTCTCGCCTTCTCTCTCTCTTGCCTTCTCTCGCTTTCTCTCTCGCCTTCTCTCTCTCTCTTCCTCTCTCGTGCCTTCTCTCTCTCTTGCCTTCTCTCTCTTCCTCTCTCGCCATCTCTCTCTTCCTCTCTCGCACGCTCCCTCTCTCGCACGCTCTCTCTCTCGCCTTCTCTCTTGCGCTCTCTCTCTCCCTTGCCTTCTCTCTCTCTTGCCTTCTCTCTCTTGCCTTCTCTCTCTTACTCTTGCCTTCTCTCTCTCTCTTGCCTTCTCTTGCCTTCTCTCTCTCTCTTGCCTTCTCTCTCTCTCGCCTTCCCTCTCTCTCGCCTTCCCTCTCTCTCGCCTTCCCTCTCTCTCGCCTTCCCTCTCTCTCGCCTTCTCTCTCTCTCGCCTTCTCCCTCTCTCTCGCCTTCTCTCTCTCGCCTTCTCTCTCTCACCTTCTCTCTCTCGCCTTCTATCTCTCGCCTTCTATCTCTCTCTCTCGCCTTCTATCTCTCTCTCGCCTTCTCTCTCTCTCTTGCCTTCTCTTGCTCTCTCTCGCCTTCTCTCTCTCACCTTCTCTCTCTCGCCTTCTCTCTCTCTTTCGCCTTCTCTCGCCTTCTCTCTCTCTCTTGCCTTCTCTCTCTCTTGCAGTCTCTCTCTCTTGCCGTCTCTCTCTTGCCTTCTCTCTCTCGCCTTCTCTCTCTCGCCATCTCTCTCTCTCTTGCCTTCTCTCTCTCTTGCCGTCTCTCTTGCCGTCTCTCTATCTTGCGTCTCTCTCTCTCGCCTTCTCTCTCTCTCGCCTTCTCTCTCTCTCGCCTTCTCTCTCTCTCGCCTTCTCTCTCTTGCCTTCTCTCTCTCTTTCGCCTTCTCTCTCTCTTTCACCTTCTCTCTCTCTCTCTTGCCTTCTCTCTCTCTTGCCTTCTCTCTCTCTTGCCTTCTCTCTCTCTTGCCTTCAATCTCTCTTGCCGTCTCTCTCTCTTGCCGTCTCTCTCTCTCTTACTCTCTCTCGCTCGCTCTCTCTCGCCTTCTCTCTTTCTCACCTTCTCTCTTTCTCGCCTTCTCTCTCGCCTTCTCTCACTCTCTCGTCTTCTCTCTCTCTCTTGCCGTCTCTCTCTCTTGCCGTCTCTCTCTCTCTTGCCGTCTCTCTCTCTCTTGCCTTCTCTTGCTCTCTCTCTCTCTCTCTCTCTTGCCTTCTCTTGCTCTCTCTCGCTCTCTCTCGCCTTCTCTCTCTCTCACCTTCTCTCTCTCTCTCGCCTTCTCTCTCTCTCTCTCGCCTTCTCTCTCTCTCTCGCCTTCTATCTCTCTCTCGCCTTCTATCTCTCTCGCGCCTTCTCTCTCTCTTGCCTTCTCTTGCTCTCTCTCGCCTTCTCTCTCTCACCTTCTCTCTCTCGCCTTCTCTCTCTCTCGCCTTCTCTCTCTCTTTCGCCTTCTCTCGCCTTCTCTCTCTCTTGCCCTCTCTCTTTCTTGCCCTCTCTCTTTCTTGCCCTCTCTCTCTCTTGCCTTCTCTCTCTCTCTCTTGCCTTCTCTCTCTCTCTTGCCTTCTCTCTCTCTCTTGCCATCTCTCTCTCTTGCCGTCTCTCTCTCTTGCCGTCTCTCTTGCCTTCTCTCTCTTGCCTTCTCTCTCTCGCCTTCTCTCTCTCTTTCGCCTTCTCTCGCCTTCTCTTGCTCTCTCTTGCCCTCTCTCTTGCCTTCTCTCTCTCTTGCCGTCTCTCTCTCTTGCCGTCTCTCTCTCTTGCCGTCTCTCTCTCTTGCCATCTCTCTTGCCTTCTCTCTCTTGCCTTCTCTCTCTCGCCTTCTCTCTCTCGCCTTCTCTCTCTCTTGCTTCTCTCTCTCTCTTGCTTCTCTCTCTCTCTTGCTTCTCTCTCTCTTGCCGTCTCTCTCTCTTGTCGTCTCTCTCTCGCCTTCTCTCTCTCGCCTTCTCTCTCTCGCCTTCTCTCTCTCTCTTGCCTTTTCTCTCTCTCGCCTTCTCTCTCTCTCGCCTTCTCTCTCTTGCCTTCTCTCTCTCTTGCCTTCAATCTCTCTTGCCTTCTCTCTCTCTTGCCGTCTCTCTCTCTTGCCTTCTCTCTCTCTCTTGCTTTCTCTTGCTCTCTCTCGCTCTCTCTCGCCTTCTCTCTCTCACCTTCTCTCTTTCTCGCCTTCGCTCTCGCCTTCTCTCACTCTCTCGTCTTCTCTCTCTCTTTCTTGCCGTCTCTCTCTCTCTCTTGCCTTCTCTTGCTCTCTCTCGCTCTCTCTCGCCTTCTCTCTCTCACCTTCTCTCTCTCTCGCCTTCTCTCACTCTCTCGTCTTCTCTCTCTCTCCTCTCTCGCCTTCTCTCTCTCTCTCGCCTTCTCTCTCTCTCGCCTTCTCTCTCTCTCTCGCCTTCTCTCTCTCTCTCTCGCCTTCTCTCTCTCTCTCTCGCCTTCTCTCTCTCTCTCTCACCTTCTCTCTCTCTCTCTCGCCTTCTCTCTTCCTCTCTCGCCTTCTCTCTCTCTCTCCTTCTCTTGCCTTCTCTCTCGCTCTCCCTCGCTCTCTCGCGCTCTCTCTCTCTCTTGCCTTCTCTCACTCTCGCCTTCTCTCTCTCTTGCCTTCTCTCTCTTCCTCTCTTGCCTTCTCTCTCTTTCTCGCCTTCTCTCTCTTTCTCTTGCGCTCTCTCTCGTCTTCTCTCTTGCTCTCTCGCACGCTCTCTCTCTCTTGCCTTCTCTCTTGTGCTCTCTCTCTCTTGCCTTCTCTCTCTCTCTTGCCTTCTCTCTCTCGCACTCTCTCTCTCCCTTGCCTTCTCTCTCTCTTGCCTTCTCTCTCTCGCACTCTCGCTCTCCCTTGCCTTCTCTCTCTCTTGCCTTCTCTCTCTCGCACTCTCTCCCTTGCCTTCTCTCTCTCTCGCCTTCTCTCTCTCTCGCCTTCTCTCTCTCTTGCCTTCTCTCTCTCCCGCCTTCTCTCTCTCCCGCCTTCTCTCTCTCCCGCCTTCTCTCTCTCTCGCCTTCTCTCTCTCTTGCCTTCTCTCTCTCTCTCTTGCCTTCTCTCTCTCTCTCTTGCCTTCTCTCTCTCTCTTGCCTTCTCTTGCCTTCTCTCTCTCTTGCCTTCTCTCTCTGTCGCCTTCTCTCTGTTGCCTTCTCTCTCTCGCCTTCTCTCTCTCGCCTTCTCTCTCTCGCCTTCTCCCTCTCTCTCGCCTTCTCTTGCCTTCTCCCTCTCTCTCGCCTTCTCCCTCTCTCTCGCCTTCTCTCTCTCTCGCCTTCTCTCTCGCCTTCTCTCTCTCTCGCCTTCTCTCTCTCTCGCCTTCTCTCTTTCTCGCCTTCTCTCTCTTGCCTTCTCTCTCTTGCCTTCTCTCTCTCTCTTGCCTTCTCTTGCTCTCTCTCGCCTTCTCTCTCTCACCTTCTCTCTCTCCTTCTCTCTCTCTCTCTTTCGCCTTTTCTCTCTCTTGCCTTCTCTCGCTCTCTCTCTTGCCTTCTCTTGCTCTCGCCTTCTCTCTCTCTCACCTTCTCTCTCTCGCCTTCTCTCTCTCTCGCCTTCTCTCTCTCTTGCCTTCTCTCGCTTTCTCTCTCGCCTTCTCTTCCTCTCTCGTGCCTTCTCTCTCTCTTGCCTTCTCTCTCTTCCTCTCTCGCCATCTCTCTCTTCCTCTCTCGCACGCTCTCTCTCTCGCCTTCTCTCTTGCGCTCTCTCTCTCCCTTGCCTTCTCTCTCTCTTGCCTTCTCTCTCTTGCCTTCTCTCTCTCTCCCGCCTTCTCTCCCTCTCGCCTTCTCTCTCTTGCCTTCTCTCTCTCTCGCCTTCTCTCTCTTACTCTTGCCTTCTCTCTCTCTTGCCTTCTCTCTCTTACTCTTGCCTTCTCTCTCTTACTCTTGCCTTCTCTCTCTCTCTTGCCTTCTCTTGCCTTCTCTCTCTCTCTTGCCTTCTCTCTCTCTCACCTTCCCTCTCTCTCGCCTTCCCTCTCTCTCGCCTTCCCTCTCTCTCGCCTTCCCTCTCTCTCGCCTTCTCTCTCTCTCTCGCCTTCTCTCTCTCTCGCCTTCTCTCTCTCTCGCCTTCTCTCTCTCTCGCCTTCTCCCTCTCTCTCGCCTTCTCCCTCTCTCTCGCCTTCTCTCTCTCGCCTTCTATCTCTCTCTCGCCTTCTATCTCTCTCTTGCCTTCTTGCTCTCTCTCGCCTTCTCTCTCTCGCCTTCTCTCTCTCGCCTTCTCTCTCTCACCTTCTCTCTCTCTTTCGCCTTCTCTCGCCTTCTCTCTCTCTCTTGCCTTCTCTCTCTTGCAGTCTCTCTCTCTTGCCGTCTCTCTCTTGCCGTCTCTCTCTCGCCTTCTCTCTCTCGCCATCTCTCTCTCTCTTGCCTTCTCTCTCTCTTGCCGTCTCTCTTGCCGTCTCTCTATCTTGCGTCTCTCTCTCTCGCCTTCTCTCTCTCTCGCCTTCTCTCTCTCTCGCCTTCTCTCTCTTGCCTTCTCTCTCTCTTTCGCCTTCTCTCTCTCTTTCACCTTCTCTCTCTCTCTTGCCTTCTCTCTCTCTTGCCTTCAATCTCTCTTGCCGTCTCTCTCTCTTGCCGTCTCTCTCTCTCTTACTCTCTCTCGCCTTCTCTCTTTCTCGCCTTCTCTCTCGCCTTCTCTCACTCTCTCGTCTTCTCTCTCTCTCTCTTGCCGTCTCTCTCTCTTGCCGTCTCTCTCTCTTGCTGTCTCTCTCTCTCTTGCCTTCTCTTGCTCTCTCTCTCTCTCTCTCTCTCTCTTGCCTTCTCTTGCTCTCTCTCGCCTTCTCTCTCGCCTTCTCTCTCTCTCGCCTTCTCTCTCTCTCTCGCCTTCTCTCTCTCTCTCGCCTTCTCTCTCTCTCTCTCTCTCTCGCCTTCTATCTCTCTCTCGCCTTCTCTCTCTCTCTCTCTCTCGCCTTCTCTCTCTCTTGCCTTCTCTTGCTCTCTCTCGCCTTCTCTTTCTCTCTCTCGCCTTCTCTCTCTCACCTTCTCTCTCTCGCCTTCTCTCTCTCTCGCCTTCTCTCTCTCTTTCGCCTTCTCTCGCCTTCTCTCTCTCTCTTGCCCTCTCTCTTTCTTGCCCCCTCTCTCTCTTGCCTTCTCTCTCTCTCTTGCCTTCTCTCTCTCTTGCCGTCTCTCTCTCTTGCCGTCTCTCTCTCTTGCCGTCTCTCTTGCCTTCTCTCTCTCGCCTTCTCTCTCTTGCCGTCTCTCTCTCTTGCCGTCTCTCTCTCTTGCCGTCTCTCTCTCTTGCCGTCTCTCTCTCTCTTGCCGTCTCTCTCTCTTGCCGTCTCTCTCTCTTGCCTTCTCTCTCTCTTGCCGTCTCTCTCTCTTGCCTTCTCTCTCTCTCTTGCCTTCTCTTGCTCTCTCTCGCTCTCTCTCGCCTTCTCTCTCTCACCTTCTCTCTTTCTCGCCTTCGCTCTCGCCTTCTCTCACTCTCTCGTCTTCTCTCTCTCTTTCTTGCCGTCTCTCTCTCTCTCTTGCCTTCTCTTGCTCTCTCTCGCTCTCTCTCGCCTTCTCTCTCTCTCACCTTCTCTCTCTCTCGCCTTCTCTCTCGCCTTCTCTCACTCTCTCGTCTTCTCTCTCTCTCCTCTCTCACCTTCTCTCTCTCTCTCGCCTTCTCTCTCTCTCTCTCGCCTTCTCTCTCTCTCTCTCGCCTTCTCTCTCTCTCGCCTTCTCTCTTCCTCTCTCGCCTTCTCTCTCTCTCTCCTTCTCTTGCCTTCTCTCTCGCTCTCCCTCGCTCTCTCGCGCTCTCTCTCTCTCTCTCTTGCCTTCTCTCACTCTCGCCTTCTCTCTCTCTTGCCTTCTCTCTCTTCCTCTCTTGCCTTCTCTCTCTTTCTCGCCTTCTCACTCGCCTTCTCTCTCTCCTTCTCTCTCTCTTGCCTTCTCTCTCTCTCTCGCCTTCTCTCTCTCTTGCCTTCTCTCACCTCTCTCTCTCGCCTTCTCTCTCTCTCGCCTTCTCTCTCTCTCTCGCCTTCTCTCTCTTCCTCTCTTGCCTTCTCTCTCTCTCACCTTCTCTCTCTTTCTCGCCTTCTCACTCGCCTTCTCTCTCTCTCGCCTTCTCTCTCTCTCGCCTTCTCTCTCTCTCGCCTTCTCTCTCTCTTGCCTTCTCTCTCTCTTGCCTTCTCTCTCTCTTGCCTTCTCTCTCTTACTCTTGCCTTCTCTCTCTTACTCTTGCCTTCTCTCTCTTACTCTTGCCTTCTCTCTCTCTCTTGCCTTCTCTTGCCTTCTCTCTCTCTCTTGCCTTCTCTCTCTCTCGCCTTCCCTCTCTCTCGCCTTCCCTCTCTCTCGCCTTCTCTCTCTCTCGCCTTCCCTCTCTCTCGCCTTCTCTCTCTCTCGCCTTCTCTCTCTCTCGCCTTCTCCCTCTCTCTCGCCTTCTCCCTCTCTCTCGCCTTCTCCCTCTCTCTCGCCTTCTCCCTCTCTCTCGCCTTCTCCCTCTCTCTCGCCTTCTCCCTCTCTCTCGCCTTCTCCCTCTCTCTCGCCTTCTCCCTCTCTCTCGCCTTCTATCTCTCTCTCTCGCCTTCTCTCTCTCTCTTGCCCTCTCTCTCTCTCGCCTTCTATCTCTCTCTTGCCTTCTCTTGCTCTCTCTCGCCTTCTCTCTCTCACCTTCTCTCTCTCTCTTGCCTTCTCTCTCTCTTGCAGTCTCTCTCTCTCTTGCCGTCTCTCTCTCGCCTTCTCTCTCTCGCCATCTCTCTCTCTCTCTTGCCTTCTCTCTCTCTTGCCTTCTCTCTCTCTTGCCGTCTCTCTTGCCGTCTCTCTATCTTGCGTCTCTCTCTCTCGCCTTCTCTCTCTCTCGCCTTCTCTCTCTCTCGCCTTCTCTCTCTCTCGCCTTCTCTCTCTCTCGCCTTCTCTCTCTCTCGCCTTCTCTCTCTCTCGCCTTCTCTCTCTTTCGCCTTCTCTCTCTCTTTCACCTTCTCTCTCTCTCTTGCCTTCTCTCTCTCTTGCCTTCAATCTCTCTTGCCGTCTCTCTCTCTTGCCGTCTCTCTCTCTCTTGCTCTCTCTCGCTCGCTCTCTCTCGCCTTCTCTCTTTCTCACCTTCTCTCTTTCTCGCCTTCTCTCTCGCCTTCTCTCACTCTCTCGTCTTCTCTCTCTCTTGCCGTCTCTCTCTCTTGCCGTCTCTCTCTCTCTCTTGCCTTCTCTTGCTCTCTCTCGCTCTCTCTCGCTCTCTCTCGCCTTCTATCTCTCTCTCGCCTTCTATCTCTCTCTCGCCTTCTATCTCTCTCTTGCCTTCTCTCTCTCTCTTGCCTTCTCTTGCTCTCTCTCGCCTTCTCTCTCTCACCTTCTCTCTCTCGCCTTCTCTCTCTCGCCTTCTCTCTCTCTTTCGCCTTCTCTCGCCTTCTCTCTCTCTCTTGCCCTCTCTCTCTCTTGCCTTCTCTCTCTTGCCGTCTCTCTCTCTTGCCGTCTCTCTCTCTTGCCGTCTCTCTTGCCTTCTCTCTCTCGCCTTCTCTCTCTCTTTCGCCTTCTCTCGCCTTCTCTCTCTCTTGCCCTCTCTCTCTCTTGCCCTCTCTCTCTCTTGCCCTCTCTCTCTCTTGCCTTCTCTCTCTCTTGCCGTCTCTCTCTCTTGCCGTCTCTCTCTCTTGCCGTCTCTCTTGCCTTCTCTCTCTCGCCTTCTCTCTCTTGCCGTCTCTCTCTCTTGCCGTCTCTCTCTCTTGCCGTCTCTCTCTCTCTTGCCGTCTCTCTCTCTTGCCGTCTCTCTCTCTCTTGCCGTCTCTCTCTCGCCTTCTCTCTCTCGCCTTCTCTCTCTCGCCTTCTCTCTCTCGCCTTCTCTCTCTCTTTCGCCTTCTCTCTCTCTTTCGCCTTCTCTCTCTCTCGCCTTCTCTCTCTCTCGCCTTCTCTCTCGCCTTCTCTCTCGCCTTCTCTCTCTCGCCTTCTCTCTCTCGCCTTCTCTCTCTCGCCTTCTCTCTCTTTCGCCTTCTCTCTCGCCTTCTCTCTCTCTTGCCTTCAATCTCTCTTGCCTTCTCTCTCTCTTGCCGTCTCTCTCTCTTGCCGTCTCTCTCTCTTGCCGTCTCTCTCTCTTGCCGTCTCTCTCTCTTGCCGTCTCTCTCTCTCTCTTGCCGTCTCTCGCTCTCTCTTGCCTTCTCTTGCTCTCTCTCGCTCTCTCTCGCCTTCTCTCTCTCACCTTCTCTCTTTCTCGCCTTCGCTCTCGCCTTCTCTCTCTCTCGTCTTCTCTCTCTCTCTTGCCGTCTCTCTCTCTTGCCTTCTCTTGCTCTCTCTCGCTCTCTCTCGCCTTCTCTCTCTCTCACCTTCTCTCTCTCTCGCCTTCTCTCTCGCCTTCTCTCACTCTCTCGTCTTCTCTCTCTCCTCTCTCGCCTTCTCTCTCTCTCGCCTTCTCTCTCTCTCTCTCTCGCCTTCTCTCTCTCGCCTTCTCTCTTCCTCTCTCGCCTTCTCTCTCTCTCTCTCCTTCTCTTGCCTTCTCTCTCGCTCTCCCTCGCTCTCTGGCGCTCTCTCTCTCTCTTGCCTTCTCTCACTCTCGCCTTCTCTCTCTCTTGCCTTCTCTCTCTTCCTCTCTTGCCTTCTCTCTCTCTCACCTTCTCTCTTTCTCGCCTTCTCACTCGCCTTCTCTCTCTCGCCTTCTCTCTCTCTCGCCTTCTCTCTCTCTCTCGCCTTCTCTCTCTCTCTCGCCTTCTCTCTCTCTCTCGCCTTCTCTCTCTCTCTCGCCTTCTCTCTCTTCCTCTCTCGCCTTCTCTCTCTTCCTCTCTCGCCTTCTCTCTCTTCCTCTCTCGCCTTCTCTCTCTCTCGCCTTCTCTCTCTCTCGCCTTCTCTCTCTCTCGCCTTCTCTCTCTCTCGCCTTCTCTCTCTCTCGCCTTCTCTCTCTCTCTCTCTCCTTCTCTCGCCTTCTCTCGCGCGCGCCTTCTCTCGCGTGCGCTCTCTCTCTCTCGCGCTCTCTCTCTCTCTTGCCTTCTCTCACTCTCGCCTTCTCTCTCTTCCTCTCTTGCCTTCTCTCTCTCTCGCCTTCTCTCTCTCCTTCTCTCGCCTTCTCTCTCGCGCTCTCGCTCGCCTTCTCTCTCTTGCCTTCTCTCTCGCCTTCTCTCTCTCGCCTTCTCTCTCTCGCCTTCTTTCTCTTTCTCGCCTTCTCACTCGCCCTCTCTCGTCTCCTTCTCTCTCTCGTCTCCTTCTCTCTCTCGCCTTCTCTCTCTCTCGCCTTCTCTCTCTCTCGCCTTCTCTCTCTCTCTCGCCTTCTCTCTCTCTCTCGCCTTCTCTCTCTCTCTCGCCTTCTCTCTCTCTCGCCTTCTCTCTCTCTCGCCTTCTCTCTCTCGCCTTCTCTCTCTCGCCTCCTCTCTCTCGCCTCCTCTCTCTCTTTCGCCTTCTCTCTCTTTCGCCTTCTCTCTCTTTCGCCTTCTCTCTCTTTCTCGCCTTCTCTCTCTCTCGCCTTCTCTCTCTCTCTTGCCTTCTCTCTCTCTCTTGCCGTCTCTCTCTCACCTTCTCTCTCTCGCCTTCTCTCTCTCTTTTGCCTTCTCTCTCTTTTGCCTTCTCTCTTCGCCTTCTCTCTCTTTCGCCTTCTCTCTCTCTCTTGCCTTCTCTCTCTTGCCCTCGCTCTCTCTCGCCTTCTCTCTCGCCTTCTCTCTCTCACCTTCTCTCTCTCTCTCTCTTTCGCCTTCTCTCTCCCTTGCCTTCTCTCTCTCTCTCTCTCGCGCTCTCTCTCTCTCGCGCTCTCGCTCTCTTGCCTTCTCTCACTCTCGCCTTCTCTCTCTCTCTTGCCTTCTCTCTCTCTTTTGCCTTCTCTCTCTCTTTTGCCTTCTCTCTCTCTCTTGCCTTCTCTCTCTCTCTTGCCTTCTCTCTCTCTCTTGCCTTCTCTCTCTCTCTTGCCTTCTCTCTCTCTCTTGCCTTCTCTCTCTCTCTTGCCTTCTCTCTCTTCCTCTCTTGCCTTCTCTCTCTCGCCTTCTCTCTCTCTCTCGCCTTCTCTCTCTCTCTCGCCTTCTCTCTTTCTCGCCTTCTCTCTCTCCTTCTCTCACCTTCTCTCTCGCTCTCTCACGCTCTCTCTCGCCTTCTCTCTCCCGCCTTCTCTCTCTCACCTTCTCTCTCTCTCACCTTCTCTCTCTCTCGCCTTCTCTCTCTCTCGCTTTCTCTCTCTCTCGCCTTCTCTCTCTCTCTCGCCTTCTCTCTCTTTTGCCTTCTCTCTCTCTCGCCTTCTCTCTCTTTCGCCTTCTCTCTCTTTCGCCTTCTCTCTCTCGCCTTGTCTCTCTCTCTTGACTTCTCTCTCTCTTGCCGTCTCTCTCTCTCTTGCCTTCTCTTGCTCTCTCTCGCCTTCTCTCGCCTTCTCTCTCGCCTTCTCTCTCTCACCTTCTCTCTCTCTCTCTCTTTCCCCTTCTCTCGCCTTCTCTCTCGCCTTCTCTCTCTCTCTCTCGCCTTCTCTCTCTTCCTCTCTCGCCTTCTCTCTCTCTCGCCTTCTCTCTCTCTCTCCTTCTCTCGCCTTCTCTCTCGCTCTCTCTCGCGCGCCTTCTCTCGCGTGCGCTCTCTCTCTCTCGCGCTCTCTCTCTTGCCTTCTCTCACTCTCGCCTTCTCTCTCTCTCTTGCCTTCTCTCTCTCTCTTGCCTTCTCACTCTCGCCTTCTCTCTCTCTCGCCTTCTCTCTCTCTCGCCTTCTCTCTCTCTCGCCTTCTCTCTCTCTCTTGCCTTCTCTCTCTCTCTTGCCGTCTCTCTCTCACCTTCTCTCTCTCGCCTTCTCTCTCTCTTTTGCCTTCTCTCTCTCTTGCCTTCTCTCACTCTCGCCTTCTCTCTCTCTCTTGCCTTCTCTCTCTCTCTTGCCTTCTCACTCTCGCCTTCTCTCTCTCTCGCCTTCTCTCTCTCTCGCCTTCTCTCTCTCTAGCCTTCTCTCTCTCTCTTGCCTTCTCTCTCTCTCTTGCCGTCTCTCTCTCGCCTTCTCTCTCTCGCCTTCTCTCTCTCTTTTGCCTTCTCTCTCTTTTGCCTTCTCTCTCTTTCGCCTTCTCTCTCTCTCTCTTGCCTTCTCTCTCTTGCCCTCGCTCTCTCTCGCCTTCTCTCTCGCCTTCTCTCTCTCACCTTCTCTCTCTCTCTCTCTTTCGCCTTCTCTCTCCCTTGCCTTCTCTCTCTCTCTCTCGCGCTCTCTCTCTCTCGCGCTCTCGCTCTCTTGCCTTCTCTCACTCTCGCCTTCTCTCTCTCTCTTGCCTTCTCTCTCTCTTGCCTTCTCTCTCTCTTTTGCCTTCTCTCTCTCTTTTGCCTTCTCTCTCTCTCTTGCCTTCTCTCTCTCTTTTGCCTTCTCTCTCTCTCTTGCCTTCTCTCTCTCTCTTGCCTTCTCTCTCTCTCTTGCCTTCTCTCTCTTCCTCTCTTGCCTTCTCTCTCTCGCCTTCTCTCTCTCTCTCGCCTTCTCTTTCTCGCCTTCTCTCTCTCCTTCTCTCACCTTCTCTCTCGCTCTCTCACGCTCTCTCTCGCCTTCTCTCTCCCGCCTTCTCTCTCCCGCCTTCTCTCTCTCACCTTCTCTCTCTCTCGCCTTCTCTCTCTCTCGCTTTCTCTCTCTCTCGCCTTCTCTCTCTCTCTCTCGCCTTCTCTCTCTTTTGCCTTCTCTCTCTCTCGCCTTCTCTCTCTTTCGCCTTCTCTCTCTTTCGCCTTCTCTCTCTCGCCTTGTCTCTCTCTCTCTTGACTTCTCTCTCTCTTGCCGTCTCTCTCTCTCTTGCCTTCTCTTGCTCTCTCTCGCCTTCTCTCGCCTTCTCTCTCGCCTTCTCTCTCTCACCTTCTCTCTCTCTCTTTCCCCTTCTCTCGCCTTCTCTCTCGCCTTCTCTCTCTCTCTCTCGCCTTCTCTCTCTTCCTCTCTCGCCTTCTCTCTCTCTCGCCTTCTCTCTCTCTCTCTCGCCTTCTCTCTCTCTCTCTCTCCTTCTCTCGCCTTCTCTCTCGCTCTCTCTCGCGCGCCTTCTCTCGCGTGCGCTCTCTCTCTCTCGCGCTCTCTCGCCTTCTCTCACTCTCGCTTTCTCTCTCTCTCTTGCCTTCTCTCTCTCTCTTGCCTTCTCACTCTCGCCTTTACTCTCTCTCGCCTTCTCTCTCTCTCGCCTTCTCTCTCTCTCTCTCTCGCCTTCTCTCTCTCTCTCTCGCCTTCTCTCTCTCTCGCCTTCTCTCTCTCTCTCTCGCCTTCTCTCTCTCTCTCTCTCGCCTTCTCTCTCTCTCGCCTTCTCTCTCTCGCCTTCTCTCGCTCTCTCACGCTCTCTCTCGCCTTCTCTCTCCCGCTTTCTCTCTCGCTCTCTCGCCGTCTCTCTCGCCGTCTCTCTCGCCGTCTCTCTCGCCGTCTCTCTCGCCTTCTCTCTAGCCTTCTCTCTCGCCTTCTCACTCGCCTTCTCTCTCTCTCGCCTTCTCTCTCTCTCGCCTTCTCTCTCTCTCTCGCCTACTCTATCTCGCGCGCCTTCTCTCGCCTTCTCTCTCTCTTGCGCCTTCTCTCTCTCTCTCGCCTTCTCTCTCTCTTGCGCCTTCTCTCTCTCTCGCGCCTTCTCTCTCTCTCGCGCCTTCTCTCTCTCTCGCGCCTTCTCTCTCTCTCGCGCCTTCTCTCTCTCTCGCGCCTTCTCTCTCTCTCGCGCCTTCTCTCTCTTGCGCCTTCTCTCTCTCGCGCGTGCCTTCTCTCTGTCGCCCTCTCTCTCCCCTGCCCCATCGCTCTCGCCCTCTCTTTTGTCTTCCCTCTTTCTTGCCCTCTCTCTCACCCTCTCCTTCTCCCTTGCCCCATCTCTCTCACCTTCTCTCTCTCTCGCCTCTCCCTCTCTCGCTTTCTCTCACCCTCTCTCGCTTAGACTCTCTTGAGTTTAACATTTAGCTCCCTGCACAAAATATGTTGTTTTGGATTAAAACACATTAATAAAAACTTAACTGATCAGTATTTTTTATTCAAGAGTCCAAATAGAACATTCAATACCAAATGCAAAACCGCAAGAGAATAGAGCACTTAAACTGTCTATTCCTAATTATGAAGATCAAAGGTCGAACTCTGTAGTGGACTCTACAGAATCATCGCTGCATCATGTAGACTCACATCAAGTGATCTCTCAAGACTCTCACGAATTGCCCACTGTGGAGAAAATAGAACAGGAAAAAGGGGATAAAGCAGATGATATATCAGAGGATGATAATTTTTCAAGGTAACTAAAAAATACACAAGTTTTGTTTAAAATGTTGCTGTATCAGTACAAACTCTTCCTGTTTTGCATTTCTAATGTAATATATGCTTTGGAAATAAAGGATCCAATATATAAAGTGGACCACGCCGACAAGGATACAAATGAAAAAAGCTGGATTGTACAAAAGGCATTCTCTGAACGCCCCATTGCTCAGGGATTTTGCATCATACCTACAGGACAGTTTGGGTATCAAGAACTTTAAGCAAGAGGTATAAAACCAGCATTCTTGTACTATATTTGGTTATCAAACTGCATGCTAGAAGATTGAAATGCAAAATGTTTAATATTTCTAGAGTCGTTTCCCCTGGAACGCACCTGAGACCATGACTCCACCTACTAGAGACAGAAAACGCACAAAGGTCACAAGCTCCAAATGGAGGCTCCTTTCTGTCACAGCCATTTCTTGTGTAATGTTCCTTTACTACTTGAGTGAGTAAAGGCAGAGAACTTTGGGCAACACTTTCACACATGCACAACCACATAACTTGAAGGCTGATGAAAAACCGAGTTGGTATACACGAATACACGAATCTAAGCAAGCAGCATAGTGCGGAGACAATAATTCACACAGGCAGATGCAATGGAACTTGTATTTAAGGAATGAAACAACAGTTCACAACAAGCCTCATGGCTACCAGGCTGGGCCCACTCAGTTCAGTAGCATGACAGGAGTAGATTCCAGCTGAAATGACAGCATCTGTTGAGAGGGGACCAAATGTGGCCTGGCCATCTGGTCCCAATCGGGAGTTGGTCCAGAGAGCTGAGGCCTTACGCATATTCTTCATGACAGGAACTTTGACTTTGGAACTGTTACTGTCTCTCACAGACAGTGCACCTGTCCCTTCTATGTCCACTCGCCAAAGTGTGCCAAAACCCAGGAGCTAAGGCCTTAAATAGGCTCTGCCTGACCCAAGATGGCTGCTCGTGTCACATGCGGCAGCAGGATCCAATAGGATAGCTTCCCCAGTGACCCAGGAAACCATAGAGAAACCTTGATTCTCCTGACTTCCTCTCCAGCAACAGTGTTGCTGCGCCCGAGAGCCACCTGCTGTAGAGAAAATAGACTGCACCTGCCTATAAACTGACTGAATTTTAGTACTGTCTGTTCCAACAGAAGCCTACAAGACCGGCTTCTGTCTTGCTGGAAAACCAGCATTTAATCAGCATTTGCAGCCAATGGCTGTAGCAATTAGGGGTGCAATGGATCGCTGCCGATCCGTGATCCGTACGGATCACCCTCCGCGGATCGGCACACCCGTGATCCGCGGAGCACTCTGCGGCCTCAGCCATAGGAAAGGCCGCGGCTTCGGCCTAGCTCCGGAGCGGCGGCCATCTTGGTACACCCGAAAGCGGCCGCTGTCTCGACAGGAAGTGACGTTTCGTCGCCGCCATCTTGCTACACCCCACATTCCTGCACAGTACAATAATGATAGAGTGAGAAGGGGGCAAGCAGAAATCTTGTTACACCCACCGGAGTTTTACATTTAAAAGCTATTTTCAACACAAAACCGAGCTTATATGCATAAATACAGTATTTGTAGATCGGACGGACTGTTTAGATGTTAGATTTTAAAAGCAACAGCAAACCTGCTGACCTTACATGGTTGCTAATGTGACAGAACATCTCTGATTTTCACATTTAATGTTAAATGTGAAAATCAGAGGTGTTCTGTCACATTAGCAACCATGTAAGGTCAGCAGGTTTGCTGTTGCTTTTAAAATCTAACATCTAAACAGTTTGTCCGATCTACAAATACTGTATTTATGCATATAAGCTCGGTTTTGTGTTGAAAATAGCTTTTAAATCTAAAACTTCGGTGGGTGTAACAAGATTTGTGTGTTTTGTTTTTTTTTGTTTTTTTTTGCTGATCCGAAAATGATCCAATCCGTGACTCTGATCCGAGGATCGATCCGATCCGTGAGATTTTTGATCCGTTGCACCCCTAGTAGCAATGATCTGTGTATTCTGAGGTGAGACGTCCCCACTGTCAGAATACTATAGCACTGTGGGGGAGATCCTGCATCCATGTTGCTTGTGTGAATGTGAGAATCTGTCAGTTTATTTTCGTTAAACCTACTGGTTGAATGTATAAAACTGTCAGTGTATACCCTGCTTTAGACTTAACTTTTATTTCCTGGAGATTTTCTAGGAAAGTAGGGATTTCCAGCTTGTACAGTGCTGGGTTATTAGCTAGCAAATTTTCTCGGACCATTAATGGCTGTTGACAGGATGGAGTCTCCTCCTAAAATTGTTTTCCAATTTGTGATTCCTATATCTGCTGGGAGGAGTCCCACTCTCAGTTCCAGAAGACTCCTTGCATGTAGTTACCAGTAAACTAACTTCTCAGTCACTTAAATATAACCATACAGAATTTTCCAAATTGCAGAGGAATTTCTAGAATTTGTCAATAGGACTACTTTGAATTCCACTTGCGGTGTTCTTTTACATGGTGAACTGACCCAATTTCATCACTGAATACCTCTCTCTCTTTCACTTGACTTGCCAGGTTACCAGCTTTGCCTCTGTAAACCCTTATCAATCTGCTCTTTATATTTCTCTGTGCTAACAATGTTGTATGCTCTTGATCCAATTTATAATCTTTTTTTTTTTCTTTTATTTCCCCCCTAGGTTGAGGATGTGGCCAGATTTTTGTTTTATATGAACGATAAATATATAAACCTAAATTTTGTGAAGGACATTAAAAAAGTGAACCATTACTTTAATGCTCTTAAACGATACTTAACAAGCCAGACAATATGTCGCTATTTAAAGCACGTGCGGCGCTTTGTGACATATCAGATGAGCGCTACAGACCTGTTTATCAAGGATTTTAAACTTTTCGAATACTGCTCATTTTTTATCACAGTCACTGACGGGATAATGAAGAAAATAAGGAAAAGCATATCCCGAGACATTGTCAGCAAAAGGTAATATGGGCTTTGAATGTGCTGATTATTCTGACTATATTGTCATTTCCTTGAGCTTCCTACAAAGCTATACCCTTCACATTAACTAATTACAGGTTTGAGTCAATGCTAAGTGTTTCAAAAACTCCAGCTGAATGCCGCAGGCTGCTAGAGGTAGCAAACAAGTCTTTTCTTGAAGCCATTAACAGAGCCCAAAACAATCAGATTTTGGATCTGAGTATGAAATTGGAAGTTGTCTACTATCTGGAAGCTGTGTTGGTACTTAAACACCTCCAGAGACCAGGGGTGGTTACAAACATGACTGTAAGTAGAGATTTTAAGACTGTGTGAATGCAGAGAATATCATGTATGTTATTATGTACTTTATCATGTATTCCTAGGTTTATGAATGGGAGAAACGAGTGCACCACCAGCATGTCACTCCTGAATGCACAGCCTATTTTACAGTCATTGGGGTTCAGCTCCATAAGACATTGACACACCAAGTAGCTGCCTTTGCATTAACTGAAAATGAAGAGATGGTAATATGCTAAAAAGAAAGCGTTTGGGGAGATAAAAAATAAATGTTGATATACTGATTTTTTTTTATATTGATTTTTCCAGTGGTTTAAAATATATTATGAACACATAAGGCCAACATTGTTGAAAAAAAACTCCACAGAGGAAGCATTCTTTGTATCATCATCGGGGAAGAAAATTTACAAAGTATCAAATGATTTAAGAAGATATCATAACAGGTGATTAGGAGTTCATTTTGTAATCTTTTTGCATAGATATAATTTTCATAGTTAAAGTGTTACTAAACCCACAACAGTAAAATCAGTCTGTATATGCAGAATAGTGTTTTGTTATACTCGCTGTGGAACTTAAGGGGTTAATCCTCTTCATTCTGTAAAAAGGCTGTTTCATCCTGTATGCAAAGATCCGGCCCCTCCTGCACTGTCTATCTGGGGAAGACCAGCTAACACAGGCAGGGTAGCCGACCTGCACATGCTCAGATGTTTCTTTTATGCTGGAGAGAACATTTACTTGTTCTCAGAGCTAGCCAGGTCACATGATATTGACATCACATATTTGGGCATGTATACAGGCTGAAGTGGAAATCTCCTCCTACCTGAACTCTCAGCACTGGAGAAACTGTGCAGTTTATCATGTAACCATGGTATACAGATCATCCAAAAAAGTATATAGTGGCAGTACTTTAATTTAAAAAGAATATTTATAAGCTGTGGGCACTGTGGGGGGGGGGGGGGTGAACTATTTTCATATTGCTGGGTTTAGTAACACATTAAGTCCCTGTAAGGCCCCTTTCACACTTATACGACTTGTCCCACGATTTTGTACTGCAAAATCGTATGACAAGTCATTCTCCATGATTTGCAATGACTACCATTCATATTGGCACGACTTTAAGTCGTGCCGACTTGAAAGTAGTCCCTGCACTACTTTGGTCCAACTTCTATGCGAGTTGTACTCCATAGACCTCAATGTTAAACCCTGAAGTAGCATGCAAGTCGTGCCTGAATAATATAGACACGACTTCAGTACGACTTTGTAAGCACAAGCCTGGCTCGCTATTCGGCAAAGGAAAACTTTTTTTTCCTTTCCCGATGAGCGACAGTCAGTGCTGACAGCTGTCTGGTATGAATCCAGAGGGGGAACGCCGCGCCAAGTTTTAAATGAAAAAACTGGCGTGGGTTCCCCCCCAGGGGCATACCAGGCCCTTAGGTCTGGTATGGATCTAAGGGGAACCCCCTACACCGAAAAATCGGCGTGGGGTCCCCCCCAAAATCCATACCAGACCCTTATCCGAGCACGCAGCCTGGCCGGTCAGGAATGGGGGTGGGGACGAGCGAGCACCCCCTCTCCTTGACCGTACCAGGCCACATGCCCTCAACATGGGGGGGTGCGTGCTTTAGGGCATGGGGGGCACCCTGCCGGCCCCCCCACCCCCAAAGCACCTTGTCCCCATGTTGATGAGGACAAGGGCCTCTTCCCGACAACCCTGGCCATTGGTTGTCGGGGTCTGCGGGCGGGGGGCTTATCGGAATCTGGGAGCCCCCTTTATTAAGGGAGCCCCCAGATCCCGGCCCCCCACCCTATGTGAATGAGTATGGGGTACATGGTACCCCTATCCATTCACCTAGGGAAAAAAGCGTCAATAAAAAACACAGTACACAGGTTTTTAAAATAATTTATTAGGCAGCTCCGGGATCTTCTTGCGACTTCGGGGGTCCTCTTCCGACTTCGGGGGTCTCTCCGGCATCTCCTCCCGGTGTCCTGATCTTCTGCCGGCTCCTCAGCTATCTTCTGCAGCTCAATTGCTAGCGGTGGTCCGGACTTCTGCCTTCTGCCTTCTTCTTTTCTTCCAGAGATGTTGACACGACGCTCTCTCCAGCTGGAATGGTCTCTGAACGCTCCGCAACGGACTTATATAGGCGGTGACCCCGCCCCCTTATGAGGTCACTGTCCCGGGGCATGCTGGGACTGTGCCGTCATAAGGGGGCGTGGTCTTCACCCGGTGACCACGCCTCCTAAAACGTCACAGTCCCAGCATGCCCAGGGACTGTGACGGCATAAGGGGGCGGGGTCACCGTCTATATAAGTCCGTTGCGGAGCGTTCAGAGACCATTGCAGCTGGAGAGAGCGTCGTGTCAACATCTCTGGAAGAAAAGAAGAAGGCAGAAGGCAGAAGTCCAGGCCACCGCTAGCAATTGAGCTGCAGAAGAAAGCGGAGGAGCCGGCAGAAGATCAGGACACCGGGAGGAGATGCCGGAGAGACCCCCGAAGTCGGAAGAAGATCCCGGAGCTGCCTAATAAATTATTTTAAAAACCTGTGTACTGTGTTTTTTATTGACGCTTTTTTCCCTAGGTGAATGGGTAGGGGTACCATGTACCCCATACTCATTCACATAGGGTGGGGGGCCGGGATCTGCGGGCCCCCTTATTAAAGGGGGCTCCCAGATTCCGATAAGCCCCCCACCCGCAGACCCCGACAACCAACGGCCAGGGTTGTCGGGAAGAGGCCCTTGTCCTCATCAACATGGGGACAAGGTGCTTTGGGGTGGGAGGGCCGCAGGGCGCCCCCCATGCCCCAAAGCACCCACCCCCCATGTTGAGGGCATGCGGCCTGGTACGGTCCAGGAGGGGGGGGCCGCTAGCTCGTCCCCACCCCCATTCCTGACCGGCCGGGCTGCGTGCTTGGATAAGGGTCTGGTATGGATTTTGGGGGGACCCCCATGCCGATTTTTCGGCGTAGGGGGTTCCCCTTACAATCCATACCAGACCTAAGGGCCTGGTATGCCCCTGGAGGGGAACCCACGCCAGTTTTTTTATTTAAAACTTGGCGTGGAGTTCCCCCTTATGATTCATACCAACTACTGTATGTTTTCATTTGTTAATGCCAAAAACGTGGCAAAGTCGTACAAAGTAGTACTGCTCCCAAATCGCGGTAAAATCGCGGCAAATCGCGGTAAAATCGCTGCAAAATCGCGGCCGCGAAATCACGGTAAAATCGCGCGACTTTGAAGTCGTATAAGTGTGAAAGGGGCCTAAAGCTGTTATGTTTTTACTGCTATCCTGGGCTTTGTTTTTTAAAAGATTGGCCCTCCCACATTCTGTACTGCTGAATAAGACCTGAAAGGAAAGGGAATTCTCCAAATCAGACAAATATCAAAAATGTGTGTTCTTCTAGTAGACTAGGATTGGCTACAACTCAGGTCTTTTAAACCAGTGGTCATCAACCCTGTCCTCAGAGCCCACTAACAGGCCAGGTTTTATGTATTTCCTTGGGGAGATGCAGACTAGAGTACTGCATTCACTGAGTAGCAAATGATATCACCTGTGATGTATTTCAGTTATATTGCAAACCTGGCCTGTTAGTGGGCCCTGAGGACAGGGTTGATGACCACTGTTTTAAACTACCTCTTGCTTCATGTCTATTGCACCCTTTTGTCAGCAGGACCAAAAAACAGAAAATTGTTATCACTTGCTATCAAACAGAGAATTCCATGGCACTGTGAACCCCTTGTATGATGGAGTCTTTGCATTGGTATACTGTTGCAAATATCAGAAGCTGCGTGTTCAGTGAAGTCTCCCTGAGAGCTACTGCTGGAACGTCCCATAGGACCAATATCGGTATGAGGCACTTGTTGAAAAAATATTCTGCCTAACCGAACCAATAATTGGCTTTGCTTACCTGGCAAGAAGACCAACCTTAACTGACTAAGTGATTCTCTGCCCCATGAAAAGTTTCTTTGCAAGATGCAACAAGAAAAATACTTTTGGTGTCCCCTTTCTAGGCAATGTAGGCTACTACTGTCTTGTTGTCAACCCCTTTAAAATCTTGAAAGGCTTGCAATGCTAGAAAAAGGCTTTCTTCCATTCAAGATACTTGGGGAGTCTGCGCTCCAATGGCCTTGCACTTGTTTCTTCAGATTTTGGACTCCCCAGCCCCAGAGACTGGAATCAGGCTTCAGAATCATCCTATTTCCAGGGCTGAGAGTCATGCCTCCCAAAGAAGCACAGTGACGATGTCCAAAATGTCAGTTCTTGTTGAATTTGTATAGGCACAAAGATTTTCTGATCCATAGACAGCCCAGCTCCTAGGCTAAATTGAAACGCCCTCATGTGCCACCTGGCCCAAGGTACCACCACTGCCAACAAGATCTTCAAAAAGATTCCTGGGGCTGTGCCAATTCTGTAAAAGGCAGACAACTGGAAGTGACCTCTGGCCACGCAAATCTTACAAGCCTCTGGTGTTTGGCATTGATCGGTACATGGGAGTATGAGTTGGCCAGTCGAATGATTCCAACTGGTCCTCCTGCTAAACTGTACCTGTGACTGTTTGCATGGACTCCATCTTGAACCTCTTAATGTATATGAACACATTACATGCATTCAAACTGAAACAGGTCAGGAGGCTCCTGCCTTAGGTACTAGAAAACTGGGGAGAAAGGCCCCCCGATGATTCTATGTTTTCGGCATTACTGGCTTGATGGCCTAGTAGCAGTATAAAAATTTTGCAAACATTTTCTCTTCTGAGATCTGTTCTCCATTGTCCACCCACCTGTCTTCTGGACCCACTGGTCTTTGGCGATTGTTGTCCAAACCCTCCAGAAGGAAGCTACAATCATCTACTTCACTTAGGCCCCCTGGCCCCAACTGGAAGAGACTAGTTGGACGTACCTTTAAAAGACTTTTCAGCCATCTTAGCAGGTTGCTCTGGACTTATTTCATGTCAAAAGTAACTTTGAGATACCTCCATTGTGATCTATTAAATCTGCAGCCTGTCCTATAAGATTTGGCCTCCTGTACCCTCTGACGTTCAGTGGGCTTGAGTGAAGGATGGTGGCTTCCTCTTACTAGTCTGTGGCTACAGTCCAGACTTTTCCTCCTGTCATTCACTTAATTGGTTTCAGCGTTTGGCCGAACAATAACCTCCCATTTTAGGAAATATCGAAGGCTTGTGTAGAAGTTCCGCCTGCCCTCCAGTGGCATAACCACAATGCTCTCCTAGCAGTGACTGAGTGTGCCAGCACTTGTACTAGGTCTATCAAAAGCATCAAACAAAAGTCAGTTTCCAGGTTCCACTCTTTCCATAAATTGTGCCAAATCTTGCAGTTTCCAATGTTGAATGTAATGCCATTTCTGAAGTTAATATATCAAAGTTAACTCTATTGCTGGTTGGCAGGCAAAATCTGTCACTGTTTAGATTCTGTGCAAGCCTGATGGCCAGATCACCACAGTTTCTGCATTCCAGATGTGTTTCTGCATGAGTGTTTTTGATGTATTCTATATGCGTTTTGCCACTTTCCAGATGTGTTCCTATAAAGAAACAATGCAACATTCTACTGTTGACGGCACTAGAATGCGCTGTACTGGTGTGAATTAAGTAATTGGAATCAAAGTTGAAAAATATCCATGTGTTCTTGATGCAGAAATAAAAACGCACTGGACTGCATCTGGTGTGAACAAGTCCATTGAAGGCAACCAAATTACAAAAAGGCAAAGGCACTTGCTGCACCGGACACAAGAGGGCAGCAATCACCCCTGGAAGTGCAGTGCATAAAGATACAGCAGCCATTTTAGATGGATAAAGCTTAGGGAACCTGTTACTGTAAATTGGTCTTCTGACAAGGTCTCTGTCATCCTCCATCAACAAAGGATTTACGCTCTATCATTGTTGGGAAAAGACCATCAACAAGCGATTTACGCTCTATCATTGTGGGAAAAGACCATCCTCCATGAGCGATTTATACTCTGCCATTATGGGAAAAGACCATCCTTCATGAACGAGCGATTTACGCTCTGCCATTATGGGAAAAGACCATCCTTCATAAATGAGCGATTTACGCTCTATCGTTATGGGTGTTGCTTCTGGCGTGGATATTTGCAGCATACGTTCTGCTGTAGCCACCTTAATAGGTCTTAGAATTTTACACAACCACATGCTTGTGAGGCAACCTGTGCAATTTCATTGCTCTGCCACTGCAGACTGCATGCAAGTCCAAAATGCACCCTGAGCTTGGCAAGGCATCTTCTATCATGCTGGCATAAAATGCATGTGCCAATTTCCTGGATTCTGTCCCTTCACAGGGTAAGTGGAAACAACTCCTTTAGAGTGTATTGACCACATGCTTAATGAATGTAACAATCTGTTAGGTGTCGTCATCCTGTGATCGTTGGCGGGTCTTATGTTTTTTGGAGCGTTTGCGTTCAGGGTTTCTGCTCCCAAAATAATGCAAAACACCTTAATTTGCATATTTTCCCTGGGCTCTCTTTTAAGAACTATGTCCCACCTCGCCCCCTGCTACCTTTGCTAATCTTCTGTGCCACTAACAGGTGTGGCAAGCTCATATTTGCACAAAATATATGGAGAAAAGCATCTTACCTCTCACCAAAAAACATGGAATCCTGTAATTTTAAGAGCCATCTGCCTTCATCCACTCACTTCAGAAGTATCTGCAGGTGAGCTTCAGATAGCATTTCCAAAGGCAGGCATCAGACACAGTCAGAGTCAGAGACAAAAACCGGTCAGACTGTCAAACCCACAGAAGTACACAGATTAGCGGGGGAGCCAGGACAGCACATCCAGAGACAGACAGGAGACTCAGCCAGAATCTGAGGTAAGTCCTTTACCTGGCAGGACTGCAGAGAGAGATAGGGAGAAAAGCCCTCCCAACTGCAGACCTCCAAAATAAGTTACACCATTGCATGTCGTCTAGCGGTTCCAATCTTGTGTTGCCCATCTCCCCACACTCTGTGACACCATTCACAGCCGCTCTCAGACTGACAATAAAGCCAGGAGAACAGTGTGGTGCACTGCATAAAAGAAGACAGGAAAAAAACCAAGGGAGAGGCAATGATGACATTGCAGAGCTGCTATTATACCACACCTGTACAATACAGCCAGGTCCATAAATATTGATATTTTTGATAATATCGACACAATTCTAAACCTTTTGGCTCTATACACCACCACAATGGATTTTAAATGAAACAAACAAGATGTGCTTTAACTGCAGACTTTCAGCTTTAATTTGAGGGTATTTACATCCAAATCAGGTGAACGGTGTGGGAATTACAACAGTTTGGATATGTGCCTCACACTTTTTAAGGGACCAAAAGTAATGGGACAGATTAACAATCATCCATCAAACTTTCATTTTTTAATACTTGGTTGCAAATCCTTTGCAGTCAATTACAGACTGAAGTCTGGAACGCATAGACATCACCAGATGCTGGGTTTCATCCCTGGTGATGCTCTGCCAGGCCTCTACTGCAACTGTCTTCAGTTTCTGCTTGTTCTTGGGGAATTTTCCCTTCAGTTTTGTCTTCAGCAAGTGAAATGCATGCTCAATCAGATTCAGGTTAGGTGATTGACTTGGTCATTGCATAACATTCCACTTCTTTCCCTTAAACTCTTTGGTTGCTTTCGCAGTATGCTTCGGGTCATTGTCCATCTGCACTGTGAAGCGCCGTCCAATGAGTTCTGAAGCATTTTGCTGAATATGAGCAGAAAAAATTGCCCGAAACACTTCAGAATTCATATCCTGCTGCTTTTGTCAGCAGTCACATCATCAATAAATACAAGAGAACCAGTTCCATTGGCAGCCATACATGCCCACGCCATGACACTACCACCACCATGTTTCACTGATGAGGTGGTATGCTTTGGATCATGAGCAGTTCCTTTCCTTCTCCATACTCTTCTCTTCCCATCACTCTGGTACAAGTTGATCTTGGTCTCATCTGTCCATAGGATGTTGTTCCAGAACTGTGAAGGCTTTTTTAGATGTTTGGCAAACTCTAATCTGGCCTTCCTGTTTTTGAGGCTCACCAATGGTTTACACCTTGTGGTGAACCCTCTGTATTCACTCTGGTGAAGTCTTCTCTTGATTGTTGACTTTGACACGCATACACCTACCTCCTGGAGAGTATTCTTGATCTGGCCAACTGTTGTGAAGGGTGTTTTCTTCACCAGGGAAATAATTCTTCGGTCATCCACCAGTTGTTTTCTGTGGTCTTCCGGTGGTCATTTTTAACATTTTTGACAGTTTTTTAGTGAAATGGTAGGGGTAAGTACCCCCTTACCATTTCACACAGGGGGGGGCCGGGATCTGGGGGTCCCCTTGTTAAAGGGGGCTTCCAGATTCCGATAAGCCCCCCGCCCGCAGACCCCCACAACCACCGGCCAGGGTTGTGGGGATGAGGCCCTTGTCTTCATCAACATGGGGACAAGGTGTTTTGGGGGGCTACCCCAAAGCACCCTCCCAATGTTGAGGGCATGTGGCCTGGTACGGTTCAGGAGGGGGGGGCGCATTCTCGTCCCCCCCTCTTTTCCTGCGGCCTGCCAGGTTGCGTGCTCGGATAAGGTCCTGGTATGGATTTTTGGGGGGACCCCACGCCGTTTTTTTTTTTTTTTTTGGCGCGGGGCTTCCCTTAAAATCCATACCAGACCTGAAGGGTCTGGTATGGAATTTAGGGGGAACCCCACGTCATTTTTTTTTTAAATTTTGGCTGGGGTTCCCCTTAATATCCATACCAGACCTGAAGGGCCTTGTATGGAATTTAGGGGGACTCCCACATCATTTTTTTTTAAATTTTGGTTCGGGGTTGCCCTGTGGGGAATTCCCATGCCATTTTTATCAATGAACTTCTATGTGTATTGTCGGCAATGCAATAGCCGCGGGTAGTTTTAAATGTGTTTTTTCCTTCAAAATGTCATTTTGCTGTCAGACTGTTCTAAACACGGGAAACATGCGCCCCTTTACAGGCATACTATAGACACCCCCCAGGTACGAAATTTAAAGGGATATTACACTTTTATTGTTTGACTTTCAGCATTATTAAAATCACTGCTCCTGAAAAAACGGCAGTTTTTAAAACTTTTTTTTGCATTGATTCATGTCCCCTGGGGCAGGACCCGGGTCCCCAAACACTTTTAATGACAATAACTTGCATATAAGCCTTTAAAATTAGCACTTTTGATTATTCATGTTCGTGTCCCATAGACTTTAACGGTGTTCGCATGTTCGAACGAACTTTTTTCCTGTTCGCATGTTCTGGTGCGAACCGAACAGGGGGGTGTTCGGCTCATCCCTATTCAGCATTCAGGGTCTTCCAACTCCATGAGAGGCTGAACATGGAGGGGTAGGTTCGGCAGGCGGGAATGCAGCAAACAAATTACTTACCAACTGCAATCAGCATGTGGCCTGGAGCATGACCAAAAAAAGAACATCTTAGTTGGGGGAGGGGCTGTCTTTTATATTTAGCTTGGAACATGTGGTCATTGGGGGCTCCAAAGGAGGTGTTAACCCGTTATGTGCTGACGGGAGGATGGGCCAGGAAAGAAGGGTCCTCTGATGGAGCTTTGGATAGCACAAAAAATCCGACCAGGGTTAAAATCCTTCCTAGCTGTAGTCAAAGCAAAATAAATGGTCTGAAATACAACCCAATTTCTGTTATCACTTTTTCATTTTTGCTTTTAGGTTCAACCTACCAAATATTACCAGCCAATTCATCCGTCGGATATGCGAGACATGCACAATTAAAACCTGTTCTGATGCAGAGAAATACATCTTTGCGAGTTATCTTTCGCATACTAACAAAACAGCGGATCGCTGTTACAGAGAGAAGATTTTAACGGACCTCTGTCGTGCATCTCTGCTGGTCACAAGAGTTGGCACAAGCAGTGCAATCAGCGGCCAAGTAAAAAACTCAAGGTAATCATCATAACTTTGCTTAAAGGGTATGTAAACCCCTTTACAAATGGTCGGTATTGTGACTTACCAGTTTACAGAGGTGGTTGCTGCAATATTTTTCTTTCTTCAAGTTTTTCTAATTGTATTTTCACCTAGTGATTCACCCTATTGCATCTATAAAGGGGCAGGCAGCAATGTCATCCTAGCACAGAAAATATTTAGGACTCTAAACTACCTCCGTCTCTCAATTTTATATGGGTGGAGGTGTCCTGTTGTCTAAGGAGAGTTGTGAACAATACCAAGTGATACCCTACTGTGCTCTGTCTTTGCTGACTATTATCGGATCACAAGATTTCTAGCAGTGTACATACAGATACCACTTTTGGGCTTTGCATACACGTTAATATATTAGGATAGCCCTATGTACCACTTAAAGCGAAGTTCAACCCAAAAGGGGAAGCTCCGCTTGTTTGCCCCCCCCCTGCTGCCACATTTGGCACCTTTCAGGGGGGAGGGGTTACCCCTCCCCACTTCTGGGTGACCTCGCCGTTGCGAAGTCCCCTGGATGTTCGGCCCCCCTCCTCCTTTCCCCCGCCGTTAGGCCATTCACAAAGCACAGCGCGCCTTGTTCATGCACAGTAGGGAACCGGCTTTGAAGCCGCAAGGCTTCACTGCCAGTTTACCTTACAAGAAATGGTGGTGGCAGCACCCGAAAGCAAAATTAAAAATGAAAACCAAAAAGGAATCTCTATCTAATCAAATTTTTGAGGTCTGGTTATAATGGATAAGGGTTTATGCTGGTTTCAGTTTTTTCATTGCTGTCTAAGCCTGGGTTCACACTAGGGATGGGCTCGATGTTCAAACGTAGGTTCGACTCGAACATCAGCTGTTTGTTTGTTCCTAGAATAATACATATGGGGCGCTCGTGGCAAGCTCGCCCATCGCAGAGCCGCCCATAATGCACTGCGAGACTGCAGTGCACTGACGGCTGCTGATTGGCCAAAGCATGCACCTGATCTGCATGCTTTGGCCAATCACAGTGCGATCTGCTGAGAGCCACCCTGCTTTTGGCCAATCATGGCTCAGGGGCTAAGGCCACGCCCCACACTATATAAGGCGGCTGCTTACACGGCAGCCGTATATAGTGAATGAATAGAGATTAGGCAGGTAATTGGTATATAGTGCAGTCAGTGTAGTATATATAATAGAGTATATAGTGCAGTCAGTGTAGTGCATATATAATACAGTTTAGAGTATATATAGTGCAGTCAGTGTAGTATATATACTACATTGCAGAGTATATAGTGCAGTCATTGTAGTATGTATAATACAGTGGAGAATATACAGTATCTCACAATTTCACATTTTTATAAATATTTTATTTTATCTTTTCATGTGACAACACTGAAGAAATTACACTTTGCTACAATGTAAAGTAGTGAGTGTACAGCTTGTATAACAGTGTAAATTTGCTGTTTGTGTTCCGGCAGCGACAGGGGCCGACTGAGCATTCAGGTCAGCTTACTTGCTACTCTGGGGACAGCAAGCATTGCTTCTAACTACACACACTGCCCAGCAGTGTACAGTAGTTACAAGCTCCGATCCTGGTGTCACCCATCAGCTGGTAGAATCGGGAGGAGGAACACACTGCAGGAAGATTAGCTGTTCTGGGGGAAGTCTGGGGAAGTAAGCTGCAAAGTTTCTACTAGAAGGATTTGTTTTGCAGTGAAGGGTCCTAGGTAGGGATGAGCTTTGTGTTCGAGTCGGACCCATGTTCGACTCGAACATCGGCTGTTCGGTCGTTCGCCGAATTGCGAACGATATGGGCCGTTCACGCCAAATTCGTGTGGCGCGTCACGGCCCATAATTCACTGCGGCATCGCAGTGCATTGCTGGCTGATGATTGGCCAAGCATGCACTATGACCCGCATGCATGGCCAATCACAGCGCCGCCTGAACAGAGAGCCGTAATTGGCCAAAGCCAAGGAGGCTTTGGCCAATTATGGCTCAGGGGATTTAGTACACGCCCCACACTATATAAGGCCGCCTGCACGGC
Organism: Lithobates septentrionalis; assembly: GCA_037952835.1. Classification (NCBI taxonomy): domain Eukaryota; kingdom Metazoa; phylum Chordata; class Amphibia; order Anura; family Ranidae; genus Lithobates; species Lithobates septentrionalis. The sequence goes on along the minus strand of JBBDGP010000536.1, from coordinate 3,361,790 downwards.
GGCCCTGTGTAGTGTGTGTTCCGGCGTTCATTGAGAGAGAGAGAGAGACAGACAGTGACATTTGATTTGATTTGAGTTAGATAGATTAGGCAGAACAGTCAGTCAGTTAGCTGCACTTACAGTGTATTGTGTATATATATGCATCCCAGGTGTTGCATATATATATATATATATATATATATATATATATATATATATACACTGTATTCAGTTTAGCTAGATCCGTTCCTGTTATCTTCCTACTGACAGGCAGGCTTGTCTTGTTACAGTATTTACAGCTACCTGAAGAAAATTGCTGGTGTTCTTTTGATCCTATTAGTACCACAGTCAGGCAGCTAGACTATTTACAGTTAGTGCAGTGCGTCCTGCTCACAGTGTTCAGCTAGATCCGTTCCTGTTATCTTCTTACTGACAGGCAGGCTTGTCTTGTTACAGTATATACAGCTACCTGAAGAAAATTGCTGGTGTTCTTTTGATCCTATTAGTACCACAGTCAGGCAGCTAGACTATTTACAGTTAGTGCAGTGCGTCCTGCTCACAGTGTTCAGCTAGATCCGTTCCTGTTATCTTCTTACTGACAGGCAGGCTTGTCTTGTTACAGTATATACAGCTACCTGAAGAAAATTACTGGTGTTCTTTTGATCCTATTAGTACCACAGTCAGGCAGCTAGACTATTTACAGTTAGTGCAGTGCTTCCTGCTCACAGTGTTCTGCTAAACCTACAAGTTAGTGGGGTGCGTCCTGCTCAGTGTTCAGCTAAACCTACAAGTTAGTGGGGTGCGTCCACCTCACAGTGTTCAGCTAATCCTACAAGCTAGTGGGGTGCGTCCTACTCACAGTGTTTAGCTAGATCCGTTCCTGTTATCTTCTTACTGACAGGCAGGCTTGTCTTGTTACAGTATATACAGCTACCTGAAGAAAATTACTGGTGTTTTTTTGATCCTATTAGTACCACAGTCAGGCAGCTAGACTATTTACAGTTAGTGCAGTGCGTCCTGCTTACAGTGTTCTGCTAAACCTACAAGTTAGTGGGGTGCGTCCTGCTCACAGTGTTCAGCTAAAACTACAAGTTAGTGGGGTGCGTCCACCTCAGTGTTCAGCTAAAGCTACCTGTAGAAGGTTGGTGGTGTTCTCATACTACAGGCAGGCAGTTGATTTTGCTAGCTGCAGTATCAGTACATGCCCAGGGTACTTTGTCTGGCAAAGCAGCGGCCTCTTCCCTCGGCTCAATGTCATCAGTGACTCCTTCCCTAGCTCCACCATGTCCTCCTGAGGAGTCCCTCAAACTGTTTGACCACAGTGTTGGGTACATGCTCCAGGAGGATGCCCAGCGTTTGGAAGGCTCTGATGATGATACTGAGCTCGATGAAGGCAGTAACATGAGCACGGACAGAGGGGGTGCCCAAGAAGGACAGCAATCTGGCAGTCATGCTCCCCCTGCTGCAGCATAGTGCCAGGTTTGCTCCAGTGATGAGGAGGGAGGGGATGATGAGGTCACTGACTCAACGTGGGTGCCTGATAGGAGAGAGGAGGAGGAGGAGGAGGCGGCACATCACCAACGAGGCAGGATGCCCTCCAGGGGCCAGCCTAAGGGCAGCACATTGACTGCATCACACCCCAAAGCTCCACATGTGCAGGGCGCTGCAGTCTCTGCGCTTTATTCAAAAAGTTCTTTGGTGTGGGCCTTTTTTGAGATGAGTGCATCAGATCGCACCGCTGCTATTTGCAACATATGTCTCAAGCGTATCTCGCGTGGCCAAAACATCTCCCGCTTGGGTACCACATGCTTGACCAGACATATGTTGACCTGCCATGCAGTTCGTTGGCAAGCGTATCTAAAAGACCCACACCAAAGAACAAAGAGGACCTCTCCTTGCTCCTCATCAGCTGAGATTTCCAACCCCACTAGACCTTCAGTCCTCTCTGAGACCTGCACTGAGAGGAATGAAGGTGTAGAATTAGGTGTGTCACAGCCAAGTACTTGTGGGCAATCTGCTTTTGGTACACCGACGTCAGATTGTACCAGGCAAATTTCCCTGCCCCAGCTGCTGCACCGCCGAAAGAAGTTTGCTCCTAGCCATCCACATGCCCAGCGGTTGAATGCTAGCTTGGCAAAATTGCTAGCACTTCAACTGCTGCCTTTTCAGTTGGTAGACTCTGCCCCCTTCCGTGAGTTTGTGGAATGTGCGGTTCCTCAGTGGCAGGTACCCAAACGCCACTTTTTCTCACGGAAGGCGATTCCGGCTCTCTACCGGCATGTGGAAAGCAATGTCCATGCCCTGCTGGACAGGGCGGTCAGCGGTAAGGTGCATATTACCGCTGACTCATGGTCCAGCAGGCATGGACAGGGACGTTACCTAAGTTTCTCGGCGCATTGGGTGACTCTGCTGGCAGCTGGGAAGGATGCAGGACAAGGTGCAGTAGTGTTGGAGGTTGTTCCGCCACCACGCCTCCAAAATGCTAATGATTGTGACACACCTCTCTCCTCCACCCCCTCCTCTTCTTCTTCCTCCATGGCCTCTTCCTGTGCTTTGTCCTCGGAACCAGCGGTGCTCTGTAGTTGTTCAAGGGGCTACGCAAGTACGCAGGCCAAAAGATGCCATGCGGTGCTTGAGCTTGTGTGCTTGGGGGACAGGAGCCACACTGGGGCAGAGTTTCTGTCAGCTCTGCAGGGGCAGGTTCAGAGGTGGTTAATGCCACGCCAACTTAAGGCAGGAATGGTGGTTTGCAACAATGGCACCAACCTCCTCTCTGCCCTCCGACAGGGACAAATGACCCATGTGCCCTGTTTGGCTCACGTCCTTAACTTGGTGGTGCAGCGGTTCTTGGGCAGGTACCCGGGCTTACAGGATGTCCTGAGGCAGGCCAGGAAAGTCTGTGTGCATTTCCGCCGGTCATATAATGCCAGTGCTCGGCTGACGGACCTCCAAAAGGAGTTTAACCTGCCCAGGAACCGCCTAATCTGTGACATGCCCACCAGGTAGAACTCAACGTTGGCCATGCTGCAGCGGCTGCACACGCAGCAGAGGGCCATCAATGAGTATCTGTGCGACTATGGCACCAGGACAGGGTCAGGGGAGCTTGTTTTTTTTCCCCCACGCCAGTGGGCCATGATCAGGGATGCATGCACTGTCCTGTCACCATTTGAGGAGGCCACAAGGATGGTGAGCAGTGACAGTGCATGCATCAGTGACACTGTCCCCCTTGTCCACCTGTTGGAGCACACGCTGCGTGGAATAATGGACAGGGCACTTGAGGCAGAACAGAGGCAGGAAGAGGAGGACTTCCTTAGCTCTCAAGGCCCCCTTTATCCAGACAGTGTTCCTGCGTGCCCGCCGATCACACAGGAAGAGGACGAGGAGGAGGAGGAAGATTGTGTCAGTATGGAGGTGGAGCCTGGCACTCAGCATCAGCAGCAGTCTTTAAGGGATCAGTCCCAAGAAACACATGGACTTGTACGTGGCTGGGAGGAGGTGGCTGCGGACCATGTCGTCCTTAGTGACCCAGAGGACTCCGGACCGAATGCCTCAGCAAACCTACGCTGCATGGCCTCCCTGATCCTGCAAAGCCTGCGTAAGGATCCTCGTATTCGTGGTATCAAGGAGAAGGACCAATACTGGCTGGCAACCCTCCTTGATCCACGTTACAAGGGTAAGGTTGCGGACCTTATCTTGCCATCGCAGAGGGAGCAGAGGATGAAACATCTTCGAGAGGCCTTGCAGAAAGGTCTGTGCAACGCGTTCCCAGAGACTGGGAGGTTACAAACTCCTGTTTCTGGACAACGTGTTGCTGAGGCTTCGGTCAGTCAAAGAAGGAGCGGTGAAGAAGGTGGCCGTCTGACCGATGCGTTCAGACAATTTTTTGGTCCGCAGCCCCAAGGTATGATCGGTTCCAGCAACCATCGCCAGCGTCTGTTTTACATGGTGCAGGAATACCTAGGGGCAAGATCAGATTTGGACACCTTTCCCACCGAAAATCCTCTGGGTTACTGGGTCTTGAGGATGGATCACTGGCCAGAGCTTGCACAGTATGCAATTGAGCTACTGGCCTGTCCTGCATCCAGCATTCTTTCCGAACGCACATTCAGTGCTGCTGGAGGCGTGGTAACCAATCGACTGACCTTCATAAAAATGAATCAGTCTTGGATCACCACCAGCTACCAAGCACCTGGTGCTGATGTAACCGAATAATTTTTTTTGAAATCTCAGATCCCTTCAAAGACTGCCTATGCTGATGCTGAGTGACTATCCCTGAGTAATTATCCTCTTCCTCCTCAATGATCACGCTGATAGCTTGTAAGAACATTTTTGGTTCTGGGCGCCACCACCAGTGCCTAAGGCACAATTTTTCAGCCCCTGTTTAACAGGGGCGTGTAATTACAATTTTTGATGCAATACTTTGCAGCAGGGCTCGTTCCTGTGTTCCAACTAGAGTGTCTGTGAGGGGTTGCAGTGTTGTGGCACCAGCACCAGTGCCTAAGACCCAATTTTTCTGCCCCTGTTTAACAGGGGCGTGTAATTACAATTTTTGATGCAATACTTTGCAGCAGGGCTCGTTCCTGCGTTCCAACTAGAGTGTCTGTGAGGGGTTGCAGTGTTGTGGCACCAGTGCCTAAGGCCTAATTTTCAGCTCCTGTTCAACAGGGGCATGTAATTACAATTCTTGATCTAATATTTCACAGCAGGGCCCATTTCTGCACCCACCAAGAGCAAGTGAGGACTTACAGTGTTGTGGCACCAGCACCACCACCACCACCAAAGGCCCAATTTTTCTACCCTTGTTCAACAGGGGCATGTAATTACAATTCTTGATCTAATATTTTACAGCAGGGCCCATTTCTGCACCCACCAAGAGCGAGTGAAGACTTACAGTGTTGTGGCACCATCACCACCACCACCACCAAAGGCCCAGTTTTTCTGCCCCTGTTCAACAGGGGCATGTAATTACAATTCTTGATCTAATATTTCACAGCAGGGCCCTGTGAAGGCTTACAGTGTTGTGGCCACAACAACACCTAAGGCCCGATTTTCTGCTGAGTATATAGGGCAGGCCCCTACTTTCAAACATCTAACTTACAAACGACTCCTACTTGCAAACGGAAGGAGACAACAGGAAGTGAGATGAAATCTACCCCTAGGAAGGGAAATTCTCTCCTGTAAGAGTTAATATGGGAAAACATTTCTCCTTTCCACTGATGCTTTCCAATCCTTGTTCCACAAAAAAAAAAACAATTTTCAAAAAACATTTGTCCTTTGGGACAAAAGTGAGGTGAAATCTTCTGAAGAGGAGGAAAGACAGCAAAACAAATGTCACAGGGGTGATAACCCTTCCCTATGTTTTCCAAAAAGCTTAAAAAAGATTTTTTGGCTGGAGCTAAACACGTTAAAAATGTACCCGTTCAAAATTACGAACAGATTCTACTTAACAACAAACCTACAGTCCCTGTCTTGTTTGCACCGCCTGTATACTGCTGTTCAGAGTATATAGGGCCTGGTGGCCCCACACCTTTCCTTATTTTAATTGGGTGCGGGGTTCCCCTTAATATCCATACAAGACCCAAAGGGCCTGGTAATGGACTGGGGGGTACCCATGCAGTTTGTCTCACTGATTTTCATCCATATTGCCAGGACCCGACATTACATTAAACCCACAAGCAGTTTTAAATGAGATTTTTTCCTTTAAAAATGACATTTGGTGCAGGGACTGTTCTAAACACGGGAAACACGTGCCACTTTACAGGCATACTATAGACACCCCCCAGGTACGATATTTAAAGAAATATTTCACTTTTTTTTTTTTTACTTTAAGCATCATTAAAATCACTGCTCCCGAAAAAATGGCCGTTTTTAAAAGTTTTTTTTGCATTGATACATGTCCCCTGGGGTAGGACCCGGGTCCCAAAACCCTTTTTAGGACAATACCATGCAAATTAGCCTTTAAAATGAGCACTTTTGTTTTTGAACGTTCGAGTCCCATAGACGTCAATGGGGTTCTAACGTTTGTGCGAATTTTCGGTCCGTTCGCAGGTTCTGGTGCGAACCGAACCGGGGGGTGTTCGGCTCATCCCTAGTCCTAGGTGACAAGGTAAACTGGTAAAGATTGCAGAGAGAGAGAGGGGGGTTGTGGCAGTTAGAGTGAGCAGCAACTTCCCAGAGCTGACAGACACTTCCCAAACTGACAGGCAGCCCTCTCTATATAAACAACCACCAATTGCTCTGTCCAGTTAATGAGAACTTGATATATGACCATCCAATTTAACCCTGTTATCCAAACTCAGTACAACACTCCCAACATGCCCCTGCCATTGAAATCAATGACCAGCGCTGCCGAAGCGCCAGCAAATCGCTTCGGCAGTGGTGCTTTGCAAGACATCCCCCCACAACTGCCTTCAAACCATCTGCAGTTCCCTCCTGCATGCAGTCATCCCCTCCACACTCCTCTCCTGTATATACTGCCACTGTCATACCCTCCACACTCTTCTCCTTTATATAATGCCACTGTCATACCCTCCACACACCTCTTCTATATATAATGCCACTGTCATACTCTCCACACTCCTCTCCTGTACATACTGCCCTCTGTTATACCCTCCACACTCCTCTCCTGTACATACTGCTCACTGTCATACCCCCCGTACTCCTCTCCTGTACACTGCCCTCTGTCATAGTGTGGAGGGTATGACAGTGGGCAGTATGTGCAGGAGAGGAGTTTGGAGGGTATGACAGTGGGCAGTATGTCCTGGGGAGGAGTGTGGAGGGTATGATGGCAGCCATCTTTAAACCTTGTGGGCCCATGACCTCCTATTGTCCGGGGGCCCCAGGAGTTGTCAGTTCGCCCCTGGGCAGTGCTGTAACAAAGTCCCGCCTCCTAGACCTGCTCCTGTAACAGATGGAACACTGATCCAATGCAGTGAAATTGAATCAGTGTGACGTGTATCACAGGAGCCGCGAGTCGGTCTAAGAGGCGGGACTTTGTTACAGCGGCTGCCTGACAGATTCAAACTCAAGCTCCATGACAGTAGAAGATCATCGCCGCTCTGTGTGATCCAGGGGCACTGGCAGGCTGCAATTGGTGGGCACTGGCAGGCTGCAATTGGGCACTGGCAGGCTGCAATCGGTGGGCACTAGCAGGCTGCATTTAGTGGGCACAGACAGGCTGCATTTAGTGGGCACAGACAGGCTGCATTTAGTGGGCACAGACAGGCTGCATTTAGTGGGCACTGGCAGGCTGCATTTAGTGGGAACTGGCAGGCTGCATTTGGTGAGCACTGGCAGGCTGAATTTGGTGGGCACTAATAAGCTGCATTTGATGCGCACTGGTAGGCTGCAATTGGTGGGCACTGACAGGCTGCAATTGGTGGGCACTGGCAGGCTGCACTTGGTGGGCACTGATAAGCTGCATTTAAAGGGGAACTGGTAGGCTGCATTTGGTAGGCACTGATAAGCGCATATAAAGGGGCACTGGTAGGTTGCAATTGGTGGGCACTGGTAGGTTGCAATTGGTGGGCACTGGTAGGCTGCAATTGGTGGGCACTGGTAGGCTGCAATTGGTGGGCACTGATAAGCTGCAATTGGTGGGCACTGATAAGGCTGCAATTGGTGGGCACTGATAAGCTGCAATTGGTGGGCACTGATAAGGCTGCAATTGGTGGGCACTGGTGGGCTGCAATTGGTGGGCACTGGTGGGCTGCAATTGGTGGGCACTGATAAGCTGCTTTTGGTGGGCACTGGTAGGCTGCATTTGGTGGGCACTGGTAGGCTGCATTTGGTGGGCACTGGTAAGCTGAATTTGGTGGGCACTGGTAGGCTGCATTTGAAGGGGATATACGGATAAAATTAATCTGAATCCAATTTAATGAAATGGTTAGAGGGCTCAACCAGTAGTAGGGTATTACCGATTTGTCAGTTGGGACAGGATACCTCCAAAGCAAATAAATTACTGGTATATAGGAAAGGGGGTTGGGATAAAAAGATATCCCAAGAAAGCAATAAGGAGAATCCATCACGGTATATCATTGGAAATATCTAACAAGTTTTATTGACCTTCAAATAGTATGTTAAAAACCACTAAAACATGACAGAAATAGCATTAATGATGAGTAATTTAACCAAATACCCAACAATTTAAAGGGTATTTGGATAAATTACTCCACATTAATGCTATTTCTGTCATTTTTTGTGTTTTTTAACATACTATTTGAAGATCAATAAAGCTTGTTAGATGTTTCCAATGATATATCGTGGTGGATTCTCCTTATTGCTTTCTTGGAATATATCTTTATCCCAACCCCCTTTCCTGCATTTGAAGGGGCACTGATGAGCTGCATTTGAAGGGGCACTGATGATCTGCATTTGAAGGAGCACTGATGAGCTGTATTTAAAGGGGCACTGATAAGGCTGCAAATGGTGGGTACTGGTAGGCTGCAAATGGTGGGTACTGGTAGGCTGCCATTGGTGTGCACTGGTAGGCTGCATTTGATAGGCACTGATAAGGCTGCATTAGGTGGAAATGGTAGGCTGCAATTGATGGGCACTGGTAGGCTGCATTTGATGCGTTAAACTCTTGTATAATTTCCACAGTCTCTGACCATCTCTTTTATCATGTCTGCAGGCTCTGTCCATTTCTTGTATCATGTCTGCAGTCTGACCATCTCCTGTAGTATGTTTTCAGTCTCTGACCATCTCTTGTATCATGTCTGCAGTCTCTGACCATCTCCTGTAGTGTGTCTGCAGTATGTCTGGGGGCTCTTTCTAACAGACTCTCTAACAGAATCCCTCTCTATGTCCATTAGAGAGACCTCCCTCCAGGTCCCATTAGAGTACTCTTTCTGTATTTTTGTTTATTGTTAAGAGATCATGGGAGGATCCCAGGGTAAGAGACTCCTTAGGGGAGCATCTCTGTGTTTGAGTCGTTGCCACAGAAACATTTGTAAAGGGGGGGGTAGTAAGATGACCATGCCCATGTGGGGGCACCAGAAATATTTCTGCACCCAGGCGCCTGTGACTCTAGGATCGGCCCTGAGTACATCCCTAAGGGAAAATGTCAAAATTTGGCCCGAAGTGTCAATACTTAAGCTCCTCCACCTTCTGTTTGAGGATGCAATTATGTTAATTTTAGCAGCTCACAAGGTTTTAACACTTATTCTGTTTGAGGATGCCCCACAGATGCTCAATAATGTTTAGGTCTGGAGAGATGCTTGGCCAGTCCATCACCTTTACCCTCAGCTTATTTAGCAAGGCAGTGGTCATCTTGGAGGTGTGTTTGTGGTCGTTATCATGCTGCAATACTGCCCTGCGGCACAGTCTCCAAAGGAAGAGGATTATGCTCTGCTTCAGTATGTCACAGTACATGTTGGCATTCATGGTTCCCTCAATGAACTGTAGCTCACAAGTGCTGGCAGCACTCATGCAGCCCCAGACCATGACACTCCCACCACCATGCTTGACTGTAGGCAAGACGCACTTGTCTTTGCACTCCTCACCTGGTTGCCGCCACACACGCTTGACACCATCTGAACCAAATAATTTTATCTTGGTCTCATCAGACCACAGGACATGGTTCCAGTAATCCATGTCCTTAGTCTGCTTGTCCTCAGCAAACTGCTTGCAGACTTTCTTGTGCATCATCTTTAGAAGAGACTACCTTCTTGGATGACAGCCATACAGACCAATTTGATGCAGTGTGCTGCGTATGGTCTGAGCACTGACAGGCTGACCCCCCATCCCTTCAAACTCTGCAGCTTTGCTGGCAGCACACATACGTCTGTTTCCCAAAGACAACCTCTGGATATGACGCTGAGCACGTGCACTAAACTCCTATGGTCGACCATGGCGAGGCCTGCTCTAAGTGGAACCTATCTTGTTAAACCGCTGTATGGTCTTGGCCACTGTGCTGCAGCTCAGTTTCAGGGTCTTGGCATCGTCTTCTTATAGCCTAGGCTATCTTTATGTAGAGCAACAATTCTTTTTTTCAGAACCTCAGAGTTCTTTGCCATGAGGTGCCATGTTGCACTTCCAGTGACCAGTATGAGAGGGTGAGAGCGATAACACCAAATTTAAGACCTTGTAACACTAACGAGTCACATGACACCAAGGAGGGAAAAAGGCTAATTGGGCCCAATTTGGAAATTTTCACTTAGGGGTGTACTCACTTTTGTTGCCAGCGGTTTAGACATTAATGGCTGTGTGTTGAGGTATTTTGAGGGGACAGCAAATTTACACTGTTATACAATCTGTACTCTCACTACTTTACATTGTAGCAAAGTGTAATTTCTTCAATGTTGTCACATGAAAATATATAATAAAATATTTACAAAATGTAAGGGGTGTACTCACTTTTGTGAGATACTGTATAGTGCAGTGTGTATATATAATACAGTGCATGGTATATAGTGCAAAGTATATATAATACAGTGTATTGAAGTGGTTAAGGGGAACTCCATGCCAAAATGTTTTAAAAAAACAGCATGGGGTCCCCCATTGGGTCTGGCAATATATTTTAAGGGGAACTCCACGCCAAAATTTAAATAATTATCAAGCTCTTGGAGGGGATGATAAGGGACTATATACAAGATTTTAGTAATGAAAACTGTATCATTAGCAGTAATCAGCATATATTCATGAAGAATCGTTCTTGCCAAACCAATCTATTAACCTTTTATGAGGAGATGAGTTGCCATCTAGATAAAGGAAGGCCCGTAGACGTGGTGTATCTGGATTTTTCAAAAGCATTTAACAGTTCCCCATAAACATTTACTGTACAAAATAAGGTCAGTTGGCATGGATCATAGGGTGAGTACATGGATTGAAAACTGGCTACAAGGGCGTGTTCAGAGGGTAATGATAAATGCGGATTACTTGGAATGGTCAGGGGTGTAAAGTGGGTTCCCACAGGGTTCTGTGCTGGGACCAATCCTATTTAATTTGTTCATAAACAACCTGGAGGATGGGGTAAACAGTTCAATCTCTGAATTTGCGGACAATGCTAAGCTAAGCAGGGCAATAACTTCTCCGCAGCATGTGGAAACCTTGCAAGAAGATCTGAACAAATTAATGAGGTGGGCAACTACATGACAAATGAGGTTTAATGTAGAAAAATGTAAAATAATGCATTTGGGTGGCAAAAATATGAGTGCAACCTATACACTAGGGGAGAACCTCTGGGGGAATCTAGGATGGAAAATGACCTGGGGGTCCTAATAGATGACAGGCTCAGCAATGGCATGCAATGCCAAGGTGCTGCTAACAAAGCAAACAGAATATTGGCATGCATTAAAAAAGGGATTAACTCCAGAGATAAAACGATAATTCCCCTGCTCTACAAGACTCTGGTCCGACCTCACCTGGAGTATGCTGTCCAGTTCTGGGCACCAGTCCTCAGGAAGGATGTACTGGAAATGGAGCGAGTACAGAGAAAGGCAACATAGCTAATAAAGGGTCTAGAGGACATTAGTTATGAAGAAAGGTTGCGAGCACTGAACTTATTCTCTCTGGAGAAGAGACACTTGAGAGGGGATATGATTTCAATTTACAAATGCCATACTAGTAACCCCACAATAGGGATAAAACTTTTTCATGGAAGGGAGTTTAACAAGACACACAGCCACTCATTAAAAGAAGAAAAGAGGTTTAACCTTAAACTACGTAGAGGGTTCTTTACTGTAAGAGCAGCAAGGATGTGAAATTCCCTTCCACAGGTGGTGGTCTCAGCAGGGGGGGCATCAATAGTTTAAAAAAACTATTAGATAAGCACCTGAATGACCACGACATACAGGAATATGCAAGGTAATACTGACATATATTCACACACATAGGTTGGACTTGATGGACTTGTGTTTTTTTTCAACCTCACCTACTATGTAACTATATGTGATGTCAGAGGGGCTGGGTCATCTGGGTACGTCGGAGGTTGGCCCCGCCCTTGCCTATATAAGAGCTGTCAAAGTGAAAAGACAGCAGTCGCCGGGAGGCCTCCCATGGAGACTGAGTTTTTTTCCTATTTTTCGGGTCCGTCGGGCGGCGTGATTGACAGTGGATGTACATCGCGGGACACTCTTTCTTTTTTAATGAAGGAATTGTCAAAAACTGTCTCTTGTGGTTTTTACTTTTTGACACACTTCGGTGAATGGGTAGGGGTACAATGTACTCGATACCCATTCACATAGGGCGGGCTGGGATCTGGAGGCCCCTTTGTTAAGCCCCCCACCCGCAGACCGCGACAACCACCGGCCAGGGTTGTCAGGAAGAGACCCTTGTTCTGTTTGGGTTGCGGGTGTTTCCCATTCTATTCCTGCTTGGGAAACCTTATTACTCATACAGGAAGTAAGATTAAATCTTTAAGAAATAGTGCTTTCAGTGTTGTATGTGTCTCACTTGGGGATGTCACCTCGCTTAGTGTGCTGGCAAAATAACTGGGACAGAAAAGAGTCCAAATGGAATAGAAAGTGATGGAAATAACCCCATAAATACCACAGAGAGCAGTAAAATCCGAGGTTCAGATACCTTAACTGTTTAGTATGAAAAACATTTTTCTTAGGAAACACAATGTAGCACCCTCCAAGGTAGGTTACTAGAAAGGTTAAGTAAATTTTGGTTATTATTGACTCCCTGTAAACAGTAGAGCAGTTTGTGTTTTCTTTGGGCTGTTCTAGGCTTCACAGGCAGCAGGTTTAATTTGTTCCCCCTACTTTCTGGAGGATTCTAGAATGTAGTGGGTTGTAAAGAGACAAATAAGCAGCCTGAATATTTATGTTGGCTCAGCCAATCCCTGGAGGAGGATGCCCAGTAGGCGGCTGAGGAGTGCATAAGTAGTTGGGGGTCTAGAGCAGCCCTGACCTTTTCCAGGAGTAAAAACTCCCAACCTGAAGGGCTGCAGCTCTTTTAAGCCTAGCTGAAGTTCCACATGTGCTCATCGAGATCCCAGCTATGCTAGAGCTGGGGGGCCTGTTTTGCTGAAAACCTCTGGAACTAATTAAGGGTATTCACTGAGGATCTGGTATGGAAGTTCACAGGAGAAATGCCTGGCTGATATTGAGGGATGTATACAATAATCCAGGAACATTGTAAGTACAGACCTGAGTGTAGGATTCTAGTGACTGTTTACTGTTACTATCCTTTGTGCACCAGTGCCAGAGCTTGCTTGAACTGAGACATTTTTCAGGGTGTCTCAGTGCTGTCCATTCGCTTGGATTCTACCAGAGGGACTGTTCTAAGAAAAAAGTGTCCTCTTGTTACCGCTCAGTGTTAATGGAATATCTCACAACTCACTATGCCCTATCCAAGGGGACCTGTCCGCTGCCTTTGATAAAGTTGACTACCCCCTTCTCCTCCCAAAAAAACTTGATTTGCTTGTTCTCCATGGCTTTGCTCTCCACTGGTTCGCATCTTACCTATCTCACCGCACCTTCAGTGTCACCTACAACTCTACTTCCTCCTCTCCTACTCCTCTTACCGTTGGGGTCCCCCAAGGTTCTGTCCTTGGACCTCTCTTATTCTTGATCTACACCTCCTCCCTGGGTCAGCTGATAGCCTCCCATGGCTTCCAGTACCATTTCTATGCTGATGACACCCAAGTCTATCTCTCTACCCCTCAGCTCACCCATCAGCCTCCTGACGCCTCACTGATTTACTAACAGACATATCAGCCTGGATGTCTTACCACTTCCTCAAACTCAATCTATCTAAAACCTAGCTCATAATATTTCCTCCCCCAGGTGCCTCTTCCCCTGACTTCTCTGTCGAGGGCACAACTATCAATGGCACATCTAACAATGGCACAACTATCAGTCTGTCCCCACATGTCAGGGTGCTAGAGGTAACCCTGGACTCTGAACTGTCCTTTCAGGCCCACATCCAATCCCTGTCCAAATCATGCCGCCTTAACCTCCACAACATCTCCAGAATACGCCCTTTTTTAACTAATGACACCACCAAGCTTCTAATTCACTCCCCAGTTATTTCTCATCTCGAATATACTGCAACTCCCTTCTCATTGGATTACCTTTACATAGGCTATCCCCCTTCAGTCCACTATAAATACAGCTGCAAGACTCGTCCACCTTACCAACCGTTCAGTGTCCTCTGCCCCTCTCTGCCATTCCCTCCACTGCCTTCCACTCACCCAACTAATAAAACTCAAACGACTAGCAATAACTTACAAGCCCATCCACAACTCTGCCCCCAGCTACATTACTAACCTAGTCTCAAAATACCAACCAAGCCGCTCTCTTCGGTCCACCCAGGACCTCCTGCTCTCTAGCTCCCTTGTCACCTCCTCCCGCTCGCCTCCCAGGATTTCTCCAGAGCTTCTCCCATCCTTTGGAACTCTGTACCCCAATCTGTCTGACTGTCTCCTAATCTATCCATCTTTAGACGATCCCCTTCTCTTGAAGCCTATCCTGCTTCTAACTCATTCACTGTTTTACTTTCTCCATCAGCTCATCCCCCACATCTACTACATTTTTGTATCAATTGACCCTCCCTCCTGGATTGTAAGCTCTAACGAGCAGGGCTCTCTGATTCCTCTTGTACTAAACTGTATTGTAACTGTAATGTCTGCCCTCATGTTATAAAGCGCTGTGCAAACTGTTGGCGCTATATAAATCCTGTATAATAATAATGTATATTCAGCAATAAATCTCAAAGGCAACCCATAGACTGTTCATTGAGCCAGAAAGAGTGACTGTTGTTGTGTAGCTGGCTGCCACTGCACTAATCTTGAGAGGAACCTGTGGCAAATCAGCACCCCCCCCCCTTTTTGTGGGTGAGTGCTTTGATTATGCTATGAGTGCTATGACTATTTACCATTATTTTCCCCCTAGAAGAAGAACCGAAGAACCTGAAGATGACTTCATGCAACCCCAAAGAAAAATTAGACAGTTCACCAGGTGTACCAGTAAGTAAAAAAAATTGTGTGTGTGTGTGAATATGAATGTATGTATGTACACCGTATGTGTGTATACACAGTATATTGTGTGTGTGTGTGTGTGTGTGTGTATATGTATATAATAATATATATAAAAGTCCAAAGGATTGCTGCACTTAAAACTTCTTTATTTGTTCAAAGATTCGTAAAGTTAAATCTTGAAAGTGATTTCCGTTTCGGGCTTACATGCTTACACCCTTCCTCAGATCAGAGCACATCTAACATTTCACATTTGTATCAATTTAAACATTTTTCCAAAGCAAATCACATATGGAATCAATTTGTGGTTAATTGCGCATTAGTACAATTATATTCCTTCATTTGTTAATTTGATTCACGCCACTAGTACAGAAATGGTTAACTAAGCAGAAGCCCGTCTCATTATTCCCTCAGGAATCATCACATTGTTGTTCTGTTGAATAAAAATATATAGAAAATTATCACAATGTAAATACCCAAGAAGATAAACCTTATTGTATATATAATAAAATAATATACGTATATAATTCACTATAAATTATAAAAATAAATAAAGATCTAGATCTAGATCTGTATTTAATCCTTTCGGAGTAATGGTGTTAAGAAAAAGTATCCAATGGGAAATTACCGGTATATGTCCCTTCTCTATAAAGTGTCTAGCCAGTGGTAATTGTATTAGTTTATCTCTAATCGAGTATTTATGTTTAGCTATGCGATCTTTGACTTTTTGGGTTGTTTCTCCAATATATAGTAATCCACATGGACATTTTATAGCATAGATCACGTATGGTGATTGGCAGGTGTAGTGGCCCTTAATTGGAATATTGAAACCTTTACTGTATGTAGGTGTGATATGTTTTTTCCTTTTACCATTGAGTTACATTGAATACATAAGCATGGAAATGATCCCATATTTTTTGGTCCCAAAAAAGTTGTCTTGGGAACAGAAGGAGAAAATTAGTCTGATCTTACCAATCTATCTCTCAGAATTCTCCCCTTTTTATATTAAGGTAATAGTAGATTCCAAAATTGTTCTCTGGTAGGGTAACGTTCCCTCAATGAGTTCCAATGTTTTTTAATTATATTAAAAACAATATGTGAAAACGGATGAAATTGTGTAACAAAAGGGATCCTCTTGGTATGTCTATAATTTATCGTACTGTTATTTAGATTTAAACGTTCCCTTCTTACTGATGCTTGCGGATAATTTCTACAAATTAATTTAGTTTCCATTTCATTTAATCTTTCTTCATCACGTTGTGTATCACTAACTATTCTCTGGACTCTCATTAATTGGCTCTTTGGGATTTTTGGAAATTTATGGTGTTGGAAGGCATGAGCAAGAATAAGAGAGGAGGTGATTGTGAATTAGTTTTAAGAAAACGTAAGGCTCATTGGATACATTTTCTTAACACTATTACTCCAAAAGGATTAAAAACGTATATTCTTTTATTATATATATAATAAGGTTTATCCTCTTGGGTATTTAGATTGTGATAATTTTCTATATATTTTTATACAACAGAACAACAATGTGATGATTCCTGAGGGAATAATGAGACAAGCTTCTGCTTAGTTAACCATTTCTGTACTAGTTGCGTGAAACAAATTAACAAATGAAGGAAAATAATTGTACTAATGAGCAATTAACCACAAATTGATTCCATATGTGATTTACTTTGGAAAAATGTTTCAATTGATACGAATGTGATTGAAATGTTAGATGTGTTCTGATCTGAGGAAGGGCGTAAGTAGGGATGAGCCGAACACCCCCCGGTTCGGTTCGCACCAGAACCTGCGAACGGACCGAAAATTTGCACGAACGTTAGAACCCCATTGACGTCTATGGGACTCGAACATTTGAAATCAAAAGTGCTCATTTTAAAGGCTAATTTGCATGGTATTGTCCTAAAAAGGGTTTGGGGACCCGGGTCCTGCCCCAGGGGACATGTATCAATGCAAAAAAAGTTTTAAAAAGCGGCCGTTTTTTCAGAAGCAGTGATTTTAATGATGCCTAAAGTTAAAAAAAAAAAAAGGGAAATATTCCTTTAAATATCGTACCTGGGGGGTGTCTATAGCATGCCTGTAAAGCACGTTAGAACATTCCCTGTACAAAATGTCATTTTTAAAGGAAAAAAAGTCATTTAAAAGTCATTTAAAACTGCTTGCGGCTTTAATGTAATGTCGGGTCCTAGCAATATGGATGAAAATCAGTGAGACAAACGGCATGGGTACCCCCCAGTCCATTACCAGGCCCTTTGGGTCTTGTATGGATATTAAGGGGTACCCCGCACCCAAATTAAAAAAGGAAACAGCAGTATACAGGCTCTGTACTCTGAACAGCAGTATACAGGCGGTGCAAACAAGACAGGGACTGTAGGTTTGTTGTTAAGTAGAATCTGTTTGTAATTTTGAACTGGTACATTTTTAACGTGTTTAGCTCCAGCCAAAAAATCTATTTTAAGCTTTTTGGAAAACATAGGGAAGGGTTATCACCCCTGAGACATTTGTTTTGCTGTCTGTGCTCCTCTTCAGAAGATTTCACCTCACGATTTGTCCCAATGACAAATGTTTTTTGAAAATGTGTTTTTTTTTGTGAAACAAGGATTGGTGATAAAGCATCAGTGGAAAGGAGAAATGTTTTTCCCATATTAATTCTTACAGGAAAGAATTTCCCTTCCTAGGGGTAGATTTCATCTCACTTCCTGTTGTTTCCTTCCATTTGCAAGTAGGAGTCGTTTGTAAGTTGGATGTTTGAAAGTAGGGGCCTGCCCTATATACTCAGAAGAAATTTGGGCCTTAGGGATTGTTGTGGCCACAACACTCTAAGCCCTCACAGGGCCCTGCTGTGAAAGATTAGATCAAGAATTGTAATTACATGCCCCCGTTGAACAGGGGCAGAAAAATTGGGCCTTTGGTGGTGGTGGTGGTGCTGGTGCCACATCACTGAAAGTCCTCACTCGCTCTTGGTGGGCGCAGAAATGGGCCCTGCTGTGAAATATTAGATCAAGAATTGTAATTACATGCCCCTGTTTAACAGGGGCTGAAAAATTGGGCCTTAGGCACTGGTGCTGGTGCCACAACACTGCAACCCCTCACAGATACTCTAGTTGGAACACAGAAACGAGCCCTGCTGCAAAGTATTGCATCAAAAATTGTAATTACAGACCCCTGTTAAACAGGGGCTGAAAAAAATTGGGCCTTAGGCACTGGTGCTGGTGCCACAACACTGCAACCCCTCACAGATTCTCTGGTTGGAATGCAGGAACGAGCCCTGCTGCAAAGTATTGCATCAAAAATTGTAATTACATGCCCCTGTTAAACAGGCCTTAGGCACTGGTGGTGGCGCCCAGAACCAAAAATGTTCTTACAAGCCATCAGCGTAATCATTGAGGAGGAAGAGGATAATTACTCTGGATAGTCACTCAGCATCAGCATAGGCAGTCTTTGAAGGGATCTGAGATTTCAAAAAAAATTATTCGGTTACATCAGCATCAGGTGCTTGGTAGCTGGTAGTGATCCAAGACTGATTCATTTTTATGAAGGTCAGTCGATCGACCGAGTCAGTGGACAGACACACCCCGTGATCGGTTACGGTTACAAAGCCTCGAGCAGCACTGAATGTGCGTTCCGAAAGAACACTGGATGCAGGACAGGCCAGTAGCTCAATTGCATACTGTGCAAGCTCTGGGCAGTGATCCATCCTCAAGACCCAGTAACCCAGAGGATTTTCAGTGGGAAAGGTGTCCAAGTCAGATCTTGCCCCTAGGTATTCCTGCACCATGTAAAACAGACGCTGGCAATGGTTGCTGGAACCGATCATACCTTGGGGCTGCGGACTAAAAAATTGTCTGAACGCATCGGTCAGACGGCCACCTTCTCCACCGTTCCTTCTTTGACTGACCGAAGCCTCAGCAACACGTTGTCCAGAAACAGGAGTCTGTAACCTCCCAGTCTCTGGGAACGCGTTGCACAGACCTTTCTGCAAGGCCTCCCGAAGATGTTTCATCCTCTGCTCCCTCTGCAACGGCAAGATAAGGTCCGCAACCTTACCCTTGTAACGTGGATCAAGGAGGGTTGCCAGCCAGTATTGGTCCTTCTCCTTGATACCATGAATACGAGGATCCTTACGCAGGCTTTGCAGGATCAGGGAGGCCATGCAGCGTAGGTTTGCTGAGGCATTCGGTCCGGAGTCCTCTGGGTCACTAAGGATGACATGGTCCGCAGCCACCTCCTCCCAGCCACGTACAAGTCCATGTGTTTCTTGGGACTGATCCCTTAAAGACTGCTGCTGATGCTGAGTGCCAGGCTCCACCTCCATACTGACACAATCCTCCTCCTCCTCTTGTGTGATCAGCGGGCATGCAGGAACACTGTCTGGATAAAGGGGGCCTTGAGAGCTAAGGAAGTCCTCCTCTTCCTGCCTCTGTTCTGCCTCAAGTGCCCTGTCCATTATTCCACACAGCGTGTGCTCCAACAGGTGGACAAGGGGGACAGTGTCACTGATGCATGCACTGTCACTGCTCACCATCCTCGTGGCCTCCTCAAATGGTGACAGGACAGTGCATGCATCCCTGATCATGGCCCACTGGCGTGGGAAAAAAAAACCAAGCTCCCCTGACCCTGTCCTGGTGCCATAGTCGCACAGGTACTCATTGATGGCCCTCTGCTGCGTGTGCAATGTTGAGTTCCACCTGGTGGGCATGTCACAGATTAGGCGGTTCTTGGGCAAGTTAAATTTCTTTTGGAGATCTGCCAGCCGAGCACTGGCATTATATGACCGGCGGAAATGCACACAGACTTTCCTGGCCTGCCTCAGGACATCCTGTAAGCCCGGGTACCTGCCCAAGAACCGCTGCACCTACCAAGTTAAGGACATGAGCCAAACAGGGCACATGGGTCAGTTGTCCCTGTCGGAGGGCAGAGAGGAGGTTGGTGCCATTGTCGCAAACCACCATTCCTGCCTTAAGTTGGCATGGCGTCAACCACCTCTGAACTTGCCCCTGCAGAGCTGACAGAACCTCTGCCCCAGTGTGACTCCTGTCCCCCAAGCACACCAGCTCAAGCACCGCATGGCATCTTTTGGCCTGCGTACTTGCGTAGCCCTTTAAACGCCTACGGAGCACCGCTGGTCCTGAGGACAAAGCACAGGAAGAGGCCATGGAGGAAGAAGAAGAGGAGGGGGTGAAGGAGAGAGGTATGTCACAATCATTAGTAGTGGCATTTTGGAGGCGTGGTGGTGGAACAACCTCCAACACTACTGCACCTTGTCCTGCATCCTTCCCAGCTGCCAGCAGAGTCACCCAATGCGCGGTGAAAGTTAGGTAACGTCCCTGTCCATGCCTGCTGGACCATGAGTCAGCGGTAATATGCACCTTACCACTGACCGCCCTGTCCAGCGAGGCATGGACATTGCCTTCCACATGCCGGTAGAGAGCTGGAATCGCCTTCCATGAAAAAAAGTGGCGTTTGGGTACCTGCCACTGAGGAACCGCACATTCCACAAACTCACGGAGGGGGGCAGAGTCTACCAACTGAAAGGGCAGCCGTTGAAGTGCTAGCAATTTTCCTAAGCTAGCATTCAACCGCTGGGCATGTAAATGGCTGGGAGCGAACTTCTTTCAGCGGTGCAGCAGCTGGGGCAGGGGAATTTGCCTGGTACAATCTGACGTCAGTGTACCGAAAGCAGATTGCCCACAAGTACTTGGCTGTGACACACCTAATTCTACAGTGCAGGTGTCAGAGAGGACTAAAGGTATAGTGGGGTTGGAGATCCCAGCTGATGAGGAGCAAGGAGAGGTCCGCTTTGTGCTTTGGTGTGGGTCTTTTAGGTAAGCTTTCCAACGAACTGCATGGCAGGTCGACATATGTCTGGTCAAGCATGTGGTGCCCAAGCGGGTGATGTTTTGGCCACACGAGATACGCTTGAGACATATGTTGCAAATAGCAGCGGTGGGATCTGATGCACTCGTCTCAAAAAAGGCCCACACCAAAGAACTTTTGAAATAACGCGCAGAGACAGCAGCGCCCTGCATATGCGGAGCTCTGCGGTGTGATGCAGTCGGTGTGCTGCCCTTAAGCTGGCCGCTGGAGGGCATCCTGCCTTGTTGCCTCCTCCTACTCTCTCCTATCAGGCACCCATGTGGAGTCAGTGACCTCATCATCCCCTCCCTCCTCATCACTGGAGCAAAGCTGGCAGTATGCTGCAGCTGGGGGAACATTACTGCCAGATTGCTGTCCTTCTTGGGCACCCCCTCTCTCTGGGCTCATGTTACTGCCTTCCTCTAGCTGGGTACCATCATTGGAGCCTTCAAAACGCTGGGCATCCTCCTGGAGCATGTACCCAACACTGTGGTCAAACCGTTCGGGGGAGTCCTCAGGAGGACATGGTGGGGCTAGGGAAGGAGTGACTGATACCATTGAACCAAGGGAAGAGGCCGCCTTGGCAGCTGCTTTGCCAAAGTACCCTGAGCATGGGTGAGAGAGGGTGAGGAGGATGAGGACGGCTTGGTCATCCACTCTACCAAATCTTCGGCATGTTGCAGCTCAACACGGTACTATTAGGATCAGAACAAGAACAGCAATTGTCTTCAGGTAGCTTTATGCCGCATACACATGAGCGGAATTTACGGCAGACTTTGTCCTGCGGACTTTGATGGACTTTACAATGGACTTTCCGAATAAACGGACTTGCCTACACATGATCAACCAATATATATATATATATATACACAATACACTGTAAGTGCAGCTAACTGACTTGCCTGCCTACTCTATCTAACTTAAATCAAATGACACTGTCTCTCTGTCTATCTCTCCGCCGCCGCAACACACTACACAAGGCTGCCATGCAGGCGGCCTTATATAGTGTGGGGCGTGTACTAAACCCCCTGAGCCATAATTGGCCAAAGCCACCCTGGCTTTGGCCAATTATGGCTCTCTGTACAGACAGCGCTGTGATTGGCCAAGCATGCGGGTCATAGTGCATGCTTGGCCAATCATCAGCCAGCAAGCAATGCACTGCGATGCCGCAGTGAATTATGGGCCATGACACACCACTCAAATTTGGCGCGAACGGCCCATAACACTCGCAATTCGACAAACGGTCGAACAGGCGATGTTCAAACTCGAAGCTCATCCTTCGTGTTCACCCTACTAGAAAAGATTTATGATATGAGGTACAAATACTCTGGTAGAGACAGAGGTGAGCACTAGGCTGTCAGGCGGTAGGAACTTGCCAAGGCACCAGGTGGAAAAATCAGAATGATTGTCTGAAGTGAGAGTCATCATAAGACCCCTTTCACACTGGGGCCGTGGCTGCGTTAGCATCAAAACGCAGCTCATTCTTGTGCTGCTTTTGGACCGCTAGCGGGGCGCTTTTAACCCCAAAGGCGATTTTTAAGCGCTGCTCATTCATTCCAATGGGCAGGGGTGTTTTGGGAGCGCTGTATACAGTGGTACCAACCCGCCCCAAAGATGCTGCTTGCAGGACTTTTCATAACGTCCTGCAAGCGCACCGCCGGGTGTAAAAAGTCACAATGGAATGAATGAAGAAGAAGAACAGAGGCGCCACTCTAAGTGCAGTATTAAAAACAGATTTAATGAATCTTTAAAATTGGTACTCACAAGGGTACATGTAAACAGGCATGTGGGTAACGAATAAATGCTGCAGGATCTCCCGGGAGTTGAGTCCAATCAGGTCATGAAGCGACGATATTCTTCATACGACAGGCTGCGCTGCTTGGTTGTCGGTGTTTCCTGCCGCTGGAACGCACAACAGTGACCAGAGGGACGGGATCACTTCCGGGTCCGTGCAGGGATAGGCGACGCGTTTGCGGAGCTACGCTCCTTCCTCAGACCTAACGTGACCTGTGATAGGTCAGGGCTTATATGGTCTATAGGTGACGTTGATTGGAGGAGAAAACAGTCAGTCAGACTAAGGCACAAAGCTGTATAGTACAAGTCCAATGCTGTTGTGTCTGATGTGGGAATGGATAACATAGCAGTTGTGTGTCAGATGTAATGAGTCTAATGAGACAGCGCTATGTATATGTGTGTATAAGAGAAGGGGTTTATTGAAATAAAATAAGTAATGTATGTTTTTATTATTCTGATCTGCATAAAAGTGAGATGAGAATGATATGTAGGACAGAAATTGCATAATAATCGGAATACTAATATTAATGGAAATTAAATGACAGTAAGAATAAGAATAAAAAGAAATGAATTAGAAATAATAAAAAATGAAAATAGTGAAAAATGGGAAATGTTGAAAACTGGAATAATTAGAATAAGAGAATGAGAAAATGAAAAATAAAAAATGAAAAAGAAAAATGAAATTAAAAATAATAATAATAAAAAATATTATTGAAAAAATAATAATAATAATATTGTGTTGAACCTAGCGCTCACACTTACATGTTACACAATGGAATGAATGGGAGGTGGTTTTCAGGCGCCTAGCAGAGGCTATTTCCAGCGCTAAAGCCCCTGAAACCTGCCCTAGTGTGAAAGGGGTCTAAGAGTTGAGCAAAATGCATATCAAAGTGGCAATAAATCCCAAAAGAAATGAAGTAAGGGGCCCTAGATATAATTGGCTAGAGGTTCTCCAGGAAGTCTGTCATCAACAAATACAGTGGGGACGGAAAGTATTCAGACCCCCTTAAATTTTTCACTCTTTTTTATATTGCAGCCATTTGCTAAAATCATTTAAGTTCAATTTCTTTTCCTCATTAATGTACACACAGCCCCCAATATTGACAGAAAAACACAGAATTGTTGACATTTTTGCAGATTTATTAAAAAAGAAAAACTGAAATATTACATGGTCCTAAGTATTCAGACCCTTTGCTCAGTATTTAGTAGAAGCACCCTTTTGATCTAATACAGCCATGAGTCTTTTTGGGAAAGATGCAACAAGTTTTTCACACCTGGATTTGGGGATCCTCTGCCATTCCTCCTTGCAGATCCTCTCCAGTTCTGTCAGGTTGGATGGTAAACGTTGGTGGACAGCCATTTTTAGGTCTCTCCAGAGATGCTCAATTGGGTTGAAGTCAGGGCTCTGGCTGGGCCATTCAAGAACAGTCACGGAGTTGTTGTGAAGCCACTCCTTCGTTGTTTTAGCTGTGTGCTTAGAGTCATTGTCTGGAAGGTAAACCTTCGGCCCAGTCTGAGGTCCTGAGCACTTTGGAGAAGGTTTTTGTCCAGGATATCCCTGTACTTGGCCGCATTCATCTTTCCCTCAATTGCAACCAGTCGTCCTGTCCCTGCAGCTCAAAAACACCCCCACAGCATGATGCTGCCACCACCATGCTTCACTGTTGGGACTGTATTGGACAGGTGATGAGCAGTGCCTGGTTTTCTCCACATATACCTCTTAGAATTAAGGCCAAAAAGTTCTATATTGGTTTCATCAGACCAAAGAATCTTATTTCTCACCATCTTGAAGTCCTTCAGGTGTTTTTTTAGCAAACTCCATGCAGGCTTTCATGTGTCTTGCACTGAGGAGAGGCTTCCATCGGGCCACTCTGCCATAAAGCCCTGACTGGTGGAGGGCTGCAGTGGTGGTTGACTTTCTACAACTTTTTCCTAATCTCCCGACTGCATCTCTGGAGCTCAGCCACAGTGATATTTGGGTTCTTCTTTACCTTCTCCCCCGATAGCTCAGTTTGGCCGGACGGCCAGCTCTAGGAAGGGTTCTGGTCATCCCAAACATCTTCAATTTAAGGAATTTGGAGGCCACTGTGCTCTTAGGAATCTTAAGTGCAGCAGACATTTTTTTGTAACCTTGGCCAGATCTGTGCCTTGCCACAATTCTGTCTCTGAGCTCTTCAGGCAGTTCCTTTGACCTCATGATTCTCATTTGCTCTGGCATGCACTGTGAGCTGTAAGGTCTTATATAGACAGGTGTGTGGCTTTCCTAATCAACTCCAATCAGTATAATCAAACGCAGCTGGACTCGAAGGTGTAGAACCTCTCAAGGATGACCCGAAGAAATTGACAGCACCTGAGTTAAATATGAGTGTCACAGCAAAGGGTCTGAATACTTAGGACCATGTGATATTTCAGTTTTTCTTTTTTCATAAATCTGCAAAAATGTCAACAATTCTGTGTTTTTCTGTCAATATGGGGTGCTATGTGTACATTAATGAGGAAAAAAAATGAACTTAAATGATTTTAGCAAATGGCTGCAATATAACAAAGAGTGAAAAATTTAAGGGGGTCTGAATACTTTCCCTCCCCACTGTACTTGATTGAGTTCCCTAAGTACCCTCGGGTGCAAGCCTTCCGGTCCTGGTGATTTATTAATGTTAAGTTTCCCAAGTCTAAGGGCTCTTTCACATGGGACGGATCCGTCATGATCCACCCAGTGAACATCTGCTAGCTCAGCGGGGATCGCTCCGCCGATCCCCGTTGTGCAGGCAGATGACAGGTCAGTCTCTGCACACTGTGCAGCGACTGAGCTGTCAGAGCGCTGCTCTCCCCTATGGGGGATCGGATGATGACGGACCGTAGAGTTTGTCGTCACCCGATCCGAAAATGGATGGAAAAGTAGGTTTTTCCTCTGTTACACTTTTTTGGATCGGAGCGGGTCGGATGTCAGCGGACATGTCACCGCTGACATCCAACGCTCCATAGAGGTCTATGGAGGGTCCGTTCAGGTTTGCCTAAAAAACTGACAGGCGGACCTGAACAGATCGTCAGTGCGAAAGAGGCCTAATTCTAATTCTGTCCTCTGTTAGCCACGAGGGTGCTTCCTGTGATGTGTCACGAGAATAAACACTGCAGTTTTGCTTACTGAAGCCCCCCCCGATTCTCTCGTGAAGACTGAGGAGAAGAATAAATTCAATATCTTCGCCATCTCCCCATCCTTTGTAACCAGATGTCCTTCCTCATTCTTTATGGGGCCAATATGGTTTGTCCTCCCTTTTTTACTGTTTATATAACTAAAGAATTTCTTGGGATTTTTTTTGCTTTCCTCCACTATGTGTCTTTCGTGTTCTATCTTAGCCGCCCTAATTGCACCCACTGGCGGATTTCACACAAGGCCACCGAGGCCAGGCCTCGTGGCAGCAGTGGTGCAGGGGCGGCGCCGATCCTGCGGCGACTTCTGGGCTTTCGCGCCCCCCCCACTAACATAGCAGCATGCAGGGCCGATCCCAGGCGGGGTGCAGTGCACCCGGGCGCCAGAGAGGTGGGGGCGCTGAAGCGCCAGAGTGCTCCCCTCCCTCCTCCTGTCAGAGAAGGAGAGCAGCCACTGGAGATCGGAGCGGCTGGTCTCTGTGTGGAGAGAGACCAGCAGCGCAGTGACATCGCTGGGGGGGGGCGCTCCGTGCCCGACGTGTTCTCCTCCTCTGTCTTTCACTCCCGCCCAAGCCTGTCTCCATCTGTTCTCCATCCGGGCGGTGCGGCTGCACACTGTCCTCTCCTCTCCAGCTGCCGCCCGGGTGTTTTTATGTACACTAATGGTTTGTCCTTGGGGGGTCTCTACTAATAGAGGGGCGTTGTCCTGGGGGGGTCTGTACTAATGGAGGGGGGGTTGTCCTGGGGGGTCTGTACTAATGGAGGGCGGGTTTGTCCTGGGGGGTCTGTACTAATGGAGGGGGGGTGGCCTCTACTAATGGAAGGGGGGTTGTCCTGGAGGGGGTCTGTACTAATGGAAGGGGGGTTGTCCTGGGTGGGTTCTGTACTAATGGAGGGGGTGGGTTTGTCCTGGGGGGGTCTGTACTAATGGAGGGGGGCATTTTGTCCTGGGGGTCTGTACTAATGGAGGGGGGGTTTGTCTGGGGGGTCTGTACTAATGGGGGGGTTTGTACTAATGGAGGGGGTTTGTCCTGGGGGGGTTTGCACTAATGGAGGGGGGTTTGTCTTGGGGGTCTGTACTAATGAAGGGGGGTTTGTCCTGGGGGGTCTGCACTAATAAAGGGAGGGGGGTTGTCCTGGGGGGTCTGTACTAATGGAGGGGGGTTTGTCCTGGGGGGTCTGTACTAATGGAGGGGGAGTGGTCTCTACTAATGGAGGGAGGGTTGTCCTGGGGGGGTCTGTACTAATGAAAGGGGGGTTGTCCTGGGGGGTCTGTACTAATGGAGGGGGTGAGTTTGTTCTGGGGGGTCTGTACTAATGGAGGGGGGGCGTTTTGTCCTGGGGGTCTGTACTAATGGAGGGGAGGTTTGTCCTGGAGGGTCTGTACTAATGGAGAAGGGGTTGTCCTGGGGGGGGTTTGTACCAATGGAGGGGGTTTGTCCTGGGGGGGTCTGTTCTAATGGAGGCGGGTTTGTCTTGGGGTCTGTACTAATGAAGGGGGGGTTTGTCCTGGGGGTCTGCACTAATGAAGGGAGGGGTGGGTTTGTCCTGGGGGGTCTGTACTAATGGAGGGGGGGGTTTGTCCTGGTGGGGTCTGTACTAATAGAGGGGGGTTTGTCCTGGGGGGTCTGTACTAATGGAGGGGGGTTGTCCTGGTGGGAGTCTGTACTAATGGAGGGGGGGTGGTTTGTCCTGGTGGGGGTCTGTACTAATGGTGGGGGGGTGGTTTGTCCTGGGGGGGTCTACACCCAGGAAAGTACACCCAGGGCTCCAGAGGGAGAGGGCAGTGCTGAGAGAACACCATCAGAGAGAACCCCGCTGCCCTGCGCCACCAGAGGGAAAGACACACAGCCTGGCGCCATCCCTGGCGGAGAAAGGAATGGAGTCATTGCAGGAATACAGTCGCCATGGGCAATTCAGAGTGAGCTGACTCCTGATCAGAGGAACGATTGCTGTATCGCTGGGTCAGGTTAGAGGGCCGATCGGCCATTATCTACTAACGGCCATAGGAACTGCAGTCTCTGACCATCTCCTGTATTATATCTGCAGTCTCTGACTGTCTCCTGTATCATGTCTGCAGTCATCGACCATCTCTTGTATCATGTCTGCAGTCTCCGACCATCTCTTGTATCATGTCTGCAGTCTCCGACCATCTCTTGTATTATGTCTGCAGTCTCTGACCATCTCCTGTACCAAGTCAACAGTCTCTGACCGTCTCTTGTATCATGTCTGCAGTCTCTGACCAGCTTCTGTACCATGTCTTCAGCCTTTGACCCTCTCCTGTACCATGATTGCAGTCTCTGACCATCTCTTGTATCATGTCTGCAGTCTCTGACCATCTCCTGTATCATGTCTGCAGTCTCTGACCATCTCCTGTATTATGTCTGCAGTCTCTGACTGCCTCTTGTATCATGTCTGCAGTCTTTGACCGTATTATGTCTAGGGGCTCTTTCTAACAGACAGCCCTCTGTGTGTGCATCAGAGAGACTCCCTTCCAGGTCTCATTAGTAACGAAGACTTCTAAGGGGAGCATCTCTGTGTTTGAGTCGTTGCCATAGAAACATTTGTAAAGGGGAGGAGTTGGTAAGATGACCATGCCCATGTGGGGGCGACAGAAATATTTCTGCACCCAGGCGTCTGTGACCCTAGGATCGGCCCTGGCAGCATGACAGGTGCGGCAGGTCCGTGCCTTCTCTAATATCACTGCACTGCCCCCTCCACACACTGCCTGTCTTATTCACACAAAACATGAAGTGCGGCCGCTCTAGACAAAGGGCGGGACTTTTTAAGTTAAGAAGTGGGTGATTGGTTGCTAGGCAGCGTTCTGTCCGTTGTCCAGAGCGGCCAGGCTCAATGTCTTGTGTGAATAAGGTAGGGTTCTTTAAGGAGGGGGGAGTGCTGTGCTGTAAAAGAGTTTGATATTGAGAGAGGACTGTGATGGGGGCTCAGTCTGTGATTGGGGGGGTCAATCTGTGATTTGAGGGGTCAGTCTGTAATGGGGGGTCTGTGATGGGGGTTTGTGATGAGGCAGGGGGGGATGTGACGTAAGGGGGGGGACTGAGGACACTGATGTAAAAGGGGGTCTGTGATGTGATGTGAAGGGGGGGACTGAAGACACTGATGTAAAAGGGGGTCTGTGATGTGATCTGAGGGGGGGACTGAAGACACTGATGTAAAAGGGGGTCTGTGATTTCTGCACTAGCAAAACACAGGTCTCTGCAAGGGCAATAGAAAACAATTGTTTTCTATGTGTCCTGTTCACACTGCAACAGCGCCACTGCGTGCTGAGCAGTGTGGTGCAAAATGCATACTGTTTCTATGCACTGCAAGTGAGCTGTGGTGCATAAAATGAATGAAATGTATTTGCATAAAGAACTATTTACAATCATCTTTGGTTCAAGAAAGACTGAACAGTTTAGCTGTACTTGCCATTGAGTCAGAACTTTTAAATACTTTGTCCTACGAAGATATTAGCGATGAGTTTGCCAAAAGAAAAGTTAGAACTAAAAAATTGTAGGGAGTTTCTTACTGCTATAATCTTTAAAAGGGATTTTCTGCATTACAGAGTATTTTCAGTCTGTACAATTAAAGCCGGTGTTGTGTCGATGAGTGCCTCCTATCGAATAATGCCTCCTACGTACTGCGCATGTGCAGTGCATGACATCACGCCAGCTGATTTCCCGATCAGCTGGCTTGGTGTATCGACTGCACATGCGCAGTTCGTCGGAGGCATTTTCCGACGGGAGTGACAGAGGCACAGTGTAGGAGAGGCTAGAGAAGAAACTTTGAGCTCTGATTCCCGGGGACCCACTCAGTGAAAACCCACCAAACTTGGCACACTTTTAGGGAACACCCCTGGCTGCATGTGGAAGAAATCCAGAGAACCAAAGGGCAGCCGGTACCGACTTCCGAAAGTGAGCCCCTTGCTTCATTTTTCCGCTGGCAGGAAGTGAAAACAGTGTAGGAGTGTAGGAGAGGCTCGGGAGATATTTTGAACTCCTGTATCCGGGGACCCTCTCCATGAAAACCCACCAAACTTGGCACACTTATAGGGAAGACCCATAGCTACAGGTGGAAGAAATTTCGGGTCCAGGGAACCAAAGGGCAGCCAGTACCGACTCCCCAAAGTGGGCCACTCGCTTCATTTTTCCGCCTGGGGGAAAAAACTGGCGACTTTAAGCTCCGGTTTCTGGGGACCCACCAGGTCAAATCCCACCAAATTTGGCACACTTGTAGGGGGGACCCATGGCTACATGTGCAAGAAATGTGCTTTGGGTCCATAGAACCCAAGGAAGGCCGGTACCGACTCCCCAAATTAGGCACCTCACTTAACATGGGAGTCTATGGGGAAACCAGGCAAAATTGTGGCGGATTTCACTTATCGCTCAACCATTCGACGACCAAATGGGCTAGCGACACCAAACTTGCACCCCTTTTTCCCAGATATCACAGCTTTACCTCATAAAAATGTGGAGGTTCGGGGACCTTTTACCGGGGATTTACCGGGGCCACAATATTGACCGTCTTCACGGTACCGGTGCTCCCTGACCACGGGTTACAAAATTACAAAGCTTGGGGGTGATGTAGAGACACTCTATGGGTACCCCCACACCGAACCGGGGTCCGGTACCCCAACCGGAACCCTCCGGTTACCGGAAAATGGCACTTTGAAACCGTGTAGCTCGGACCCGGTTCACCGGGGAAGGCTCCGGTAGGTCTCATTTGAATATTTCAGGCCTTTTCTACAGAATGGCATCCACTTTTGAGGACCAGTGGACCCCTCACAAAACACCGGCAAAGACGTGCACGGCGCTCTCCGGTTCTATGGGTCTTAAAAATACACCGACACCGGGAGGCTGTGGGGATGCTCTTCAGGTATTCACTGGCCAAGTTTGGGGTCCAGGGAACGCTTGGCGGGCCGGTGGCACCCCAAAAGGTCAACTGGTAGAAACCGCACATTTAACATTGGAGTCTATGGGAAACTCAGTCAACTTGGGGGGCTGATATTTCCTCGGCTGTTGGGTCCACATTGGGGTTCCTAGACCCTACGGTTGGCTCGTAACCATCTCCCAAAGACGGCACCCCTAGGGCGGTAAAACCGGTTCTGCTACTCAGAAAATTCATACTTAGGTTCTGGCGTCTACCGGTTGGATGACTTTGAGGGCTCATATCTCCGGAACCCCAAATTTGGTGTGCCGGCTCATGGGATCTAGATCTACAACATATCCAAAAATTGGACTCCTAGCTCAAACGGTTCGGAAGATGACTTTCCTGGAGCCCAAAAAATGCTTGAGTTTGAAAGTTAGGTCGACACAAAGCATGCATGGTGGTTTTCAGAAAAGTCATTTCGGGCACCTTTTGTTCCAGAGACCTCAAATTTGGCCGGCAGCTAGGGGACCTCTATGAACCCCCAACTACCAAGTTTGAAGTTCCTGTGACCTACGGTTCCGGAGATATGGACCAGTAAAGCGAAAAGTTCATACTGGCCATGGGGCACCAAGGGACGGTTCCGATCTCGCTACCCTCTCGGCCTTGGTGGGCACCATGGGTCGGTCCCCTTTGGAAGTCCATATCTCCCCAATACTTTGAGCTAGAGACCCCAAATTTGGCAGGTCGGTACCGGTGGATTTTAGACACAAGATCCAGGTAGACCGACCCTCCTGCGAGCAACCGTGTGGAAGTTTCTCTCCGATTGAGCCCAAAATACCACCCCAGGAAAGAGGGGACTCGTAGTATGCATTTTTCAACAGGAGGCAATAATCAACACTACACCGGTGTAACATCGATTATTGCCTCCTGTCAAAAAATGCCTCCTACGTACTGCGCATGCGCAGTACGTCACATCACTCCAGCTGATTTCCCGATCAGCTGGCGTGACGTATCGACTGCACATGCACAGTTCGTCATATGCATTTTCCAACGGGAGGCAAGCCACGGGGAGCGCGTAGAGGGAGAGAATCTTAAAGAGGGAGTCCCGCGAAAAATTTTTTTAAAAGTCAGCAGCTACAAATACTGCAGCTGCTGACTTTTAAAATAAGGACACTCACCTGTCCCAGGGTCCAGCGATGTCGGCACCTGAGACTGAATCGTCCCTCGGTCCTCGGGTGCTGCCACCGCCATTCTCTGTAAGGGAATCAGGAAGTGAAGCGTTGCGGCTTCACTTCCTGGTTCCCTACTGTGCATGCGCCATTCGCGCTGCGCTTCCTTACTGGTCCCCGCTGTCTCTGGGACCTGTGTGTGTCCCAGCAGACAGCACGGGGGGTAGGGACAGGAGGGGGAACAGACTCCCATGGGAGTCTACGCCAGAAGTAGGTGCAAATACCTATCTTAGACAGGTATCTGCATCCCCCTCCCCCCTGAATGGTGCCAAATGTGTCACCGGAGGGGTCGGGTTCCGAAAAGCGGAGGTTCAATTTTTGTGTGAACCTCTGCTTTAAATGTAAGATTCTGCCTCGCTCTCTGTGGCGTGACGTATCGACTGGGCATGCGCAGTTCGTCGTATGCATTTTTTGACGAGAGGCAAGCCACGGGAGCGTGCGGAAAGAGAAAACTGACGTAAGAGAGAACTCCACAGGGAACACTGACGTAAGGAAGAACCCCGCTGGCGTAATAATGTCAGCGGCAACACCACATCCAGCCCCGCCCCCAACACACCCCTAGGCTGCTCTAGAGAAAGGGGGCAAGCGCCATGCATAAGCAGTGTATTTGTCAGGGAAGATTGGATTGACACAGCAGTGCCAGCGGGAGGGCCAAGGTCTGTGCTTCCAGAGGGGGGCGGGGCCCTGAATAGCTATGTATGTGTAAGTGACCTACACTGCCGTTTAAGAAAGCCCATCAGAGATCCCGTTCCCAAGATCTTGCAATCTATTAAAATGACATACAGTTTATCTCTGTTTACTTTTTGTTCTTTTGACAAGTGTGCTTTAGATAGAGCATGTCAAGCCATAGCTGTGCTCCCTGGGGATATGCTGATCGCCCATCCGTGCTGCTGCTGGAGGGAGCCCAGGTGACCATAAATGAGAGCCCTACAGACTTGGTCATGGTGAATGACCAAGTCACCAAGTGGTATATCCCCCACACCATCCCATACCCCACTCCATCTCCCCTGAGGACTTAGGACCCTCTAAGCAACTCACCTGGGGACTGGGACCCTCTAGGCCACTCACCTGTGGACAGGGACACCCATTTTCCCTGGGGACTGAGACCCCCTTCTCCCATGGGGACTGGGACACCTTCTCACCTGGGGACTGGGACCCCTTCTCACCCGGGGACTGGGATCCTATCTCACCTGGGGACAGGGAACCCACCTCCACTAAGAACAGGAACCTGATCACCCTGTGTGTGCCAAACTCACCTCTCTGCCCCTGTGTGTGCTAACCTCACCGTCCTGCTCGATCACTCTGTGGAAGGTGGTCTCTGGTCAGCAGAGTCCCCCCCTCCCACATCAGAGTTACCGGCATTTCTCTTTACATCAGAGTCTGCAGGATTCCCCCTTGCAGTGCAAAGGAACTCAGATGTAAAGAAAAATGATGCAGAGCATGATCTAAAGAGGAACTCTGATGTAAGGGGTTCCTAACTACATCAGAGTCTGCAGCATTGCCCTTTACATCAGTGTTCCCTTTTACATCAGGGTTCACAAAGTTCCCCCTTGCACTGTAAGATTAAAAGGAATGGAGGCCCAGAGACATGTCCAGGGTACACAGAGGAGGCCTCCGTCCCTTCTAATCTAACTCATGTGTCTTCTGTGTACCCTGGAAATGTCTCTGGTCATCCATCCCTTCTAATCTATCTCATGTATTCTCTGTGTACCCTGGACATGTCTCTGGGCCTGCATCCCTTCTAATCTATCTCATGTATCCTCTGTGTACCCTGGACATGTCTCTGGGCCTCCATCCCTTATAATCTATCTCATGTATCCTCTGTGTACCCTGGACATGTCTCTGGGCCTTCATCCCTTCTAATCTATCTCATGTATCCTCCGTGTACCCTGGACATGTCTCTGGGCCTCCATCCCTTCTAATCTATCTCATGTATCCTCTGTGTACCCTGGACATGTCTCTGGGCCTTCATCCCTTCTAATCTATCTCATGTATCCTCCGTGTACCCTGGATATGTCTCTGGGCCTCCATCCCTTCTAATCTATCTCATGTATCCTCTGTGTACCTTGGACATGTCTCTGGGCCTCCATCCCTTATAATCTATCTCATGTATCCTCTGTGTACCTTGGACATGTCTCTGGGCCTCCATCCCTTATAATCTATCTCATGTATCCTCTGTGTACCCTGGAATGTCTCTGGGCCTCCATCCCTTATAATCTATCTCATGTATCCTCTGTGTATCCTGGACATGTCTCTGGGCCTCCATCCCTTATAATCTATCTCATGTATCCTCCGTGTACCCTGGACATGTCTCTGGGCCTCCATCCCTTCTAATCTATCTCATGTATCCTCTGTGTACCCTGGACATGTCTCTGGGCCTTCATCCCTTCTAATCTATCTCATGTATCCTCCGTGTACCCTGGACATGTCTCTGGGCCTCCATCCTTTATAATCTATCTCATGTATCCTCTGTGTACCCTGGACATGTCTCTGGGCCTCCATCCCCTATAATCGGGAAATCAGCTGGAGTGATGTGACGTACTGCGCATGAGGGTCGGTCTACCCGGATCTTGTGTCTAAAATCCACCGGTACCGACCTGCCAAATTTGGGGTCTCTAGCTCAAAGTATGGGGGAGATATGGACTTCCAAAGGGGACCGACCCATGGTGGCCACCAAGGCCGAGGGGGCAGCGAGATCGGAACCGCTCCCTTGGTGCCCCATGGCCGGTCTGAACTTTTCGCTTTACCGGCCCATATCTCCGGAACCGTAGGTCACAGGAACTTCAAACTTGGTAGTTGGGGGTTCATAGAGGCCCCCTAGCTGCAGACCAAGGTTTGAGGTCTCTGGAACGAAAGGTGCCCAAAATGACTTTTCTGAAAACGACCATGCATGCTTTGTGTCGACCTAACTTTCAACTCAAGCATTTTTTGGGCTCCAGGAAAGTCATCTTCCGAACCGTTTGAGCTAGGAGTCCAATTTTTGGATATGTTGTAGATCTAGATCCCATGAGTCGGCACACCAAATTTGGTGTTCCAGGGATAGGAGTCCTCAAAGTCATCCGACCGGTAGAGGCCAGAACCTTAGTCCGAATTTTCTGGGTAGCAGAACCGGTTTTACCGCCCTAGGGGTGCCATCTTTGGGAGATGGTTATGGGCCAATCGTAGGGTCTAGGAACCCCAAATTTGGATCACGTGTAGTGCATCGTCTCCCCTAGAAGTGTGCCAAGATTGGTGTTCCTAACCCCAACATCTGAGGAAATAGCCCCCCAAGTTGACCAAGTTTCCCATAGACTCCAATGTTAAACGTGCAGTTTCTACCGGTTGACCCTTTGGGGTGCCACCGGCCTGCCAAATGTTCCCTGGACCCCAAACTTGGCCAGTGAGTACCCGAAGAGCAGCCTCCCAGTGTCAGTGTATTTTTAAGACCCATAGAACCAGAGAGCGCCGCGCACGTCTTTGCCGGTGTTGTGTGAGGGGGCCACCAGTCCCCAAAAGTCGAGGGGGGGGCCATACGGTGGAAAAGGCTTGAAATATTATAATGAGACCCCCCTGAGCTTTCTAGGGTTAACCGGATCCAAGCTAACCCATTTCAAAGTATATTTTCCAGTTACCGGAAGGTTCCGGTTGGGGTACCGGGCCCCGGTTTGGTGTGGGGGTACCCATAGAATGCTTCTACATCACTCCTAAGTTTTGTAATTTTGTGACCCATGGTCAGGGAGCACCGGTACCGTGAATATGGTCAAAATTGTGGCCCCGGTAAATCCCCGGTAAAAGGTCCCCGAACCTCAAAATTTTTATGAGATGCAGCTGTGCTATCTGGGAAGAAGGGGTGCAAGTTTAGTGTCAATAGCCCATTCGGTCCTCGAATGGTTGAGCGATAAGTAACATTCGCCACAATTTGGCCTGATTTTCCCATAGATTCCCATGTTAAGTGAGGGGCCTAATTTGGGGAGTCGGTACCGGCCTTCCTTTGGTTCCCTGGACCCGAAATTTCTTCCACGTGTAGCCCCCCTACAAGTGTGCTAAGTTTGGTGTGATTTGACTTGGTGGGTCCCCGGAAACCGGAGCTCAAAGTCGCCCCAATATCGGCAGTTTTTCCCCTAGGCGGCAAAGTGAAGCGAGTGGTGCCGTCTTTGGGAGACAGTTAGGGGCCAACTGTAGCGTCTAGGAACACCAAATTTGGATCACATGTAGTGCATCGTCTCCCCTACAAGTGTGCTACGTTTGGTGTTCCTAACCCCAACACCTGAGGAAATATTAGCCCCCCAATTTGACCGAGTTTCCCATAGACTCCAATGTTAAACGTGCGGTTTCTACCGGTTGACCTTTTGGGGTGCCACCGGCCCGCCAAACGTTCCCTGGACCCCAAACTTGGCCAGTGAGTACCTGAAGAGCATCCCCAAAGCCTCCCGGTGTCTGTGTATTTTTATGACCCACAGAACCAGAGAGCGCCGCGCACGTCTTTGCCGGTGTTGTGTGAGGGGGTCACCAGTCCCCAAAAGTCAACCGGGGTTCCATACGGTGGAAAAGGCTTGACATATTATAATAAGAACCCCCTGAGCATTCTACGGTTAACCGGATCCGAGCTACACTGTTTCAAAGTGCCATTTTCCGGTTACCGGAAGGTTCTGGTTGGGGTACCGGGCCCTGGTTTGGTGTGGGGGTACCCATAGAGAGCTTCTACATCACCCCCAAGTTTTGTAATTTTGTGACCCATGGTCAGGGAGCACCGGTATCATGAAGACGGTCAACATTGTGGCCACGGTAAAGGGTTACCGAACCTCCAAACTTTTATGAGGTGTAGCTGTGATATCTGGGGAAAAAGGGTGCAAGTTTGGTGTCACTAGCCCATTTGGTCATCGAATGGTTCAGCGATAAGTGAAATCTGCCACAATTTGGCCTGGTTTTCCCATAGACTCCCATGTTAAATGAGGGGCCTAATTTGGGGGAGTCGGTACCGGCCTTCCTTCAGTTCTCTGGATCCGAAATTTCTTCCACGTGTAGCCATGCCCCCCCCCCCCCTACAAGTGTGCCAAGTTTAGTGTGATTTGACTCGGTGGGTCCCCTGAAACCGGAGCTCAAACTTTCCCCAATATCGGCAGTTTTTCCCCTAGGCAGCAAAGTGAAGCAAGGGGTGCTGTCTTTGGGAGACGGTTACGGGCCAACCGTAGGGTCTAGGGTCATGTAGTGCATCGTCTCCCCTACAAGTGTGCTACGTTTGGTGTTCCTAACCCCAACACCTGAGGAAATATTAGCCCCCCAATTTGACCGAGTTTCCCATAGACTCCAATGTTAAACGTGTGGTTTCTACTGGTTGACCTTTTGGGGTGCCACCGGCCCGCCAAACGTTCCCTGGACCCCAAACTTGGCCAGCGAGTACCTGAAGAGCATCTCCACAGCCTCCCCATGTCGCTGTATTTTAAGACCCATAGAACCGGAGAGCGCCATGCACGTCTTTGCCGGTGTTGTGTGAGGGGGCCACCGGTCCCCGAACGTCGAGGGGGGTGCCATACGGTGGAAAAGGCTTGAAATATTATAATGAGACCCCCCTGAGCTTTTTATGGTTAACCGTCTCAGAGCTACTCTGTTTCAAAGTGCCATTTTCCGGTACCTGGAAGGTTCCGGGTTGGGGTACTGGGCCCTAGTTTGGTGTGGGGGTACCCATGGAGTGCTTCTACATCACCCCCAAGTTTTGTAATTTTGTGACCCATGGTCAGGGAGCACCAGTAGTGTGAAAATGGTCAACATTTTGGCCCCGGTAAAACCCCGGTAAAAGGTCCCCGAGCCTCCAAAATTTTATGAGGTGTAGCTGTGATATCTGGTGAAAAGGGGTGCAAGTTTGGTGTCACTAGCCCATTTGGTCGTCAAATGGTTCAGCGATAAGTCAAATCC
Organism: Lithobates septentrionalis; assembly: GCA_037952835.1. NCBI lineage: Eukaryota > Metazoa > Chordata > Amphibia > Anura > Ranidae > Lithobates > Lithobates septentrionalis. The sequence continues at coordinate 3,324,095 of JBBDGP010000536.1, read as the reverse complement.
GCCACAATTTGGCCTGGTTTTCCCATAGACTCCCATGTTAAGTGAGGGGCCTACTTTGGGGAGTCGGTACCGACAACCGAATGAGCTAGCAACACCAAACTTGCACCCCTTTTTCCCAGATATCACAGCTACACCTCATAAAATCTTGGAGGTTTGGGGACCTTTTACCGGGGTTTTACCGGGCCAAAATTTTGACCATCTTCACACTACCGGTGCTCCCTGACCATGAGTCACAAAATTACAAAACTTGGGGGTAATGTAGAAACACTCTATGGGTACCCTCACACCGAACCGGGGCCCGGTACCCCAACTGGAACCCTCTGTTAACCGAAAAATGGCACTTTGAAATGGTGTAGCTTGGACCCGGTTCACCGGGGAAGGCTCCCGTAGGTCTCATTTGAATATTTCAGGCCATTTCTACAGAATGGCACCCCCCTCAACTTTCGGGGACTGGTGGACCCCTCACAAAACACCGGCAAAGACGTGCGCGGCACTCTCTGGTTCCATGGGTCTTAAAAACACACCGACACTGGGAGGCTTTGGGGATGCTCTTCGGGTACTCACTGGCCATGTTTGGGGTCCAGAGAACGTTTGGCAGACCGGTGGCACCCCAAAAGGTCAACCAGTAGAAACCGCACGTTTAACATTGGAGTCCATGGGAAACTCAGTCAAATTGGGGGGCTGATATTTCCTTGGCTGTTTGGGCTAGGAACACCAAACTTGGCACACTTGTAGGGCAGAAGATGCACTACTTGTGATTCAAATTTGGGGTTCCTAGACCCTACGCTTGGCCCGTAACCGTCTCCCAAAGACAGCACCCCTCGCTTCACTTTGCCGCCTAGGGGAAAAACTGCCGATATTGGGGCAAGTTTGAGCTCCGGTTTCCGAGGACCCACCGAGTCAAATCACACTAAACTTGGCCGCAACGCTTCACTTCCTGATTCCCTTACAGAGAATGGCGGTGGCAGCACCCGAGGACCGAGGGACGATTCAGTCTCGGGTGCCGACATCGCTGGACCCTGGGACAGGTGAGTGTCCTTATTTTAAGAGTCAGCAGCTGCAGTATTTGTAGCTGCTGACTTTTAAAAAAAAATTTGCGGGACTCCCTCTTTAAGATTCTCTCCCTCCACACGCTCCCCGTGGCTTGCCTCCTGTCGGAAAATGCATATGACGAACTGTGCATGTGCAGTCGATACGTAACGCCAGCTGATCGGGAAATCAGCTGGAGTGATGTGACGTACTGCGCATGCGCAGTACGTAGGAGGCATTTTTTGACAGGAGGCAATAATCGACGTCACACCGGTGTAGTGTTGATTATTGCCTCCCGTTGAAAAATGCATACTACGAGTCCCCTCTTTCCTGGGATGGGCTCAATCGGAGAGAAACTTCCACACGGTTGCTCGCAGGAGGATCTTAGGTCTACCCGGATCTTGTGTCTAAAATCCACCGGTACCGACCTGCCAAATTTGGGGTCTCTAGCTCAAAGTATAGGGGAGATATGGTCTTCCAAAGGGGACCGACCCATGGTGCCCACCAAGGCCGAGGGGGCAGCGAGATCGGAACCGGTGCCTTGGTGCCCCATGGCCGGTCTGAACTTTTCGCTTTACCGGTCCATATCTCCGGAACCGTAGGTCACAGGAACTTCAAACTTGGTAGTTGGGGGTTCATAGAGGCCCCCTAGCTGCAGGCCAAATTTGAGGTCTCTGGAATGAAAGGTTCCCGAAATGACATTTCTGAAAACCACCATGCATGCTTTGTCTCGACCTAACTTTCAAATTCAAGCATTTTTTGGGCTCCAGGAAAGTCGTCTTCTGAACCGTTTGAGCTAGGAGTCCAATTTTTGGATATGTTGTAGATCTAGATCCCATGAGTCTGCACACCAAATTTGGGGTTCCGGAGATATGAGCCCTCAAAGTTTTACCGCCCTAGGGGTGCCGTCTTTGGGAGATGGTTACGGGCCAACAGTAGGGTCTAGGAACCCCAATGTGGACCACATTTAGTGCATCGTCTCCCCTACAAGTGTGCCAAGTTTGGTGTTCCTAACCCCAACAGCCGAGGAAATATCAGCTCCCCAAGTTGACTGAGTTTCCCATAGACTACAATGTTAAACGTGCGGTTTCTACCGGTTGACCTTTTGGGGTGCCACCGGCCTGCCAAACGTTCCCTGGACCCCAAACTTGGCCAGTGAGTACCTGAAGAGCATCCCCACAGCCTCCCGTGTCGGTGTATTTTTAAGACCCATAGAACCGGAGAGCGCCACGCACGTCTTTGCCAGTGTTTTGTGAGGGGTCCACTGGTCCTCAAAAGTGGATGCCATTCTGTAGAAAAGGCCTGAAATATTCAAATGAGACCTACCGGAGCCTTCCCCAGTGAACCAGGTCCGACCTACACCGTTTCAAAGTGCCATTTTCCGGTAACCGGAGGGTTCGGTTGGGGTACCGGACCCCGGTTCGGTGTGGGGGTACCCATAGAGTGTCTCTACATCACCCCCAAGCTTTGTAATTTTGTAACCCATGGTCAGGGAGCACCGGTACCGTGAAGACGGTCAACATTTTGGCCCCGGTAAATCCCCGGTAAAAGGTCCCCAAACCACCACATTTTAATGAGGTGTAGCTGTGATATCTGGGAAAAAGGGGTGCAAGTTTGGTGTCGCTAGGCCATTCGGTCGTCGAATGGTTGAGCGATAAGTGAAATCCGTCACAATTTTGCCTGGTTTTCCTATAGACTCCTATGTTAAGTGAGGGGCCTACTTTGGGGAGTCGGTACTGGCCTGCAATCAGTTCCCTGGACCCTAAATTTCTTGCACGTATAGTCATGCCTATCCCCTACAAGTGTGCCAAATTTGGTGGGATTTGACCTGGTGGGTCCCCAGAAACCGGAGCTCAAATTCGCCAGTTTTTTCCCCCAGGAGGAAAAATGAAGCGAGTGGCCCATTTTGGGGAGTCGGTACCGGCTGCCCTTTGGTTCCCTGGACCCGAAATTTCTTCCACCTGCAGCCATGGGTCTTCCCTATAAGTGTGCCAAGTTTGGTGGGTTTTCATGGAGTGGGTCTCCGGATACAGGAGCCCAAAATATCTCCCAAGCCTCTCCTGCACTTCTCTTTCTGCCAGCGGAAAAATTAAGCAAGCGGCTCATTTTCGGGAGTCGGTACCGGCTGCCGTTTGGTTCCCTGGACCCGAAATTTCTATCACATGCAGCCAAGGGTCTTCCCTAAAAGTGTGCAAAGTTTGGTGGGTTTTCACCCAGTGGGTCCCCGGGAATCGGAGCTCAAAGTTTCTCCTCTAGCCTCTCCGACACTGTGCCTCTCCACTGTTTTCTGTGACACCCGTCGGAAAATGCATCCGACGAACTGCGCATGTGCAGTCTTACGTCATGCCAGCTGATAGGGGAATCAGCTGGTGTGACGTAGTGGATGCATTATTCGACGGGAGGCACTAATCGACAAGACACCGGGTTATTTTCAGTGTTTTCGTGTGTGGGGATATGTTTTTAATTGATCTATTGTAGCAGTCATCGATAAAGGACGAGAATGAGAATGGTGGTGGTGTGTGTGTGTGTGTGTGTGTGTGGGGGGGGGGGGGGGGGGGGCGGCATTGAAGGACCCGGCCTTGAGGCGGCAAAGGGAGTAAATCCGGGCCTGGTTGCACCCTTACATTCTTGTTGCATTCTTTGTAAATTCTGAATGATGATGATCCCTCAGCCTTGTATTTTTGAAGATCTTCTTTGTTTTATATGCATTTTTACATTGGAGTTAAGCCATCCAGGACTTTTGTTCGCTCTTTTAAATTTATTTCCCAATGGGATGCACTGGCTAATGCCCTTATTTGATATGCTCTTAAAGCAAACCCAAGATAATTTACAATATTTTGTTGCGCTAGGGGACGACAGCTATGGATGGGGGTGAGCAATATACAAAGGGATAGTAAGTTATATAAAATAAAGAATTAAAAGATATTAATTTAAATAACAGTCATGTGTGAGTTACAATACATTTATATGTTAAAAATAATGATAATAGAAAATAGAAAATGAAAAATGGTAAAAAAAAAATAAAAAAAAAAAAAAAAAGTCCAGGGATGGTGCTGGGTTGATGAACAAAAGTCCAGGCATAAAAACTGGGATAAAATGAGTGGAGGGGGGAATGCAGAGTATAGGTCTATGACCTCAGGGGGAGAGATGCAGGTACAAACACAGGAGGCAGCTTGCTTGAAGGGCAGAATTCACCTTTGGAGGGAGATAAAAAGGAAGAAAAGCAGCGCCGACCTAAGTGCAGTACTGTAGCATAAACATTTATTACAGGTTAAAATGCACTCACTCAGAGTAAGGTAGATACAGGCACATCAAGTAAAAAATCCATCCGGGAAGCTGTGTGGTGGGCAGCAGGGCTCCACAGGGGGCGATCCTGAAAGCTGGAGTGTGTTACACTTGTCTCCTTGTCCCGTCTGACGGCGCAGGTGGTAACCAGGATGCCTGATGAAGGAGCACGCATGCTCCGAACGCGTGCACGCCCCCAGCGTCACTGATACCCGGGAAATACAACTTAACAGACGATCCACGCTGTGCCTGTCTCAACCCAGCCTGTGACACTGGTTACCACCTGCGCCGTCAGACGGGACAAGGAGACAAGTGTAACACACTCCAGCTTTCAGGATCGCCCCCTGTGGAGCCCTGCTGCCCACCACACAGCTTCCCGGATGGATTTTTTACTTGATGTGCCTGTATCTACCTTACTCTGAGTGAGTGCATTTTAACCTGTAATAAATGTTTATGCTACAGTACTGCACTTAGGTCGGCGCTGCTTTTCTTCCTTTTTATCTTAAAGCAAACCCATCTCTCCTCCGTGTTCTTTGTTCCTAAGATTTTATCCCAATTTATATCTTCTAGCAAGGTTCGTAGTTTAGGGGTTTGCTCTTTTGAAATTCAGTGTCTTTGTATTCCCCTTATGTTTCCTGTTTGTGTGATTTATACTGAAGCTAATTGACCTGTGATCGCTGTTTCCTAAATTGCCCCCTATTTCCACATCCGTGATCAGGTCTGTATTGTTAGAAATCACTAGGTCTAGTAACGCTTTGTTTCTAGTTGGTGCGTCTACCATCTGACCTGAAATTGTAATGCAAGACATTTAGGAACTGGCGAGCTTTGGATGAATGTGCGGTTCCTTCCACCCAGTCTATGTCTGGAAAATTTAAAATCCCTCATTATGATGACACTTCCCATCCTTGCTGCCAATCCAAATTGTGATAGGAGGTCCATCTACCCCTTGTCCCTCAGGTTAGGAGGCCTATAGCATACTCCCAGTATTATTTTCCCCTTAGTTTCATCCCTTTGGAGCTTTACCCATAAGGATTCTACCTCCTCCTTAGCTCCCTTAGTGATGTCATCTCTCACATTCACTTGTACATTATTCTTGATATACAGGCATAACTCTCCCCCTTTTTTTACCCTCTCTACCCCTGCAATAAAGGGAATACCCTTGAATGGTTGCCAGCCAATTATGAGAGCTGTTGAACCAAGTCTCTGAAATTCCCCAAAAAATCGAAATCCTCTTCGTACAACAGTATCTCTAGTTCTCCCATCTTGTCCGCTGGGCTCCTGGGATTTGGTGAACATGCCACGTAGTTTAGACCGGTCGCATACTGTCCTCTTTTTGGGTGTTCCGAGATTGGAAATAGGATTTGTTACTATACTTGCCTCGGGTTTATGTGCTTTAGTTAACCTACCACTAATGCCCCCAATACTACCCTCTGGAATATGTTCCGCGCTGACTATCTCTACCTCTGAATCCTCCCCCCATCCCCCTTTACAACCACTTTAGGATGACAAGTAGGGTCAGCAGCCTTCCCCCATCCACAGCTGACAGATGTCCCTTAAGCTGACATATGTAACCATCATGTAAGCAACCCCCAGGCACTCTGTGTATGTTCAGACATCGTGAAGCTTAATTTATGACTATTCCATTTAAATCGATTGTAAACGATCACCTTGTAAAACAACCCAGTCAGTTTAAAATAGAAAAGAAAGGAAAAACGTATGTATAGATATAAAAACATATTTTAAATACCGTCTTTTCCCCTTTTTTTAAAAAATAAATGATCACATTCTTTCTGTTCTGAGCTGCAAAAAAGCTGGGGGAGGAGGAGCAACAGTACACTGATCTTCACAGTGAATATTTGTGTGTGTGTCAGGACAAGTCTGATCATTGGAGGAGAGCATAGCCAGAGAACTGACCATGGTGTTTTCGTCTGCTTAGTGTGGTCAGTTTTTAATAGGAAATCTGAGGGACTGGCAGGAACACCAGGGATTTTACACAAAGGAAGCGATACAAAGAGAACAGAAAACTTCTTCATACAAGTATATGGTACAGCAGGCACATAACAGGAATATTAAATACTGGGTTTAAATACTCTTTAACCATGTGTTAATCCAAACTCTGTACAATGAAAAAATACCACATAGCTTCACCACATAACCTAAACATTCTACTGTGAGTAGGTACAAAAGAACAATCCTCAATAAACAGAGTGGAGCATGGTATTCGCAGCTATTTTGAATGGCAGCACAATTGTATGAAGGAACACAGAACATTTAATGAATAATTTGTTTTTATTGAGGATTGTTGTTTGGTATTCTCACAGTTAAGCTTAGTTAACTCCTACAGGTGTGAGAAAGCATGGACATATTTCCACACAAAGGGCTGATGCTGCACCCGCAGGTACCGTTGGACAAGTGTCTATGAGCAAAAGTAACAAGTGGAGACTGAGGGGGGTAAATGGAAGCAGGATCTACATTACCACCCAATCGGTCAGCATGCACGGATCACTTTGTTGATGTCTTGATCCCCTTCACCACACTTTGGAGTTATCCTTGATGCTTGTGTGTGGTGGTGCTATCTTTGCTTATAGCTGTATGTTCGTTGGAGGCGCGGGGTTGATGGGATTAATCCACCGTGGCCCCAATATGGCAGTAAAGCAAAGGGACCGGTAAGGGTGCTCGTCCACTCTGTTTCCCCAGCGCTCGTCTCCTCCGTGACAGTAACCAATGGGGGAGTAGTAGGCGTGTCCACTTGTTACTTTTGCTCATAGACACTTGTCCAACGGTACCTGCGGGTGCAGCATCAGCCCATACCAGCACTAAGGGCACATCATGCCCAGTGACACATGTTTACATCATTGTATGAATTTATAATGGACTGATTGATGTTCCAGCGGGGAGATTGGACTGCCTTGTGTGCTTGAATTAATCAGCTGGTGGACTAAGAGGCAACTACAGCTATCAGCTGTTGCACGCTAAATCTTGTGAGGGCCTTTGGGGGGAGCCTCTGGAATCCGTGACAGGGTATAATCCATTGATTCCAGTTACACTTGGGCGTCAGCACCCCTTACCCAGCAACACATGCTCAATTAGCCCCTGATCACCAGCATAATCAATAGCCATTAGGTTCTCCTGGGGGAGTCTTCACAGTGACACTGGAAATACCCTAGTCTGATACAACACATGGTGTGTACCCCCATGTCTCCTACCCAATTCGGGGTATTCATGGTAGTAACACTGGGGTATTGTTATCCAGCCTCACTGTGAAAGGCATCAAGCCGGCGTCCGGACTGTCTGTGTTGTGGTTGTGTCATATATGTGTCACTTGTTTGTTGTCTTGTTATGTGTTCTGGTTTATGTCGTTTTTCCTTTTGTTTGATGATTATTCACTGACCACTGTCAGCACAGGTACATTGTTTCACGCAGTCGGGCTGCCCTGGCACGGTATATGTGCGATCCGGAAGTGGTTAATAATGGTAAACGGGACAAATAGAGAGGGTGAATCACTCTAATGGGGACAGATGTTATACTTTAAATTAAAGGATAAGTTCACCTTTAGGAACATGTTAACATGTTACACCTATATTTAGGGGTTACAAGTACTAGGATCAGGAACAAGGGGACCAGATACAAGATAGCAGGGTGCAGGCTACAGGATGCAGGACAAGAGCAAGATCAGGAGCAGGAACAGGATAAATGGCAAGCAGCATCTGACTTAACACAGCAAAGCAAAACACTGATGTGAATTGTACTAGCAGAGAAACTAAAAACTCTCCCAGTAACCAGCATCAGTTGGAGACGTATTACTAGAAACTGCTGATTGCTGGAAGATACCTGCTGGTGGACACTGGCACTACAACTTTCCGAACTGGGAAGCACAGTGCCACTAGCAGGTGATCCAAGTCCTGAAACGTGTATTGTTTTTAGAAGCTAAGATTCATATGCTAACGAACCTGTTGAACTAGTTTATGAAGCCCAGGGCAGGAAATGATGTAGGCAGGGGGTTGGGGAGGGGATGACTTGGAACACAACCATGTGTTCAAGACAAAGCAGCAGCACTTTTTTTTTTTTTTTTTTTGCAGGATTTTAAGAAGCAAGAAGCAGTCTGGAGTATCCTGGATGCTTGAAAAGGACTACATTATAAAAGATTTCATTTGTTCCGATTCCTGAGGCTGGCAGTTATGCCAAACCTGCGGCTAAGGAACTACCCTCACAGCCTGATTCACACAGCAATCACAGTGGAGAGCATTCTGAAGCTGACATTACTGTGCCTTTGGTGTCCCTGGAAATTGTTTGGAAATCTTGCCAACCATGAGACTACAACTAAAACCCCAGACAAGGTTTGCAAGCAGTTTTAATGCAACGCTTGTGTCATACCTTGACAAAGTATTTTATGTTTTTTCTTTTCCTCCTCCAGGAAAATCCTGTAACTTTATTTTTTTTCAGCAGCTGCTCTATTATACTGCTGCACAACTAATTTCAGCATTACAATTCTGGCAGAGGTTCCAACTCCTCATCTTCAAATGAGAATGATAAAGCTAGCAGTAGAATACTGCTTGCCCTCTACCCACTATTCTTTGTTTTTTTGTTGTTGTGTATCTGTTTATATTATTATGACTGTTAATATAGACACTGTTTTGACTAAGCACTTTTTTATACTGGATTGGACTACAGATCTAGACGACTGTATACATACTACTGTAGCTATTCTGTTCTGCTAATTAAAAAGTTTTGTTGGATATACATACATTTTCGAGTAAATCTATTTGCAAATAAATATGGCTCCTTTTGTTGCAGAACATCTTCTACAGAATCCAGAACAATGCTAGTTGCATGACTGACTGTCTCTGGTTTCAATACATTAAAAGTTTAAAAAAAAACCTCTTAACAGCACTTTTCTGGGGGTAGTTTGATTAAGAGCTAGTTGCACCTAGCTAAGTTTAGGTTACATTACATTGAGGTAGTTAAAGGGGTTGTAAAGGTTCTCGTTTTTTCACCTTAATGCATCCTATGCATTAAGGTGAAAAAACATCCGGCAACGCCGCCCCCCCCCCCCAGCCCCCCCCCCCATTTTACTTACCTGACCCCTCGAAAGTCCCGTGCTTGCTCCCGACATCCTCTTCGCCGCTCAGCCTGGCCTTTAATTGGCTAGAGTGGATGGATTGAAAGCCGCGCAGCCATTGGCTCGTACTGCTGCCAATGATGCGGCGTGCCGGGGGGCGGGGCCGAGTAATACAGTCAGCGGCTATAGCCGCCGGCTGTATCACGGGAGCGCACCCGCAAGAACTAAACACCATGCGAGAGAGCTCGCATGAAGGTGTTTAGTTCTTGCGAGGAGGAGCTGAGACAGCCGCTGAGGGACCCCAGAAGACCAGATTCGGGGCCACTCTGTGCAAAACGAGCTGCACAGTGGAGGCAAGTATAACATGTTTGTTATTTAAAAAAATAAATACCTTTACAACCCCTTTAATACTACTGCCACTGTATGCCACTCTGACAGTAACAAATTCCTAAAGAGCTGTATGCATACGTATTCCTATTAAACTGTACACCAGCTCAGAGTTGGTCCCAATTACTGCCAAAGGTACACCAGTACTTGGAGTCAGCAGTGCCTTTGCAGAGAAGCCATTATATACGTGACAGCTTACCACACAGTGTTGTATCCACAGACCCATTTAGCCGTCAGCTAAAAAGCTAAATGTAAATGGGGGTATGGGTGATGTTACAACTCAAATATGGGCAATGCCTTCAAATGGGAAATTACTTGTTGCTAAGTGGACAAAGCCTGATGGGGAACTGAGACTAATTATCCATCAGATCTGCTTTACTTTTGATTGATAACGCATGGCAGATGGTTGGATTCAAAAGCCGCCATTGGACTAAATAGTTACTATGGATCCACCCACTGCTGTTTGCTGTCAATCAAAAGTAAGGTTGACCCAATGGGGAACTAGTCTCGGGTCCCCATCAGTCTCCACCTACCCTAGTACAGAATTCTTCATCCATAAGGGAGGGTGGGAGTCAAAGCACTGGGGAAGAAGTGTACAGTGTGGACACTTCTTCCTTAGTAAAGACATGGAAAGATTCACACACCTGTCAGGGACAGCTTTATGAATCTGGCACAAGCACCTACACTTCAGTGTTGCACCTCAACACAATTATAAATGGGGCCTACCTTTGTGAGTTCCCCCGATTGTCTTCACCTGACTTCTTTTTTGTATTTAAAGAAAATGTATGGTCAAGCAAATTTCCTTATTTTGATGAACGGAAAAATTAAGCCACAACTTTTAAAAATATGCACCCAAAATAAAGCCTAAATCCATGTTTAATGTCCCTTTTTAAATAGTTTGTCTAGGCCAAGCTGGTCAAAACAAACTATCTACTGCACTAACAGGTGCCCTTGTTGGGAACATGGTATTACCTGTATGTAGCCTTGGCTACATACACTATATAGCACTGTGTTGTGGATATAGGGCGAGAACTTTCTGTTCCACTTCCGGAAAAGAATCGAGTTGGGCTGAGCGCTGCTCAGCCATTCATGGGAAGCTATTCTATGAATGAATACAAGACTTCCTCTGATAGTCTGAAGCAGAGATTGTGATGTCATCTGCCACCTCACCTCATGTCATCTCCACCGCAGCCAGATGAGTCTTTGTATTCCTTCATAGAACACAAAGATTCCCATTATTGGCTCAACAGCACTCAGTTCAAATCTATTTTGTTCCAGGAGTAGGACAGGAAATTCTCGCCCTATTGCCACAACACAGCACTGTACTGTATGTACCCTGAGCTACATACAGTTAATACAGTACTTCCAGTAGACATGACATTCTGACAAATGTTTTGTTTTTCGGAAATAAGGATTTATCCAAATTTCCGAATTATAATAGTAACGAATTTAACTACTTCCATACAGGGCACTTTCACCCCCTTCCTGCCCAAGCCAATTTTCAGCTTTCAGCGCTGTCGCACTTTGAATAACAATTGCGCGGTCATACTACACTGTACCCAAATGAAATTTTTATCATTTTTTCCCCACTAATAGAGCTTTCTTTTGGTGGTATTTGATCACCCCTGTGGTTTTTATTTCTTGTGCTATAAACAAAATAAAAATGACAAGTTTGAAAAAGCACAATATTTTTTACTTTTTGCTATAATAAGTATTCAAATTTTTTTTTTTTAAACAAATTTTTTCCTCATTTTAGGCCGATACATATTCTTCTACATATTTTTGGTAAAAAATATCGCAATAAGCGTATATTTATTGGTTTGCGCAAAAGTTATAGCGTCTACAAAATAAGGGAATAGATTTATAGCATTTTTATTATTTTATTTTTTTTACTAGTAATGGCAGCGATCTGCGATCTTTATTGTGACTGCGATATTGCGGCGGACACATCGGACAATTTTGACACATTTTTGGGACCATTCACATTTATACAGCGATCCGTGCTATAAAAATGCATTGATTACTGTATAAATGTGACTGGCAATGAAGGGGTTAACCAGGAGGGGGCGCTGTAGGGGTTAATGTGTTGCTAGGGAGTGATTCTAACTGTGTGGGGAGGGGATTCACAAGGGGAGGAGACCGATCGGTGTTCCTCTGTACAAGGAACACACCATCGGTCTCCTCCCATCTGACAGGACGTAGATCTGTGTGTTTACACACACAGATCCACGGTCCTGCTCGGTTACCGGGCAATCGCGGGTGCCCGGCGGACATCGAGGCCGCCGGGCATGCGCACCGCGATGCGGCGGGCGGGCGCGCGCACGCCCCCTGGGCTGCCTGGAAGGCTGCGCCGTCATATGACGGCGGCCCAGGATAACAGCTTCACCGTCCCGCCGTCATATGACGGCGGGCGGGCAGCAAGTGGTTACACAAATCCAAAATTATGAAAAACAAAATTTGGATGCAATTTTAATTTGAATCAATTCAAATAGTTTTCTAATAAAATTTGAGAAGTTTTCGAATTCTGATTGTTTTTGATTTGTTTTCCAATTTCCGAAGAGAATAAAATAGAATAGAAAAAGGAATAGACGAGAAAAAATATAATAGAATAGAAAAGAACATAATAGAAAATAAAAGAATAGAAGAATAGAGTAAAACAGAACAGAATACAAAGTAAAAAAAAAATAGAAAAAAAAATATAATAGAAAATAAAGGAATAGAATAGAAAATAAAAGAGTACAACAAAACAAAATAGGAAATAGGAGTAAAATAGAATAGAATAAAATAGACTATAACCATCTTATGAAATTCGAATTTCAAATAGAATAAATTTGAATAGAAAAGAATTTAAAAAAACAATAGAATAGAAAGTATTATAACCAATTCCCAAAATTCAAATAGAATGAATTTGAATAGATTAGATTAAAATAGAAAAAAACTGAATAGAATAGAAAGAATATAACCATCTTCCGAAATTTGAATTTGAATAGAAAGCAGAATAAAAAATATAATAGAATTGAAAAGAATAGAATAAGCAAATAGAAAAAGAATAGAAGAAAAAGTATATAACAGTTTTCCAAAATTCGAATAGAATAGAAAATAAAAGAATAGAATAGAATCTAACAAACAATAGAAATGAAAGCAGTGGCGGCTGGTGAAGTTTTAGGATGGGGGGGCGCCAGACCCCGCCCTTCCTTTTTGACCCCTCTCACTTCTCATAAGCCCCACCCCTGATAGAATCTACTCACTCCATCCCCTGTATTTCACTTGCTTCCACCCATAGTATTAGGAGTATACAGCCCCAGAATCACAGAACAGAGTATACAGCCCCAGCATGACAGCACAGAGTGTCAGTGGCGGCCCGTCCATAGGGGGCACCCCCCCCTGCTGTAGTCACCAAATTTTTTTTTAAACTGCCCCTTTATGAAAAAAAAATGTCCTTTAACCACGTCAATGCAATCACAAGATTGCAGATGCAGCGCTTCATTGGCGGGGTTTGGAGATGCTTTGCGCCGCAATTGATCGCGCCGACCAGCATCCGCCCGGCCGGGTGCTTTGTTCTCAGTGTGAGAACAAAGTCACTTCCAGCGGGCTACAAAAAGATGGCCACCGTGAGGACTAATCCCGTGTGTTCAGTGGAGAGGGGAGGCCCCTCCCCTCTCCACTGAGCACACGGAGAAAACCAGAAAGGAATGGACGGGCCGCCACACACATCACTGAAGCTGCTAGCAGGTAAGATTAAGCAACTGTTGTGCTCTCAGACCTGCAGCAGCTGCCTGTGTAGTGGATTTGGGGAGGAGGAGGGGGAGTGCAGTGAAGGGTTGAGAGCGAAGCTTTTAGCACATTCCGGAGACAGTAAATCTGGATGGGGCTGCTAGTGTTAAATGTGTGGCAGGTAGGGGGAGGGGCAGCCTGGCACACAGTGGATAATGCTAGATGTTATGCTAGTTGTTCAGGCTCTCCTCTCATCCAGCTGCATTTACACTCAGTCTGAGAGCAGAGACCAGAGCTTCTCCCTGGTGGGGGGGGGGGATCTGATCATACTGGATGGTGACATTGTGCTGGGAGGACAGGAGATGACAGCAGGAGGGGAAGACAAGCTTCCTTCACTGTACACTGACAGGCACATCTACCATCCCCTGATCATTAAATATCTCCTTCCTCACTGCATCCATCCACCCCACCCATCCATCCACCCCACCCATCCATCCACCCCATCCATCCCTCCATCCCATCCATCCACCCCATCCATCCATTCATCCACCCCATCCATTCATCCACTCCATCCACCCCATCCATGCATGCACCCCATCCATCCACCCCATCCACCCACCACATCCATCCATCCATCCACCCCACCCATGCATCCCACCCATCCATCCACCCACCCCATCCACCCACCTATCCATTCATCCATCCACCCACCCCATCCATCCACTCACCTATCCATCCACCCACCTATCCATCCATCCACCTATCCATCCATCCACCTATCCATCCATCCACCTGCCCACCTATCCATCCATCCACCCACCTATCCATCCACCCACCTATCCATCCACCCACTTATCCATCCATCCACCCACTTATCCATCCATCCACCCACCTATCCATCCATCCATCCACCCACTTATCCATCCATCCACCCACTTATCCATCCATCCACCCACCTATCCATCCATGCATCCATCCATCCACCCACCTATCCATCCACCCACCCACTTATCCATCCACCCACTTATCCATCCATCCACCCACCTATCCATCCATCCATCCATCCATCCACCTATCCATCCACCCACCTATCCATGCACCCACCTATCCATCCACACACCTATCCATCCACCCACCTATCCATCCACCCACCCACTTATCCATCCATCCACCCACCTATCCATCCACCCACCCACTTATACATCCACCCACTTATCCATCCATCCACCCACCTATTCATCCATCCACCCACTTATTCATCCATCCACCCACTTATCCATCCATCCACCCACTTATCCATCCACCCACCCACCTATCCATCCACACACCTATCCATCCACCCACCTATCCATCCACCCACCCACTTATCCATCCACCCACCTATCCATCCACCCACCTGTCCATCCATCCACCCACCTATCCATCCACCCACCTATCCATCCATTCATCCACCCACCTATCCATCCATTCATCCACCCACCTATCCATCCACACACCTATCCATCCACCCACCCACTTATCCATCCACCCACCCACTTATCCATCCACCCACCCACTTATCCATCCACCCACCCACTTATCCATCCATCCACCCACCTATCCATCCACCCACCTATCCATCCATTCATCCACCCACCTATCCATCCATTCATCCACCCACTTATCCATCCATTCATCCACCCACCTATCCATCCATCCACCCACCTATCCATCCATCCACGCACCTACTCACCTACCTGTCCATCCATCCCTGCACACCCCTTCTTGGTGGTTGTGTATATCTAGCTATCCATCCTCTTTCCTATATGAAAGCAGTTTATTTCTTGGCATTGTCCTAAAGCTGACCATACTCTGTCCAATCCCCTTTTTCATCAGACCATACACAATACAGTCTGTGCAATCTCCTATAGATCTGCCATCTACTATGTACTGCAAAATAGATCTGCCATCTACTATGTAGTGCAAGAGCCTGCCTTGGGGGGTGGGGGGGTGCGAGTGAGGGTGCCACGTCTGTTTTGCGCCCCCCCCCCTAAAATTTTGACCACCAGCCACCACTGCAGAGTGTACAACCCCAGCATAACAGGACAGAGCGTACAGCCCCACACCACAGGACAGAGCGTACAGCCCCAACATCACAGGACAGAGCGTACAGCCCCAGCATCACAGGACAAAGCGTACAGCCCCAGCATCACAGGACAAAGCGTACAGCCCCAGCATCACAGGACAGAGCGTACAGCCCCAGCATCACAGGACAGAGCGTACAGCCCCAGCATCACAGGACAGAGCGTACAGCCCCAGCATCACAGGACAGAGCGTACAGCCCCAGCATCACAGGACAGAGCGTACAGCCCCAGCATCACAGGACAGGGTATATAGCTCAGCATTACAGATCAGGGTATATAGTGCAGTCACAGATCAGGGTATATAGTGCAGCCTCAGTCACAGATCGGGGTATATAGTGCAGCCTCAGTCACAGATATATTACACCCTCCTGTACATATTACCCCCCTCCCTGTACATATTCCACCCACCTGTACATATTAACCCCCCCCCCCTCTACATATTACTCCCCTCCCTGTACATATTAACCCCGTACATATTTCCCCCTGTACATATTAACCCCCTCTCTGTATGTAGTAAACCCTCCCTGTACACAATACCCCCTCTTGCCCACATTTACCCCCCTTCCTTTTACACATCCCCCATGTATTGCATCCTCCATGTACACATTGGCCCCCCATCCCCCTACACATTGCCTTCTTGCACTTGTCCACGTCTCCAAAAATATGCCTGGCAGGGGTTAAAGCTGATGCTGTCACTGACTCACATTCTCTCCTCAAATTCTTGAGATGCTAATCTGCCCCTGTTAGTTTCTTGGAGTACACAGCAAGGACAGGAGATCTGAGAAAAGTCCCATAACAAGTCACTGAAGCCAGAGTACTGCAGGCTTCCCAGAGAGAGGTCTGATTCTGAATTACCAAATTACAATAGCAATGAATTTAAACGAATGCGAAATAACGAACCAAAATTCAGATGAAATTCGATTAGAATTTGAAATCAAAAACAAATTTGAATTAAACTTGAATTAGAAAAAAAATTAGGAATTAATTTCCCAAAAAAGAATAAAATAAAATAGAATATAAAGAAATAGAATAAAAATGAAAGACTAGTAAAGCATAGAATAGAATTTAATAGAATAAGACTTCGAATTTTAATAGCATAGATTAGAATAGAATCCACAATAGAAAATAATAGAATAGAAAATAAGAGAATAGAATATAAAAACAATAGAATAGAATAAAACAAAGATTATAACCATCTTTAGAAATTCTAATTTAGAATAGATTAAATTTGAATAGAACAGATTAGAAAAGAAAAGAATTGAAAAACAATATAGAATAGAATAAAATAGAATATAACGGTTATTTTCTATTTTATTTTATTCTATTCTATTGATTGTCTATTCTATTCGCTTATTTTCTATTCTTTTCTATTATATTCTAATCTTTTCTATTTGAATTTGAATTTACAGTTCTCTATACGAAATTCAAATTTTGGAAGATGGTTATACATTCTTTCTATTTTATTCTATTCTGTTCTATTGTTTTTCTATTCTATTCATTTCTATTCTTCTCTTCATTTCTATTCTTTTCTCCTATTTTCTATTCTATTCCTGTCTATTCAAATTCATTCTATTTGAAATTCTGAAGATGGTTATAGTATAACTATCTTCTGAAATCTGGATTTTGAATAGAATGAATTTGAATAGAAAAGAATAGAAAATACAAAAGAATAGAACAGAATAGAATAGAAAATCAATAGAATAAATTAAAAAGAATATAACAGTTATGGCCTATCAACGTCAGTTGCAGTGTACCAGTGCTCCATCAACATCTGTCAGTGTACCACAAGTGCTCCATCAACATCTGTCAGTGTACCACCAGTGCCACATGCACATCTGTCACAGTGCACCATCAACCTCTGTCACAGGGTACCAGTGCCCCATTAACATCTGTAATAATGTACTATTGTCCTATCAACATCTGTCACAGGGTACCACTAGTGCCCCAAGCACATCTGTCACAGTGCACCAGTGCCCCCTCAACATCTTTCACAGTGTACCATTGTCCCATCAACATATGTTACAGGGTACCACCAGTGCCCCATGCACATCTGTCATAGTGCAGAATGGAATCCAAAATAATAGAAAATCAATAGAATAGAATAGAATCTAACCATCTACAGAAATTAGAATTTCGAATAGAACGAATTTAAATAGAAAAGATTTTGAATAGAATAGCAATAGAATCAAATACAATAGAAAGAATATGACTGTCTTCTGAAATTCAAATTTGAATAGAATAAATTTAAATAGAATAGATTCGAAAAGAATCCGAAACAATGGCATCCAGAATAATAGAATAGAAAATAAGAGAATAGAAAAAAGAAAAGAATACAATAAAATATAAAGAACACATCTTCAGAAATTCAAATTCTGAATAGAATGATTTTGAATAAAAGATAAGAATAGAAAATAATAGAAAAAAAATAGAATAGAAAAACAATAAATATAGAATAACATAAAATAGAAAGAATATAACCATTATATTCTTTCTATTTTATTCTATTGATTTTCTATTCTATTCTTTGCTATTCTATTCTCGTCTTTTCTATTCAAATTCATTCTATTCGAATTTTGGAAGATGGTTATATATTCTATTTTATTATATTCTGTTCTTTTGTTTTCTATTCTTTTCTATTATATTCTATTATTTTTATATTATTTTCAAATTCATTCTATTCGAAATTCGAATTTCAGAAGATGGCTATTTATCTTTTCTATTTTGTTCTAATTTTCAAATTGTCAGTCAGTATCAATAGCCTATTGCAACAGCTGCATTTAACCACTTAAGGACCAGAAGGATTTGACCCCTTAGTGACAAGGCCATTTTTTGCAATACGGCACTGCGTCGCATTGACAATTCCGCAGTCGTGCGATGCTGCACCCAAACAAAATTTATGTCCTTTTTTTCCCACAAATAGAGCTTTCTTTTGGTGTTATTTGATCACCTCTGGGTTCCCCTCGGAGTACCCCTTAAAATCCATACCAGACCTGAAGGGCCTGGTATGGATTTTGGGGGGACCCCTACGCCATTGTATTTTAAATTGCAGTTTTAAATTACATTTTTTCCTTTAGAAATGTCTTTTTGCTGTGGTACTGTTCTAAACACGGGAAAGATGCGCTACTTTACAGGCATACTAAGGACACCCCCAGGCACGATATTTAAAGGAATATTTCATTTTTATTGTTTCTTTAAGAAATAATAATTACTTTAACACTTTAAGAATTATGGGAGCTGGGTGTAAATTTTCCACCTGTCACCCTAGCCCCTCCACTAGACTACTCTTGCAGTGGACGGGGTCCTTGAACCTTCCTGGGATGTGTCTAACGAATGCAAATGTGTATATAATGAGCTGAAGGAGTTACCACTGCTACGTTCTGAGGAAGAAGGTATCCCTTCAAAACATGTCAGTCAGCAGTGGTCCTTAAGTCCTCTCCTTCACCAGCTGGAGACTGTTGTACCTAGATTGACTGCGACCATTTTGTAGGCTTTTAGAAAACGAATATCTTCCCATGTTTGTGAGTAGCTTTTAATCTGTTTTTACAAAAAAAAATTGCTAAAGGATACCCCTATTCTGGAGGGCAGTAAGGCCTGAGGAATTATCCTTTGAACATTAGATAACCCAGGAGTAGGGATGAGCTTCGTGTTCGAATCGAACGCATGTTTGACTCCAACATCGCCTGTTCGTTCGTTCACCCAATTACTAACAATATGGGCGTTCGCGCCAAATTCGAGTGGTGTGTCACGGCCCATAATTCACTGCGGCATGCAGTGCATTGCTGGCTGATGATTGGCCAAGCATGACCCGTATGCTTGGCCAATCACAGCGCTGTCTGTACAGAGAGCCGTAATTGGCCAAAGCCAGGGTGGCTTTGGCCAATTATGGCTCAGGGGGTTTAGTACACACCCCACACTATATAAGGCCGCCTGCACGGTGGCCCTGTGTAGTGTGTTCCGGCGTTGAGAGAGATAGATAGACAGAGAGACAGTGTCATTTTATTTAAGTTAGATAAAAAGTGCAGGCGAGTCAGTTAGCTGCACTTACAGTGTATTGTGTATATATATATATATATATATATATATATATATATATACACTGTATTCAGTTTAGCTAGATCCGTTCCTGTTATTCTCTTCTGACTACTGACAGGCAGGTGTTTTTACAGTATTTACAGCTACCTGAAGAAAATTGCTGGTGTTCTTCTGATCCTATTAGTCCTATTAGCTACAGTATTTACAGTTAGTGTAGTGCTTCCTCTGCACAGTGTGCACCTAAAGCTACCTGAAGAAAATTAGTGGTGTTCTTCTGATCCTATTAGTACAGTACCGCAGGCAGCTGCAGTATTTACAAGTTAGTGTAATGCGTCCTCTGCACAGTGTGCACCTAAAGCTACCTGAAGAAAATTAGTGGTGTTCTTCTGATCCTATTAGTACAGTACCGCAGGCAGCTGCAGTATTGACAAGTTCATTTAGTGCATCCTCTGCACAGTGTGCACCTAAAGCTACCTAAACAAAATTAGTGGTGTTCTTCTGATCCTATTAGTACAGTACCGCAGGCAGCTGCAGATTTAAAAGTTAGTGTAGTGCGTTCTCTGCACAGTGTGCACCTAAAGCTACCTGAAGAAAATTATTGGTGTTCTTCTGATCCTATTATTACCACAGGCAGGCAGCTACAGCATTTACAGTTAGTGTAGTGCGTCTTCTGCACAGTGTGCACCTAAAGCTACCTGAAGAAAATTAGTGGTGTTCTTCTGATCCTATTAGTACAGTACCGCAGGCAGCTGCAGTATTGACAAGTTAGTTTAGTGCGTCCTCTGCATAGTGTGCACCTAAAGCTACCTGAAGAAAATTAGTGGTGTTCTTCTGATCCTATCAATACCACAGGCAGGCAGCTACAGTATTTACAGTTAGTGTAGTGCGTCCTCTGCACAGTGTGCACCTAAAGCTACCTGGAGACAATTGCTGTTGTTCTGCTCCTATTAATACCACAGGCAGGCAGCTACACTATTTACAGTTAGTGTACTGTGTCCTCTGCACAGTGTGCACCTAAAGCTACCTGAAGAAAATTAGTGGTGTTCTTCTGATCCTATTAATACCACAGGCAGTCATCTACAGCATTTACAGTTAGTGTAGTGCATCCTCTGCACAGTGTGCACCTAAAGCTACCTGAAGAAAATTAGTGGTGTTCTTCTGATCCTATTATTACCACAGGCAGGCAGCTACGGCATTTACAGTTAGTGTAGTGCGTCCTCTGCACAGTGTGCACCTAAAGCTACCTGGAGACAATTGCTGTTATTCTGCTCCTATTAATACCCCAGGCAGGCAGCTATAGTATTTACAGTTAGTGCACTGTGTCCTCTGCACAGTGTGCACCTAAAGCTACCTGAAGAAAATTAGTGGTGTTCTTCTGATCCTATTAATACCACAGGCAGGCAGCTACAGCATTTACAGATAGTGTAGTGCATCCTCTGCACAGTGGGCACCTAAAGTTACCTGAAGAAAATTAGTGGTGTTCTTCTGATCCTATTATTACCACAGGCAGGCAGCTACAGTATTTACAGTTAGTGTACTGCGTCCTCTGCACAGTGTGCACCTAAAGCTACCTGGAGACAATTGCTGGTGTTCTGCTCCTATTAATACCACAGGCAGGCAGTTACATTATTTACAGTTAGTGTACTGCATCCTCTGCACGTCCTAAAGCTACCTGAAGACAATTGCTGGGGTTCTCATACTAATAATACTACAGGCAGGCAGTTGATTCTGATAGCTGCAGTATCAGTGTATATATATATATATATATATATATATATATATATATATATATATATATATATATATATATATATATATATATATATATATATATACACATCCCAGCTTTGTGCAGCTACAACAAAACTGAAATATCACATGGTCCTAAGTATTCAGACCCTTTGCTGTGACACTCATATTTAACTCAGGTGCTGTCAATTTCTTTGGATCATCCTTGAGATGGTTCTACACCTTCGAGTCCAGCTGCGTTTGATTATACTGATTGGACTTGATTAGGAAAGCCACACACCTGACTATATAAGACCTTACAGCTCACAGTGCATGTCAGAGGAAATGAGAATCATGAGGTCAAAGGAACTGCCTGAAGAGCTCAGAGACAGAATTGTGGCAAGGCACAAACCTGGCCAAGGTTACAAAAAAATTTCTGCTGCACTTAAGATTCCTAAGAGCAGAGTGGCCTCCAGAATCCTTAAATGGAAGATGTTTGGGATGACCAGAACCCTTCCTAGAGCTGGCCGTCCGGCCAAACTGAGCTATCGGGGGAGAAGGTAAAGAAGAACCCAAATATCACTGTGGCTGAGCTCCAGAGATGCAGTCGGGAGATGGGAAAAATTTGTAGAAAGTCAACCATCACTGCAGCCCTCCACCAGTCAGGGCTTTATGGCAGAGTGGCCCAATGGAAGCCTCTCCTCAGTGCAAGACACATGAAAGCCTGCATGGAGTTTGCTAAAAAAAACACCTGAAGGACTCCAAGATGGTGAGAAATAAGATTCTTTGGTCTGATGAGACCAATATAGAACTTTTTGGCCTTAATTCTAAGAGGTATATGTGGAGAAAACCAGGCACTGCTCATCACCTGTCCAATACAATCCCAACAGTGAAGCATGGTGGTGGCAGCATCATGCTGTGGGGGTGTTTTTCAGCTGCAGGGACAGGACGACTGGTTGCAATTGAGGGAAAGATGAATGCGGCCAAGTACAGGGATATCCTGGACAAAAACCTTCTCCAAAGTGCTCAGGACCTCAGACTGGGCCGAAGGTTTACCTTCCAACAAGACAATGACTCTAAGCACACAGCTAAAATAACAAAGGAGTGGCTTCACAACAACTCCGTGACTATTCTTGAATGGCCCAGCCAGAGCCCTGACTTCAACCCAATTGAGCATCTCTGGAGAGACCTAAAAATGGCTGTCCACCAACGTTTACCATCCAACCTGACAGAACTGGAGAGGATCTGCAAGGAGGAATGGCAGAGGATCCCCAAATCCAGGTGTGAAAAACTTGTTGCATCTTTCCCAAAAAGACTCATGGCTGTATTAGATCAAAAGGGTGCTTCTACTAAATATTGAGCAAAGGGTCTGAATACTTAGGACCATGTGATATTTCAGTTTTTCTTTTTTAATGACTCTAAAATGCAAAAATGTCAACAATTCTGTGTTTTTCTGTCAATATTGGGGGCTGTGTGTACATTAATGAGGAAAAAAAATTGAACTTAAATGATTTTAGCAAATGGCTGCAATATAACAAAGAGTGAATAATTTAAAGGGGTCTGAATACTTTCCGTCCCCACTGTATTTGTTGATGACAGACTTCCTGGAGAATCTCTAGCCAATTATATCTAGGGCCCCTTACTTCATTTCTTTTGGCATTTATTGCCACTTTGATATGCATTTTGCTCAACTCTTAGACCCCTTTCACACTGGGGCAGGTTTCAGGTGCTTTAGCGCTGGAAATAGCCTCTGCTAGGCGCCTGAAAACCACCTCCCATTCATTCCATTGTGACTTTTCACACCCGGGCGGTGCGCTTGCAGGACGTTATGAAAAGTCCTGCAAGCAGCATCTTTGGGGCGGGTTGGTACCACTGTATACAGCGCTCCCAAAACACCCATTGGAATGAATGAGCAGCGCTTACAAATCGCCTTTGGGGCTAAAAGCGCCCCGCTAGTGGCCCAAAAGCAGCACAAGAATGAGCTGCGCTTTGATGCCAACGCAGCCACGGCCCCAGTGTGAAAGGGGTCTTATGATGACTCTCACTTCAGACAATCATTCTGATTTTTCCACCTGGTGCCTTGGCAAGTTCCTACCGCCTGACAGCCTAGTGCTCACCTCTGTCTCTACCAGAGTATTTGTACCTCATATAATAAATCTTTTCTAGTAGGGTGAACACTAAGGATGAGCTTCGAGTTTGAAGATCGCCTGTTCGACCTTTTGTCGAATTGCGAGCGTTATGGGCCGTTCGCGCCAAATTTGAGTGGTGTGTCATGGCCCATAATTCACTGTGGCATCGCAGTGCATTGCTTGCTGGCTGATGGCTATGGCTATGACCCGCATGCTTGGCCAATCACAGCGCCATCTATACAGAGAGCCATCGGGTGGCTTTGGCCAATTATGGCTCAGGGGGTTTAGTACACGCCCCACACTATATAAGGCCGCCTGCGTGGCGGCCTTGTGTAGTGTGTTGCGGCGGCGGAGAGATAGACAGAGAGACAGTGTCATTTGATTTAAGTTAGATAGAGTAGGCAGGCAAGTCAGTTAGCTGCACTTACAGTGTATTGTGTATATATATATATATATATATATATATTAGGGATGCGCATCTTCACTGGTCTCACGATTCAATTCGATTACGATTATCTGGTCAACGATTCGATTCGATTCGATTCCGCGATGCATCACGATGCATCACGATTACCGACGAGCGCAAACAAACTGAAAAATACTGAACCTCCCCCATCAAATGCAGCCTCACTGTGCTCGTCAAATGCAGCCACTGTGCCCGTCAAACGCAGCCACTTGTGCCCGTCAAACGCAGCCACTTGTGCCCGTCAAACGCAGCCACTTGTGCCGCCCAAACGCAGCCACTTGTGCCCGTCAAATGCAGCCACCTGTGCCCATCAAATGCAGCCATCTGTGCCCGTGAAACGCAGCCACTTGTGCCCAAACGCAGCCACTTGTGCCCAAACGCAGTCACTTGTGCCCATCAAATGCAGTCACTTGTGCCCATCAAACGCAGTCACTTGTGCCCATCAAACGCAGTCACTTGTGCCCATCAAACGCAGTCACTTGTGCCCATCAAACACAGCCACCTGTGCCCATACGCAGCCACCTGTGCCCAAACGCAGCCACTTGTGCCCATCAAACGCAGTCCCTTGTGCCCATCAAACGCAGCCACCTGTGCCCAAACGCAGCCACTTGTGCCCAAACGCAGCCACTTGTGCCCATGAAACGCAGCCACCTGTGCCCAAACGCAGCCACTTGTGCCTGTCAAACCCAGCCATCTGTGCCCAAACAATGCAGCCATCACTAACCCCCCACAATTACTTTATTTTAATTAATGTTATATTACAATAGATGCTGTGCCCCCGCTGTATGTGCTTTTAAAAAAACAATGTCACCTCATACCGAATTTCTCCGTAGTAGTACGATCATGTGACTCCCGGCTCGTCCCGTCCCGCCCCTCTCCGCTCTCCTCTCCTCTCACGTGTCTCCTGAGTCCTGACATCAGCGGGGAATTCTCAGTCCCGCCCGCTGACTATAGTTATCGTATCAGAAGAGATGCGGGCGGGACTGAGAAATCCCCGCTGACGTCAGGACTCAGGAGACGGAAGAGGAGAGCGGAGAGGGAAGAGCAGAGTGGAGAGGGGCGGGACGGGCCGGGAGTCACATGATCGTAATACTACGGCGAAATTCGGTATAAAGCGACATTTTTTTTAAAAAGCACATACAGCGGGGGCACAGCATCTATTGTAATATAACATTAATTAAAATAAAGTCTTTTTAAAAATACGCTCGGAGCGCTTTCCCGGGAGGGGCGGGGCTAGTAATGACGTCACCGAACATCGATTTTCCGGTCCTTATGCATCGATGCTGCATCGGGGACACCCGAATCGCGATGCATCGATGCAACGATTAATTTCAGCACCCCTAATATATATATATATATATATATATATATATATATATATATATATATACACACACACACACACACTGTATTCAGTTTAGCTAGATCCGTTCCTGTTATTCTCTTCCTACTGACAGGCAGGCAGGCGTTTACAGCTACCTGAAGAAAATTGCTGGTGTTCTTCTGATCCTATTAGTACCACAGGCAGGCAGCTGCAGTATTTGCAGTTAGTGTAGTGCGTCCTCTGCACAGTGTGCACCTTATGCCGCGTACACATGACCAGACTTTACGGCATACTTGATTCGGCGGACCGGAGTCCGTCGGACAATTCGATCGTGTGTGGGCTCCAGCGGACTTTTTTTCCCCAAAAGTTCGACGGACCTAGAAATGAAACATGTTTTAAATCTTTTCGATGGACTCGAGTCCGGTCGAAAAGTCCGCTCGTCTGTATGCTAGTCCGACAGACAAAAACGGACGCTAGGGCAGCTATTGGCTACTGGCTATGAATTTCCTTGTTTTAGTCCGGTCGTACGTCAGCTCATCAGCACGTGGCTGTGGGACACGCTTGTCCTTTTTTTCGGCAGCTGGCCGTGTTGAGCCGCAACATGCGGAAGACTTGGTAGAGTGGATGGCCAACCTGTCCTCATCCTCCTCATCCTCTCTCACCCAGGCTCAGGGTACTTTGTCTGGCAAAGCAGCTGCCAATGCAGCCTCTTACCTCGGCTCAATGGCATCAGTCACTCCTTCCCTAGCCCCACCATGTCCTCCTGAGGAGTCCCCCGAACTGTTTGACTACAGTGTTGGGTACATGCTCCGGGAGGATGCACAGCGTTTTGAAGGCTGCGTTGATGGTACCCAGCTAGAGGAAGGCAGTAACGTGAGCCCAGACAGAGGGGGTGCCCAAGGAGGACAGCAATCTGGCAGTCATGTTCCCCCAGCTGCAGCAAACTGCCAGCTTTGCTCCAGTGAAGAGGAGGGAGGGGATGATGAGGTCACTGACTCCACGTGGGTGCCTGATAGGAGAGAGGAGGAGGAGGAGGAGGAGGCACATCACCAATGAGGCAGGATGCCCTCCAGGGGCCAGCTTAAGGGCAGCACACCGACTGCATCACACCGCAGAGCTCCGCATGTGCAGGGCGCTGCTGTCTCTGCACGTTATTCCAAAAGTTCTTTGGTGTGGGCCTTTTTTGAGACGAGTGCATCAGATCCCACTGCTGCTATTTGCAACATATGTCTCAAGCGTATCTCTCGTGGCCAAAACATCTCCCGCTTGGGCACCACATGCTTGACCAGACATATGTTGACCTGCCATGCAGTTCGTTGGCAAATGTACCTAAAAGACCCACACCAAAGAACAAAGCGGACCTCTCCTTGCTCCTCATCAGCTGGGATCTCCAACCCCACTATACCTTCAGTCCTCTCTGAGACCTGCACTGAGAGGAATAAAGGTGTAGAATTAGGTGTGTCACAGCCAAGTACTTGCGGCAATCTGCTATCGGTACACCGACGTCAGATTGTACCAGGCAAATTTCCCTGCCCCAGCTGCTGCACCGCCGAAAGAAGTTCGCTCCCAGCCATCCACATGCCCAGCGGTTCAATGCTAGCTTGGCTAAATTGCTAGCACTTCAACTGCTGCTTTTCCAGTTGGTAGACTCTGCCCCCTTCCGTGAGTTTGCGGAATGTGTGGTTCCTCAGTGGCAGGTAGGGATGAGCCGAACACCCCCCTGTTCGGTTCGCACCAGAACATGCGAACAGGAAAAAAGTTTGTTCGAACACGCGAACACCGTTAAAGTCTATGGGACACGAACATGAATAATCAAAAGTGCTAATTTTAAAGGCTTATATGCAAGTTATTGTCATAAAAAGTGTTTGGGGACCTGGGTCCTGCCCCAGGGGACATGGATCAATGCAAAAAAAGTTTTAAAAACGGACGTTTTTTCAGGAGCAGTGATTTTAATAATGCTTAAAGTCAAACAATAAAAGTGTAATATCCCTTTAAATTTCGTAGCTGGGGTGTGTCTATAGTATGCCTGTAAAGGGGCGCATGTTTCCCGTGTTTAGAACAGTCTGACAGCAAAATGACATTTCGAAGGAAAAAACCCATTTAAAACTACTCGCGGCTATTGCATTGCCGACAATACACATAGAAGTTCATTGATAAAAACGGCATGGGAATTCCCCACAGGGGAACCCCCGAACCAAAATTAAAAAAAAAAATGACGTGGGAGTCCCCCTAAATTCCATACCAGGCCCTTCAGGTCTGGTATGGATATTAAGGGGAACCCCGGCCAAAATTGAAAAAAAAATGACGTGGGGTTCCCCCTAAATTCCATACCAGACCCTTCAGGTCTGGTATGGATTTTAAGGGGAAGCCCGTGCCAAAAAAAACAAAAAAAAAACGGCGTGGGGTCCCCCCAAAAATCCATACCAGACCCTTATCCGAGCACGCAACCTGGCAGGCCGCAGGAAAAGAGGGGGGTCTAGAGTGCGCCCCCCTCTCCTGAACCGTACCAGGCCACATGCCCTCAACATTGGGAGGGTGCTTTGGGGTAGCCCCCCAAAACACCTTGTCCCCATGTTGATGAGGACAAGGGCCTCATCCCCACAACCCTGGCCGGTGCTTGTGGGGATCTGCGGGCGGGGGGCTTATCGGAATCTGGAAGCCCCCTTTAACAAGGGGACCCCCAGATCCCGGCCCCCCCCTGTGTGAAGTGGTAAGGGAGTACTTACCCCTACCATTTCACTAAAAAACTGTCAAAAATGTTAAAAATGACAATAGACAGTTTTTGACAATTCCTTTATTTAAATGCTTCTTCTTTCTTCTATCTTCCTTCATCTTCTTCTTTTGGTTCTTCTGGCTCTTCTGGTTCTTCCTCCGGCGTTCTCGTCCAGCATCTCGGCGGCGTCTTCTATCTTCTTCTCCTCGGCCGCTCCGCACCCATGGCATGGGGGGAGGCTCCCGCTCTTCTCTTCATCTTCTTCATCTTCTTCTCTTCTTCTTTTCTTCTCTTCTTCTCCTCTTCTCTCCTTCTCTTATTCATTTTCTTCTCCGGGCCGCTCCGCACCCATGCTGGTATGGAGGGAGGCTCCCGCTGTGTGACGGCGTCTCCTTGTCTGACGTTTCTTAAATAACGGGGGGCGGGGCCACCCGGTGACCCCGCCCCCCTCTGACACACGGTGACTTGACGGGACTTCCCTGTGACGTCACGGGGAATGCCACAGGGAAGTCCCGTCATGTCCCGTGCATCACCCCCCATGCCATGGGTACGGAGCGGCCCGAGGAGAAGAAGATAGAAGATGCCGCGAAGGAGATGCTGGATGAGAACGCCGGAGGAAGAACCAGAAG
This sequence comes from Lithobates septentrionalis, assembly GCA_037952835.1. Classification (NCBI taxonomy): domain Eukaryota; kingdom Metazoa; phylum Chordata; class Amphibia; order Anura; family Ranidae; genus Lithobates; species Lithobates septentrionalis. The sequence continues at coordinate 3,295,477 of JBBDGP010000536.1, read as the reverse complement.
ATGAAGGAAGATAGAAGAAAGAAGAAGCATTTAAATAAAGGAATTGTCAAAAACTGTCTCTTGTCATTTTTAACATTTTTGACAGTTTTTTAGTGAAATGGTAGGGTAAGTACCCCCTTACCATTTCACACAGGGGGGGGCCGGAATCTGGGGGTCCCCTTGTTAAAGGGGGCTTCCAGATTCCGATAAGCCCCCCGCCCGCAGACCCCCACAACCACCGGCCAGGGTTGTGGGGATGAGGCCCTTGTCCTCATCAACATGGGGACAAGGTGTTTTGGGGGGCTACGCCAAAGCACCCTCCCAATGTTGAGGGCATGTGGCCTGGTACAGTTCAGAAGAGGGGGGCCGCACTCTCATCCCCCCCTCTTTTCCTGCGGCCTGCCAGGTTGCGTGCTCGGATAAGGGTCTAGTATGGATTTTTGGGGGGACCCCACACAGTTTTTTTTGGGTTTTTTTGGCGCGGGGTTCCCCTTAAAATCCATACCAGACCTGAAGGGTCTGCTATGGAATTTAGGGGGAACCCCACGTCATTTTTTTTTAAATTTTGGCCGGAGTTCCCCTTAATATCCATACCAGACCTGAAGGGCCTGGTATGGAATTTAGGGGGACTCCCACGTCATTTTTTTATCATTGTATTGTCGGCAATGCAGTAGCCGCGAGCAGTTTTGAATGGGTTTTTTCCTTCGAAATGTCATTTTGCTGTCAGACTGTTCTAAACACGGGAAACATGCGCCCCTTTACAAGCATACTATAGACACCCCCCAGCTACGAAATCTAAAGAGATATTACACTTTTATTGTTTGACTTTAAGCATTATTAAAATCACTGCTCCTGAAAAAACGGCCGTTTTTAAAACTTTTTTTTGCATTGATCCATGTCCCCTGGGGCAGGACCTGGGTCCCCAAACACTTTTTATGACAATAACTTGCATATAAGCCTTTAAAATTAGCACTTTTAAATTCTCCCATAGACTTTTAACGAGTGTTCCGCGGCATTCGAATTTGCCGCGAACACCCCAAATTGTTTGCTGTTCGGCGAACTTGCGAACAGCCAATGTTCGAGTTGAACATGAGTTTGGCTCGAACTCGAAGCTCATCCCTACTCAGGAGGAGTAGCAGAATGTATTTTGGGGTGTCATTGCAAGTATGCATGTGCTGTGTGAGAGAAATAACTTGTTATTATAACAATTTTGTGCAAAAAAAAAAAATTCCCAAGAATTGTGGGAAAAAATCACAACTTCAGAAAACTCACCATGCCTCTTACTAAATACCTTGGAATGTCTTTCTGTCATGGTTATGCAATATAGAAGAATGGGAACCCCAAAAAAAGGGGACCCAAGTACCCCCGGTACAGCAGGACTTTTTAGGCGAACCAGACAATTATGTTTTATAATAAAATTCTTATTTATTTTATTGAAAAAAAGAGAAGCATAAAAACAAGATAGACTAAACATATATCTATACAAAATCTATTCAAAAGTGCCTATGCAGTGAGTTTCCTTGTTATACTGAACATTGTATACTTTTATCCATAAACACATATTTCTCTATAGGCCTAACATGTTTCAGGACGGTGTCCCTTCTTCAGAGGCGTATTTATCAAGAGAAGTTGTGTATTAAAGAAAGGACGTATTCTGAAAAGACACGTAAAAACAGTTTTACATATTTGGGATGTTCTGTAAAGCAAACGATACATAGCATCCAACAGTGTTCAACATACATACCAGAATCCAGTACTTAACCACTTGCCGACCGCCTCACGCTGATATACGTCAGCAGAATGGCACGGGCAGGCAGAATCACGTACCCATACGTGATCTGCCTCCCGCGGGTGGGGGGTCCGATCGGACCCCCCCGGGGCCAGAGGCGGCCGGCATTTCTTTGCGGGCGATGAGAGGTGAGGGGGAGGCCATCCATTGTTGGCCACCCCCTCCCGATCGCTCCCGGCGAATGAAAATGCTTCCTCTCCCTCTGTAATGTAAACAGAGGGAGAGGAAGTGATGTCACCCCTCCTCGAGCCGGTCTTTTTGTTCCGGCACCGAGGAGAGAAGACATCCAAGTAAGTGCACCAACACTACACTAACAGTAGAACACACTAGGCACACTTTTCACCCCCATCACCCCCCGATCACCCCCCGATCACCCCCCTGTACCTCCTGTCACACTGACACCGATAGCAGTTTTTTTTTTTTGCATTGGTGTCAGTTTGTGACAGTTATAAGTGTTAGGGCAGTTAGGTTAGCCCCCTTTAGGTCTGGGGTACCCCCCTTTAGGTCTAGGGTACCCCCCTAACCCCCCTAATAAAGGTTAACCCCTTGATCACCCCCCGTCGCCAGTGTCGCTAAGCGAACGTTTTTCTGATCGCTGTATTAGTGACACAGGTTACGCTAGTTAGGGAGGTAAGTATATAGGTTTGCTGTCAGTGTTTTATAGCGACAGGGACCCCCATATACTACCTACTAAAGGTTTTACCCCCTGATTGCCCCCTAGTTAACCCTTTCACCAGTGATCACCGTATAAGTGTTAGGGTGACGCTGGTTAGTTAGTTTGTTTATTAGAGTTTATTAGAGTTTTAGGGCACCCGCCGTTTATTACCTTATGAAGGTTTAACCCCCTAATTGCCCGGCGGTGATATAAGTTACGTTTTTAGGATCAGATAAGGTCTGCGTCGCCCCAGGCAGCGTCAGGTTAGCGTCAGCACCGCTAAAACCCACGCACGCAGCATACACCTCCCTTAGTGCTATAGTATCTGAACGGATCGATATCTGATCCGATCAGATCTATACTCCCCAGCAGTTTAGGGTTCCCATAAACACAGTGTTAGCGGGATCAGCCCAGATACCTGCTAGCACCTGCGTTTTGCCCCTCGGCCCAGCCCAGCCCACCCAAGTGCAGTATCGATCGATAACTGTCACTTACAAAACACTAAGCACACATAACTGCAGCGTTCGCAGAGTCAGGCCTGATCCCTGCGATCGCTAACAGTTTTTTGGTAGCGTTTTGAATCAGTCGCTAACAGTCAGGAGCTTTTTTGCCTGTGAGTCTCACTAGTGTACCCCTAAATTTAGAGCCCAAAATCGCAAATCGAAGGTACACTAGTGAAGAGGCCCACACGTTTCTGAGCATGACAGATAGTGAAGAGGAAGTCACTCATCTGTCAGATTTAGGCTCAGAATACTATCCTGTAGATGACAGCGGCTCCATGACAGATAGCTCTGACGACGGAGTTGTGGTCCCTGCTAAGGTCAGGCGTACCAGACCCCAAACTTCTTCTTCTGTCCTTGAAGTGCAAGAACCGCAGGGCTCTCATATGGAGCAGAGAAGTACTAGTGCCGCTATTCCTTCTGGTGAACTGGCAAGCACCAGCGGCCTAGTACACCCTGGTCGTACATCCAGCACTGCAGTAACACGTGGTGATGTGGCGAGTCCCATAAGTGCAGTTCAAGCTGGCGAGGTGGCAAGCACAAGTAGTGTCCCGCTGCCACCAAGAAGACGAACACAGGCCCGTCGTGCCCATAGTGCCCTTCCTGCTGCATTCGCCAATCCGAATTGGGAACCCACCACTTCTGCAGCACCCGTACTTCCCCCATTCACTGGCCAACCCGGAATTCAGGTGGAAACAGTTGATTTTACGCCACTGGATTTTTATTCGCTGTTTTACACCGAAGATCTCTATAGATCTATTGTGGACCAAAGCAATTTGTACGCTGGTCAACACATCGCCACTATTCCCCAGTCCTCCCTTGCCAGAGATTGGAAACCAATTACGGTTTCCGAATTTAAGACCTTTCTGGGCCTTTCCCTCAACATGAGCATAACTAAAAAGAGTGAGTTGCGGTCATATTGGTCCACTGACCCAATTCACCATATGCCCTTGTTCTCTGCATCCATGACCAGGGCATGATACGAGCAGATTTTGCGGTTCATGCACTTCAACGACAATGAACTCTGTCGTCCTCGTGGAGACCCTGGATACGATCGGCTCTACAAAATTCGGCCCCTCGTAAACAACTTCAACCAGCGTTTTGCAGACTTGTTTACTCCCCATCAAGTTGTCTGCGTTGAGTCCCTGATTAAATTTTCTGGCCGCTTGTCATTCAAACAGTACCTTCCCAGCAAGCGTGCCAGATACGGGGTCAAGATGTATAAGCTCTGTGACAGGGCCACAGGCTATGCATGTAGATTTATGGTTTACGAGGGCAAAGATAGTCACGTAGAGCCGACAAACTGCCCTGACTACATAGGAAGCGCTGGCAAGATAGTGTGGGACTTGGTGTCACCCTTATTCGGAAAGGGGTACCACTTGTACGTGGACAATTATTACACGAGCGTGACACTTTTTAGTCACCTTTTTGATCAACAGATTGGAGCATGTGGCACCGTGCGACCTAATCACCGGGGCTTTCCCCAGCGGCTTGTAGATTCCCATCTTAGGCTGGGGGAGAGAGCCTGTTTCAGTGTAATAATTTGCTCGCTATGAAGTGGAGGGACAATAAGAATGTTTTGGTTCTTACCTCCCTTCATGCAGACACGACAACCCAAATTACTACGGCGACTGGTGTTGTGGAGAAACCCCTCTGTGTCCACGAATATAACCAAAACCTCAACGGACCTCAACGACCAGTTGTTGGCGCCGTACCTAGTTGCCCTTACGGCCAGACGCTGGTACAAAAAAGTGTCTGTTTATTTATTTCAATTGGCTTTGCTGAATGCTCATGTACTATACAGAGCTTCAGGACGGACTGGATCCTTCCTTAAATTCCAGAAAGAGATCGTCAGAGCCCTTCTGTTTCCAGACGGTGCTCTACCTCACCTTCCCCAACCAAATGCAGTAAGCCGGCTGCATGAGAGGCATTTTCCTTATGTCCTCCAGAGTACCCCTACCCAACGAGCACCCAAAAAAGATGTTGTGTCTGCAGTAAGCGCGGATTTAGGCGTGACACCCGGTATTGTTGTCCCTCCTGTCCTGACAATCCTGGTCTATGCATTGGTGAATGATTTGAACGCTACCATACACTAGTTGAGTATTAGCGTAGGGTACAGCACTGCACAGACTAGGACACACTTTCACAGGGTCTCCCAAGATGCCATCGCATTTTGAGAGACCCAAACCTGGTACCAGTTAAAAAAATAAAAGTTACTAAAAAAAGTGTAAAAAAATAAAAAAAATAAAAATACAAAAAAAATATAAAATAAAAAAAACAAAAATAGTTGTTGTTTTATTGTTCTCTCTCTATTCTCTCTCTATTGTTCTGCTCTTTTTTATTGTATTCTATACTGCAATGTTTTATTGTTATGTTTTTATCATGTTTGCTTTATAGGTATGCAATTTTTTTATACTTTTTTTTTTATTGTTAACCACTTTTTTGTTTTCAGGTACGCCATTCTCAGCAGAGCGGATTTATTTATCTTGACAGCAACAGCGTTTGCTCCCACGATACATAAAGCCGTTACTCCAGCGCTGTCAGTGGTGATTTCACCACCACAGTTACATACTTCAGCATATATGCCGAAGCGTGGGGGCAGCAGTGGGTGGAGGAGCAATTTGCTCCTGCCTTTTGCGGGAGGATGCCCCCATGCTTCGGCATATATATATTTTAGGTAGGCACAGGTTGCGTTAAATGTTTTATTTTTTACTATGTTTTTTTTTTGTATTTGCTTTGCAGGTATGGTAAGTATTACTGTTATACTGTAATGTTACTTTGTTTTTTTGTTAACCATCATTTGCTTAGCAGGTACGCCATTCAGTTGCAGCGCGGATTTATTTATCTTGACAGCAACAGCGTTTGCTCCCACGATATATAAAGCCGTGACTCCAGCGCTGTCGGAGGTGATTTCACCACCAGTTACATACTTCAGCATATATGCCGAAGCGTGGGGGCAGCAGTGGGTGGAGGAGAAATTTGCTCCTGCCTTTTGCGGGAGGATGCCCCCATGCTTCGGCATATATATATTTTAGGTAGGCACAGGTTGCGTTAAATGTTTTATTTTTTACTATGTTTTTTTTTGTATTTGCTTTGCAGGTATGGTAAGTATTACTGTTATACTGTAATGTTACTTTGTTTATTTGTTAACCATCATTTGCTTAGCAGGTACGCCATTCAGTTGCAGGGCGGATTTATTTATCTTGACAGCAACAGCGTTTGCTCCCACTATACATAAAGCTGTGACTCCAGCGCTGTCGGAGGGGATTTCACCACCACAGTTACATACTTCAGCATATATGCCGAAGCGTGGGGGCAGCAGTGGGCGGAGGAGCGATTTGCTCCTAACTTTTGCGGGAGGATGCCCCCATGCTTCGGCATATATATACGGTGCATGTATGCCCATCATTAGAAGTGGGTGGATGAAGGGAGGTATTCTAATGGTGGGCATACCCACCAATCAATATCTTTTTTTCGTTCAGCCCACAGGCTGCATGAAAAAAAAGTTTACAATATATGCCCAACAAGGACCAGCAACGTACTGGTATGTTGCTGGACTTTGAGTGGTTATACCAGAATGATGCCTGCAGGTTTAGGTATCATCTTGGTATCATTCTTTTCAGCCAGCGGTCGGCTTTCATGTAAAAGCAATCCTAGCGGCTAATTAGCCTCTAGACTGCTTTTACAAGCAGTGGGAGAGAATGCCCCCCCCCCACCGTCTTCCATGTTTTTCTCTGGTTCTCCTGTCCCAACAGGGAACCTGAGAATGCAGCCGGTGATTCGGCCAGCTGTCCATAGAGCTGATCAGAGACCAGAATGGCTCCAAACATCTCTATGGCCTAAGAAACCGGAAGCTACAAGCATTTCATGACTTAGATTTCGCCGGATGTAAACAGCGCCATTGGGAAATTGGTAAAGCATTTTATCACACCGATCTTGGTGTGGTCAGATGCTTTGAGGGCAGAGGAGAGATCTAGGGTCTAATAGACCCCAATTTTTCGAAAAAAGAGTACCTGTCACTACCTATTGCTATCCTAGGGGATATTTACATTCACTGAGATAACAATAAAAATGATTAAAAAAAAAAATGAAAGGAACAGTTTAAAAATAAGATAAAAAAAATCAAAAAATTAATAAAGAAAAAAAAAAAAAGCACCCCTGTCCCCCCCTGCTCTCGCGCAAAGGCGAACGCAAGTGTCGGTCTGGCGTCAAATGTAAACAGCAATTGCACCATGCATGTGAGGTATCACCGTGAAGGTCAGATCGAGGGCAGTAATTTTAGCAGTAGACCTCCTCTGTAAATCTAAAGTGGTAACCTGTAAAGGCTTTTAAAGGCTTTTAAAAATGTATTTAGTTTGTCGCCACTGCATGTTTGTGCGCAATTTTAAAGCATGTCATGTTTGATATCCATGTACTCGGCCTAAGATCATCTTTTTTATTTCATCAAACATTTTGGCAATATAGTGTGTTTTAGTGCATTAAAATTTAAAAAAGTGTGTTTTTTCCCCAAAAAATGCGTTTGAAAAATCGCTGCGCAAATACTGTGTGAAAAAAAAATGAAACACCCACCATTTTAATCTGTAAGGCATTTGCTTTAAAAAAAATATATAATGTTTGGGGGTTCAAAGTTATTTTTTTTGCAAAAAAAAATAATTTCTTCATGTAAACAAAAAGTTGCAGAAAGGGCTTTGTCTTCAAGTGGTTAGAAGAGTGGGTGATGTGTGACATAAGCTTCTAAATGTTGTGCATAAAATGCCAGGACAGTTCAAAACCCCCCCAAATAACCCCATTTTGGAAAGTAGACACCCCAAGCTATTTGCTGAGAGGCATGTCGAGTCCATGGAATATTTTATATTGTGACACAAGTTGCGGGAAAAAGACAATTTTTTTTTTTTTGCACAAAGTTGTCACTAAATGATATATCGCTCAAACATGCCACGGGAATATGTGAAATTACACCCCAAAATAAATTCTGTTGCTTCTCCTGAGTATGGGGATACCACATGTGTGAGACTTTTTGGGAGCCTAGCCGCGTACGGGACCCCGAAAACCAAGCACCGCCTTCAGGCTTTCTAAGGGCGTAAATTTTTGATTTCACTCTTCACTGCCTATCACAGTTTCGGAGGCCATGGAATTCCCACATGGCACAAACCCCCCCCCCCCCCAAATGACCCCATTTTGGAAAATAGACACCCAAACCTATTTGCTGAGAGGTATAGTGAGTATTTTGCAGACCTCACTTTTTGTCACAAACTTTTGAAAATTGAAAAAAGAAAAAAAAATTTTTTTCTTGTCTTTCTTCATTTTCAAAAACAAATGAGAGCTGCAAAATACTCACCATGCCTCTCAGCAAATAGCTCGGGGTGTCTACTTTCCAAAATGGGGTCATTTTGGGGGGTTTTGTGCTATCTTGGCATTTTATGGCCTTCAAAACTGTGATGGGTAGTGAGGAGTGAAATCAAAAATTTACGCCCTTAGAAATCTTGAAGGCGGTGATTGGATTTCGGGGCCCCGTATGAAGCTAGGCTCCCAAAAAGTGCCACACATGTGGTATCCCCGTACTCAGGAGAAGCAGCTGAATGTATTTTGGGGTGCAATTCCACATATGCCCATGGCCTGTGTGAGCAATATATTATTTAGTGACAACTTTTTGTAATTTTTTTTTTTTTGTCATTATTCAATCACTTAAGACAAAAAAATAAATATTCAATGGGCTCAACATGCCTCTCAGCAATTTCCTTGGGGTGTCTACTTTCCAAAATGGGGTCATTTGGGGGGGTTTTGTACTGCCCTGCCATTTTAGTACCTCAAGAAATGACATAGGCAGTCATAAACTAAAAGCTGTGTAAATTCCAGAAAATGTACCCTAGTTTGTTGATACTATAACTTTTGCGCAAACCAATAAATGTACGCTTATTGTCATTTTTTTTACCAAAGACATGTGGCCGAATACATTTTGGCCTAAATGCTCTCACATCTAACGCGGCCGCGTCATCACGCCTGACGCGGTGACAGCACGCAGAGGCTGCGCAACAGGTCGCCTGAGAGGAAAGTTTCCCGCTGCTGTAGCAACAAAAGATACACAAAAGAGCTACGGCCAATCAGTGACATACAAGGGCCAATAATGTCAAAGAGCAAAAATAAATGTAAAGATCAAAAGCAGGAGCACAGTATATAGGAGGGGAGGACCTGGAAATTGGGACATCCAATATAGGTGCCCCAGGGACAAAACTGCACGACGCCCGTCGTGCAGACAGGTCCCACCGACGCACGAAACACCGCAATGGACACCGGACATATCCGCGGTGTAAAAAAGGGCCATGCCGACATTCCAATAGGAAGCTCTTGGCCCGCGTGCGTCGGGCGGAGATAAAACCCGGACCGGGGACATAAAAAAAAAAAAAAAGAAAAATTATGTCAAAAACGCAAGTCAAATAGGCATGTGTTTATATGTATCAAACTGTTAACCACTTGACAACTGGGCACTTAAACCCCCTTCGTGACCAGACCAATTTTCAGCTTTCAGCGCTCTCACACTTTGAATGACAATTACTCAGTCATGTAATACTGTACCCAAATGAATTTTGTGTCCTTTTTTTCATACAAATACAGCTTTCTTTTGGTGGTATTTGATCACCTCTGGGCTTTTTATTTTTTGCGCTATAGATGAAAAAAGACCGAAAATTTAGGAAAAAAAAGCATTTTTCTTTGTTTCTGTGATAAAATTTTGCAAATTATTAATTTTTCTTCACAAATTTTGGCCACAATTTATACTGCTACATATCTTTGGTAAAAATAACCAAAATTAGTGGATATTATTTGGTCTGTGTGAAAGTTATAGAGTCTACAAGTTGTGGTGCAAATCATAAAAAATTGATCACACCTGATGTACTGGTGGCCTATCTCATTTCTTGTGACCCGAACAAGTCAGGACAGTACAAATACCCCCCAAATGACCCCTTTTTAGAAAGTAGACATTTCAAGGTATTCAGTAAGATGCATGGTGAGGTTTTTGATGTTGTCATTTTTTCCCACAATTCTTTGCAAAATTAAGATTTTTTTTTTCCTCCCATAAAATTGTCATTGTAATTGGTTATTTCTCTCACATGGCATGTGTATACCACAAATGACACCCCAAAATACATTCTGCTACTCCTTCTAAGTATGGCGATACCACATGTGTGGGACTTTTTCACAGCCTAGCCACATAGAGAGGCCCAACATGCAGGGAGCACCATCAAGTGTTCTATGAGCATAAATGACACATCTAACTTGTTAACTACCTATTACACTTTTGAAGGCCCTGGAGCACCAGGACAATGGAAACGCCCACAAAATGACCCCATTTTGGAAAGCTAACACCCCAACGTATAATCTATGAGGCATAATGAGTCTTTTGAACGGTTCAATTTTTTCCAGAAGTTTTTGGAAAATGTGGAAAAAAATGAAAACGCATTTTTTTTTACACAAAGTTGTCCATTTATAAGCTATTTCCAACACATAGCATGTACATAGCAAAAATGACACCTCAAAATACATTCTGCTACTCCTCCTGAGTATAGCAATACCACATGTGTAAGACTTTTACACAGCCTGGCCACATACAGGGGCACAATACTGAAATAGCACCTTCAAGGGTTTTAGGAGCATAAATTACACATCTCATTTCTCACCCACCTATTACACTTTTGAAGGCCCTGGAGCACCAGGACAATGGAAACGCCCACAAAATGACCCCATTTTGGAAAGCTAACACCCCAACGTATAATCTATGAGGCATAATGAGTCTTTTGAACGGTTCATTTTTTTACAGAAGTTTTTGGAAAATGTGGAAAAAAATGAAAACGCATTTTTTTTTTACACAAAGTTGTCCATTTATAAGCTATTTCCAACACATAGCATGTACATAGCAAAAATGACACCTCAAAATACATTCTGCTACTCCTCCTGAGTATAGCGATACCACATGTGTAAGACTTTTACACAGCCTGGCCACATACAGGGGCACAATACTGAAATAGCACCTTCAAGGGTTTTAGGAGCATAAATTACACATCTCATTTCTCACCCACCTATTACACTTTTGAAGGCCCTGGAGCACCAGGACAATGGAAACGCCCACAAAATGACCCCATTTTGGAAAGCTAACACCCCAACGTATAATCTATGAGGCATAATGAGTCTTTTGAACGGTTCATTTTTTTCCAGAAGTTTTTGGAAAATGTGGAAAAAAATGAAAACGCATTTTTTTTTTACACAAAGTTGTCCATTTATAAGCTATTTCCAACACATAGCATGTACATAGCAAAAATGACACCTCAAAATACATTCTGCTACTCATCCTGAGTATAGCGATACCACATGTGTAAGACTTTTACACAGCCTGGCCACATACAAGGAACACCGTTAGGTGTTCTAGGGACACATAGCATGCACATACCAAGAATTACACCCCAAAATACATTCTGCTGAGCAAAGGGTAAAAAAAAGATTACCTGTGGTTTTAGTAGCACAGTTGTCCACAGGAGGATAGCACTGGTCCAGGCAGCAGGCAGGGACTTGGTCAGCAAAAGCGAATGCAATTGTCCAGGCAACAGACAGGAACACTGTCCATAGTCAGTACAGGCAGCAGGCAGGGATACTGTCCATATACAGTCCAGGGTCAGTGCAGGCAGAGATTGTCAGCAGTGCCAAAATATTGATCCTGGTAGTAGGCAGGAACATGGTCCATCCATGTGGTGTGGTCAGTTCATGCGACAGGCAGAGGCATGATGGCATAGGTCCTACAGGCAGCAGGCAGAAGTAGGGCCTCGTTCAGGACAGAATGGGGACAGGGGTAGAGGCTTCTCCCACCCAAATCTCTTTGAAGCCTCCGATTCTCCAGACCCTAATCTAGGAATGAGAAAACAAAAAAAATGTTTTCTTCATCCAGAAAAACAATTCTGGAGCCCCTCACATATGTGAGACCCCTGTGTTATGAATTCCACTAGTCCAGTAGCAGGGTACAAGATCAGTCCAAGAGGCAGGCAAAAAGGATGGTCAAACAGTCCAGGGTCAGTTCCAGATCAGGCAGAGGTATGAACAGAATCGGTAGGCAGAAGCGTGGTCGAAAAACAAGCCAGGGTCAGTTCCAGATCAGGCAGAGATATAAACAGAATCGGTAGGCAGAAGCGTGGTCGAAAAACAAGCCAGGGTCAGTTCCAGATCAGGCAGAGATATAAACAGAATCGGTAGGCAGAAGCGTGGTCAAAAAACAAGCCAGGGTCAGTTACAGAGCAAGCAGAGGCATAAGGGGTGTGAAGGTAAATGGCAGGAAGTGAGGGTTATATTTACCATACTTCACTAATAATTTAGTGAAGTATGGTAATGGCGGAAACAGTTAACTATACAGAGGCCTGGTTGGGAAGGACCTTGGGGACAATAAAAAGTAGTGTCTCTTCTCACTCCTCCTTTGGTGCACACCCGGCATTTTTTCTGCCGTTTTTGGCCTGTTGGTCTGGGGGGGATTTTTTTGGGAAAGTGGCGTTCGGACAGTCTACTAATCACATCGGATTGAATGGTTTCTGGTGGGCCGTTCGGGTATATAAGGGCAGTGATGATTTCCTCCTGGTATCCAAGGAAGGATTTGGGGCTTGCAGTGGATTTATGATAAATAACATAGCTGTTATATATGGCCAAATTGAACAAATATATCGAAACTTTTTTATACCACTGGTATGTTCTTCTCGTGGCAAGATAGGGTTCGAGCATCTGGTCGTTGAAGTCGACACCCCCCATATACTTGTTGTATTCAAAGATGCATGTGGGCTTTTGGATTACCCCATTCCTCCTGGTTATCTCCACGACGGTGTTATTGTGGATTGATGAAAGCACGTAGACGTCCCTTCTGTCCCTCCACTTCACAGCCAGAATTTCCTCATTCCTCAAGCTCGCCATTTCCCCTCTTCTTAGCTTTTTGTTCACGAGGCTTTGAGGAAAGCCCTTCTGGTTCTTCCTTATGGTGCCACATGCTGGAGTCTTCTGTCTGTGAAGATTTCGGAATAGGGGCAGACTAGAATAAAAATTGTCCACATATAGATGGTAGCCTTTCTCCAGGAGTGGGTTTATGAGTTCCCAAACTACTTTCCCACTCGATCCGATATATTCTGGGCAATTAGGGGGATGTAGCTGGGTGTCCTTCCCTTCATATACCATGAAGGCATAGGTATATCCTGTAGCTCGGTCGCATAATTTATACATTTTCACCCCATAGCGGGCCCTTTTGGTGGGAATAAATTGTTTTATGCCCAATCTGCCACTAAATTTGACCAGGGACTCATCCACACATATGTGCTGGTCTGGGGTAAATAACTGGGGGAAGATATCAGAAAAATATTTTAGTAGTGGGCGAATTTTATATAGCTTGTCAAAATGTGGGTCTTTTCGGGGAGGGCACTGGGTATTGTCATTGTAGTGTAGGAATCTCATAATCATGAGATACCTGGTTCTGGGCATTACAGAGGAAAAGATGGGCATGTGGTGGATGGGGAGGGTAGACCAATAGGAACGTAATACATTTTTTTTGGTTAGTCCCATACAGAATGTGAGGCCCAAAAAAATTCTAAACTCCTCCACTGTTAGGGCTCTCCATTCGTAGGGACGGGCATAATAGGACGTTGGGTTACTTGCTATGTATTGTTGGGCATATAGATTGCACTGGGCCACAATCGATGCAAGCATGTCCTCAGTAAAAATAAGGTTGAATAAATCTAATGGTGAAAAATTTTCTGTATCCACCTGGACTCCTGGCTGGCCAGTAAAAGGGGGAATGATAGCTTCTCCTGAATTGGGTGGCAGCCATAAGGGGTTCTCAAGGGAGTAGGGAAGGCTGGCATGGGACCTAACCCTTTGGGCCTGAGGTGACACCCCACTGGTACGTGGACTTTGTCGAGGTACTGCGGTGCTGGTGGATGGCACTGCGGTGCTGGTGGATGGCATTGCGGTGATAGTGGATGGCATTGTGGTGATAGTGGATGGCATTGCGGTGCTGGTGGATGGCACTGCATCCTCACCAGTACGTCTTCGTCTGGCGGGCGGACTCTCATCCTCCTCTGAGGCTGTCAGTGTACCACTGCTGAGGACAGGCTCGTAGTCCACGTCAGACTCAGAATCTGAATAGGAATCTGAAGCGGAGAGCTCCCTGTTGCTCTCGTCGGCCGCAAGAATATTATATGCCTCCTCGGCTGAATATACTCTTTGTGACATAGTGATGAAAAATGGCAGATATGTGGCACTGATGACACGTGACACTGGCAGATTGCACTGGTGATAGATGGCACTGATACGTGACACTGATGTGGTAGGTGACACTGGTGACACTGATGACACTGATGTGGCAGGTGACAGACAGGTGGCACTGACGACAGATGGCACTGACAGATTGCACTGATACGTGGCACTGATACGTGGCACTGATACGTGGCAGGTGACACTGACAGGTGGTACTGATGTGGCAGGTGACACTGACAGGTGGCACTGATGTGACAGGTGACACTGATGTGACAGGTGACACTGATGTGGCAGGTGACACTGACAGGTGACACTGATGTGGCAGGTGACACTGACAGGTGGCACTGATGTGGCAGGTGACACTGACACGTGGCACTGATGTGGCAGGTGACACTGACAGGTGGCACTGACGACAGATGGCACTGACAGATGGCACTGATGACAGATGGAAGCACTGTGGCACTGATGTGGCACTGTATGGGCACTGTAGGGTGTTTCACTGAAGGCTCGGCACTCACAGTTATGACAGATCGCTCTTTCTCCTCACACACGGTCTCTGTGTGAGGAGAGAAAGCCGGCAATGAGAGATGATCTCATATGTTTACATTTGAGATCATCTCTCATTGGAAGCTCGGATCGCGCTGTAAACGGCCGCTGTGATTGGACGTTTACGGCGATCTGTGACTGGCTGTGTCCAAAGGACACGGCCAGAGCAGAATTTCCCCAATGCGCGCTCCCGGGAGCGCGCATTGCGGAAGTGAACAGGAGGACGTCCAGGGACGCCCTCCCGGCAATTGGAGTCCGCGCTGTAGCCGTCTTTTGGCTATAGCGCGGACGCCTAGTGGTTAATTTCCAATTACTTTATGGATCTGTATGTATGGACATGGGTAAAATTAATATGATAAAGGAGTGATACAAATGGGTACATAGCAGGGCTTGGTACTGCAAACACATCTCAAGACAAAAAAAGGGGGGAGAAAGTCGCAGCCAGAACCGGCAATCAAAAGCATAAACATAAATAATTACATTATCATGTATATTAACATAAGATGGTATTGACATTGTGCATGAATATATTTTAAATACATTCAACCATATACATACAAAGATACATCGATAGAATTTCTACATTATGAACTAGGCAGGTCCAACAGATCACTTGTAACAAAAAAATCACTTATTTGAACATGGTCACAAAATATGCGTTAGATTATTCCTTTTCACATCCCCCTGATACAAATCCATCTAGGAATGGATGGAAGCTCATTTGGGTAGAGTTTGTCTGTCAGCTTACCTGTCTCCATGTGTTCATCTCTAGAGACCAGCTGACCCTCACCTGACTGCTTTTATAAACTCTCCTCTAGCATGGCTCCACCCCAGCTCCTATCAGGGAACCCTATATTAACCTGTGCACTGCAAGCCAGCAGTGCTGATCAACCATTGTGTGTTAGCTTTCGTGTGTACTTGCTGTGTTTCCTACGTCTGATTCCAGTTACCGACTTTGGCCTGTTCTCGACTTTCCCTCTCTGCTTGTGATCCTGACCTTTGGCGTGTTATGTTTATCCTTTTCTGCTAGTCGCCCTGACATTTGGCTTTTTCCTTACTTTCCTTTTTGTTCCAGCCTGCTGCCTCCTTCCTCTTCTCCTGTAGTCTACCATGAGCTGTGAGACCCTGGGGGCTGTGACCTGAAGCCAGACTGCAGCACAGACCATCCTCACCACTAGAGGCTTTGGTGAACACCTGCTGGCTATTAGACTCCACCCCCTGGGGAATCTATGCTCTAGCTCCCAGTGGGATCTGTGTCAGTGTTCCAGTAGACCTGCTTCCTGAACCCCCCAGGGTTCAATCCGCGGCAGTCAGTCCTAGGTTCCACTACCTTAGCGGTGCACTCCTGACTTCTACAGAGTGCATCTGTCACCTGGTCTCAGGTGATCTGACACTTTCCAAAAAGGTGTAATTTGTGGGGTATTTGTACTTTCCTGGCTTGTTAGGGTCTCAAGAAATGAGATAGGCCTTCAGTACATCAGGTGTGATCAGATGTGATCATTTTTCAATGATTTGCGCCATAGCTTGTAGACTATAACTTTCACAGAGACCAAATAATATACACTAGTTTGGGTTATTTTTACTAAAGATATGTAGCAGTATACATTTTGGCCCAAATTTATGAAGAAAATTGACTTATTTGCAAAATTTTACAATAGAAACGAAAAAAAAGTGTTTATTTTTTTCAAAAATGTCTCTCTTTTTTCGCTTATATTGCAAAAAAAAAAAAAAACAGCGGTTATAAAATACCACCAAAAGAAAGCTCTGTTTGTGAGAAAAAAATGATAAAAAATTGGTTTGGGTACAGTGTAGCATGACTGAGTAATTGTCATTCAAAGTGTGAGAGCGCTGAAAGCTAAAAATTGGTCTGGGAAGGAAGGGTGTATAAAAGCCCTGTATTGAAGTGGTTAAAGGGGTCTAACAAAACTTTAAGACCCCTTTTGCATTTGCCCAACTTTGAAGCATCAGAATGCAAGAGTTGCAGGAAAATCCATGCATTGTACAAATCCCTATTCTGTGACTGGTAAAAATCAATTCACTGCAGTTTATTGTCAAAGGCTAAAGGGAACTCTGTATCCATTCACATTTACATGTGTGCATTACACAGAACAGTATACACCAGGCCTTAATAGGAATTAAAACAAATTTTAGAATTTAAAAAATCCAATAAATCAGAACTGGAATGATTGCAATTAAAAAAAAAATACATGGCCAGACTCTAATGGCAACTTCCCCAATTATAACTTGTAGCTTTTGGAGTAAGGTACACATGGGGTGTTGAGTAAAACAAAGTTGGTATGCATGTTAGTAAATCTATTTTTTTGATTTCTACAATAAAGCTATGATAATTTTTGGGCTATTTAATAAAATGCAGGTGAAGAAATGTTTTAGGATTATTTATCAGTTTATAACAAATCTGCTATCAAGACCTCCGCCTTGTGCTACTCTACACAAGTTCAAGTATCTCTATAGGTAAACAAGATAAGTGTGACTCATAAAGACTGACCTGAATGGTCACACTATCAGACAGCAAGACAGATATCAGGGACATAAATACAATTAGCATGTGAAAAGGGGCATCACTCAATCAACATCCAGTTTAGACCTGACCACTTATCCAAGATTGTGTTTTAGCCATCTGCTGACCTTTTTGACTCCTGTATTGGAAGCATAACCTTGTGCACTTTTTTATTAGTAAGTCTTAGACTTTTTAATCAGATAAGACAAAGATGGCACTTGGTTATCTAACAGTAGGTTAGGACTTCAAAATAATCATCTACTCATTCAGAATTTCGTCTGCATTGTGTATAAGACATCATTGTGGTGGGTATGTATGTATCCTGTATAATACAGTAACACAAGCCATACATTTTGATGGTACCAGATGTGAAATTCTCACTGTCTGTATGGATTATGCACAGTGCATCTTGTCTTGTCCTGTATGCTGGGTGTAGGTCTTGGCATCTATTCCAGGCTTGGTTCACACTTCCACATTGTGGAACACACACAATTGTGCGTGTCTCTGCAATGCACCAAAAACACACATCTCTTTTGTAGGTGTGTAGCAGTGCAATTCATTCCTAATGGTATCACCACACCATGCTAATGCACATGCCTAGATACATGGTAACACGTTTGGTGTGGCATGAGTTGAGGGTCATGGCACTTTTGTGTGACAGCTTGTGTAGGAAAGCTGTTTCAAATGGTCTCCCCTAAACATGACATGCAAAATCACAGAAAAATGCATGTACCGTCACACCTGAATGGGTATGAGCGTAGTCTTGCATTGTATGTATGGACAATGCACAGTAGCTCTCTTGCGCTGTAGGCCGATTATAATTCTCAGTGTCCTAGAAGTATGGATGGGGCTTAATAAGACATCTGTTGTTCTGTGTGCCAGCTTTAATTCTCACCAAATCTTTACATTTGCATTAAAGCTGCTCAGTGCCACATCTCTTGCATGATTGATTCTTGGCATTTGTCGAGGAGCTGCGTCCTTCTGACCAAATATGTACACATACCCTTTCTAAAATATACGGAATCCTCTAATTTTATGCATTCCCTCACCGTCCCTTCTATATCCGAGACTGGGAGCGAGAACTAGGTGTTAAATTGGGTGTTGAGGAATGGGATAACATTTTTTCTTATATTTAAAACAACCTTAGCTTCCCACTCGCAAGAGAGAAACTAAAAAATCATAACTAGATGGTATTGCTGCCCAGCACTATTAAATAAAATTAACCCGGCCATACCAGACCAATGTTGGAGATGTGGTCTGGTGGTACACATCTACACATGTGGTGGTCTTGTCTGGCAATAAAACCATACTGGTCCACCATATTCTGTCTAAGCTACTTGATTACCGGGAGGAACTGGCCAGAGACCCCACAGGTCGCCCTCTTATCTTTGATTCTGGGATCAATTACCGGTATATCTATCAAAAAGGAAATATTTCGATTTTTGCTGATGGCAGATAGAGCTCTGATACCTAGATATTGGAAATCGATAGAAATACCAACAATATGGGAATGGGCTGCAGAAGTGAACCACACCATGCACATGGAAGAACTGGTAGCTTCAGCTATTGAAAATGATTCTAAGTTCAGGGAGATATGGACCCCATGGGTGCAGTTTCTCAAATCTACTATACTCTTATCCTTTATGAGTTAATCGGCTTAGGCACCTCTTAGCTACACTGGCTTGACGTTTTGGGCTAGATATCATGTGTCATGAATTCATTATTCATTAGCTCAAAGTTTTTGTATAGATCTATATATGTAAAGGTACAGATACAAAAGCCTCTCGCCTCTATAATAAACTAGGAGGGGGGGTTCGGCCGCCTCCCTAATTGGATGTCTTTTACCCCACCCCCCTTCTTTTTTTCTCCCCTCTTTGTTGGATAAGATGGCTTTGCTGACTAATGCTTTATTATATTATAATTGTATAACTCTATGTAGATTGCTGCCATATGATGTTTTTGTAATTTTGAAATTTTTACTTTTGGTGGTAAGCTTCTAGTAGAGTTAACAAGATTAATAAGAAATGTTGATGTTATAACACTGCACTTTCCAACAACAATAAAAATGTATTAAAGAGATTTTTGGCATTTGTTTTTATTGGCTAAATAAATTGCACAACTGCATCATTTTCATACTGAGCATTCAGACAGCGTTGCTTGGTCCCGCTCTCTCCACACTGGCAGGAGCCAATTACTCC
Source organism: Lithobates septentrionalis (assembly GCA_037952835.1). Lineage (NCBI taxonomy): Eukaryota > Metazoa > Chordata > Amphibia > Anura > Ranidae > Lithobates > Lithobates septentrionalis. The sequence continues at coordinate 3,276,024 of JBBDGP010000536.1, read as the reverse complement.
CGCTGCTGCCTCAATCTCCAGTGAGGAGAGAGCTGCTGCCCTTGGGCACTTAATTGGGCAATTAATCAAGACTGGGCTTAGGCAAGTATAAGGGGGGCTGGGGCAGCTTCACACAGGTTTTTAACCTTAATGCAGAGCGAATTAAGGGAAAAAATAACTACTTTAAAACCATTTCAAATGTAGCGGGTGCTGCTCTGTCAGCCAGACAGCAGCACTGACACAAAAACTTTTCTTCCCCTCCCTCTCCTCTTCACGCTGCCAAAAGAGAGCGGGGCGGATCAGACTGCTTTTTTCCTCTGGCTGATTGGCTGTAACAGCGGAACAAATCAGAAAGCCGAGGATCTTGGGACACTCAGTCTCAAGTCAAGGAGGCCCTTTCTCTCTGCCTGAAAAGGAACTACAAGAGCCAGCAGGCTTTGAGGGAGAGGAGGTGTAGGAGCCAGAGAAAAAGATGAGGAGCCTGGGGAGAGATGGGACTTGTAACCGGTGAGGGGAACTGAGAGAGACCTGCTGTAAGAAAGCATTCTCACCCCTTTTGCTTGCCCTTGAAGCTGGAGTAATGACCCTCTCAGCCAGCCAGTTACATCTGTGAATGTGGTCACCGGTCACAAAAATCTTATCGGTTGCAGGCCACCCGGGTCATCTTAAGGCGCATCTGTACAGACATCTCTGGGTCGCCAGGTTGCCAGTCTGGCACCCTTCAAGAGCCTGCTCCAGGACATCCACTCCTTTGGGCCTTGGTGTCACCTTGTCACCTTGGTGGTAGGTGGGCAGTAGCCCATCTTGTGCATATACTTTAAGAGAGACACTGCACAGCAATTTTCAGGATTTTAGGGAAATAGATTGATCTGCGATAAATCGTCTTTATTCCCCTTCATACCTGAGCACATAGGTCATATTTGGGGCCGGTGAATTGATTGAAACTGTGATCTAGCTACTTTGCATATGCCTTTGTGTTATGCTGCCTAATATCAGAGTTTTCCGTAGGTAACTACTTATTTTAAGTTATTACTGTTTGCTTTCTGCAAAAGTCTTTCAGTAAAATACTTTTGATTTACTATAGCTTGGTGTCCTTTTACCACTGTGTCTGCAATAACATTTGTTTACCAGGTGTGCCAGAGGGGTTGAGACTGTTCTTGGGGTTGAGAGGCAAAACATAGAACCTAACATTCTCAAGTGGCTCCAAAGATCAGAATGTATAGTGCAGTGGTCTCCAAACTGCAACCCCGGGGGCCGGATGTGGCCCTTCACTTGACTTTTTCTGGCCCTTGGGGAACTATTTCACCAACTGACACTGATTATCGAACACCATCCCCCCCTATTGACACCAAAAATGGGGCACTCTTCCTCTCATCGATATTATCAATGGGGCACTCTTCCTTCCAAAAACCTATAAAGGGGCACTGATGTCAGGGTCTCACTTCTTCTCCCAAACAGTCTGCAGGTATCAAGGAAATGTTCCCTAATCAAATAGTAAATGGCTGTATAGTAATAAAAATACTAGGTCACATATTTCCCTGCAGCCATTCAAGAATGTCCCTTTTCCACAGTGAAAGGATGTTTTTAGTAAGAAAAAGCCTAGCTAGATCTTTGTTACCTGCAATTAGTTGAAGCCTGGATGCTGTCAGTTTTGTCCAGACTCAGACATCTGCTATTTTAACCACACGTCACTCCTTGGTGTGTGGCTACATGAGAACAGCATCAGCCGCTGTCAGCCTGACATTAGTTTGTATAGGCGGAGTGGTTGTCGCTCTTCACATGCATTTGTCACTCCAGCCTCAATATGTTCAATCTTGCTGCAGGAATCAAGTGTATGCTGCTAAACTGCCATGTGGAGAACAATCGAGTACTGTTGTGATACTTTTTTGTTTGCACTAACATCCAGTTTGCAGGACAAGCTTTCAGGCAGCCCAAGGAGTACTGCTTGGGCCTTTAAGAAGGGGGACAAACACCAAAAGCTAGTCCTAAAATATTGGATGTTGATGCAAATAGTATCACGGACAAAACTCAATTGTTCTTGTTGCAAGAACACTAATATGGCTACAATTACCTCAAGGAGGCTTAACCACTTGCCCACTGGGCACTTATACCCCCCCCCCCTTCCTAACCAGGCCAATTTTCAGCTTTCAGTGCTCTCACATTTTGAATGACAATTACTCAGTCATGCAACACGGTAGCCATATTAAATTTGTGTCTTTTTTCACACTAATATAGCTCTCTTTTGGTGGTATTTAATCACCGCTAGGTTTTTTATTTTTTGCAATATAAGGCTGGGTTCACACCTATGTGAATTGAATGCGGCTTACACCGCATCCAATTTGCATTACATTTTTAAATATGTTTATTTGAATGAGGCTGGCTCACATAGCTGCGGTGCATTCGCACTCCGCATTGCCCAAAAAATGTGTGCGTTTTCTAGGCAGTGCGGTCCGACTCAGGTGCGAATTCAGGCCCATTATCTTCTATGGGCACGCATCTGATGATACAGATGCAATCCTGACCTGATCCTGATCAAAAACTGACGTGAAACGCTGAACAACTGATTTTTCTCTTCGCAGGGAGAACGGAGTTAGAATTCGCACTGGGCTGGTGTGAACCCAGCCAAAGAGAAAAAAAAAATGAAAAATTTTGTAAAATTAATTTTTCTGTGTTTCGGTTATAAAATTTAGCAAATTAGTAATTTTTCTATATAAATTTTGGCCAAAAGTTATACTGCTACATATCTTTGGTAAAAATACCCTAAATTAGTATATATTATTTGGTCTTTGTGAAAGTTATAGAGTCTACAAGTTATGGTGGCAATCACTGAAAATTGATCACGCCTGATGTACTGACAGCCTATTTCACTTCTTGAGACAATAACGAGCCAGGAAAGTACAAATGACCCCTTTTTGGAAAGTAGACATTCCAAGGTATTTAGTAAGAAGCATGGGGAGTTTTTGGAAGTTGTAATTTCTTCCCACAATTCTTTGCAAAATTAAGATTTTTTTTCCCCCACAAAATTGTCATATTACCAAGTCATTACACACAATATAAGCATACTTGCAACTACGAGAGAAAAAAGAGGGGGGGGGGGGGGGACGAAGGCAGCCCCTGGATAGCCAACAAAAGGGAAGAAGCTACAAAGCAATGAGATCAAAAGCTAACAACTTTATTGAAAAAATACCATTAAAATAGAAAAAGAAGGGGGATCTCACATATGTGGAAAGTAGCCACACAGGTGGGGTCCGTGCCTCCGCGATATCTATGGGACATTCAGGCAAACGACAAATATCAAACAGTGAATATAAAACAACGTTGGGTGGTTAAAAATAGATGCTAGTGGGACCACCCTCCCCCCCCCCCTGTTCTCGCGTGGAAAACGCTGACTATACTAGAAGTCTAAGTGATGAGTGGGATGACAGAGTCCTCCTGAAAAAGCTATGCAGCTAATGAATGTTCCGATACTGGGAATAGGTGTGCCCTATCCTGGGCTTGATGGTAATGACGTGTACCCAAACTGATCCCGATCGGGATATATAAAGGCATGAAAGTATACAGCTGGAAAAATTGAAGCAGTGAAAAAAATCACAGTGTGGATCCTGCCAGATGGACAGGATATTTGCATGTAGGTATTATGAATTCCTGCAAGGATTAAAAAAAGAAATTGTCCGCCTGGTCAGTCCTAGATGTCTAGTAGTGTAAAGCTTGTCACTGTATCCTGCAGATCTTTGAGCCGCCAAAGGTACTGAGCAGAATGGAAAAGCACAGAGGCATACAGTGATGGATAGGACTAGTCTGAGTCAAATTCTCACCCAACCTCTTGTTGTGCCGATCCAGCGGCCGCTCCGCTCCACGAGTCAGGTCTATATGGATCCTGTTAGCCGAGGTGGACGCATGTCCGAGTGTACACTTGCAACTACACCCCAAAACACATTCTACCACTCCTCCTGAGTATGATGATACCACCTGTGTGAGACTTTTACACAGCCTGGCCACATACAAAGGCCCAACATGCAAGTTGCACATCCAGGCATTCGAGGAGCATAAATTACACATAGGTTATTAGGAAATTATATCACACTTTTGAATCTCCTGGAGCACCAGGACAATGAAAAAGACACAATTTTGGAAAGCAAACACCCCATTGTATATTCTATACATAGAAGGTTTTGGAAAATGTGGAAAGAAAATGAAAATGCATTAAAAAAAAACAAAGTTGTCCATTTATAAGATATTTCTAACAAATAGCATGTACATACCAAAAAATTACACCGAAAAATACATTCTGCTTCTCCTCCTGAGTATGGCGATACCACATCAGTGAGACTTTTACACAGCCTGGCCACATACAGAGGACCAACATTCAGGGGGCACCGTCAGGTGCTCTAGGGACATACAATTCTAAATCAAATTTCCTGACTACCTATTACACTTTTTTGAGGCACTGATGTGGCATGGATGAGCACTGATGTGGCAATGAAAGAACACTGATGAGGCATGGATGTGGCACAGATAAGGCATGGATGAGCACTGATGGTGCATGGATGAGGCACAGATGGGCACGGATGATTGGCATGAATGAGGTGAAGATGGGCATGAATGAGGCACAGATGAGGCATGAATGAAGCAGAGATGCGCATGAATGAGGCATGGATGAGGCACAGATGGGGAATGGATGAGGCACAGATGTGCATGAATGAGGCATTGATGAGGCACAGATGATGGGCATGAGTGAGGCACAGATGGGGCATGAATGAAGCAGAGATGGGCATGAATGAGGCATGGATGAGGCACAGATGGGGCATGGATGAGGCACAGATGGGCATGAATGAGGCATGGATGAGGCACAGATGGGCATGCATGAGGGACAGATGAGGCACGGATAATGGGCATGGATGAGGAACGAATGAGGCACAGATGATGGGCATGAATAAGGCACAAATTATGGGCATGCATGAGGCACAGATGAGGCACGGATGATGGGCATGAATGAGGCACAGATGGGGCATGAATGAGACACAAGTGAGGTAAGGGTGAGTACTGCTGCAGTCTCCCTCCTCTCTTTGCATGCTGTACTGATCGGTGTGCGAGGAGAGAGCTGAATCGGACATGTGTTGATTTGTTGACAAGTGATTGCTCCGTCATTGGATGGAGCGATCATGTGGTAAAGGGCGGCTGTCGTTGGCCCTTTACCCTGATCTGTGACATGATGGGTTATGGGTCCTGTCATTGTTCGCACTCTCAGAATAAGCCAATCATGCTGTAGTCATCATTTGGTTATGGCCCGGTCGGCAAGTGGTTAATAAAGGAATTTTCATCACTTTATAAAGGGATTTACACTCATTATTGTTGCACCTCCAGGACAGTAAGTAAAGTGAAATATCTCCAACTAGGAACGGAGTACCTGTCACTCTTCTCTGAAAAGTGATGAAATGTGGTTGTTCTAGACCAGAAGTCTCCAAACTTTCTAAAGGGCCAGTGTACTGTCCTTCAGACTTTAGGGTCGCTAGGCTGTGGCAGGGGGGAGTAGAAAATGCCTCAGCATTAGGGGAGTAAGCAATCATTTAGGCTTGGCAAGCAAGCCTGTGATCAATAGGACAAACAGTGCCCCATCCTTGGTGTCGGTGGATTTATGACAGTTGGTTGTCGGTGGAAGGATTAGTGCCCCAAGAGCCACATAAAGGCTAGCAAAGGGCCACAGTTTGGAGACCAATGGTCAAGATCAATAATGCTCAGCAGATGATAGATGGCATAAATGTTGAGAGGCTGTAATAGAATGAAACCAGGAAGAGACACACCACTCCAGGCTGACTGTGGGTGCAGATACCAGGTGCAGACCTCGGCTCACCACTGTCCACAATGAATAAGAAACGAAATGGTTGCACACCGGAACTGCAAATATTGCTCGATGAAGTTTGCTTGTACATACATACTTGTGAAATGTAATAGAATGAAGCTAGAGAAAATCAAAATCAAAATGTAAATGAGACTGAATAAAGGGGAAAAATTTTATTTTAAAGCGGAGTTCCACCTGTTTTTTAGTTTATTAAAAGTCAGCAGCTACAAAAAGTGTAGCTGCTGACTTTTAATAAACAGACACTCACTTGTACCAGGATCCAGCGATGCGGGCACCTAGAGCCTCGCTCCTCTCCCACTCCTCTCTGCGGTGCCGTCATAGCAACTGTGGGCACCCAGCCATGACAGCTTACGGCTTCACGGACGGGCATGCACTGCGCATGCACAGGTTGTGCTGCGCTCTGCTATTGGCCAGGCAATCTTTTGGGACCTGTGATGTGTCCCAGAAGATTGCTGGCAGGGAGCGGCCGCCTAGTTAGCGAGAGGAGGAGTTGCCTAAGTGGCCGTGAAGAGGAAGAAGGAAGTGGGACAGGAAGTCCCACTAAAAAGAAGGCACCCACTCTCCCCCAAAAAAATGACATGCCAAATGTGGCATGTAAGGGGGCGAAGAGTGTTTAAATCAGAAGGTCCACTTTTGTGTGTAACTGCGCTTTAAAAACACAAGTATTTGTTACACCAAGCTTTGGAAAACAAATAGGTTCTATTAGCATCTTACTTACTATTTTCGTATTCATTGTAGAGTTTTGGACTCAAATCCATAATTACACACTGTATAGGTATTTACGGACCTGTTCACACTACCCACATTTTAAAATGTTTTAGCGCATGGTAAGCTGTCAGTTTTGGCTGCAGTGAGGGGGCAGTGTGTGGGTGTCAGAAAATTTCAATTTTTTTAAAATGTTTTCCTTTTTATGCGTGAAAGAGAAGTATGTTGTATGAAGTATAACTGGCTACAAGTGCGAGTTCAGAGGGTGATGATAAATGGGGAGTACTCGGAATGGTCAGGGGTGGGTAGTGGGTTCTGTGCTGGGACCAATCCTATTTAATTTGTTCATAAACGACCTGGAGGATGGAGTAAACAGTTCAATCTCTGTATTTGCGGACGATACTAAGCTAAGCAGGGCAATAACTTCTCCGCAGGATATGGAAACCTTGCAAAAAGATCTGAACAAATTAATGGGGTGGACAACTACATGGCAAATGAGGTTTAAAGTAAGGCCCGGAGCGATGAAGGAAATGAAGTTAGAGCAGGGCCGGGCATGACAGTGTGTCTAGTGACACACAGGGTTAAGTTTTGGGGAAAGGTAGGGGGAGGAGAGAGGAGGAAAGTTGGGGGGAGTGTCCAGTTATAAGGTGGGGGTGGAGCCAGAACGGGCAGTGCGTGGGGTGAAAAGACACAAGGAGGCAGAATCTCTCTGCTCCTCAGCTATGGCCAGTGTGGAGGATTTGTTGGAGCATTTGAAGCAGGCAGCGGAGGTGAGAGGGTCAGATTGGCTGCACAGACAGGTGGTGGAGATGCTCGGAGGGGAGGCAAGCGGATCGGCGAGGGTGGAGGAGGAGATCGCGGCCTCCGGCGCGGTACTCGCCGGGGCCTGCAAACAGACCGGGAAGAACAGAGAGAAGTCCAGGGGAAGAACGATCGCTTCCGCCTTCAAAACGGAGCAGCAAGGAGGCAACGGCGAGGCCCGGGTGCGTTACACGGCGGGGTCAGAGTTCACCGGGCGGGGCCACGGGCCGCAATGGCGCCGCTTCCCTGCGCACGGTCACCAGAGGAAAACAGCAGACTGGCACCCCAGCAGCTCTAAACGAGCGTGGGGGGGAGGATAGCAGAGCAGTGGCTGGAGTAGGAGAAGCGGTGAGCAGAGGGTCAAGATACGCTGCGAGGGGGCGGAGCTCACTCGGCAGCGTGGAGGTGTCGCAAGATGGCGGACGGAATCGCGTGCAGGCTGGCCCAGTTGCAGGGATGTCAGGGCAGCATGTGTTATCGTCAGATCACAGCAGGGGACAAGGTCCACAGCATGCAGATGGCCGGGGCTCCAGGAGGGATTCGCCTGTGGCGTCCGTTCCAGCGCACAGGGCACAATCAGATGAGGAGATGTCGGATGAGGCAGAGGAGCCAAGCCAGCAAGCACCGACGATGGAAGGCGGCTCAGCGGCTGTTGGGAGGTCTCCTGGTCAGCCCGATAAGTCCAGTGACAATCTATCATTTACCAATGCATTGCAGGGCTTGTTGGGGGTGGTGGCAACAAGTGCAAGGGGGGTGGCGGCACCTTCGCCGCGGGCGGCTAGACAGGTTCTGGACCAACAAGTGGCGGGTACAGTATCCGCCAGTTCGGGGTCCACAGGACAGCTTCAGGAGCTATTGGAGGGTTTACGGGTGCTGGTAGGTCGTTTTGGCAATGCACAAGGGGATGCACAAGGGGGTGCCCAGGATGAAGAACAGGTTGGGGGGAGTGTGAACTCAGGGGTTGGGCCTGTGGAACGGGCGGCTACGGTGGGTCATGCTGAACAGACGGTGGAGCTGGTGACAGGTAAGGACACGTCAGACAAAAAAAAAGGGGTCCCGGAAGCTAAGGGTAAGACCGCTGTGGTAAGGCTGGCAGATGCAGCGAAATGTGAGATATATGTATGTTTCGAGGGCCCGCTAGGAGCTCATCTGAAACAAGAAGTGAGAGACAAAATTTACAAAGGGGAATATGTCGAGATATTCTCCTTGTTGCCATTGGAAAAGTTTAACCTGGACAGGGTTAAGCCCAACGATTCCAAGAAGGAGGATGAGGAAAAGAGGAGGTATAGATTGATACCGCGGACATTTGTAAATTGGTTACAAGCATTTGCTATCATGGCCAGCGTCATTGGCGAAAAGAATCCAGAACATTGTTCTGGGTTGTTTTGTTATATGGATGCTATAGGGGAAGCACACAGAGTGTATGGTGGTACGGCGTGGTTACGGTATGACGAGCAGTTTCGTCAACGCAGAGCGATGCGTCCGGAGCTGCGTTGGGACCATAAGGACATTAGCTTATGGATGAGACTGATGGCGTCTGCTAGGGCCCCGCCTCAGTTATTTCAGGGGGGGGCCGGGGGTACCCACTCCCCAGGACTACCGGCCGGCAGAAAATGGGGAGTGTGCTGGCAGTACAATGAGGGATCTTGTAAGTTCGGTGGATCTTGCAAGTTTAAACACGAATGCTCAGGGTGTGGGGGAACCCATACCCTGGCACTGTGTTTCAAAAAAGGAAAGCGTACCGGAGATACTGTTAACAAGAGGGATGACACCGGTGATGGCGGAAAGGATGCGGCCTTTCCTAAGTAAGTATCCAGATAGGGAGGCAGCGAGGTTGTTGTTTGAGGGTTTTACTGAGGGGTTTAAAATACCGTGTTCACTGGAGGTGGTGCCTCCGGTGGCTCGGAATCTGAGATCCGCAGTACAACACCCGGGGGTGGTAGGGGAAAAATTGGAGAAAGAGGTGAAATTGGGGCGAATGGGGGGGCCGTTTGGGGAACAGCCGTTTAAGGCTTTAGTAGTGTCCCCATTGGGCGTGGTACCAAAGAAGGAACCGAACAATTTTCGGTTGATTCACTACTTATCATTCCCAAAAGGGGGTTCGGTTAACGATTTTATTGACCCGGAGGCATGTACCGTGTCGTACACTTCGTTTGACGCGGCAGTTCGATGGGTCAGGCGATATGGAAAAGGGGCATTGATGGCAAAATCAGATATAGAGGCGGCGTTCCGGCTACTGCCGGTTCACCCGGATAGTTTTTGGCTGTTAGGTTGCCACTGGCAAGGACAATTCTACGTGGACAAGTGCTTGCCCATGGGTTGTTCTATTTCCTGCGCCATGTTTGAAGTTTTCAGTTCCTTCTTAGAGTGGGTGGTAAGGGATGTGTCGGGGCTAGAATCGGTGATCCATTATTTGGATGACTTCCTATGCATAGGCCCCCCTTCATCCAAGGTGTGTGCGATCCTCATGGCAACGTTGCAACACATTGCGGAACGATTTGGGGTGCCCCTGGCAGCAGAAAAAACAGAAGGCCCTAAGACGGAGATTAGTTTTTTGGGGATTGTTATTGATTCCATGGCAATGGAATGCAGGTTACCGCAGGACAAGTTGGGGGATCTGCAGAAAGAAATCAGAGAGATACATGGGATGAAGAAAGTACAGCTGCGGGTACTTCAATCATTGCTAGGAAAATTGAACTTTGCGTGCAGGATAATACCGATGGGCAGAGTTTTTTTGCCGCCGGCTGCCAGCGGCTACAGCAGGGGTAAAAGCACCTACACATTTCATTAGACTTACGAAAGAGCATCGAGAGGACCTAAAGGTATGGTATCATTTTCTGATGGAGTACAATGGGAAGTCGGTGTGGATGGAGGGCCCGGTAAGTAATTTTGACGTGGAGTTGGTTACAGACGCAGCGGGGTCAACTGGTTACGGGGCTTATTTTCAAGGGCAATGGAGTGCGGAGCATTGGCCAAAATCCTGGGTGGAAGCGGGATTCCTGCGTAACCTGGTATTGCTGGAATTATTTCCGGTAGTATTGGCTATAGAGTTGTGGGGGAAGTCTTGTCAGAACCTGAAGTTGCGATTGAATTGCGACAATATGGGAGTGGTGCAGGTAGTCAATCGCATGTCAGCGTCTTCCCAACCTGTCATAAGGCTATTACGGCAGTTGGTTTTGCGTTGCTTGCAATTGAATATTTTCATATATGCTGTCCACATACCTGGGGTTGATAACACACTGGCTGATTCACTGTCTCGCTTTCAGTGGGACAAGTTCAGGGAATTAGCTCCGGCTGCAGAGTTGGAAGGAATCCCTTGCCCGGAGTGGATCTGGGAGCTGGCATTGGAGTCATCGCGGGATGGATACAACAGTCTGTGAGTGAGTCCACTTGGGCGGCATATGTGAAGGTATGGAAGGAATGGTCAGGACTTATCCGTGAAGCTGGGGTTAGTGAGGCTGGCGGGGAAGTGAGATTAATGGTACTATATTTTGTGGCTAGGAATATGGAATGTGGGGTGGCATTTTCGTCCATTGGAAAAAAGTTGGCCGCATTGTCGTTCCTCTTTAAGCTACAAGGAAAAGGGGATTGGACAAAAGATTTTGGGGTGAGGCAGGCACTAAAAGGGTGATAAACAACAAAAGTGCAGCGCTATATATATAAATGTGACATATGAAGAGATATAAATGAGAACCCACCAAGTGACATCATATCAATCAGTTGATGCATAAGTAAAATCAATCAAGCAAAAAACGAAAACTTTTGTTCACAAATGCATGTGAAAAAATATAAAACAGTATATGTGATAGTCCAAAAGCATGTTAGAGTCCACAAAAAGAGAAGAAAAAAAAACCCTCATCCAGGAGAGGTGTGATAAGAAGTAGATGATCCACCAAGGAGTGTGTGAATTGGGTCTGCTTACCAGACAGCGATGACTGCTATTACAGCAGTCTCGCCCAGCATAGGGATTATGGTCTCCCAAAACCACAGGTACAGAGCGGTGTTAGATTCAACTTTTAAATAAGTTGCTTATAGTTTATATTGCTTTGCCAAATTATTGCTTCATATAGGAATTAAGACACAGAGTCAGAAATCCGTGTATTAGTTCTTGAGCATAATGGACTGCTGCTCTTTACTTCTTTCAAAGGCCTTTTTTATAGGCAATTATACAAACAATAGCATCAGCACAACCCCTCACAAAGGGCAATGGTAAACAACAACAGGAGTCACCTGGGCTACGAACACAAGCTTCAACACCATGGCAATATAGTTACAAGAAAACAAAAGCAGCGTCAATTGAGTTCAACAGCCAAAAAGTAAAAAACAGATTTACATGTAGGCATCATATTAAGTGAGAACTCTAAATTAAATCCCCGACCTTATCAATTTCCCCCTTTGACATCATCCTCTCCTTCCCCCTGGGTCCTCATGAATAAGTTCTAGTCAGTTTTTCCCCAGAGTCCTTTCCCTGACCGCGGGTTGTCAGAGGGGTAGAACCCATCTCCCTAGGTATTACCAACATCTTAAAATTCAAGAAGAGGAGTTTTATAGGAGTAGGGTGATGTCAATACACATTTATCAGTATACCCTGTCTATTCTCCTAATTTTCCTATTTATTTTCCTGTATACACATATATTCGTGATTGTAAGTGATATTAATATTAGAATAATAATTACCATTGGACTTAACAACCAGTGAAAGGTATTGGTTGCTGTAGAAGACATTCCCCTAAATATATCCCACCAATGTGGTGCAGTATCCTGTTGTATCTGTGAGGAAAGATGTACTAGTCTACCTTTGTCAATAATAATTTGCTACTTTAGGATCATCTATAGCCCATTCGAAAGTTGTTGTTTCCTCTACTTCAAGTACATTAATACCAGGAGTCCATGCATATATTTGTAAAACAACAATCTTCAACAAAAAATATGTAAGTAGATATTTCATCATGTTGTTTTCTCGGGTTGTTTCTTGCAATGTGATGCGTGTATCCAGGTAGGTTTTCCTTCCAGCTTTACTGAGGTGGCTGTGGTCAAGAGTACTTGGTAAGGACCTTCAAACCTGGGTTCCAATGTCTTTCTGGTGTGTTTCTTCACATATACATAATCCCCTGGTAGCAGAGTATGTGTACCTGTTATTGAATTAGGGTCTGGAAGAGAAGAATACACACTTTTGTGGATCTTAGTTAGACGTTGTTGTAATTGTATCACATATGCAGTCAAACTATCACATTGCAATTGCATACTCTGTGGAAAGTATAAACCCAATCTAGGTGCATTCCCAAAAAGTAACTCATATGGGGATAATCCTGTCTTTCCTGTTGGAGTGTACCTTATAGAGAACAAAGCCAAAGGCAGGCATTCTGGCCAAGGCTTGTTTAACTCTTGCATGGCTTTTTGTATTTTTAACTTTATTGTCCCATTTACTCTCTCCACTGATCCTGAACTCTGTGGGTGGTAAGGGGTGTGAAAACTTTGTTGAACCCCTAACATGGTCATCACATTCTGCATGATTTCTCCTGTAAAGTGTGTCCCCCTATCTGATTCTATGGTTTCAGGAAGACCAAACCTAGGTATTAACTCAGTGATCAGTTTCTTAGCTGTGGCTTTAGCTGTAGCCGATTTTACTGGATAACTTTCGGGCCAACCTGAGAATAAATCGATACACACGAGGACAAATTCAAAAGGGCCGCTCTTAGGCATTTGTATGTAATCAATCTGCAGTCTCTGGAAGGGGTATTGGGCCCGGACCTGGTGTTTTCGTGGGGTTTTCACTTTCTGTCCTGGATTATTCAGGAGACAGATTTGGCAGGCTGCACAGTAGTTTCTTGCAGTACTACTGAATCCAGGGGCGAGCCATCCTTGGTTCACAATCCTATACATGGAATTGGAACTGACGTGTGTGGGTAGGTGAACTGCCGCTGCCATTGCTGGGTACAGAGAGGCAGGCAGGCATATTTTGCCCCCTTCCCTCCATACATTGTCAAGGTCTGGTGCTGCTCCCATTCTGACCCACTTATCTTTCTCGCTCTCCCCTGCTTGCTCCTGTAATTTACTCAGCTGCTGCCATGTTGGTTCTGGGATACTCACCTCTACCGCTGCTAAGGTCTCAGGGCTTCCTTCCCCTAGAGCTGCCTGTTTTGCAGTCAAATCTGCAAATGCATTTCCTTTTGCCTCAATTGTTTTTGCGCTCGTGTGTGCCGCTATCTTCATGATGGCCACTCGTTTAACCTTTTGAAGATTGTTCAGGACTCTCTTAATCCCTTCACCATGTTTTACAGGTGTACCTGCTGCTGTCAGATAACCTCTAGCCTTCCATATATGGCCATAATCATGCGCTACACCATAAGCGTAGGCAGAGTCAGTGTAAATATTCCCTTCTCGTTCTTTTAAGTATTCTAGGGCTTGTTCTAAAGCTTTTAATTCTGCTTCCTGTGCTGACATGTGGGCTGGTAAGGCCTGTGCTTCAATTACCTGCGTATCAGTCACTACGGCATAACCTGTGTGATATTTACCCTTGTCATCAACAAACCTACTGCCATCTATGTACAAAGTGTGCTCAGCATTTAAAATTGGTGTATCTGTAACATGTGGGAATCCCATTGTCTCCTGTTCCATGAGCTGAAAACAATCGTGCTGATCTACTTCTTTAAACAAAAGAGTGTCAGTGTCCTCATTTCCTTTCTCACTAGTACTATTAGTACTATTATTCCCCCTTGCCAAATCTGGTGACTGAAGAGGCAAAAAGGTAGCCAAATTTAAGGTTGTATAGCGCTGAAAAGTAACATTTGGAGGTAAGAGTAAAGTACACTGTAATCTTAATTGCCTAGCCATTGAAATGTGTTTGGGCTGTACCTGAGACAAGATTGCATGTATGTCATGTGTGGTATGCACTACGACTGGATTGTCTAGAACAATCTCTGATGACTTATCTATGATAATTGACACTGCAGCTACCGCCCGTACACAAGACGGTGAACCTCTAGATACTGGATCTAATGCTGCTGAAAAGTAAGCGACTGGTCTTTGTTTTACATGTGCCTGTGTCAGAACACCTGTGGCGTGTCCAGTGATCTCAGCAATGTACAGATTAAATATCTTGGTGTAATCTGGTATACCAATAGCCAGGGCAGAAATCAACAACTTTTTCAAAGTGATAAACGACTCATAAGCTATTTCTGTAAGCATATACGGTACAATTTTCAAACAATCGTATAATGGCTGCATCAAAGCGCTAGCATGTGGTATCCACTGTCTACAATATGACACGATACCTAAAAACATACGCAATTGTTTGAAATTCCGTGGGGGTAACATTCCCTTTATCACTTGAACCCTCTCCTCAGTGAGATGTCTTGTACCCTGTGATATACAATGTCCCAAAAAGATAACTTTTTCCTGACACACTTGTAACTTTTTCTTATTAACCTTGCAACCTTTTTCTGCCAAAAATCGCAACAAATCAAGGGTGGTGGCCAAACAAGTTTCTTTGTCAGGGCAGCATAACAATAAATCATCCACATATTGTAACAATACACAGGAATCTGGTGGTACCCATTCTCCCAACACCGTTTGCAATGCTTGCGAATACAAGGTAAGTGAATGCGCCATACCCTGAGGTAGGCGTGTCCAGGTTAGTTGCCGATTTTTTATTGAAAATGCGAACCAAAGTTGGCATTCTTCAGCAAGCGGGACGGAAAAGAAAGCATTCGCTAAATCTATAACCGTAAAGTACATACTGGTTGATGGTATTTGTGACAGTAATGTATGTGGATTGGGTACTAAAGGTGTCATCGGGGCTAGTATTTTGTTGACCGCTCTAAGGTCTTGGACCATTCTATACTTAACCGGACTACCGGCTACTGATTTCTTTTTAACCGGGTACAAGGGAGTGTTTGCCGGTGATTTTACCTCTTTTAGAACTCCACTTTTTAAGAAGGATTGGACCTGCATTTCTATGGCCGTCTCTTGGGGTGCACTAAGTGGATACTGCTTTTGTTGGGGAAGCACTGCTCCTGGAATCAGCTGTAGGGTAACCGGAGGTATGGGCAAAAGTCCAGCATCAGCTGGATGTTTTTCCCATAGTTCTCCTGGAAGGGACGACAAAATCTGATCTAAGTCTGAAGGAGGTGTACCGGACAATTCCGATTCCTCCTCTAGGTATTGTATCAGGTTACACATTTCCATGTGTTCTTGATTATCCCCTATAGCTAAGGTGACAGTGCCATCTGGGTGATAGGTAATGTTAGCTCCTATTTTCTGCAAAATGTCAGCTCCTAACAAATTAGTAGGGGCTCCTCTGGATACCAGAAAGCGTGAAAGGAACATGTGGTTTCCTACTTTAACTTTCAGAGGTTTTGTAAGCGGGGCGTCGGCTAAAATGCCATCATATCCAGTTATTAGTAAAGTGTCAGGTGATTTTTGGCCAGGGAGTAGTTCAGAGTCAGAAAGTAACGAGCGTGAAGCTCCTGTATCGACTAAACAAGAGATTTTCTTATTACCAACCGTTATATTTGTCTTAAGCATTGTTGTTTTGGATTTTTCTAAAACCGGGGTGAGTCATGCTCGTGGACCATCTCCCTGCTGCCTGATATGACTATTTTTGTTGTCCCTGGGCTGGTTCCTTCTCTGATTAACTGGAGAATCAACACCTTCCTCTCCTTCATCCCTTATTCTTTTCTTACAGTTGCGTCTGATGTGACCAATCTTGTTACAGTAGTGACAGGTAAGGGGTTTGCGAAAGGAACCTCTACCTTGCTCTTGGGGACCCCCGAGTGCGTTGATAGCATGAGATTTCCTCCCTTTGGTTTCTGCTAAGTCCGCCTCTATGCCTTGCGCTTTTTGTAACAACGTCCCTCTATCTCTAGTTGCCCTCCACTCTGGTGTGCAGGCTTTCAGTCTCTCACTTATCTGTGGAATTAATCCCTCCATAAATTGTCTATTGAAGGCTCGGATTGTGACTGGCAGGGCCAAGTCCAATCCCTCATCTGCCATCATACTTTCCATAGATAAGTAAAATTCCGATACAGTCTGTCCTGGCATTTGCTTCATGGGTGATATGGACCCCCTCTCCTGTTGTTTTGCCTGACAAAAAGCTTCTAATCTAGCAATAAAAGGGCCCCTTGAGTCTATATGTCTGACATGTCCTGCCTCCAGGTTGCCCTCCCCATCAACTTGTCCTGCAGGTCTGTGTGGACCTATTTCTGTCATAAACTGGTTAAACAGGGTCAGAGTCATTTTGTGTCTGCATAGATCCTCCCCATCCTGCCAGGTCGCTTCATGTGTATTCATTAACTGTGTCACAAATCTACAAAAAGCAGCTGGCTTTGCTACCGGGTCTGGGGCGCTCTGTATTAATGCCATAAGGGTGTCTGCCGACCATGGTGCCCAAGTCCTTATTTGCATTCTACGAGTGACAGTAGGCGGGGCATTTGGATGGGCTGCTTGTCCAAATTCTGGATTGTTTACCTGAACAATGCGTGTATCAGTGCGTACGGGAGCTACAGTTTCTGGATGAGGTTTTTGTGCCTGTCACGGACCTGGCCGGAGCAGAGGCTGTTGGAGAGGACTGTGTGCGGGCCTGTTGCCCACCGATTATGGGCCCTAGCATTTGAGGTGAATGAGAAATCCAGTCTGAACTGTATTAATCGGACTCAGTCATGTATATATTGTATGGGGACTCCTTACTGTATATTTGTGTCCCTGAAGAGGGAGGGGGGGTTCCTCCAGCAGAAGGGCTGGCAACAGGGCCGAGGACTGCTGGACTCTGCCCTCAACTAACAGAGGATGGATTTCCTGTGAAGGTGGATGGGACTTCAGTCTCCACCTGTATACCCCAGGGATGCTGGGCAGTGGGCCCAGATCCCCAACAGCATGACAGAGTGAGCCCAGACACCCTGTCTTCTCTCCAGCGGCAGAAAGGATTCCAGGGAGAAGGGCCAGTCCAGGCCTCTCCCCAGCGGCAGATATGTTCTCTGAGAGAGGCAGAGGATGGCTGGGTGAGTAATACACTGTTTGGGATAATTTGTTTGGGGTACTGTGTGGGTACAGGCAGTAGAGGACTGGAGCTGTTTACTAACTTCGGAGTCAACCCGTCTAGGGTCTCCTCCTGTGTTAGTCTCCTGCCGAAAGGGGAGAAATGTCACGGACCTGGCCGGAGCAGAGGCTGTTGGAGAGGACTGTGTGCGGGCCTGTTGCCCACCGATTATGGGCCCTAGCATTTGAGGTGAATGAGAAATCCAGTCTGAACTGTATTAATCGGACTCAGTCATGTATATATTGTATGGGGACTCCTTACTGTATATTTGTGTCCCTGAAGAGGGAGGGGGGGTTCCTCCAGCAGCCCCCTGCTGATAAGACTGATCCACATTCTGCTGGGACACATCCTGTGAGGAGATGCTGGTGTTATCAACATGTGTTTATGTTAATTGAGAGAGCTGATCACATTAGCCACCAGCCCTGGCTAATAGACGAATGGTCTAGGCTGAGGAGGGGGGAGATTGTTGTTTGTATTGTTAATTGTATTAATGTGTGAAGCTCGGTGCCCACAAGACTGTCATCTGGTCTGGGTACATTTTGTAGTAAATTAGGTCATGTTAATTAGGTTAGCTTTGAGTCATCCCTGCTGTATAAAGGTCTGTGAGATCTCAAATAAAGGGTAGTTCTGATGTACTCCAAGACTGGTGTTGTCTAGTTCTTGGGGTTCCTATAGCCAGATCCATTGGACTCGTGTTCCAGAACTTAGGAAGCAGTATATGACGGAAGCACTCAAGCGGAGTGTGGGGCGTTCCGTGACATTTCTCCCCTTTCGGCAGGAGACTAACACAGGAGGAGACCCTAGACGGGTTGACTCCGAAGTTAGTAAACAGCTCCAGTCCTCTACTGCCTGTACCCACAATGCACACATTCTACTGCCCATTCTGGGTTTTGTGCTCCACAATCCTGACAAACCCATCCTCTCCCCTCAAGTACCGGATATATCTTGTGTGGTTTGCGTTCTACGTCAGTGTATGGGGGTGGGATGGCTGAGCTGGGAGCCTCGACATTTTTTGTTCTTCTATCTTTCATATCCCAACCATCACAATCTGGATTATACTTCCACCCCTCTTCTTTCGCTCTATTTGAGACCTTAATTAAGCATTGAACCTGACGCATCCATTGCTTCTCTAACACCTCTCCTTGTCTGTCCCTTTTTATTTCACTCCATACATCCGGGTCTAAGCCCGCTGCTCCTTTCACCTTAAATTTACGAAGGACATCCTTTAAGTCCTGTGCTTCGGTTTTCCCATAAATGTTCTTAATTATCTGTGGCACCGTATAGTGCGCCACAATTCCCTGACGGGGTTTTGTGTTCCTCTGGCCCATTCTAACAGTCCTGCCTAGGTAGCGTGTGGGACACTTAGTGTACAATATAATGCGGCTACAACATATACAAGAATTACTTTATATGCTAGCCCAATAGCAAACCAGCTAAGTTACACTAGTTCCTCGTTGCCTTCCTCCTAGGGTGCTAGAATTCTAGAAACCTCTCCGGAATGAGATTTCTGAAACCGAATTACTTTATATGCTAGCCCAAAAATAAATAATTACTTTATATGCTAGCCCAATAACAAACCAGAATGCGGCTACAACATATACAAGCATTCCTTTAAGTGGCCAGGTATCCGACTAGATCTCGGGACTTTGTGGAGACCTTATTCCCCCCTCGTATCTGGGAATCCCTCTCATACACTCTTATCCCTGCTTTATGGAGCAGACAGGGCTTATACTCTCAACCCGTCTATGGTTTATGAGTTAGATGTGAGGTTAAGCATAAGCGTCAGACCCCCAAGCTCACAAGCCCTCAGGTTCCCAATCGTGTGAGGTAAGGCGCATTCTGTTGCTTAGTTCGGCAATCCCCTTCTAACTCATACCATCCTTGACAAGGCTCATTCACTTTCTCAACAAGACAGACAAGACAAACACAGATAACAAAAACAAACAAATAATTCCAGCAATATAAACTAAAATATGCAGTAATTCTAGACTCACCACTACAGAGGCTGGTGTTTTAAAACCAGGAGAACCGTAACTGACAGAACGGATAGGCACAAATCAGGGGAGCACAGAATATAAGAAAAATAAAGCTTTTTCTTACCTGCGCAGGTTTTTTTGATCTGTGATTCCCGGAATGCCTATTTCTTTTGTTCCGTCAGCGTAGCTCATCCACCTCTTGTAGTATCATCGGTGAGTCCCTGTTCGGGCGCCAAAATGTTAGATTCAACTTTTAAATAAGTTGCTTATAGTTTATATTGCTTTGCCAAATTATTGCTTCATATAGGAATTAAGACACAGAGTCAGAAATCCGTGTATCAGTTCTTGAGCATAATGGACTGCTGCTCTTTACTTCTTTCAAAGGCCTTTTTTATAGGCAATTATACAAACAATAGCATCAGCACAACCCCTCACAAAGGGCAATGGTAAACAACAACAGGAGTCACCTGGGCTACGAACACAAGCTTCAACACCATGGCAATATAGTTACAAGAAAACAAAAGCAGCATCAATTGAGTTCAACAGCCAAAAAGTAAAAAACAGATTTACATGTAGGCATCATATTAAGTGAGAACTCTAAATTAAATCCCCGACGGGGACCAGTAGTTTTAACACTCGACCATGACCGGAAATAGAAAGCAGAACACATCCATAGCGCAATAACATATGATAAAAGGTTTTTTAATAAGATAAAAGAATTGCACTTACAATTTAGCAGAAACAATGTGGCATATCAAACACAGCAGCGGTGTCTCCGTGTGCCGCGGTTCACTTCCTGTACTGCAAAGCCCGTCCGAGAACGTGATGACGTCACCGTCGCAGGCACTAAAAGGGTATCGGAAAGGTCAAAAAAGAAGGGATAACCGTAGGCCTGTCACGTTTCAAAACCTGGTATTAATTTGTGCACAGTTACGATTCGTTTGTGATTCAAGTTATGAGTGTTTATTGTTTGCAGCGGCTTTTTCGTTAGCCTTTTTTGGGGCCTTTAGGGTGGGTGAGTTGGTTAGTCCGTCCAGGAAGGAAGCGGGAGGTATTTTGGTTCAGGATGTAAGCACTCACGCTGACAGGGTGGGTTTACGGCTGCGCAGATCAAAAACAGATCAGCTTGGCAGGGGCGTGGATGTGTGGTTGTTCGCCTTGCCAGGATCAACAGTGTGTCCGGTAAGAACGGTTAGCGCTTTTCAAAAAGTGAGACCGTCAGTTGAGGGGCCATTTTTGTGTCATGCAGATGGATCGCATTTATCCAGATTTCAATTTGTGGCAGTGTTTAGGAAATGTTTGGATGAAGTAGGTTTGGATGGGAAGGCTTACGCCTCACACTCCTTCCGCATTGGGGCGGCTACGGAAGCTGCCAGATGTGGATTGGACGAGGCGGCGGTGAAGAGGATCGGGCGCTGGGAATCAAAGAGATTCCGCACTTACATCCGTCCTCAATTAGTAGTTGAATAAAAAAAAAAAAAAAAAGAAGATGAAGGGTTTTTGATGTTTATACGCAGATGGCGGGGTAGTCTTAGTTTTACTGGTGTCACCGTTTCCTTGTTGTCTTTTCGTTTCAGATGGAGTGTCTCCGCGCCTCGTCTGGATACTGGGACACTCGTATGTTTGTTGGGGGGCAAGGAGAGGTGATGCGAGACCCGATGGTAGGCAGTTGGGCATATCCAGGAGGGAGGCGTTTATCAGATGGTTGGGGAGACCAGGAATGTTGTGGGGTAGAGTGGTGCCAGAGGTGGAGAGATATGCATGGCTCGATAGGCCACCGGATGTGTTGGTTATTCACGCCGGTGGCAATGATTTTGGTGTAAGTACTCTCAGGGAGCTGATAGCGGCTGTTAAGGCGGATTTGTTACACATCCGTTCTAAATTTCCGCAGACACTGCTGTTATGGTCTGATATTGTGGCACGTACGACGTGGCGCAATGCCAGGTCGGTGGAGAGAATCAACAAGGCTCGGATAAAAGTTAATAGGGTGGTTGGAAGGTTTATAGTGCAACAAGGGGGCATGGTGATTCGTCACAGAGAATTGGAGTTAAATGTAGGCCTCTATTTGAGAAAGGATGGGGTTCACCTCACGGATGTGGGGATTGATCTTTGGTCTATGGGATTGCAGGACGGAATTCAGAAGGCTTTGAGGGTGTGGAGGGGCCCTTAAGGATAAGGTTTCATCCTTTCGGGCTGTGGCTGGTTTTTTGATGTTGGTCGGTGACGGTAGCGGTAAATGAAAGGTTAAAATGGGGTGGGGGGTCATCAATAGTATGGCCCCTCCTGTGTATTCCGAAATGGAATACCGGTATGTTGCACTGCGGGTAGGGGTTGTCTCCGAGCGGTACAGCTGGAGGCCTTCAGTTTAAATCATGGTGCCCGCTGTGTACTGTTTTGATGGGTGGTAAAAAAGGGTGTAGCTCCATCACTGACCAATAGATTGGTTTAAATATGTTGATCTTTACCTGAGGTTATATATATATGTTATATATATATATGTTATTTATATATTTAAAGTTTTGATATTGGAGTTAATTTATACGGTTTTAATAAAGAGGCTGTCGTGGCCATTTTATACTCCAGAAGTATGGTGTGCTCTCATTATTTAGGAAGGTATGGGGGTTGGAGTATGGGTGGCCTTTTTGGTAATTATAAGATGGGGGGAAAATCTGGACTACACTGGTCAAGTAAGGCCCGGAGCGATGAAGGAAATGAAGTTAGAGCAGGGCCGGGCATGACAGTGTGTCTAGTGACACACAGGGTTAAGTTTTGGGGAAAGGTAGGGGGAGGAGAGAGGAGGAAAGTTGGGGGGAGTGTCCAGTTATAAGGTGGGGGTGGAGCCAGAACGGGCAGTGCGTGGGGTGAAAAGACACAAGGAGGCAGAATCTCCCACC
Organism: Lithobates septentrionalis; assembly: GCA_037952835.1. Classification (NCBI taxonomy): domain Eukaryota; kingdom Metazoa; phylum Chordata; class Amphibia; order Anura; family Ranidae; genus Lithobates; species Lithobates septentrionalis. Next base: position 3,253,773 of record JBBDGP010000536.1, on the reverse strand, counting down.
CTCCCTCCCCAGGTGATGTGTTGTTGTTCCGGTTAATGTGTGTGTTTTTCGTTTCAGGATCAGTGGATGAGCATCGTCATGACAGCTGGATGGCTGGTTTTTTGATGTTGGTCGGTGACGGTAGCGGTAAATGAAAGGTTAAAATGGGGTGGGGGGTCATCAATAGTATGGCCCCTCCTGTGTATTCCGAAATGGAATACCGGTATGTTGCACTGCGAGTAGGGGTTGTCTCCGAGCGGTACAGCTGGAGGCCTTATTCAGTTTAAATCATGGTGCCCGCTGTGTACTGTTTTGATGGGTGGTAAAAAAGGGTGTAGCTCCATCACTGACCAATAGATTGGTTTAAATATGTTGATCTTTACCTGAGGTTATATATATATGTTATATATATATGTTATTTATATATTTAAAGTTTTGATATTGGAGTTAATTTATACGGTTTTAATAAAGAGGCTGTCGTGGCCATTTTATACTCCAGAAGTATGGTGTGCTCTCATTATTTAGGAAGGTATGGGGGTTGGAGTATGGGTGGCCTTTTTGGTAATTATAAGATGGGGGGAAAATCTGGACTACACTGGTCAAGTAAGGCCCGGAGCGATGAAGGAAATGAAGTTAGAGCAGGGCCGGGCATGACAGTGTGTCTAGTGACACACAGGGTTAAGTTTTGGGGAAAGGTAGGGGGAGGAGAGAGGAGGAAAGTTGGGGGGAGTGTCCAGTTATAAGGTGGGGGTGGAGCCAGAACGGGCAGTGCGTGGGGTGAAAAGACACAAGGAGGCAGAATCTCCCACCCTCCCTCCCCAGGTGATGTGTTGTTGTTCCGGTTAATGTGTGTGTTTTTCGTTTCAGGATCAGTGGATGAGCATCGTCATGACAGCTGGATGGCTGGTTTTTTGATGTTGGTCGGTGACGGTAGCGGTAAATGAAAGGTTAAAATGGGGTGGGGGGTCATCAATAGTATGGCCCCTCCTGTGTATTCCGAAATGGAATACCGGTATGTTGCACTGCGGGTAGGGGTTGTCTCCGAGCGGTACAGCTGGAGGCCTTATTCAGTTTAAATCATGGTGCCCGCTGTGTACTGTTTTGATGGGTGGTAAAAAAGGGTGTAGCTCCGTCACTGACCAATAGATTGGTTTAAATATGTTGATCTTTACCTGAGGTTATATATATATGTTATATATATATGTTATTTATATATTTAAAGTTTTGATATTGGAGTTAATTTATACGGTTTTAATAAAGAGGCTGTCGTGGCCATTTTATACTCCAGAAGTATGGTGTGGTCTCATTATTTAGGAAGGTATGGGGGTTGGAGTATGGGTGGCCTTTTTGGTAATTATAAGATGGGGGGAAAATCTGGACTACACTGGTCATGTAGAAAAATGTAAAATAATGCATTTGGGTGGCAAAAATATGAATGCAATCTATACATTGGGGGAGAACCTCTGGGGGAATCTCGGATGGAAAAGGACCTGGGGGTCCTAGTAGATGATGGGCTGAGCAATGGCATGCAATGCCAAGCTGCTGCTAACAAAGCAAACAGAATATTGGCATACATTAAAAGGGGGATCAACGCAAGAGATAAAACGATAATTCTCCCGCTCTACAAGGCTCTTGTCCGGCCGCACGTAGAGTATGCTGTCCAGTTCTGGGCACCAGTCCTCAGGAAGGATGTACTGTAAATGAAGTGAGTACATAGAAGGGCAACAAAGCTAATAAAGGGTCTGGAGGATATTAGTTATGAGGAAAGGTTGCGAGCACTGAACTTATTCTCTCTGGAGAAGAGATGCTTGAGAGGGGATATGATTTCAATATACAAATACCGTACTGGTTACCCCACAATAGGGATAAAACTTTTTCGCAGAAGGGAGTTTAACAAGACTTCTGGCCACTCATTAAAATTAGAAGAAAAGAGGTTTAAAGCGGGGTTCCACTGTCCACAGCGTTTTTTTTTTAGGAAAATGACAAAGATTATGTGATTGAAATATGTAACTCACTTGTTCCGTTTTTGTTGCTTTAAGATGTCCGTTTTCTCCGAAAATATAAACTTTAACATTTTTAGGCTGACGGTTCTCATCTTGCCTGTGGGCATGTGAAGTCCACAGGCATCCTCTTCTGGGATACTGTGCCACTGATCGACCAGCATGCACCGCCCGTTGTATCCCCTGATCTCGCGCATGAGCAGTAAGCTTGAATCGGAGCACCGTCAACAGCTCAGGTTGCCATCACAAGGAGCGGTGTCGTCGTAAGTCCCGCCCCGTTGTGATGGCAACTGAGATAAGCAAGGCCGCCGCACTGACTCCTGGGAACAATGACACAAGCTCCTAGGAGCCAGTGCGGCTAAAAGTAAATGACGAGATAGCTGCAGTATCCCCGCCCATATCCGCAAACTCCACATCCAGGAAATACACCAGATGATCTGCAAAACCAAGGTACAGTGGAAAAAAAAATATGTTCAGTTTTTACATTAGAACATTGAGCTAATCCTCTTGAGCTATTGTGATAAAATCGGGTGGAGCTCCGCTTTAACCTTAAACTACGTAGAGGGTTCTTTACTGTAAGAGCGGCAAGGATGTGGAATTCCCTTCCACATGTGGTGGTCTCAGCCAGGAGCATCGATAGTTTCAATAAACTATTAGATAAGCACCTGAACGACCGCAACATACAGGGATATATAATGTAATACTGACATATAATCACACACATAGGTTGGACTTGATGTGTCTTTTTTCAACCTCATCTACTATGTAACTATGGTTTTTTTTTTCCCCCATTATACATACCTAGGTGGATGCAGAATGGGACCGATGCTGCATCTGTCCCCCGGCGTATCTGCACTGAGAACCGAGTGATCGAACATCACCATTGGCTCGGTTCTCACAGCTCCCTAAGCAGAGAGCTGCTGCCTGTCAGTCAGCATCTCTCTTCCTCTGCCCCCCCCCCCCCGACGCTCACTGGAGCACTGGGCTGTGGAGGGGAGCGGTCGTCTCAGGCTCTCAGCAGCTCACTGAGAGGCTGCGATGGCCATCAGTCCAGGCACCTGGCGGATCCAGACTTTATTGTCGTGATGACATGGTGCCTTGACTGATTCCAGTGATGTCAGCAAAGAGAGGACTTCAGCCTGCTCTCTGCTGAAAATGGGTCACAGGAGTGCAAAACAAATTGCGCTCCTGTGACCTATAGGAGAAGCCCAGCCAAACAAGCTCAGGCTGGAGTTCTTAATTTTGTGCAATTCAAGTTAATGTTTTATTCAGGTTTCTGAAAAAACACAGTGCATTGTGGTGCTGTGTTTTTTGACGTGTGGTGCCTACCTGTGCACTGCAGTAAAATGCATTGTGTCTCAGGGGAGCCCAGGGATAACCACTGTAGAGCAACTCTGTAATATACCCACAAATAAGTTTATAGAAGCACAGTCCTCTAATGAATGTTGGAGTAATCCCACTTCAACTTTATTGTAGAATCAAGCTAAAAAATTTCAGAAGTATTAGACTCTGGGAGAGTTTAGGTTTACATCTATGTGGCTGTGCTTGATGCGTTTTTCAAGCACGTTTTTAAACCTTCGTTTTTTATACATGTTTGCATGCGCTTTTCATGCATTTCTGGGTTTCGGCTAAGGCGCGGTTGGATAACTCTGGGAGGCCGTCATATGACGGCCTCCCAGAATCGTGCTCTGGAGCGCACACCCAGGAATCTCTGTGACCGTCGGGTCCCCTAGACTTGGCATGTCACGGATTGGGTTAAAGGGCCAATGACAGCGGCCCTTTGCCACGTGATCATGTCATCCAAGGACAGCGTGATCACTTGTAAACAAACTGGCGCTTGTCTGGTTCAGGTCCTCCCCTCTCCTCACGCTGGTTGGTACAGCGTGTGAGGAGAGGGGGGAGCCGGGTGCCAAAAAACTATGGACTGGATCTGAAGTTCCCACGGCGCTGATCTGTGCCCAGCCATGGCTCATCCATCCATGCGTGGCCCATCCATGGCTCATCCATCCATCCTCCATCCGTGGTCCATCCATGGCTCATCCAGCCATCCATGCTCCATCCATGGCTCATCCATCCATGCGTGCTCCATCCATGGCTAATCCATGCTCTATCCGTGCTCCATCCATGGCTCATCAATCCATGCTCCATGTGTGCTCCATCCATGGCTCATCCATCTATCTATGCATGCTCCATCCATGGCTCATCCATGCTCCATCCATGGCTCATCCATGCTCCATCCATGGCTCATCCACCCATCCATGATCCATCCATGGCTCATCCATCCATGCATGCTCCATTGATGGCTCATCCATACTCCATCCATGGCTCATCCGTGCCACATCTGTGATCATCCATGCCACATCAGCGATCATTCATGCCACATCAGTGCCACATCCATGCTCATCTGTGCCACATCCATGCCACATCAGTTCTCATCCGTGCCAAATCCACGCCACATCAGTGCTCATCTTTGCCACATCCATGCCACTACAGTGCCACTACAGTAGGGTGACCAGACATCCCTAGTTTCCGGGGACAGTCCCCGGACTGAGGACACTGTCCCTGAGCCAGTCTGTCCCTGGTTATGTTCCCGGATTCAGGGGTGGTGCCCATACCCATTACTGACAGCCTTTCCATCCAGCACAGCCAGGGATTGGTGGGCAAGCCGGGGCATACCACAATGACAGTGAGAGTGAGGGGAGCTGTCAAATCGAAGCGTTGATGTCGGCGATGGGCGGGGCCGATATGTGGAGCTCTGCCCCCTTTGTCAGGCAACCCGTGTATAGACAAACAGCCGACGTGTATACATTGCTGACTGGGGAAGAAGATGGCAGAGGGCAGGACCAATTGCAACTACTGTATGTGTACTCATGTGGGTACACATACCGCATTATTAACAATCCCGCTGACAGCTAATGACTCATCAGTTGTTAAAGCTCAGGTTCACACAAAAATTGAACCTCCGCTTTTCGGAACCCTCCCCCCCTCCGGTGTCACATTTGGCACCTTTCAGGGGGGAGGGGGGTGCAGATACCTGTCTAAGACAAGTATTTGCACCCACTTTCGGCATAGACTCCCACGGGAGTCTATGCCTCTTCCCGTCTGCACCGCGCTGTCTGCTGGGACACACACGGGTCCCACAGCGGGGACCAGTTAGGAAGCGCAGCGCGACTCGCGCATGCGCAGTAGGGAACCGGGAAGGGAAGCCGCAGCGCTTCACTTCCTTATTGCCTTACAGAGAATGGCAGCGGCAGCACCCGAGGACCGAGGGACAATTCGGTCTCGGGTGCCGACATCGCAGGACCCTGGGAAAGGTGAGTGTCCTTATTTTAAAAGTCAGCAGCTGCAGTATTTGTAGCTGCTGACTTTTAAAAAAAAATTTTCGCGGGACTCCCTCTTTAACTACTTCCCACCCGGCCAATGTACATAAACGGCCGGGTGGGCGCTCTCTCCTTCTGAGTGGACGTTCAGGAACGTCCCTCAGAAGGAGCGGGATCGCGCGCGCGCGTGCCCGCGCAGCGGCGCGATCCCGATGCGCTCGTGTCCCCCGGACACGGCGCATCTCGGATCGGCAGGAGGGCTCTGTGATTGGCCCTCCTGATCACATGACGGCCGTGTCCAATCACAGCCGTCATGTGATGTAAACACAGCCGGTTGCTAGGCGATCAGCTCTCCTCTCCTCACACGGAAGTTGTCGCTGAGGAGGAGAGGAGAGGGGATCGCTGCAGCCGGCTGATGATCAGTGAGTATGAGCTGTTTTTTACAGCTTTTTACTCACTGATCACCAGTCTAGTGTCAACACACATGTAAATACATACATGTAAAACACACACATGTCCCCACATAATGTAAAACACACACACATGTCCCCACATAATGTAAAACACACATGTCCCCAAAACACATGTCCCCAAATAATAAAAAAAGCTGTCCCCCACATATGTCACACTAAAATCACATGTCCCAATGGTAATCTGCACACATATGTACGTGATCACCTGCACACATCTGTGCATGATCATTTGCGTACATATGTCCGTGATCACACAAACCAATTATTATACACTTAACAGGATTTTTTTTATCAAAAACATGTAGCAGAATACATTTTGGCTTAAATTTATGACAAAATTCGATTTTACTGGATTTCTTTTAAAACAGAAAAAAGAAAATATTGTTTTTTTTCCAAATTTCCACTATTTTTGCGCTTATATCGCAAAAAAAAAAAAATGGAGTCGTGAATAAATACCACCAAAAGAAAGCTCTATTTGTGCGAACAAAATGATAAAAATTTTATTTGGGTACAGTGTAGCATGACCGAGTAATTGTCATTAAAAGTGCGAGAGCGCTGAAAGCTGAAAATTGGTCTGGGAAGGAAGGGGGCGAAAGTGCCTAGTATTGAGGTGGTTAAGGACTTGGTGGCCGGCTTCCTGGTCCTCTTCTAAGCAACCAGATATATACATTGTTGGAAAACACAACACTTGCATTTCTGGTGCGATTCCATTGAAGTCTATTACACGCAAAATGCAGGGAAAAAAGTCCCCGACCCTTTCAAAAAACGCACCGGCTGCAAAAACGCATAGATGTGAATGTGTATCATAGGAAACCATGTTAATTGGATTGTAGTGCATTTCTGCAAACTGCAAAACACACTAAAAAATGCATAGGTGTAAACCCAGGGTAAATCTTCACTATGCTGGACACAAACTACAATTAAGACATAGAGTACTTGCAGTTCAAATTAATGTTTATATCATACTTGACAAATCATTTCCTTTTTTTTCTATTCCTAAAGGATTAAGGAAAAGCGAGTGTGCAAGCTTGGGAAATGAAAGCGTAATGAGAGAATAATTCGGTGTCAAACTCTTGTGTCATTTGTGCTCCACCACCAATACAAAATGGCTACTCACCTTCCATGTATGACCCCTGAATGAATATGCTTTTTTGTCAATTTATTCTACACTTTGAAAAGAGTGGTGTAATAGCACTTTATCATTTCAGATTTGTACTGTTATCTTTGCATTATTCATAGTACAGTTGATTTATTGATTATTGAAAGTGCACAGCATTTTTTTTAAATATATGAACTGTTTTTTGTGAAAAATCACATTCTAACATGGGATCTGCAACCCATTGATCACGATCTACCAGTTGATCGCAGACAGGCAACTGATAGATTAGGCCGCGGACTGCCAATCGCACCATCCGAGAGCATCAAAGACCGTGCAATTCGAATCAGGGGGACTATTTCTGTAGCTGAGCCGACGCCACCAGCGTACAGAACGGGCGGCCTCGGCAGCAGCATGCAGCTCGTATAGGTCGAAAGCTACTTTGTAGTGCCGGCTGCTGTGTCTGGCGGAATGATATCAACTGCACTCAGAAAGAAACCCACAGAAAGAAAAGTACTTCAGGTCAGTGTGTTAAGCAGTGGCGGCCCACGCTAGCGCCGCTCCCAAAGCTAGTCATTAAAAAAATGTAAAAATAATAATAATAATTGTTCCTTCAAGTGTGTGTGGGGCACCGGACACACAGGTGTCTATGGGAAGCATGATGTGTGTGCAACTCACGTGATTGCGGCTAAGCTCTATTGGCTTCCTGTAGAGTATGTTTGGGGCACAGAGCATTGCGCCCTATACACTCCCACTTTAGGATTATGCTTCCGGTGCTTTAAGGGTCACTTCTGGTTTTTCAAGTCAACAGGGGGCTCCATCAGACTCTGTTCCCATGAGTTTATGTTGTATACCGCTGGCCTGAAGGGGGCGCGCTAGCGTGGGCAAACTGGACATTTTTCCCTCATCTCTTGCGGGGTGTTCGGGCACACACACCGGTCCGTGATCGCCCCTCTGTTTCAGCCGACACCACCATCTCTCCCCTCTGAGCCCAGATTCACACTTGTGCCATCTTAGACATTGCATGTGATTCGCACCCGCACCACAGGTGCCGATCACATGCAATGTCTATGCAGTGTGAGTTCAGCCATAAAGTTGTATGGCTGAACTCACATTGGATTCTCTTATTTACACAGACAGAAGAAGGAGGGACACTGCACTGCTGCAAGACACTGATGATCTGAGGTCTGTCACTGTGTATGGTTATGGATGGATACAAACGAGGGGGACAGAGTAATGCCTTGTACACATGGTCAGACATTGATCGGACATTCCGACAACAAAATCCATCGTTTTTTTCCGACGGATGTTGGCTCAAACTTTTCTTGCATACACACGGTCGCACAAAGTTGTCGGAAAATCTGATCGTTCTGAACGCGGTGACGTAAAACACGTACGTTGGGACTATAAACGGGGCAGTAGCCAATAGCTTTCGTCTCTTAATTTATTCTGAGCATGCGTGGCACTTTGTCCGTCGGATTTGTCTACACACGATCGGAATTTAAAGGATCGGATTTTGTTGTCGGAAAATTTTATAGCATGCTCTCAAACTTTGTGTGTCGGAAATTCCGATGAAAAAAGTCCGATGGTGCCCACACCTGGTCGGAAATTTCCGACAACAAGCTCCGATCGCACATATTCCGTCGGAAAGTCCGACCGTGTGTACAGGGCATAAGGCATGCTGCGTTTAGTCGTGTTTAGCAGTTTTTAGCTGTGTTTGCGTCTAGAAGCGTTTAAAAAAATATATATATGTTTTATTCCTAAAATGAAAAATGTCTATAAACGAAGTGTTGCTAAACGCGAGTTACCACGTTTAGCTGCATTTAGCCACGTTTGGCGCTTCAAAATGCCTCTAAACACAGCCTCTAAATGCATTTTTTTTGGGTTCCAAAAAAAGCCTCTAAACTCAACTGCCTAGAAACAACTATAAAGGACCCTGTTTACATGTACTGATAAGATAAGATAGAGGAGAGTTCAGGAGCAGTTGTAAAAAAATGCCCAACTGCAGTGTACATGAGGCCTTACCAGGAAGAGGGGGAGGGCAGGGATGCAAAGCACACATGGTGAAGTGATGGGAGAGGGGGGTAAGAGGATTTGTGTGGGGGCATTTCAAGTCATTTCTCCACTCCCAGGGGCACCCTCATAATGGGCACAGCAGGTTTACAGACCCAGGAACTCAGCACAGGGATGGTGGGAACCCTTCATAATGGTTACAGCAGGTGTACAGACCCGAAAATTCAGTACAGGGATGTTGTGAACCCCTCATAATGGGCACAGCAGGTGTACAAACCTGGGAACTCAGCACAGGGATGGTGGGAACCTTCATAATGGTTACAGCAGGCATAAAGACCCAGGAACTCAGCACAGGGATAGTGGGAACCCCTAGTAATGGGCACAGCAGGTGTACAGACTCGGAAACTCAGTACAGGAATGGTGGGAACCCCTCAGAATGGGCACAGTAAGTGTAAAGACCCAGGAACTCAGTACAGGGATGGTGGGAAGTGGGAACCCCTCATAATGGGCACAGCGGGTATAATCAGACCTCGGAACTCCGCACAGAGATGGTGGAAACCACTCATAATGGGCACAGTGGGTGTAAAGAGCCAGGAACTCAGCACAGGGATGGTGGGAACCCCCTCATAATGGAAACAGAAGGTGTAAAGACCCAGTAACCCTTTACAGGAATGGTGGGAACCCCTCATAATGGGTACAGCAGGTGTACAGACCCAGGAACTCAGCACAGGGATGGTGGGAACCCCTCCATAATGGGCACAGCGGGCATACAGACCCAGGAACTCAGCACAGGGATGGTGGGAACCCCTCGTAATGGCAACAGCAGTTTGCAGATATGGGAAATCCAAGATATAACTAGTAGCACCCCTGAGAAGAGATGAAACTGGCAGGTGATTTATCTCTCCAGCATCCACCAAACACTGTAATACCAGTTCTGGGTGTACTGACCCTTTAAGCTGAGCTGCAGCATTTTCTGTACTGATTCTGCGCAGCGTCAGAATATTATATTTGTTTACACTCACGGGTACGGGGAAAAATCCTCATTTTTGTCCTTGTGTACAGCTTCCTCTATTGCCAGCATTCCTTCATAATGTCAGTTTTTTTTCTCCTGTGGTCTATAGTTAGAACTTGTGCACAAATTTGTTTAACTGTTTGCCGACCGCGCTATAGCCGAATGATGGCTGCAGAGTGGTCGGATAACTCTGGGAGGGCGTACATTGACGTCCCCCCAGCATCATGCTCCCGAGCGCCCCCTGGGGTGTGCACCCGGGAATATCCGTGACCGCCGGGTCCTGTGCATCACGGATCACGGTAAATGGCTGCTAATGACGGAGCGATCACTTGTAAACAAACCGGCATCACGTCCGGTTCCTCTCTCCCCTGTATCGATCGGTACAGAGAGAAGAGAGATCAGAGGCAGCAGCGCTGTGGGCTGGATGTGCAGTGCCCACAACGCTGATATGTGACAACTCCAGCCATCCATCCATCCATGCTCAGCCATCCATCCTCATCAATACTCAGCCATGCATCCTCATCAATACTCATCCATCCATCCATCCTCATCAATACTCATCCATCCATCCTCAGCAATAGTCATCCATCCATCCATACTCATCAATACTCATCCATGCTCAGCCATCCCATCCATACTCAGCCATACCCAGCCATACCCAGCTGCACTCAGCCGTACCGAGCCGTACTCAGCCCCACTCAGCCCCATTCAGCCGTACCCAGCCGCACAAAATGCGTTTTCATTTTCTTTACACATTTTCAAAAAACTTGTAGAAAAAAATGACACGTTCAAAAGACTCATTATGCCTCACAGATTATACGTTGGCGTGTTTTCTTTCCAAAATGGGCTCATTTTTGGGGCGTTTCCATTGTCCTGGTTCTCCAGGACCTTCAAAAGTGTAATGCCGCGTACACACGAGCGGACTTTACGGCGGACTTTGCCCGGCGGATTTTTCGACGTACTTTACGACGGACTTTCTGAATGAACGGACTTGCCTACACACAATCCACCAAAGTCCATCGAATTCGTACGTGATGACGTACGACCGAACTAAAACAAGGAAGTTCATAGCCAGTAGCCAATAGCTGCCCTAGCGTGGCTTTTTAGTCCGTCGAACTAGCATACAGACGGCGGACTTTTCAACCGGACTCGATTTCAACGGATAAATTTTAAACAAGTTTCAAATCTAAGTCCGTCCAACTTTTGAGAAAACAAAGTCCGCTGGAGCCCACACACATCGAATTGTCCGACGAAATCCAGTCCGCCGGGCAAAGTCCACCGTAAAGTCCGCTCGTGTGTACGCGGCATAAGAGGTAGTCAAGAAATTATATGTATAATTTATGCTCCAAGAATGCCTGACGGTGCTCCCTGCATGTTGGGCCTCTGTATGTGGCCACGCTGTGTAAGTGAGTAGCAGAATGGGTTTTGGGGTGTAATTTGTGCTATACATATGCTGTGTGTGAGAAATAACCCGCTAATATAACAATTTTGAGAAAAAGAAAAAAAAATTGATTTAGCAAAGAATTGTGGGAAAAAATTACAACTTCAAAAAACTCACCATGCCTCTTACTAAATACATTGGAATGTCTACTTTCCAAAAAGGGGTCATTTGGGGGGCATTTGTACTTTCCTGGCTTGTTAGGGTCTCAAGAAATGAGATAGGCCGTCAGTGCATCAAGTGTGATCAATTTTGAGAGATTGGCACCATAGCTTGTAGACTCTATAACTTTCACAAAGACTAAATAATATACACCAATTTGGGTTATTTTTACTAAAGATATGTAGCAGTATAAATTTTGGCCAAAATTTATGAAGAAAAATTACAAATTTTCAAAATTTTATAACAGAAACCAAGAAAAACTCATTTTTTACAAAATTGTCTTTTACAACGCAAAAAAACGCTAAAAAAAAACAAAACAGCGGTGATTAAATACCACCAAAAGAAAGCTCTATTTGTGTGAAAAAAGGCACAACATTTTCATTTAGGTACAGTGTTGCATGACTAATTGTCATTCAAAGTGTGAGAGCACCGAAAACTGAAAATTGGTCTGGTTAGGAAGGGGGTTTAAGTGTCCAGTGGGTAAGAGGTTAATATTGTGATCACCACCCCCAAAAATTTGGAGCACCAGTCGCCACTGGTGTTAAGCATATCACTGGCAGTGGCAGCCGGTGGGAATTTGTTTGGGGGGTGGCAAACCGTAATACCCACCCCCCGGTTGGTCGGTCAGGAGCACTTACCATCTACGGTGGGATCCAGTGGCTTCCCTTGCTCGGCAGTGGCAATGGCTTTCCATTCCCCTGCTCTCCACGGGGATCCTGACACATTTCCATTTCCCTTCCATGTTCCACAGGCATCAGCGGCTTCCGTTTCCTCCCTCCTTCTCATCAGCTGGTTGAGACTCTTCTCTTTTTGACCAAGCAGAAAACTGGTCTCAGACCTGCTTCTGATTGGCCAGTTTGAGGATCAGTGTTACAACAGCGAATATTAATTTTCTGTTGTAACACCTGGGTGGGCTTCTGGCGCAGTGCTCTGTGCCATGAGTCCTCCCTATTTTGAAGCCTATAAGAGCCTATGGCTCTAATCAGGTGCTTAAAAAATACACCCACGCCTCTGTAATTCATGCGCCCGGTGTCCTGAAAGGGCTATGCATGAGTCTATCCATTATTCATATAGGGGGTGGCATGGATAGAGGGGGGCGGCGTCCAGGAGCCCCTAATGGATGGGCCACCACTGGGCATAATAAGCAGCTGTACTTAGCAATGGACATAATAACACCTATAACGGGGCTACCAGCTATAATGCAACTTTCACACTGATGCAGTGCAGTTTACCAGCAGAAGTTTGTGTCTGCTGCTTTTTATATGCCGTATTAATCGGCGTATAACACGCACAGGCAGGGGCGTAACTAGAAATCACAGGGCCCCATAGCAAAATGTTGTATGGCCCGCCCCCCCCCCCCCCCTGCAAACAGCCCCCCACCACAAAAATTGTCGGGGCTTAAATTAAATAGTGGGCGTGGCGTAAAAGAGAGAGAGAGAGAGAGAGAGAGAGAGAGAGAAAGCCCTTTACCACACTAGCAATATGTGTATTCCAGAAAGTTTAACAATCAGTAGATAAAGATACTCAAAACACCTGGTGTTAGCGCTCGAATCATCACGGCACCATGGTTGTTATGGTGTCAGGATGATTAAAGCGCATTATTTCTATTATTACTTATATGTAATATGTAATATGTATATGTAATATAAAATAAAATAGTTCAATTCACCATAATGCAGAATCGGTGGGAGCCCCGAGTTTGTCACTTGCCACGTCGCCTGCCACCAGATGCCATCAGGTGTCCCCAGTAGAGTCCCTCCTTACATCAGGCATTCCCAGTAGAGTCCCTCCTTACATCAGGCATTCCCAGTAGAGTCCCTCCTTACATCAGGCATTCCCAGTAGAGTCCCTCCTTACATCAGGTGCCCCCAGTAGAGTCCCTCCTTACATCAGGCGTTCCCAGTAGAGTCCCTCCTTACATCAGGCATTCCCAGTAGAGTCCCTCCTTACATCAGCTGTCCCCAGTTACCAGTGGTGTCACCAGGGTTGGTGTCACCCGGTGATGAAAAACATGGCGTTACCCCCCTCCCCCATAGTCCTCCCTCAGTAAAGACCCTCCTCTATCAGTATAGACCCCCCTCCATCAGTATAGACTCCCCTCAGGATAAACCACCCCCCCTCCTTCAGTACAGACCCCCCTGGACAAACCAGCCCCATCTGTACAGACCCCCCGAGAAAAACTCAACCCCCCCATCTGTACCGACTCCCTCCAGGAGTACAGACCCCCCCAAGATAACCCCCCATCTGTACAGACCCCCCAGGACAATTCACACCCCAGAAGTACAGACCCCCAGGACAATTCACCCCCTCCCAGGAGAACAGACCCCCCAGGACAATTCACCTCCAGGACAGTATACCCCCCAGGACAATTCACCCCCCAGGAGTACAGACCCCCCAGGACAATTCACCCCCCCCCCGGGAGTACAGACCCCCCAGGAGTATAGACCCCCCAGGACAATTCACCCCCCAGGAGTACAGACCCCCCCAGGACAATTCACCCCCCAGGAGTACAGACCCCCCAGGACAATTCACCCCCAGGAGTACAGACCCCCCAGGACAATTCACCCCCCCCGGGAGTACAGACCCCCCAGGACAATTTACCCCCCAGGAGTACAGACCCCCCCAGGACAATTCACCCACCAGGAGTACAGACCCCCCAGGACAATTCACCCACCAGGAGTACAGACCCCACCAGGAGAATTCAACACCCCGGAGTACAGACCCCCCCAGGACGATTCACCCCCCAGGAGTACAGACCCCCCAGGATAATTCACCCCCCCAGGAGTACAGACCCCCCGAGGACAATTCACCCCCCCCCAGGAGTACAGACCCCCCAGGACAATTCACCCCCCAGGAGTACAGACCCCCAAGGATAATTCACCCCCCCAGGAGTACAGACCCCCCCAGGACAATTCACCCCCCCAGGAGTACAGACCCCCCCCAGAACAATTCACACCCCAGGAGTACAGACCCACCCGGCTCCCCCATTCATGCACCTCGGCGTGCAGCCACCCAGAGAGTTACTTGCTCAGACTGTCACTGACTCTCTGGGCGGCACGATGTGATAGGAGGCAGCCAGTGAGAGAGACAGCTGAGTCTCAGTCAGACAGGGATAGCGCAGCTCCAGGACCCTGGACTCTCCATCAGGCCACGGCGCCGCTTAGGACTCACTGTGCTCGTCTCCACGCCTTTTACAGAACCAGAAGGCGGAGCATGGGTGGCAAGAAAGCGGCCAACAGAAATGGAGCTCCATTTCTATTGCAGCCGCTTTCATTGCCACCCGGGCTCCGCCTGTTGGTTCTTCCTTAGCTGGTCTTCTGTAAAATGGTGATGGAGACAGAAATGACTAGTGCCGCGGACCTCTAGTGGCGGCAAGGGGGAAAAAAAAAAAAGTTGGCAAGTACAGTATGCATTCCCCATCCTCCCCGGGCCCCACGCAGCTGCGGGCCCCATAGCGCCTGTGTGGGTCGCTATGGCGGTAGTTACGCCACTGCGCACAGGCGTATAACACGCACCCCAAGTTTAGGAGGGAAGTTTAAGACAAAAAACTTTTAGGAAGGGAGTTTAAGGAAAAAAAACTTGCATTTTAAATGCTCATCAATGCAGCCTTATCAGTGTCCATCTTCAGCCTTGCCTATCATTGCAGAATGATCAGTGTCCATCTGCAGCCTTGCCCAACAGGCACACTTTGAACCACCATCTTAAAGCACACAGTAGTGCACTAAATGGCCCTTTTGGATTAGTGACAGTCATTTTTAGTTTGGTAAATGCCAGGAAATGGGCATTTGCACATTAGCATCATGGCTCAGTTTAGGTTGAGCAGTGATATCTTTCGTAAACCAGACCCAGGAGGTTTCATGTGCCACTGAGAGTTCCTTAATGTAGTTAATCTACAAACACTATATTTATTCCATTTCAGCTATGGAAATGAAAGTCTGATAGTGATATCAAAAAATCAAAAATAGTCACTCACAAGCGCCGCCGAGACAGAGCTGAATGTCCTGTGTACTTGGCTCCTCTCGGCTCGTCTCGCAGCCCCGCCCCTTGGCCCAGCTCCTATGATGGACATAACACCGGTCCAATGGGGGGATGTAAATGCTAGGAGGCGGGACTGAGCGTGACTGTGAGCGGAGCCGAGTACACAGTACACTCGGCTCTGTCTATTTCAGCGGCGCTCGTTCCCCCCGTCCCCTCCGAGGCAGCCGTTCAGCGTATAACACACGCTCACGATTTTTCCCTGATTTTAAGGGGGAAAAAGTGCGTGTTATGCGCCAATAAATACGGTAATTACTTCAAATAACCTAATCACAGATTGTGAAAATATATTGCTCGGGAAATGGCTTTTAAGAATCCTTTAAAATGCAGATTAGTATCGGCCATGCAGAGCCGCTGGCAAATGTGTACGCATCCACCTCAGTTATGTGCAGGCAGGCAGGCCATAGAAGTGGATACACAAGCACAGACACAACTGCTTGTCATTTTGACATGCAGACAGGAGCAGGCACACACATCTACCAGTAGATTATCTCAATCTGTCCTCTAAATGAGCCTTGATAGGTCTGAGGACAGCTGGACTGGAACCTTTCTATGGTGTAAAGGTTCACTGTAAGATAACATTTTAACCATTTAAACCTATGTGTGGTTTTGATGTTTTTTTACTGATAATTTAAGAAGCATTTTACTATAAACCTGGTAGTAGGTATAATTATTCTCTATTGTACTGAAAAAAAAATGAAAATAAAAAAGCTAGCAGTAAAAACACTGCACCCCCCTCTACCCACTACTCTACTTCTCATGCATAATGAATCTGCTTTGTCCCTTCTTATAAGGCGCCTTTCACACGGACGGCTATTCTGCCGCAGTAAAAGCATGTTTTTTTTTCTGTGAAATTCAAGACTCCAGGCACTGCGATCAGCTACATTTGTACAGTGCGATTACCTGCGTTTACGTGCGTTTTTACGCGGTTGCTTTTAGCTGCGGTAGTCAATGTTTTTGTTTGGTCCTGAATCTACCCATGATGCATTTCGGTCCTCTGCAGTGCTTCCTGTTTTTTTTTTTCTCACGCTGCTATCCGGAGTTGACACAAAATACTGCGATTACCTGCGGTTATGTGCAGATAGCTGCGCTAAATCGCTCGTGGACGCAGTCAATTCTATTTATTCTATCAGCACGGAACCGCATGTAACGAAATCGCAGCTAAACGCAGTGTGTGAATGGGCCCATAGGAAAGCATTGTGTACTTTTAGCTACGGTAGAAAACTAGAAAATCCGCAGCTAAAAGCACCATTCTATCCGTCCGTGTGAAAGGGGCCTAAAAGATGTGACTACATAGGACTGTGTACATAGAATTTTATTTTTATTCTCATCTGCACTTAAACCACTTTCACACTGTGGCGCTTTACAGGCGTTTTAGTGCTAAAAATAGCGCCTGTAAGGCTACTTTAACACTGAGGCACTTTGCAGGCGCTATAGCGCTAAAAATAGCACCTGCAAAGCGCCCTGAAAGAGCCGATCAATTCACTCCAATGTGAAAGCCCGAGGGCTTTCACACTGGAGGGGTGCGCTTGCAGGACGGTCAAAAAAGTCCTGCAAGCCACATCTTTGCAGCGCTATTGGAGCGGTGTATTCACCGCTCCTAAAGCGCCCCTTGCCATTGAAAACAATGGGACAGTGCCGCAAACAGCTGCAGCGGCGCTTTGCGGGCAGTTTTAACCCTTTTTCTGCAGCTAGCGGGGGTTAAAACCGCCCCGCTAGCGGCCGAATATCGCCGCTAAGATGACGGCGAAGCGGCGCTAAATATAGTGTCGCTTTACTGCTGACGCCTGCCTGCCCCAGTCTGAAAGTAGCCTTAAGCGCCTCTCACTTTCCCACTGAAGCGGTGCGCTTGCGGGATGTTAAAAAAAGACCTACAAGCAGCAACTTTGGGGCGCTTTAGGAGCAGTGTATACACCATTCCTAAAGTGCCCCTGCCCATTGAAATCAATGGGCAGCGCCGCCGAAGCACCTGCAAAGCGATTCGGCAGCGGTGCTACACAGGCACTATTAACCCCTTCATCGGCCCCTAGCAGGGGGTAAAAGCTTCCTGCTAGCGGCCGAAAAGTGCAGCTAAAATGACAGTAAAGCGCCATTAAAAATAGCGGTGCTTTATCGCTGACATCCACGCCGCCTCAGTGTAAAAGTGCCCTTGGGGTCAGTACACACCACATGCAGTCCAGGGCGTTTTTCTGTATCAAAAATGCATTGAAAGTAGGTTATATGGTTTTCAATGGCATAGTTCACACCAGTACTTGCAGTTCCAGTGTGTTCCAGTTCCAGATAAAAAGTAGAACATGCTGCATTTTTCCTGCACTGGAAAAACCGATATAAAACGCATCAAAAACACACTGGAGCTCACTGGAACACACATGTCCTTATTTAAGGTTAAGAATAAAAGAGGCACATGCAGAAAATCATCTAGATTGCATCCAGACTATGTTTCTATGGTGGGAACTGGTCCTTAAATAGAAAATGAACAAAAATGTTGTAGGGCTGTCTGTGGCTTCAATACTTTTGAGTAAGGGCCAGTTCACACCACATGCAGTCCAGTGTTTTTTTTTCTGCATCAAAAACGCATGAAAAGTAGGTTATATGGTTTTCAGTGGCATAGTTCACACCAGTGCTTGCAGTTCCAGTTCCAGAAAAAAAAAGTAGAACATGCTGCATTTTTCCTGCAATAGAGTGTACTGCAACACTCTAAAATGCATCAAAAATGCACCGAAACGCACTTGAACACATGTCCTTATTTAAGGTTAAGAAAAAAGAGGGGGGGATGCACTAGACTGCACCAAAAATGCATCAGAAAAGCATCTGGAACCCATCCGGACTGCATTTCTATGGTGTGGACTGGTCCTAAAAATAAACTTGAATGGAACTTTTCTGGGTGGTTGTTCCCTTAAGGCTCGATTCACATCTAATTACAAGTGAATGATCTGAAAAAAACCGCCCTTAACTCAAAATCACCCCCACTGCGCCAATGGATGGAGTGTAAAATGATGAAGAGTGAGATCAAGTGAATGGCCCACTTAGTGTACAAAAAAATCAAAACTTAACGAAAAGTAATGAAAAAAATATAAAAGTATCAAAATGAGTAAACCGAGCTGCCCCTTTAACCACCTCAATACTGGGCACTTTCACCCCCTTCCTGCCCAAGCCATTTTTCAGTTTTCAGCGCTGCCGCACTTTGAATGACAATTGCGCGGTCATGTTACACTGCACCCTAATGAAATTTTTATCATTTTTTCCCCACAAATAGAGCTTTCTTTTGGTGGTATTTGATCACCTCTGCGGTTTTTACTTTTTGCGCTATAAACAAAAGAAGAGGGACAATTTTGAAAAAACACAATTTTTTTTACTTTTTGCTATAATAAATATCCAATTTTTTATTTTTTTTTAACAAATTTTTTACTCAGTTTAGGCAGATATGTATTCTTCTACATATTTTTGGTAAAAAAAATTGCGATAAGCGTATATTAATTGGTTTGCGCAAAAGTTATAGCGTCTACAAAATAGGGGATAGATTTATAGCATTTTTATTATTTATTTATTTTTTACTAGTAATGGCAGTGATCTGCGATTTTTATTGTGACTGCGATATTGCGGCGGACACATCGGACACTTTTGACACATTTTTGGGACCATTCACATTTATACAGCGATCAATGCTATAAAAATGCATTGATTACTGTGTAAATGTGACTGGCAGGGAAGGGGTTAACACTAGGGGGCGATCGAGGGGTTAATGTATGACCTAAGGAGGTGATTCTAACTGTGGGGGGAGGGGACTGACTGGGGGAGGTGACCGATCGGTGTCCCTATGTACAAGGGACACACCATCGGTCTCCTCTCCTCTCTGACAGGACGTGGATCTGTGTTTACATGCACAGATCCACGCTCCTGCTCTGTTACCCGGCAATCGCGGGTGCCCGGCGGACATCGCGGCCGCCGGGCACGCGCACCGGGTCCCGAACGACGCAGCGGGCATGCGCGCGCGCCGCCGGCGGCGCGCGCACGCCCCCTAGTGGCTCGGGAGGGCGAGGACGTCATATGACGCCCGCCCAGAACAACAGAAGTGCCGTCCAGCCGTCATATGACAGTGGGCGGTGGCTTAGTGGTTAATTGACTATCAAGACTAAAATATTATCTGATCTCATGTAACAAATGCCCACCTAAATACACAAGAACAAATAAGAGGCGCTCATATACCTAATGGTGAAAATCTAAATAAGTGTTAACATGTCACCAAATAATGACTACATTAAAGTGTGTACATATATGGACTGGATAACGTGATAAATCAATACACAAATTAATCCTATGTGACAGTGAATTAAATAGTGCCAAACAACTAATAATGCTTATACAAATCAGGTAAAATATCACCAATTAATGTGACATACCCAATAAAAATAAATTACAGTGCAATATAATTTAATAAGACACATCAGTCCTTAAATCTTTTGTGACAAAAAATGCGTGATTAAATCTGTGACAGAAAAATCCACATAGATCTTCTGAGGTGCAGTGATCCTGGTAGTGTAAACTCAAAACGTCCTTCACCTCACCACCGTGAAAACGTGAATCCACTCCCAATGGAATCTCACTCACCAAATATTTTTGCCAGCACTCTCATGCACGGCAAAATACGCTTAAGAATCACACTCCAGAGTGATCGAATAGCAATTAGGCCACCATGGTTGGGGTCAATCCACATGTAAAAGAATATGAAGAACTCACATAGCGTAAACCAGCACGGCAAATTTTATTTTGAACCACTACAATCTTCCATAAAAGCACTCACATTTTAAAAGATAAATGACAGCAGTAAAGCCAGTGTAGTTCACAGCAGCTTCAAAATTCAGTGGATACACTCAAAACAGCAAATGGTCACGGCGGACCCGAGATGTGCAAATGCCAGGACTCACGGTCCCTCTCACCCCCTTCGTGGAGCGCCGTACAAACAAATCTCTCCTTCCTCGAGTGCGGCTCTCAGCGTAGCTCGTCACACCTTACAGCCACGCCCCCGACATGTTTCGTCATAGATTTGACTTATTCATAGCAATCCCATGAATAAGTCAAATCTATGACGAAACATGTCGGGGGCGTGGCTGTAAGGTGTGACGAGCTACGCTGAGAGCCGCACTCGAGGAAGGAGAGATTTGTTTGTACGGCGCTCCACGAAGGGGGTGAGAGGGACCGTGAGTCCTGGCATTTGCACATCTCGGGTCCGCCGTGACCATTTGCTGTTTTGAGTGTATCCACTGAATTTTGAAGCTGCTGTGAACTACACTGGTTTTACTGCTGTCATTTATCTTTTAAAATGTGAGTGCTTTTATGGAAGATTGTAGTGGTTCAAAATAAAATTTGCCGTGCTGGTTTACGCTATGTGAGTTCTTCATATTCTTTTACATGTGGATTGACCCCAACCATGGTGGCCTAATTGCTATTCGATCACTCTGGAGTGTGATTCTTAAGCGTATTTTGCCGTGCATGAGAGTGCTGGCAAAAATATTTGGTGAGTGAGATTCCATTGGGAGTGGATTCACGTTTTCACGGTGGTGAGGTGAAGGACGTTTTGAGTTTACACTACCAGGATCACTGCACCTCAGAAGATCTATGTGGATTTTTCTGTCACAGATTTAATCACGCATTTTTTGTCACAAAAGATTTAAGGACTGATGTGTCTTATTAAATTATATTGCACTGTAATTTATTTTTATTGGGTATGTCACATTAATTGGTGATATTTTACCTGATTTGTATAAGCATTATTAGTTGTTTGGCACTATTTAATTCACTGTCACATAGGATTAATTTGTGTATTGATTTATCACGTTATCCAGTCCATATATGTACACACTTTAATGTAGTCATTATTTGGTGACATGTTAACACTTATTTAGATTTTCACCATTAGGTATATGAGCGCCTCTTATTTGTTCTTGTGTATTTAGGTGGGCATTTGTTACATGAGATCAGATAATATTTTAGTCACATCTATGCATGTTGCTTTTGAGCGTTTCTGCAGTGTTTTTTGTGGTGCTTGCTGCGTTTTTGAACAGTGTTTTTGCCCCGTCTTTGCCGCGTTTTTGCTTTTTTTTGTTTTTTTTTACAGTTTTTTTTTAGACTGTATACAGTCTAAAAAAAAAAAAAAAAGCCAAAACGTGTCAAAAACGCTGTAAAAACGCTGTAAAAATGCAGTAAGAATGCTGTAAAAATGCTGTACTTGCATTTTTGATGCTGGTCCATTGAATTCTATTACATGCAAAACGCTGCATTTTGCATGAAAAAAAGTCCCTGACCCTTTCCAAAAATGCAGAGGTACAAAAAGGCATTGATTTGAACATGTTCCATAGGAACCCATGTTAAAAAATTCCCATGCATTTCTGCAAAATGCAAAATGCATCAAAAAACGCGCTAGTGTGAATGGAGCCTAAATACTTGTGCATAATTCAGAAAAGCATTTGCACCTGTGTTGGTAACATTACCGATACGTGTCACAATTTCAGATACTAAAATCCTGGTGCAGCTCCACATGGAAGATTGGCTACCACACAGATTCTGAGTGCACCAGTTTTAGTAATATGTTAATGAGCTCTAAGGTGTCCTTTTATGAAAGTGAGGTAAAATACCGCGATTCAGATCTCAGGCATTCTCAGAGGAGATCGCTCTCCTCTGAGTGCCTGTTTATGAAAGTGTGTAGATCGCTTCTCATGTTGAGTTGAGAAGCGATCTACAAATGCCAGGAACTCCTGAGAAACGGCTCCTCTCACTATAATCTCGTGTGATGTAGCGGGATTACAGTATGAGGAACCATAAAATACAAAAGTTTAACACAATTCAGCACACATTATTCCCCAACATATTAATAAAATAATAAACTTAAATTCCCCCTACACAATATACATTAACCTAATTATAAAAAAAATCATTGTTTTTATCAATATTTAAAGATCATACATGTCCCTATTTAAATGTGAATGGTGTATAGTAAATGAATGTAATGCACATATGTAATGCAGCTATACACCATTCATATAAATGCAAAATACATTTATAATCATTAAAAAAATAATTTTAATAAAGTATACAAGTATAAATATTTATTATTAAATTAAAATAAAATATATTTCATAATTGATAAACATAAAAATTGATAAACTGGTGCAATGCGAGAACACTGCGAATCCACTGCGGGTTACCGCATCGCACCGACTCGCATGTCAGTTCACACTGCCATATGCGAATCGCTGGGGAGTGTCAATACATTGTTAACAACACCCCCAGTTCAGCTTGCATATCGCACTGCGAACTGACAGTCCGGACATGAATCGGATCGCATATGTGTGAACACAAATGCGATCCGATTCTGGTCCGAACAGAAAAAAGGGTCCTGTGCGTGTTTGCACCGAATGCGGTGCGATATCAGCCATACTATCTGTACAGCTGATATCGCACCGCACAGACATCGCATGTAATGTGAATGGCAGTGTGCTGCGAATAACATGCGATGCCTGTGCGATGTCCGGCATCGCACAAGTGTGAACTGGGCCTAAAAGTTAACAACACCCCCAAATCAGTTCGCATATTGCAGTGCGATCTGCAAACTCAGACAGGAATCGAATCGCATGGGTGTGAACACCCATGCGATCCGATTCTGCTGTGGACCAAAAAAAGGGTCATGTAAGAGTTTGGTCCGAGGGCAATACAAATTTAGCAATACTATCTGTATGGCTGAAATCGCATCGCACAGAGATCGGATGTGATTTTGCACTGCAGTGCGGTGCGAATCACATCCGATCTCAGACACCGCAGCAGTGGGAACTGGCCCTAAACCATATTGCATTTGCACCAAAATGGTACAGGACCCTTTATTTGGTCCGCACTGGAATCTGATCGCATGGGTGTGAACACGCATGCGATCCGATTCCTGCACCCTTACATAGTTCGCACTGCGATCTGTGAAATGATCTGGGGGTGTCATTACCTTTACATTGACACCCGCAGTGGTGCGCAGATGTCAATGTAGGTGCGATGTGGAAACCCACACAGGAATCACGCTGGTTCACGCATCGCACAAGTGTGAACCCAGCCAGAGACGTGAACATCTAAAAAAAATATATATATATATCTATCTATATATATCTATATATCGCTATAGATATATATATATATATATATATATATATATATATATATATATATATATATATGTATATATATATGTACACACTATAAATTCCTATCCTGCTGGTTTTGGGGTGTGTAATGGTGCGGAAGATGTGCTCTGACTGTTTGGTGAAAGAAAGAAGTCAAAAGACTTCTTGCTTTCTCCAGAATATCAGCCAGTTTCAGGCTTCTCACTCTGAGGTGTCCGTTTATGAAGCAGTGAAATCTATTCACTGCTTCGTTCTCCGGCATTCACAGTGAAGATTTTTCTCCTCTGTGTGCCTGTTTATGAAGCGGTGTAGATCGCTTCACCTTTGGAGGAGTGAAGTGATCTACAAATGCTTCAAACAGTGGAGAACGGCCCCTGATACTGGAATCTCGTGAGACTTTACGAGATTACAGCACCAGATGTCAGTTTATCAAGCAGTGATAAATTATCACCGCTCAACGGCGTGGATTAATGTTAATAAAATAACGAGTCCCCCTACATTATACACATATGTATACACACACACACATTATATATACATGTATATACACACACATGATATATATATACATATACACATTATATGTATATATGTATACACATAAATATGACAGGGGTACATGCTTACAGTGTTGGGGGGTCTGAACAAGGCATAAGGAAGTTAAAAAACTTCCTCCTTCCCCCTCAGATCCCCCCAGATTTCCTCTTCACTCCCCGATTCACCAGCTCTGAGCTGGTGAACCTGGGAGTGTGAATTCTGACTCAGATCGCCAGTGAAGCGGTGAGATCACCGCTTCATAAACTGGCTGTTACTGTGTCATCTATGAGGATTCTCCGTGTGTAGAGATAATCGGCGGGAGAACAAGTTCAAACATGTTCTCCCCCGATTATCACTGCTTCATAAACTGTTTATGGACTGTGATCAGCAGCGATCCTCGGGATCACCGCTGATCACTGCTTCATAAACGGACACCTGATTCTCCACTTCTGAAATGGTGAATCAGAAAGTGAGAATTCTGTCACAGATCGCCAGTGAGGTGCTGAGATCGCACCTTCATAAACTGGCCGTTTCTGTGAATTCTCACTGTGCTGAGATAATCAGCGGAGAACATGTTCTCTGCTGATTATCTCAGTTTCATAAACTGGTAATGAGCTGAGATCAGCGGTGAGACTCGGGATCGCCGCTGATCTCAGTTTCATAAAAGGACACCTAAAAAAATCCAACTGTACCTGTGATAAAGTGTTAAAGCAACCAACCAAAAAAAAGTACCTGCCCTCTTGTCCCTCCCATTCAGAAGAACAAAAGATAAGATATAATGCCGCGTACACACGGTCGGACTTTTCGTCTACAAAAGTCAGACAGCCTGTCCGACAGACTTCCGACAGACTTCCGGCAGACTTCCGGCAGACTTTCGGCGGACTTGCGGCAGACTTTCTAACGAACGGACTTGCCTACACACGACCACACAAAAGTCTGACGGATTCGTACGTGATGACGTACACCGGACTAAAATAAGGAAGTTCATAGCCAGTAGCCAATAGGTGCCCTAGCGTGGCTTTTTGTCCGTCGGACTAGCACACAGACGAGCGGATTTCGGGGTCCGTCGTAGTTACGAAGTAAAGTTTTAAAGCATGTTTCAAATCTAAAGTACGTCGGATTTGAGGCTAAAAAAGTACGTTGAAAGTCCGGAGAAGCCCACACACGATCGGATTACCAGCCAGCTTTAGTCCGTCAGCGTCCGTTGGACTTTTGTAGACGAAAAGTACGACCGTGTGTACGCGGCATAAGACTCTCATAAAAACTCACACACACTCATCAAAACTCGCACAGCATCCAGCAAACAGTTTGTAGAGAGAAGCTGTTGAGTTTTGCAATTTTAGTTTTCTTTATTATACTTATTGCAATCATGGAGAAGGTTCCACGCCAAAAGTAAGTATAAAACTCGCATTTGTTTGTGCTGTTAGATTATCGTAGGTCCATATAATGTATGCTAACTTAACTATTTATTTATTTTGTATTGAAGATCAGCAATCATTTAAGTGTTTTAAGATATCTTTAAGTGGCTTTTATGTGGTTATTTAGGTTTTCTTTTAGATTGGATATCAAATATTTAGAAAATGGATATATTTTTTTTCCCCACATTACATGCATATAATGAAAGTGTTCTTTTATATTTGTAGGGGGAGTGGTGGGGGTGTGTGTGTTTGTTTATCCTTAATACAATGGCAGGTTTATGTTTGCCCTTTTTAACTAAGACTTCTGGAAACTGAGCAATCAGATTTTATAGTGTATGACCAGCTTTACACACCTAATTGTTAGGATATGAGAATTTTTAAAACTGAATTTTGGACTAATGGCCTGAAAAGGATGGAGTGTCGGACATTGTTTTTTTGCTTTTATCCTGAATATCAAATATAGAGAAAATATATATTCAATGTATGCTAACTTAACATAGCTAGTCTGTTTGTTTATTTTTTTTTGTATTGAAGATCAGCAATTGTTTTAAGTGTTTTAAGCAATGAAATATCTTTTAAGTGGCTTTTATTTGGTTATTTAAGGTTTTCTTTTAGTTTGGATATCAAATATTTAGAAAATGTATATATATATTTTTTCCCCACATTACATGCGTATAATGAAAAATGTTCTTTTTTATTTGTAGGGGGAGTATGGGAGTGTGGGTGTTTGTTTATCTTTAATCCAATGGCAGGTTTATGTTTGTCCTTTTTACCTAAGATTTTTGGAAACTGACCAATCAGATTGTATAGTGTATGACCAGCTTTACACACCTAATTGTTAGGATTTGAGAATTTCTAAAATGAATTTTTGGATTAATGGCCTGAAAAGGATGGAGTGTCAGGCATTGTTTTTGCACTGTCTGTTTGAAACCATTTACCAATGTACAGTCTTATCTCCTTTTCTATGCTGGGCTTTCCAAATCGCTTTCATTAAAAAAATGTATTTTTTCCTTTTCAGGGCAAAAAGAACTCCTCTCATGTGTCCTATTTGTTTTAAAGTGGACACTATCCTTTCCACACATCTTAGAAGGGTTTGTATGAATGATGCCCCTGATGAGGAAATCAAAGCAGCCATTGCTGGTGCTCGAGAAAAACTATTTAAAATGGCCAAACGTATTGCGATCCCTTACAAATTATTGGAAAAAAGATATGATCCAGTAATGGCGTACAACGTTGCAATGCTTTTGGAAGAACTAGGACACACTGTAGTAAACAAACCTAGCTTACCACCAAGGTATGTAAGGATCACCCTGTTTTGTCTTAATCTTACCACACTGGTTACAATCTAATTTGAATTGAGTAATGTCGGTGATCCACTTTTTTTCTGCAATAACCTCCAAATAAGGACAAACTTTCAGGGTGTACACTCTTCTTGAGGCAGTACTAATATGCAAAGTTTCATCCAGGGTGTTAATAAAACACTCTCTGAAGATAAAATCAAAGATAAACAGCAATGGTAAGTAAGCTTGGATACAGGACTGAAACAACTAATCGATTACTATTTTCATCGATTAATCGGCCAGTATCCTAATGTGGTTAAAAAAAAACTAAAATGAGCCCTTTATAGTACAAAAAGAGCAAATAATCGCTACTGTAACTATTTCTCTCACAGTTCTACAGTAAAAAAAAATGA
This sequence comes from Lithobates septentrionalis, assembly GCA_037952835.1. Classification (NCBI taxonomy): domain Eukaryota; kingdom Metazoa; phylum Chordata; class Amphibia; order Anura; family Ranidae; genus Lithobates; species Lithobates septentrionalis. The sequence continues at coordinate 3,226,438 of JBBDGP010000536.1, read as the reverse complement.
ACCCCTTACAGTAGTGATTACTTGCTTTTTTTGTAATATAAAGGGCTAATATTCGTTTTTTTTAACAATATTATGTTACTAAACGTCTTAGACCTGGTTCACATCTGTGTGTTTTTTGGTGCTTTTTGCAGAAACGGACTACAGTTCATTTACATGGTTTCCTATGGGACACGTTCACATCTATGCTTTTTCAGCCCCTGCATATTTGGAAAGCGTCAGTGACTTTTTTTTAACGCAAAACGGTGCTTCTTTGTTTCAATATACTGCAATGGAGAAGCTGCAGAAAAGCATGTAATGCATTTTTGCAGTAGTTTGTTTTTATTAATCTGCCCAACAACAAATTGGCCAAAAAAAATGCAAAAACGCAAATCACAGCAAAATCACGTGCGCAAAAATCAAAACGCACAGCAAAGAGCACTTCAGAAACAGATCAAAAGCAAATTGCATAGGTGCGTACTGAGCCTTATGCTGGCCACACCGATCAATTTTCAGATGAGAATATTCAGACGAAAAATCTTTGTACATTCGCTGAATGAAAGAATGTTTGAAATTTTCACTTGTTTTTAAAATAATTGTAATTTCTGAACGAAAACCACATACACTGTCTGAAAATTTCTTCCACCAAGAAGTTTTCTATTTCCAAATTTTCCCATCACTGTGGTTGAAAATGAACGTCGGTTTGACCCCACTAACGATTAGAAAATCGAATGAACGTTCTTATCTCTCCTCTAATGGTATATACAGTATATCTCCTCTTATAGTCTATACAGTATATCTCTTCTGTCTATTATTCTCAGAGTGGATTAGATATTTTGCTCCCTAACCATATAGTTGGCTATTTTTATTTACCACTGCATAGAGCTATTTAAGAATAAATTGCCTTTTTTTAAAACTTTACATATTAACTAAATTATACACCACACTTTTATTTTTTATTTTTTAAGGTTATTAACCAATAATCGATTCATCGAAACAATAATCGACCAACTAATTGATTATTAAAATAATCGTTAGTTGCAACCCTATAGTTAGACCCCTTTCACACCGAGGGCATTTTGCAGCCGCTATAGCCTTAAAAATAGCGCCTGCAATCCGCCCTCAAACAGCTGCAGCATTGTCTCCAGTGTGAAAGCCCGAGGGCTTTCACACCGGAGCACTGCGCTGGCAGGACATCAGGAAAAGTCCTGTCAGCAGCTTCTTTGGAGCGGTGAAGGAGCGGTGTGTTTACCGCTGCTCCCCATTGAAATCAATGGGGCAGCGCTGGGATACCGCCGGCAAAACGCCGCTATTGCGGCGCATTGTGGGCGGTTTTAACCCTTTCTCCACTAGCGGCCAAAATGTGCCGCAAATCCGATGGTAAAACGCCGCTATTAATAGCGGCGTTTTACCGCCGACGCTATAGGCAGCTCGGTGTGAAAGGGGTCTTAGTGAGAAAAGGCAGAGAAAGAGCTATGAGATGGGTGAGGGAAGAGTCCGAGTTCAGAGGTAAAAAAAACTGTTGGATAAAGATGTAAAAATACTGAAGTCTGCATTTAGTCCATTATCTTTTGCAAACAGAATTAGCATTCTTCAAAAATGTTCCTTTTCCGAGTAGTTTTGAAGTTCTTTAAGAACTAAAACATTCATATCTCTCATAGTGTGATCTGGTTGTGAGAAATGTCCCACACACTAGACCACACTATGGAAGACTTAAATGTTTAGGTTCTTAAAAAAATACTCCGGAATCTTTTGCACTAAGGCTGGCTATACATTATACAATTTTCTTGTACAGCTTTCATTTAGATTTATCAAAACCATCTAATAATATGAGGTGAAAGCTAAACACTTCCAACGCGTATGCAATCAGGCAGGACCTTGTACTACTGTACATAACTGAAGGTAAATCTAAAGGAAATGGAACAAGAAAATTGTATAGCGTATGGCCAGTTTAAGAACGGTTATTTTTATGTACACAAAAGATAATAGCCTAAATGCAGACCTCAGTTTTCTAAATCTTTATCCAGCAGTTTTAATCACCTGTAATAAGTATGACCCCCACCTCTGAGACCCCCCCCCCCCACACACACACACACACCATTCCATAGCTCTCTTCCTGTCTTCTCTCATTACTCCCTGATTTGAATTACTATTGCTGTCTATGTTTCTGCTTTGTTTATTTTTGAGAGATTCTTTAACATGCTGCTTGTGTATTACTGCTGCTTGGACCCCAATAGTTTGTCCTACAATTGTGGATGCTAGTGCCAACAAAGTATCATGGACAGTACTCTGTTTCAAAGACATAAATCTGCAAACAACCTGATAGAATAGTTGAAGATTGTTTTAACCACTTCAATACCATGAGGTTTCCCCCCCTTCCTGCCCAAGCCAATTTTTTAGCTTTCAGCGCTGTCATTTTTTAAATGACAATTATGCGGTCATGCTACACTGTACCATAACAAAAATGTTATCATTTTGTTCCCACAAATAGAGATTTCTTTTGGAGGTATTTGATCACCTCTGGGATTTTTATTTTCTGCTAAACAAATAAAAAAAGACCAATTTATTTTTCTTTGTTTCTGATACAAAACTTTGTAAATAAGTAAGTTTTCTCCCTCACTGATGGGCACTGATAGATGGCACTGATGGGCATAACTGATAAGTGTGGCACTGGCAGGCATTAGTAATGGGCACTGATTGTTATCAATTATGGGCACTGATTGGCATTCCTGGTGGCCATGGGTGGCATACCTGGTGGTCACAAGTGGTGGGCATCCCTGGTGGTCCTGGATGGAACCCCCTGTCAGAGGAGCAGCTGATCGGCTTTCCTCTACTCGCAGGGGAGTAGCAGCCAACAGCAACATGCGCCAGTGGCTGCCGTTATAAAGGACAAAAGCATTTTGTTCTCATCGGTGGTGGGCGCATCAGAAAATAAAATTGCCAAACCTGCAGTTTTTCAGGTTGAAGTGGTGCACAGGACAACTGCCTGTGTCAGGCACCCTTAAGTACTATTCAAATCTGATATCACTGTTATTGAACACCTATGTACTACAATAAACAGTATAGGCTGTAGAATGTCATGGTTGCCAACTGTCCCATTTTTAGGCTCCTGTCCAAGCAAAAACAGGTCCCACGGTCAGCTGGCTCTGGCTGACTGGCAGGAGGGAGCACACCTGCTTCTGTGTACAGCATGGTCGAGCGCAAACTGAGCAAGTAGGGGAGCTTCTCATCATCCACCCAGTATGAGTCTGACAGGAAGCTGCACTTTGTGCACTCGGTGAGCAGCTTCCTGTCAGGCTGGAGAGAAGATGAGAAGCTCCTCTACCCACTCAGTCTGCATACGGCCACGTTACAAAGGGAGAGGTGGGCACAAAAAACACATGAAGGCCACGGGAGGACAGCATTGGGGACACACACATGGTGGTTACTTTGCTGGGACAGTGAAACGGGGGGGGGGAAGTTTTTGGGGGAGAGTGACACACAGGGGTGCAGCAGTAAGAGTGTATATATGTGCAACATTGTGTGTTTATGTATATATAGGTGTGTAACAGTGTCAGTGTGTATGTGTGTAATATTTGCCAAAAAATTGCTGTAGAAGTCTGAACGACACCTTGAAAAACTGGCACAATTTTTTGGACACAAAAAGTGTCCCTGGAAACTTTTTTAAAATGTTGCCAACTATGGAATGTAATTATGTGTAAAACTGTTCCTTTTTTATGGAACAGATTATGAAATGTATCACATATGAGCACACAATGTTATAGCTTGTTAAAAATGTATATTTATTTGTCACGTACATGAATCTCACAGACATAAAATATATGCAGGGACAGGATAGGGGTGCACAGGCCGTAATGCTGTAAAGGGCCCAGATCCCACCAGTGGTCAAAATTTGGGGCTCCTATCATCTATGGTTCAGGAGATATGGGGCTCCTTGCGCAGCCTGTCAGAAGCTACACACAGAGCAGCCAGTTTAAAGTGATACTAAAGGTTCGTTTTTTTAAAAAAATAACAAACCTATACTTACCTCCACTGTGCAGCTCGTTTTGCACAGTGTGGCCCCGAACAACCTCTTCTCGGGTCCCTCGGCGGCTCTCGCGGCTCCTCCCCACATTCGATAACCCCCTAGGAGAAGTGCTCTCCCGAGGGAGTTACATTGCGGACGGACTCCTAAGTCATTAATTTGGCGTCCATAGACACCGAGTGTATGACTCAGCCCTGCCCCCTGGCGCCCATGTCATTGGATTTGATTGACAGCAGCGGCAGCCAATGGCTACGCTTCTATAAAACTATACAATCAAAGCCGGGACTCCGTGGAGAGGAGGACGGCGGGGACGCGCCGAGGAGATGAACAGGCTCAGGTAAGTAAAACGGGGGGACTGGAGAGTGGAGGACTGGAGGGCCGGTGATTGCCAGGTGTTTTTTCACCTTAATGCATAGGATGCATTAAGGTGGAAAAACACGAACCTTTACAACCCCTTTAAATACAAGCTGACACACTCTGTTTGCAGCAGACTGAGAGGATGAGCTCACAGAGCCTCTCCTCACTTCTTGTCAGGGGCACTGAGCTCAATGGACAGCTTGGAGCCTGCAGAGTATGACGGGCAGCACCATCTGTCAAACTCGCCTATTGATTTCAATGGGGCCACTCTGCAACTGCAAGCCAAACTCGCTCGCAGCAGCAGCATAGTCCAACAATGTAAAACTACCATTTAGCAATGTAAAAAAAAAAACCAATGAGGTGGCAGTAGCACCTCATGAACGCCTGTCAGCTACTGCTATACCACTCGTTGAAAAATCCACCACAGATCACTTTTCAGAGGGCAGTAAGCATTACCGCAAATGTGAAAGAAACTTGAAACACATCATCCATTTCACACTCCCCACCAACCAGCTCACTCCCCAGCCACTTCCCATGTTATCCACCTCCCTTCAACTTATATCACAGGTGACCATTTCCCAACCTGCAGATGACAGACCCTACTCCAAAATATATCACTCCCAGTTACTCCCCCCACCTGCTGATTGATATCCCTCCATGACCACCTCACACCCCCTACTGACAGACCTCTCTCCCCAGCCTGTCCCCACACCCCCTCTCACCCGCTGACCTGTGGATGGGGGAATCACTCCCGCAATGTTATTGTGTTCTGCCAGTGGGGAGCCTTCCCTACCCACACAATACAATGATCAGTGTTACTAACTATAGCTGCCAGCACTGATTGTTTTAGGGAAAACCTGACAGGCTGGTTGTACTCAAGTCGATTAATGAATTGACTTGTGTACAACCAGCTAGCCCATACATAGATCGAGTACCACTACGCAGTCCCTAAAATATCCTTCCACAAACCTTTACATTTTTCCTTCCCAGATTCCTTAATCCTCCTTGCCTGTACATAGTGCCCACTGTCATACCCTCCACACTCCTCTCCTATACATAGTGCCCACTGTCATGCCCTCCACACTCCTCTCCTGTACATACTGCTTCCTGACATACCCTCCACACTCCTCTTCTATACATACTGCTCACTGCCATACCCTCCACACTCCTCCCCAGTACATACTGCTTACTGTCTTACCCTCCACACTCCTCTCCTGTACATACTGCCCACTGTCATATCCTCCACACTCTTCTCCTGTACATACTGCCCACTGTCATACCCTCCACACTCCTGTCCAGTACACACTGCCTGCTGTCATACCCTCCACACTCCTCTCCTGTACATACTGCCCACTGTCATACCCTCCACACTCCTCTCTTATACATACTGCCAACTGTCTTTCTCTCCACACTCATCTCCTGTATATCCCCTTTCTCTCTTTCTCATCCTACCTCACTCTATAATTGAATTTGTTATAAAAAAAAAAATGTTTGCATATTTATTTTTTATAAAAATCCCACCAAAATCCTCAGCAGCAGGCCCATGATGTTCTTAATCCAGCCCTGGTAGTGAATAATGCTGTACCATGGAGTAGTGGCTTAGTCTCAGGCATGTTAATGGCCTAGGACTGCCATCAGCCTGCCTGGGGACCTGGGCATACTTTAAGTGTAGGGTAAATAATATTTTTCATAAGTTACATAAAATCATGCTTATTATCGATCAATTAAGTAAATCAAATTTTAAATCCACTGTTTATTATAATATGATAACCTTTTGGCATTCATTTTCATGTTAAGCTGTTAGTGGAATCAATAATTATTTGCAATGAAAGTTATTATTATTGTAGAAATCTCTTTAATTTCTAATTTGCTTAACTAAAAATGTATTTTTATTAACAGCAATTACGTGAAGAGGAGAATGCCCCTGCTGCACTCTCAAGGAGTTAGCATCGAGGGTGGGATAACAGTCCGTTCTACAATGGAGCAGAGAGTTGGTGAGTAAAATTAAATATATTATGTTTTGTAATGATATTTTAAAAAAAACGACTTGTCCAAGGGACTAAAGCAGAAGTCAATCTACTTGTCCCTTGTCCTGAAAATCTAGTAGTCCTGAAAATAATTTTAACCACTTCAGCCTCGGAAGGATTTGCCCCCTTTAACGACCGGGCCATTTTTTGTGATACGGCACTGCGTCGCTGTTATGGGAATAATTTCACCATCTCAGACCGTCCTCAGGCATCAAGGTAATATTTATTGCATATGCAAGAGAAATGAATTACACGTTCATGCAGCCTTTATCATTTCTAAGGAAAATACTTGTGGTACATGTTTTTTTATAAGCCCTGGACACCCCCCTTTCCTGTCTTAAAACATGCCCAGTCTCATGTATTTTCAACTTTATTCTGGACAGAACAGGAAAGGTGGAAGTGTCTGTTACAGACTGTTATCTTACATATAACAATGCTTACAGGATACTGACTTGAAAACTCCCCAAGTCAACACAAAAATACAGGATACATTCAAAACTGCACATCTAAGCATATTATATTGCTGAGTATATATATATTGCTGACTCCATATTATCACTATAGCTTATTTCTAGGCCATGATAATCAAAATGGCGTCTTTCATAACTGACATTTAAAGTATAATTTCTCTAACATCTCCCCCCTTTTATACTCATAATGTCAATACTTCAAATATCCAGGTTATTTTATTTTACCAGGTATTATCATTTAGACAGATGAGTCCTTAGCGAGAGTTGTAAATTCATCATCGGGTTCCGAGTATAGTTCCGTGTCGCTCTGGAGGAGCATAGTTTTTGTTAAAGATGTGTCAATCAGTCTTTGAAGAATTCCCCTAATACAGGGAATGCAGCAACATCCACACAATGTAAGAACTGCAGCTGCCATGACAATAGAGATAAGCAAACTTTTTGCAAGATCACCCTATTTACCAAACCATTTTTCGAAAAGTCCTGTCAGGGGGTTCTCTACACCAGAGTTTTCAGCTAATTCTTCGGATAGCATTTGTAGGCCTTGTAAGGCTTTGGTGATACTTCCATCAGGTGCCGTATTGTTTGGAATAAAAGTGCAGCAGAAGGTGCCGAACATTTTGCATACCCCGCCCCTTTCTGCCAGCAACATATCCAACGCTATACGGTTCTGCCACGCTGTCAAAGAGGTGGCGTCCAATTGTGCTGCTATACCTTTGATAGCATCTCTGGTGTAATTCACAAACCTCTGCTGGTTGTAGTAGATGTAGTTTATCCAGTCGACGTTCTTGTTGGGCTGGACCCATATGAAGAGTGAGGTGAGTCCTGCTGTTATTTGATTCTGCGCTTTAAATTCATCTGGAACTCCTCGTGGAACACCTATTTCGTCTATATACACTCGGTTGTCAAATGAGCCTTGTGGTGTTTCTCTCTTAATTCGTTTAAAAAAGTATTTACCTGGTAGTTTCATTGATTTATCACTTATAGGAACTATATAGAAGGGAAGCAGCAATCGGGTAAGGGCACAACTACCCCCCCATCTAGGTGGCAATCTGGGCCTTAGTCTCTTATCTCCACACAGCCACCAAACATCAGCCAATTGCCGTTTCTGTTCCTGAAACCATTTTAGTTGGTACTTAATGTCTGTAGTAAGGATTGTAGTTGCACAGTATTCCGTGAATAGGGTGCCAACATTTGTACCATTACTGTGATTGTTAGAAAAACAAGTAAAATTTCCTGGTAATGCTTGTACTGATGGGGGTATACTTTGCATTTTAGTCTTTGGGTAGCTCTTTTTCTCATTTGCACATTCCGACCCAGTAATATTTTCTGAAAACATTCTTATTATACAAGTCAAGTCAGTTTCCTCTTCAGGGAGAGGAACGGTGGCTAATTGTGGTCTTGGATTTGCACAAGAAATACAATCACCTAACCCTTTAGATTGGGTTGTGTATCTGACCCACTCTATCCACTCATTTTTGTCTCCAAATCCTGTTTCTATACTTAATTGTTCTTTATAGGTAAAATCTGTTTTGACCAAAGAGGGATTAAGTTTAAACTGTGTTGGTTCTGGGGCTGGGGTGATCTGACCAGGGGTTACAACCTTAATAGTAATTCTCCCTAGTAGATCACCCTGACTTGCCCTATATACTCCTAGTCCATAAACTCCAGCATCTGATACCTGTGGGTTTTTTATTGTTATTGAAATGGGATTACACTTCCCACGTATAGTACGGTACTGGCAGTTCCCAGTCCACCCCCGGCGGCTATATATTGATATACGTTCTACCTGATCCTTCCTCTGTTCAGGGATCACGGCAGAACTAGAAAGCCATCCGTCATCATCGGATGACCACCATACATCAGCCCATGTACTGCATTCTGGAGTAGAGCATAGATATTTGCCATCAAAGACATACCTTTGATGCCCAATGTCTATGACCTGACTGAGATCAAATCGTATGGTGGTGGTCTTACCCTGTGTAACAGTTATGGTGGCACCGTCTGGTCCCTTTGTCATCTGTCTTTCCCCCCTTTGACCCATTATGCTCAACATCGGGATAAGGTCAAGAAGCACATAAATTCCCACAACTATGCCCACTATTATCAATATGGCAAAAAGTATTCTCCCCCTCCATGTCTTGGTAAAATACCCTGGCTCGAACAAAAGTCTCTCTCTGGGTCTTCCCTCCACTCCATATTGCACCATGTTCTTCCTCTGTTGTGTGGTAGTTAATTCTTAATCAGTTTTTTACTCAAATAATGTGCCTTCTTGCAGTGGGTGAGATGTATCCAAGGTATCCGTTCCACGATTTTTACTGCAGTAGGGGTAGACAACAATACTTGATAGGGTCCTTCCCACCTGGGGTCAGACCAAGTCTTTCTCTTTATTATTTTTATCCAGACCCAATCTCCAGGTTGTACAAGATCTTCCTGCTCTGATTTAGTCTCTTGACCTGTAAGAGAATTTGGGCATAGGAGTTCTTTAGTTGTTAGCAACTTCCTCATATAATTTGCCAGTTCATAGTCCATTTCCTCGTCATCTCGAGTAAATGCTCTAAGTTGTGTAATATAATAAGGTTTACCATACAGCATTTCATACGGTGTTAGTCCTTTAGCAGTAGGGGTAATTCTTGTACTCAACAATGCCTTTGGCAAACACTGAACCCAGTTTTTCCCTGTCTCCTCTATCAATTTTCTTAGTTTACTCTTTAAGGTACCATTGTGTCTCTCCACTGTGCCCGCAGATTGTGGGTGGTAGACACAGTGGTTCTTTAGGTCAATATTGTACCATTTACCAATTTGTTGTATCGTTCGGTTTACAAAATGGGAGCCGTTGTCACTGTAAATCACAGAGGGGATTCCTTGACGTGGAATCACCTCTTTGATTAGTACTTTGGCCACTGACTGCCCATCTGGGTGTGTCATAGGAAAAGCTTCCACCCATTTCGTAAACATGTCAACAATAATCAGACAGAACTTTTTATTCTCACATTTGTTCAATTCAATAAAATCCATGCATATCGTGTGAAATGGATAAGGGGGTTTTGGGAAATGGCCCCTTAAGGGTCTTAGAGCACCTTGGGCATGGTATCTGTTACAAAGCGGACATGTGAGGCAAAAATTTCTAGAATAGTTCGTAAACCCATATGTTGTGAACACCTTGTTGATCACCTGCACCATCCCTCCTTTTGAGATATGGGCTTGCCCATGACTCAATAATGCAGCATATCTAAAAAGTGATGTAGGTAAGATGGGTTTACCTTCTGTACTTGTGTATATACCATTGACCAGCGTTGCCCCTTTAGATAACCACTTTTGTTTTTCACCTGCCGGTGATGTTCTCTGCATTTCTGATAACCATGTTTTATCAATAGCTTTCCGTACCCCATCATTTTCTTGGGGACCTGTATAGTATATGTGTGTTTTTTGCGGTCCTGTAGCAGCTTCCCTTGCGGTCTTGTCTGCTAGTGCATTCCCTAGAGTAATTGGATCTGTTCCCTTTCTATGTGCTGTACATTTACAAATAGCCACTTGTGTTGGTTTCTGTACATTTTCTAGAAGGGCCAGGATAAGATCTCTATGTGAGATTGGTTTACCTGTGGACGTAATCATACCCCTATTTTTCCATTGCTGGGCAAATATGTGTATAGTAGAAAAAGCGTATTGGCTGTCTGTATAAATATCTATTTTCTTCCCTTCCCCTAGACTACAGGCCCTGGATAGGGCAATAATTTCAGCTTGTTGTGCGGAGTATGAACTGGGAAGGGGTCTGGCTTCAATGACCTGGTCATGTGTTACTACAGCGTATGCCGTTTGATTTACCCCTTTATCGTCCTTTTTACAAGACCCATCAACAAAAAAGGTAATGTCAGCATCTAGAAAGGGAACATCAGTGAGATCCTTCCTAGGGAGTACCCGTTCATCAATTTGTGCTATACAATCATGTGGATCCCCATCACTAGGTGTTGGTAACAGTGTGGCTGGGTTCAATGTGGTACACCTCTCGATTGTAATGTGAGGCTGTCCCAAAAGAGTAGTCATACATGATAGATGCCTGGCAGGAGATAAATAGGAGATTTTGTCTTGCAGTAAGATTACTGAAATGGCATGTGGGACTTTAAGTACCAGGGGGTAGAACAGTACTATCAGTGCAGAGGACTGTATGGCCAATGAGGCTGCTACTACAGCTTGTACACAGTGGGGCAAACTCCGGGCTACTGGATCTAATTTAGTGGAATAGAATGCAATTGGTTTGTGCTTGTCCCCATAAACTTGTGTAAGAACAGAAGTCATGTACCCTTCCTTACAATCTACAGTCTGAAAAAAGGTTTTACTGTAATTCGGAAGGCTAAGTACAGCGGAACCTACAATGAGGTGCTTTATCTTTGTAAATGCATCCTCTGCTTGCACATTCCACTGAATGGAATCTTTTGCAGCCATTAGTGAACCATAGATGAGATCAGAAAGAGGCGCCACCTCCGTAGCATAATTTGCTATCCATGCTCTACAGAAATTTGCCATGCCAAGAAATGACATCATTTCTTTTTTGGTACGTGGTTTGGGGGCTTGAAGGATGGCCTCTTTTCGGATCTCATCCAAATGTCTACCTTCTTGAGATAAAATATAACAAAGGTATTTCACCTTTTCTTTCCACAGTTGCAATTTGTCTTTGCTGACTTTGTGACCTTGGTCTGCGAGGAAATGCATGAGAGCCAAGGTGTCAATTTTACATTGTTGCTCTGTAGGAGCCGCTACCAGAATGTCATCCACATACAAGAGAATTTGGCTCCCACTGGGAGGTACAAACAGAGACAAATTATTGGACATTTCTTGTGAGAATATAGTTGGACTTTCACAATATCCCTGGGGTAACCTGGTGTATGTGTATTTTTTTTTTTTTGTACGTAAATGCAAACCAGAACTGACTATCTTTGTGTAAGGGAATGGAAAAGAAAGCATTACTGATATCGATGACAGAAAATACCTTATTCTCTGGGTGGAGGTCGTTCAGGAGGACATGCGGGTCTGGGACCACCGGGGCCCTCGGTAATACGGCCCTATTGACCGCCTGTAAATCCTGCACGAGTCTCCACCCATCTTCTCCTCCCTTCTGCTTCCTAACTGGGAACAAGGGCGTATTGCATGGTGAATCTGGGCATTCAATGATGACACCTTTTGCTAATAATTCCTTTATCAAGGGATCTACACCCTCTTCAGCGTCTTTCCTCAGTGGATATTGTTTTTGGTGAGGCCTCATTGTACTCTTAGGGGTTATTTGGACTTCACTGGCTGTTTTAATTAGGCCCACGTCCGTCTTTCCTCTTGACCACAAGATATCGGGGACGTCTTTTAGGGCATCCTCTTCCTCTTGGGTCAAAAGTGTCAGTCACTGTCTTTTGTCACAAATTGTAATCATGTGAGTTCTGGGTATACACTTAACAAACCACGTCAATTTGTACCTCCAAATCCCTCTAGATTTTAGTTCCTCGTCTGTCAATCGGACCCAGTCCGTGATAAGTTCTCCCAGCTCATGCCATGATACCTTGGGGTTCCGGGTGACCGAAACATGAGGTACAGTATCCTGCCTGTATATTTGCAGAATAGGATGTGGTAGGAGACAAGTAGCCACGCTATTTCCTTCCTTATCACAGTACAAGTATTTTAAGAGAACTTCAGTGTTAGTGAGACTCATTAACTGTTTCTCATAGGACTTATCGGGCCCAGAGGTCTTTTTGTAATACATGGTGCAATAGAGGTTTGTCTGGACCTTATACCTTTTCCTCTCAGGCTCTTCTTCAATTATTTCTGTCAGGGTTTTGGGTATATTTAAGCCCTCAGTTTGCAAATCCAGGCTGTACCAGTATCGGGGCTCATTATCCACGGCTGTGATTTGTTTTTCACACAGCCGATGGGCTTTGAGACCTCCCTCCACTGGTACGACAGAAATATCAAGAGCGTGCAACATGTCTCTACCCAACAAATTAACAGGACATTTAGTTGAAATTACAATTTTACACTGAGCCTTTTTACCTGTCTGTGGATCTTCCACAGTAAGGCCTTCGGACACAGCCTCCTGGTGCATCAACCCATTTGCAGATTTCACATATACTACACCTTTTTTCTTTACCCCTGGGGGCATATCCAGTGGGTGTATTAGGGTCCTACAAGCCCCAGTGTCACAAAGAAATGTTACCCATCTACCCTTTACAACCAAGTTTATTTCTGGTTTGACTTCAGCATGCAAACAAGTTTCAACAGCGCATACATCCAAAATTTCAGATTCTTTCTCATCATTTTCTTCTGTATCTCTCTCTGCAGACATACCAACATCTAGTCATGCTTCTTCCTCTCTGTTTGACCTACATTCTTTTGCCAAGTGACCTCTTTTACCACACAGGAAACACTCCCCTCTCTTCTTTTTCCCCTCATAATCTTGAATGCGGGGCCTTGTTCGAGTGTTTCCCATCCTTCTGTTCTCCTTCTCAATGACATACACATCATTACCTTCATCTACCATAAGCACTTTCCCTTTCTTTACTCTCTTTTTTGATTGGAAGTGCCGCTCAGCATGCCTCGCATACTCAATCAGCTCCTGAAGTCTGCAGATCCTATGGTTGATCATGTGTTTGGTAACAAAACTTGATATAGGGGGAAGCAGCCCCTTCAAGATTGCATTCTTTAACTGTTGTTCATATGGGCTATCGTTTACTTGATTTACTGGGACTTCTATTCCAGAGTGATTATTGAAAATCTCCCTCATCCTAACAATGAAATTGTCCACTGTTTCCTCTTCTCCCTGCACACACTGATTTATAATGGACCAGTCGGCTCGACGTATCCATCTATTCTCTATCCTTGCTATAAGAGCATTTCTCCTGTTTTCCAGTGCTGCATCATCATGAGGCAACACAACTCCCTGATTGTTTAATCCACTCCAATCTCCCACTACATGATGCCAGTCGGGACCCAGGATCTGTCTGATGACCTGCTCTATTTCCCTCCCATTGAGATGATAGCTAGCAATCATTCCCATGATACCATCTCTGAATTGGGCTATGTTGACCTTGGGATGTGGTATCCCTTCAGTAGCTTTTTTAACATCCTCAGGGGTCCAGGGACGATAGACCATCATAGTGTTGGGGACTACTATACCTCCTACATTTTGTCCTGCCCTAGGGTTGGGAACTTCAATTAGTGGAAATTCTTCCTCTCCACATTCTGTTTGTTCCCCTGTTGTGGGGGTTATCAATTTGTTCACCAGGTCCCCAAGAAATTTTGTAACCGTTGCTGTAAGGGGCGTCCCTTGTGGACTCCTCTGGACAGCAAGGGTCATCTTGAGAGGGGATTTAGCTGCAGCCATAGGAGAATCGGTTGCATCTGCGGGTGACCCAGGTGACCACGGGGGAACAACAAACAGTGGAGAGTCAGGTTGCATGGTAAAAGGGTTATTCGTCGATAGTCGGGAGGTCAATGGGGGTGACTTATTGCATGCCTCTGTCCCATATGGTGGTGGGGATGCAGGTCTGCAATAGGATATAGGGAATTGGGAGCTGGTATTGAAGTCGGAGGGGGAGCAGCAACTGTCAGTGAGGTTGGAGAGGTCTCCAAAGTATGTGCGGGGGCTGTCGGGTGCATTAGGTTTGTTACGTTTTGTTCAGTCAATACTTGCTGAACTAAACTTCGGAGGATGGTCATATTATTGTCCTCCTCTTTGTCCAAAAACATAGTCTTTTTATGGTTTTCTGAATTTAACCTACGGTTAGCCTCCTCAAGCCATTTCTTTGCCTGGGGAAGGCCTAATTTCTTCTGTTTCCTTATTTTCGTGCCGGCATCATTTTTAAGCTTTCTACACAGTTTTACACAACAATCCTTATTTAAAGATGCATCAAAATCATACTTTGTTTTCCACATTTTAAGAAATTTCACATTCTCTTTGTCTAGACTACACATATACTTAGCATCCTCATTCATACCAACAGATTTTCCATGGATCATACCCATTTTGTTTATCGTGCACACGGAGCTCTTTTTTTTGTTAATGTCTTCTCACAATGACACAACACACGCACACAGTATCTTATCACTTGCAGTCACTCACAGACTTTCTAGTCATGATATATCACTTCTAGATTACTGATCTTGTGTATTGCTAAAACACTGGTGTCTTAGAGAATTACAGAATTACAAGGAGACTGAATTCTCCCGACTGTTTTTTCATCCTATTAAAACATTTAATATTTCAGTCCTTGATCCAAGGGTATTTATGTGCCTGCTCAGGATTAATACAACATATGAGGCTGGCATGAACACTGCGGTCCGCCAAATGTCCTCTGTTTGTTACCTGGAAATCTATCAGGCCACACCCTTGTATCAACGGAGGGGGGGGGGTTCTTTATCTGGAAGTATTTTTGATCCAAGGGTATTTATATGCCTAGAAATCTATCAGGCCACACCCTTGTATCAACAGGGGGTTCTTTAGGTTTTGATCTAGGAGTATTTATGTGTCCCCAAGGGATTTTCTGCAGTTTACAAGGCTGTCTGGATCTAAGATCCAATCGACAAATTTCCTTTATCTGCACCCGGATATTAGTATGGGACCATACCCCTATATCAAATGACTATTAACCAGAAGAATCAAACAAGAACACACAAGAGAGAACACCCAAGAGAGAAAACACACAAGAGAGAACACCCAAGAGAGAAAACACACAAGAGAGAACACCCAAGAGAGAAAACACACAAGAGAGAACACCCGCAATGCTCGACTGCCGCCAGGTCGCCCTGAGCGCGTCTTCCCAAAACGCGGGCTAGTCACTAGGTCTGCCCATCCAGGATGGCCACAGACGGATCTATACGGGGAATACGTGACCACTTATTTCCCCTCAACAAGAGTAAGCAGATAGGACAGAAACAGATAAACCTTCGATCAAAACACACAAGAGAGAAAACACACAAGAGAGAAAACACACGAGAGAACACCCGCAATGCTCGACTGCCGCCAGGTCGCCCTGAGCGCGTCTTCCCAAAACGCGGGCTAGTCACTAGGTCTGCCCATCCAGGATGGCCACAGACGGATCTATACGGGGAATACGTGACCACTTATTTCCCCTCAACAAGAGTAAAGCAGATAGGACAGAAACAGATAAACATTCAATCAATCTCTATATTGTATGTATATATTCAAATCCCTTATTCATCAAATTCCTAATCAAGTCTAACACAAAAGGTTAATAATAAAATAAAAATAAAAATCTTACCTTGTCCCGAGAGCGGTCTCTTGTGCTGATCCGGTAAGTCGCTGCCCGGGAGGCACTAGTTCAGCAGACCGGCCTCTTTTTAACATCTAATTTGAGATGGAGGACTTACAGTTTTGCCGTACGGTCATCGGTCACTGTTGGCCAGTGCGTCTCGGGGAATTGGACTCCCAGCTCGAAAGACCAAATTGTTATGGGAATAATTTCACCATCTCAGACCGTCCTCAGGCATCAAGGTAATATTTATTGCATATGCAAGAGAAATGAATTACACGTTCATGCAGCCTTTATCATTTCTAAGGAAAATACTTGTGGTACATGTTTTTTTATAAGCCCTGGACACCCCCCTTTCCTGTCTTAAAACATGCCCAGTCTCATGTATTTTCAACTTTATTCTGGACAGAACAGGAAAGGTGGAAGTGTCTGTTACAGACTGTTATCTTACATATAACAATGCTTACAGGATTCTGACTTGAAAACTCCCCAAGTCAACACAAAAATACAGGATACATTCAAAACTGCACATCTAAGCATATTATATTGCTGAGTATATATATATTGCTGACTCCATATTATCACTATAGCTTATTTCTAGGCCATGATAATCAAAATGGCGTCTTTCATAACTGACATTTAAAGTATAATTTCTCTAACAGTCGCTTTAACTGACAATTGCGCGGTCGTGCGACGCGGTACCCAAACAAAATTAATGTTGTTTTTCTCGCACAAATAAAGCTTTCTTTGGTTGTATTTGACCATCTCTGCGGTTTTTATTGCTTGCGCTATAAACCAAAAAAAATGACAATTTCAAAAATAAAACAATTTTTTTTTAATTTTTCGCTATAATACATACCCCAATTTTTTTATTTTTTCATCAGTTTAGGCCAATATGTATTCTTCTACATATTTTTGTTTAAAAAAATTGCAATAAGTGTATATTGTTTGGTTTGCGCAAAATCAATAGCCTCTACAAAATAGGGGATATATTTATGGCATTTTTATTATTATTATTTTTTTTTTACTACTAACGGCGGCGATCTTTGATTTTTAGTGGAACTGTGACATTGCGGCGGACAGGTCTGACACTTTTGACACTTTATTGGGACCATTGACATTTATACAGCGATCAGAGCTAAAAAAAAAAGCAGGGAAGGGGTTAACAGGGGGCGATCAAGGGGTTAAGTGTGTCCTAGGGAGGTGTTTCTAAGACCCCATACACGCTATTAGATTTTCTGCAGATTTATGTCTTCAGATTTACTAAAACATATAATATGAGGTCAAACCTTAAGAGTTTCAATTTGTATGCAATCAGGGAGGCCCTTGCACTACATGGTTTTGGTAAATCTGAAGACAAAAATCTGCAGAAAATCTGTGTGTATGGGACCTAACTGTGGGGGCAATGTACTGACAGGAAATAGAGAGCGAAAGCTGTTCCTGATTATTAGGAACAGCAGATCTCTCTCCTTTCCCTGACAGAATTGGGATCTGTCTCTTTACATTGACAGATCCCCGTTCTGTCTCTCTCAGAAGCAATTGCGGGGTCCCGGCAGACATTACAGCCACCGACCAGACGCATCGGCTCCTATGTCATGTGCCAGCTAAGGCTATTTAAAGGGCCACCTTACAGCTACAGTGATTTGCCTAGGAGAGCCAACCTGCCGCCGTATTATGATGGTGGCTGGTTGGCAAGCAGTTAATCAAAACAGGAATGAAATAAGGTCTGTAATGATGGCAATAAAGGGCTTATATCTGGAAGGGAGGGATGTATGAGAATGATGTCGGTTACATTCTAGCATGCATACATGGATATCAGAATGAAACTCCCATCACCCACATATATCCCTCACATATATGGGACACATGTATGTTAATGATGAGAGTTGTATCCTTTATAATAATTGGCCAGGATGTCCATAAGACCGAAGCCGACGTGTGCAGTTCTCAAACAAAATGGCCGCCACAATCTTCAGCACATGCGTGAAGCCACAGACTCCTAAAAATGGCCGTAAGTTACCGGCATTCACAGATATTGAAATAGGTACAAGAAACGGGAGGGGGAAACAAAGAGTGGCTGAAGGTTGGATGGGGACAAATAGTGACACAAGACTGGAAGGGGACAAAGAGTGACACAAGACTGGGGGGGACAAAGTGTGACACGAGACTAGGTGGGGGACAAAGAGTGGCAGAGGGACCTTGGGGAAGAGTGGGGGGAGTGACAGAGGGGCCGTGTATACGGACTTATATACTAGTGTGTGTGTGTGTGTGTGTGTGTGTGTGTGTGTGTATTATTTACACATAAACACACTCGCAGGCCACATTACTAGGTACATCTGTTGAATTGTATGGTAACACATTGCTAATCATCCAATCACATGGCAGCAACTCAATGCATTTAGGCATCTAGATGTGGTGAAGACAACTTGCTGAAATTCAAACCGAACATCAGAATGGGGAAGAAAGGGGGAATTTAAGTGACTTTGAACATGGCATGGTTTTTGGTGCCAGACGAGCTGGTCTGAGGATTTCAAAAACTGCTGATCTACTGGAATTTTCACGCACAACCATCTCTAGGGTTTACAAAGAATGGTCTGAAAAAGATAAAATATCCAGTGAGTGACCAGTGTGTGCACGAAAATGCCTTGTTGATTTTTTAATTGCACATATACTGGCAGGTAGACAGACATACATAATTACAGGCAGTCACACACATCAGGCAGGCAGGCAGTCACACGCACACACACACAACAGGCAGGAATTCACACACACATACACATACACACACACACACATAAGGCAGGCAGTCACACGCACACACACACACACACCAGGCAGGCAGTCACACACAGTAAGAGTCAGACAGTCACACACACACACACACAGTAAGAGGCAGACAGTCTCACACACACACACACAGTAAGAGGCAGACAGTCACACACACACACACACACACAGTAAGAGGCAGACAGACACACACAGTAAGAGGCAGACACACACACAGACACACAGACACAGTAAGAGGCAGACAGTCACACACACACACACACACACACACACAGTAAGAGGCAGACGGTCACACACACACACAAACACTAAGACCCCTTTCACACCGAGGGCGTTTTGCAGGCGCTATAGCGTTAAAAATAGCGCCTGCAATCCGCCCTCAAACAGCTACAGCATTGTCTCCAGTGTGAAAGCCCGAGGGCTTACACACCGGAGCGCTGCGCTGGCAGGGCGGGAAAAAAAGTCCTGCCAGCAGGTTCTTTCGAGCGGTGTGTTTACCGCTCCTCCACCTCCTCCATTGAAGGAGGGGGGTAAAAGCGCCCCGCTAGCGGCTGAAATGCGCCACTAATCCGACGGTAAAACGCCGCTAAAAATAGCGGCGTTTTACCACCGACGCTATGGGCGGCCCGGTGTGAAAGGGCTCTTAGAGGCAGACAGTCACACACACACAGTAAGAGGCAGACAGTCACACACACAGTAAGAGGCAGACAGTCACACACACACACACACAGTAAGAGGCAGACAGTCACACACACACACACACACACAGTAAGAGGCAGTCACACACACAGTAAGAGGCAGACAGTCACACACACACACACACACAGTAAGAGGCAGACAGTCACACGCACACACAGTAAGAGGCAGACAGTCACACACACACACACAATAAGAGGCAGACAGTCACACACACACACACACACAGTAAGAGGCAGACAGTCACACACACACACACACACACAGTAAGAGGCAGTCACACACACAGTAAGAGGCAGACAGTCACACACACACACACACAGTAAGAGGCAGACAGTCACACACACAGTAAGAGGCAGACAGTCACACGCACACACAGTAAGAGGCAGACAGTCACACACACACACAATAAGAGACAGACAGTCACACACACACACACAGTAAGAGGCAGACAGTCACACACACACACACACACACACACAGTCACAGATACACACAGTAAGAGGCAGACAGTCACACACACACACAGTAAGAGGCAGACCGTCACACACACAGTAAGAGGCAAACAGTCACACACACACACACACACACAATAACAAGTAGGAAGTCACACACACACAGTAAGAGGCAGACAATCACACACACACACACACACACAATAAAAGGCAGACAATCACACACACCATAACGGGTACAGGCAGACAGTCACACAAACACACACTATAACAGACAGTCACACACACACACTCACAGTTACAGACAGTCACACACTCCGTTACAGGCACGCGCACACACACTCACAGATACAGACAGACACGCACACAAACAAACAAGCAGTTACCAGTTTTCTTTATAGGCACTGAAAAAAGGTACTGCAGTCCCTGATGTGTAGATGTTGGGGAGACAAGGACTCCTTCCTGCTTCCCCCTCAGTGTGCAGCACAGTAACCAGGCAGCGGGGTCAGTCAGCATTTAGCTCCACTCTCACTGCCCAATTAGCCACACCCATCATCTGTCTTTGGCTCCACCCTTGCCACCAATGTAGCTCCGTGGCCAGTTTAGCTCTGCCACTGCGCCCGGCCTGCATGAGGAGGAGAATGCATAGTGAGTATTCTACTCCTCATGCAGGCATTACTGCACCACCAATGGCAGCCCCACAAAACAGCTTGCCCTAACTTAATTTCCACTCGCCCCTTGGCGAGTGGGCAAGTGGAAATCTTGATCCCTGATCTATTCAACAGTACAGTAATAGTTTACTCCCAGATATACCAACTAGTACCCAGGCCTAGTTCCTTGGTAATGGGGCTAACTGTTTAGCAGCAGGTTGCCCCCTTACCTGGGTCTTGCCAGGATCCTGGTTTGTACTGAAGCCGGATTCACATCTGTCTTCCACTGAGTTGCAGAGACTGGATGATGATTCTGCTGTCCATTTACTTACCGAGAGTGTCAGTTGACTATTCTCATCCAATGTATGGTACATTATGCGGGTCTTGCTTAAATTACATATTTAGGGACTTTTTTCGTCTTACTCACTGAAGGTCCTGTAATCTGCAGAAATATTAAACTGACATGAAAATTAGAAATAGGTTTGTTTTTTAAATTATTGTTATGGAAAGAAATGGTTATTTTACCAAACATAGGTATTTCCTTCAGAATAAATAGCCGTAGGAGGTAACATGAGCAGACTAAATAGGTAGATAGATTTTAACATTGCAAATGTTCATGAGTCCTGTAGTGTTGTATACTTTAAACTCTTGTCACACATTTGTATTGGGCTGAATTTGCAACATCTAGGGGAATGTAGTTAAACTTCACAAATCTTACAAATCATTTTTTTACCATCTCATGTACTTAAGCCTAGATTATGCATTTCTTTCCTTTGCAAATTCACCTGAATCTACTCTTTAATTATGAAATATAAAAATACTGTTGTACAGCATATTACAGCTACAGGTAAATAGCAAAGTCATCCCAAAAACTTTAAATTTAACATTATTGGATGAGAGATATCTTGACCCTGCAGCTTTTCTTCCATCTGTTTATAGAAAGCCTTATACCACCTGTGGTAGCTTCTATTATTATTATTATTATTATTATTATTATTATACACGATTTATATAGCTCCAACAGTTTACGCAGCACTTTACAATGTATAGGGGGGACAACACAATTACAGTACAATACAGAAGGTACAGGAGGGCCCTACTCGTAGAGCTTACATTCTAAAGGGAGGGGGTGGTGGTACAAAAGCTAATAGCTGAAGAGAATGATCTGATGGGGGTGGCTCGGGGACAGTTGTTAGGTGGGAGTGGGATAGGTTTCCCTGAATAAATGAATTTTCAGGGATCTTCTAAAGGTGGACAGGGTAGGGGCTGATCGGACATACCGGGGCAGGGAGTTCCGGAGGATGGGAGAGGCTCTGGAGAAGTCCTGAAGGTGAGCATGGGAGGAGGTAACAAGGGAGCTAGAGAGCAGGAGGTCCCGGGAGGAGCGGAGGGGACGATTTGGGTAATATCTGCAGATGAAGTTGGTGATGTAGATGGGGGCGATGTTGTGAATGGCCTTGTATGTTATGGTTAGCATTTTGACTTTTACACAGTGGGGTAGGGGAAGCCAGTGAAGGGATTGGCAGAGAGGGGCAGCAGTCACAGATTCATTAATGAGGTGTATTAGTCTAGCAGAGGCATTCATAATAGACTGAAGGGGGAGATAGCCTGCGTAAGGGTAGGCCATTAAGGAGAGAGTGGTGTTGGTCAAGGCGGGAAATAATCAAGGAGTGAATTGCTTTGTGGTGTCATTAGTCAGGAAGGATGGAATTCTGGAGATGTTGCGGAGGTTAAGGTGGCAGGATTTAGCCAGTGATTGGATATGGGGGCTGAAGGAGAGGTCAGAGTTAAGGATTACACCCAGCACCCTGGCATGTGTGGAGGGACCAATGGTTGTGTTGTTGATATTAATGGTGAAGTAATAGGGGCGGACCGTGAAGGAGGAAATATAACAAGCTCAGTTTTAGAAAGATTGAGTTTGAGGAAGTGGTGTGACATCCATACCGATATGTCATTCAGTAAGTTTGAGATCCATGAGGAGATCGAGGGGGTGAGTTGAGAAGTGGATAGATAGATCTGGGTGTCGTCGGCATAGAGGTGGTATTGGAAGCCATGGAGGTTATCAACTGGCCCAGGGAAGAGGTATAGAGTGAGAATAGGAGAGGCCCAAGGACGGAGCCTTGGGGTACCCCAACAGAAAGAGGAAGAGGAGCGGAGGAGATGGAGTTGTAAGTGACACTGAAAGTGCGCTGAGATAGGTAGGAGGAGAATCAGGATAAAGCAGAATCATGGAGGCCAGGGGAGTGTAATTTGCTGAGGAGGAGCAGGTGGTCAACTGTGTCAAAGGCAGCAGAGAGGTCTAAGAGTATGAGTATGGAGTAATGGCCATTGGTTTTAGCAGTTAGTAGGTCATTGGTGAGTTTTAGTAGAGCAGTTTCAGTAGAATGTTGTGGGCGGAAGCCGGACTGTAGGGGGTCGAGAAGGTTGTCCGTGAGGTAGCGACTCATTCGCTCATGGGCAAGGCGTTCGATGCGCTTGGAGGCCAACGGGAGCAGGGAGATGGGTCTTAAGTTATTCAAACAGGTGGGGTCTAGTGAGGGTTTTTTAAGTATGGGGGTAACCAGTGCATGTTTGAGCAAGGAAGGAAAGGTGCCGGAGGAGAAGGAGAGGTTGAAGATAAGGGTTAGGGAGTTGAGGATAGAGCGGGAAGGTGGTCACAGTAATTGAGAGGGGACAGGGGACAGGGTCCAGGGGACAGGTAGTGAGGTGGGCAATGGAGAGGAGTTTATCAACTTCATCTGTGGTAACTGGGCAAAAGGAGGAGAGTATTGAGTGTGGTGTTGGACCCGATGTTTTGGGTAGGGGAGGAATTTGAATGCTGGATATCTCTTTGCGGATTGTGTCGATTTTGCTATTGAATTGGTTGGCAATCTGTTGAGCGGTAAGCAAGTTGGTGGGTGGGGGGCAGTGGGGGGTGAAGTAAGGAATTAAGGGTAGAAAAGAGTTGACGAGGTTTGGATGAGAGGGTTTTGATGAGAGTGTTGTAATGAGAGTGTTGTAATAGGTTTGTTTAGCAGTGTGGAGGCAGGAGTTGTATTTGAGAAGGGCAGATTTGTAGAGGGTAAAGTCTTGCACGTATTTAAATTTACGCCATGCTCGCTCAAGAGCATGGCTGCGTCTCTTTAGACTTCTGGTGTAATCTTTTTGCCAGGGTTGTGGCAGATGGGGCCTGGTTCTGTATGTAGAAAAAGGAGCAAGTATGTCTAGGGAGGATGACAACGTGGTGTTGTAGATGGAAGTGGTTAGGTCTGGGCAGGACAGGGGTGCGATTTTGTCGTAAAGGCCATCAGTAGCAGAGTGAAGAAGGGAAGGGTTGAAGTTGTAAAGGTTTCTGCGGGTAGTGGTTTGTGGGTTGGCAGCATGGGATGTAGGAGACAAGGAGAGTGTGAAATGGATAAGGTTGTGATCAGAAAGAGGAAAGGGTGTGTTAGAGAGGTTGCAGGGAGTGCAGTGATGGGAGAATATGAGGTTGAGAGTGTTGCCGTTGGAGTGAGTGGTGGTTTGTGTCTATTGTGTTAAAAGAGGAGGTTAGGTTGAGTAGCTTAGAAGTGGTAGCGGTATTAGCATTGATTGGAATGTTAAAGTCACCTAGGATGATGGCAGGCACTTCAGATGAGAGAAAATAGGGTAGCCATGCAGAGAAGCCATCCAGAAAGCGTGACACTGGTCCAGGAGGCCGATAAATGACTGCGACCCTCAGACAAGCTGGAGAGAAAAAGACGAATGCAGTGCATTTCGAAAGAGCAGGAGGAAAGACAGGGAGGTGTGGGAAGTTCCTAGAAGGTGCACTGTGGGGAGAGGAGAAGCCCGACACCACCTCCTTTTCGTCCAGTGGTTCTGGTAGAGTGAGTCCAGAGGAGGCCACTGTGGGACAGGGCAGCTGGAGAGGTTATAGCAAATAGATTAAGGGATTTGGAGAGGAAAAGGTCATTGACAGAAGCTAGTTTGTTGAAGACTGAGCGGGCGTGGGATTTATAGGAGGGCAGATGCTGTGGTGGAATGTAAGTGGTGATATTGTGTGGGCTTAGAATGAGCAGGAGGTGGTAAGTGGAGTAATATTGAGTGGGCAGAAGAGAGGGAGATATGTACAGGTTGCAGGCTGGAGAGCGTGGATAAAGAAATTAAAGTTTGAGGTGAGAGGATGTTATAACAAAGATTAGTGTGAGCATGTTGGAGGGTGGGGAGAGGGGAATAGAAGGAAGGCTGAGGAAAGTTAGTGGATGAAGAGGAACTTCCTGCAAAATAGGTGTGGAACAATAATGTGTTTACTTAATTTTTTGTAGCAGTACCTTAGTCAAAGTGCCCATGTACAAGTGCCAAACACTTGTTGCCGGTGTGACACTTTGCGCAAGGAGTGACCAGCCTAAACCCTCACCAGCCGTCCCCAGAAATGAACTACATTTATACTGGGATGGTGTGGGGGGAAGATTCAAAATTAGTTAGAAGCTGATAAAATGGGCTGATATGTGTGTGTGTGTGGGGGGGGGGGGGGAGTTTACAACTGACCTGGACAGAGTACAATGCAAGAGGGGGCAACAGAATAAGGTTAAATGTTCTAGAACGATAGAGTGGCCCACTACTCCTCCACATAAGGCTGAGTTCATACTTGTACGACACGACAATCGTACGACTGTGGATCTGACTTTGCCCTGCGACTTGAAGTCCAACTTCCATCCGACTTCAATGAACGGGATCCGACTTTGATCCTGACAATACCAGGCGCTTTGTGTCTGGTATGAATCTTTAGGGGAATCTCCACGCCAAATTAAAAAAAAAAAACTACATAGGGTCCCTGTGGATTTTAAGGGGAAGCATACCAGAACCCTTATCCCAGCACGCAGCCGGGCAGGTCAGGAAAGGGGGTGGGGATGAGTGAGTGCCCCCCCTTCTGAACCATACCAGGCCACATGTCCTCAACATAGGGGGTGTGTGCTTTAGGGCAGGGGGGCCCTGAGCCCCCCCACTCCAAAGCACCTTGTCCCTGACAACCCTGGATGGTGGCTGTCAGGGTCTACGGGCGGGGGCTTATCGGAATCTAGAAGCCTCCAGATCCCGACCCAAAACCCTATGTATATGAGTATGGGGAACATTGTACCCCTACCCATTCACTTAAAAAAAGTGTCAATAAAAAACAGGTTTTTGACAAAATAATTTATTAAAGCAGCTCCAGCGTCTCTTCTCCCTCCATTGAGGTCTTCATCCTCCAATTCTTCTCCCTCCGCTGATGACATCTTCCTCTGGTTCTTTTCCCTCTGCTGATGTCTTCTTCCTCTGCTGGTTCTCCCTCTGTTCTTCCCCCGATCTTCTCCCGATGCTCGCTACCGCTGGGATGCTAAGTCCGTCGTGTGCCATTACCACCCGGTGATGTCATCCAGAAGCCCTGCCCCCTTGTGACGTCGCAGCCCCATCATGCCCTGGCAGAGAGAAGAGATGCTGGAGCTGCTTTAATAAATTACTTTGTCAAAAACCTGTGTGCTGTTTATTTTTGACACTTTTTTAGGTGAATGGGTAGGGGTACAATGTACCCCATACTCAGTCACATAGGGTGGGGGGCCAGGATCTGGGGGGCCCCCTTGTTAAAGGGGGCTTCCAGATTCCGATAAGCTCCCTTACCGCAGACCCCGACAACCACCGGCCATGCCCCAAAGCACCCACCGCCCCATGCTGAGGGCATGTGGCCTGGTATGGTTTAGAAGGGGGGGCACTTGCTCGTCCCACCCCCTTTCTTGACCTGCTGGACTGCATGCTCGGACAAGGGTCTGGTATGGATATTGGTGGGGCCCCCACGCCGATGGCATGGGGTTTCCTCTTAAATCCATAGCAGACTGAAGGGTCTGGTATGGTCTTGGAGGGGGACACTATGCCATTTCTTTTTTTAAATTTTTGGCGTTTGGTTCCCCTTCAAGATCATCAGAGCACAAGAGGTTGATCCGACTTTGATCTGACTTTAATAAGATTCAATGGGCTGAATTAGGATCAAAGTTGGACCAAAGTAGGGCAGGAACCTTTTTCAAAGTCAGACTGACTTGTTTCGGACCAGTTAAGACCGCTCACATAGGGAACCATTCATTTATGCACACCATGCTCCCAATGTCGGAGCGTTTGTCATACCAGTGTGAAGCCACACTTCAGATATAAACAGGACACACCATCATCACCTATACATTACAGTCAGTGTATACACATATAGGCCCTTACCATACAAAACCTCAAATTACATTTCTACAGATTTTTTTTTTTTTTAAACTAATATAACTTTGTTTTGTCAATTATTTACAATCATGTTATAAAGTTTTACATTCCTACTTTCAGGAGGGATAGAGTAGAATCGCAATAGACAAATAAAAAGTATGGACATACAGGATGTTTCAAAATAATTTAGGCTAATGTATAGTTTTTGCTAATTAAGTTGTAGCTGTATTTATTTAGATAGGACACAAATCTTTTTAGGATTCTCTCTATATATCTATCTACAACATTTCCACAAATGATCAATTTATTTGTGTGCTAGTAAATACTAACATTGCCTGTCTCGTCTATTTCAGATCAACGAAGCTTGTCTGAGGGGGGAGACCAGGACAACACACCTCACTCTCCAGTGCTGTCACATAGGCACAATGATGCAGAGCTGTCTGCAGTCTTCTCCCCATGTAAGGAAGAAGTGGACCAACTGCCTGTGCCTGATACTGCCCCCACTGTGAATGTGCAGCAGGAACTACCACCACAACAGGCACCGCTCCAGCCAGCCAGCAGGACGGGGGAGCTGCTGCAAGAGTTAGTCACTTCTACAAGGAGGCTGACCAGGGCTGTCGATCAAATGAGAGCTGAATTACACAATCGCTTTTGACAGTGCCTTAGCCCAGGTCAACCTCGAGCAGCACTAGGCGATGGAGCATATGTGATTATCCATCGTTGAAACTATTAAGCATCATCTACCGAATGCTCCATTGCCTGGTAACTGAAGCGGTAACTGTTAAGTGAGGCCCGGAACGACAAGAAAGAAAGGAAAATAGTGCAGGGCCGGGCATGACAGTGTGTCTAGTAACACACATAGGGTTAAGTTGTCTTGGGTTTGGTGGAGGTGGAGGCAGCTGGAAACTTAGGGGGAGCGGCCATATAAAAGGAGGGGCGGCGCTTGGACGGGGTCAGTGGAGCAGGAAGAGACACGAGGAGGCAGAATTTCCCACCCTCCCTCCCTATTAGGTTTGTTGTTACTGTGGTTAATGTGTGTGTTTATTTTTCAGGCTCAGAAGAAAGTGGTCGTCATGACAGCTGGAGGGTTGGCTGTGTTTTCTGTTGGTCGGTGACGGTAGCGGTAAACAAATGTGGTAAAAAGTGGTGGGGGGTCATCGATAGTATGGCCCCTCTGGTGTATTCCCGTAAAGGAATACCGGTATGTTTACACTGCGGGCAAGGGGTTGTCTCCGAGCGGCACAGCTGGAGGCCTATCAAGTTGAAAATGGTTCCCGCAGTGTATTGGTTTTATATGTGGTAAAAGGGGGTAGCTCCGTCATTGACCAACAGATTGCGGTTAATAACATGTTGTTTGCACTAAAGTTATATGGTATATATATATATATATTTAAGGTTATTGGAGTTATTTATTCAGTTTGTTTAATAAAAGAGGCTGTTATGACCATTTTATACTCCAGTAACATGGTGTGGTCTCGTTAATTTAGGATAAAGAGGTAAAAGGGGTTGGAGTAAAATGGTATAGCAGCAAGAGGTAATAAGTGGGTACATCTGGAATACACTTGTCATGTAGCTTCTCCATCCAGTCTGCTAACCCCCACCAACCCTCCGTGACCATCCCATCCTTCAAGTTAGCCATTGGTGAAATATGCCCCTGCACTCCCTCCAACATTTTTAAATACTTTTTTTTGTTAAGATGTTATTGTTATAGGTTGTTGATGTTCTGATTTCTTTGTAAAATACTTAACTGCTTCTGTGTTTGTCTGAGGGCACCGTCCTCTTGGATCAATGGTGTCTCTTGTTGATGTGCTGCTCCGCTTCTGCTTTCTGCCTTAAAGAGGAGCCAGTTATTTATTTTGTAATTCTAAAACATATTTCTATTACTAAATAAAGCATATTGTTTTGCACCTGCAGTAGTGGTCCAATTAACTTATTTTGTAGCAATAGTTTTGATTGAATTTTAGAAATAAAACAAAATACATGTGACAAAGGACAAATAATCAATTTCAGAGTTGACAAACAATACATCCATGTAACAGAGAACCAATGTAGAAAAAAAAAAGAGAATGAATATCAGAGAAGATAGAGCAACCAAAAGGTATAACCTGAGGATTTATTTGGGAAGCATTGAAAGCCAATAATTTTGTTGGAATTTAGGATAAGTGTTAGTGTTGATGATTAGAGCCTTTTCGTACTCAAAGGTAAGATTAAGGTACATGGCGAGTTCAGAAACATTAGGAGCTTGGGCTGTTCACCATAGTCTAGTTATGAGAGTTTTGGCGGCTAATAAAATGAGTACCGTGATGGTGTGGAATTCCTTAGGGATGTGTTCTATACCCAGACATAGAAGGGCTAATGCTGGATCAGGCTTGAGGATAAAATCTGTAACTTGTGAAATTAACTTAAGACTTTGGTCCAATTAACTTCTAAACTACGTAAGCTAATATTACTTTGGCCATTTGTTGTTCATTAGCCTATAAATGCTAAATGAATAACTTAAACTTTGGACTAAGACCTATAGTGTATGTACTGTAAACATTTGTTTAAATACAGTCATAGATCACATGGCCTGTCAGCCATTATAATAATAAATAAATAATAATAAACCCATTTTTCAGAATCTTAAAATCTTTCAGAATCTTAAAAAAGGGGGGACAATATTTAGACGTTCTGGAAACACTTGGATCCCACCTGACCTCTACCTCATCTTTGAGCCCCTGTTCACATCGGGCCGATATTACATGCAAATTGACAAGTCAAGGTATGTCTAATTGGAGCCTATTACCGGCAATGGCACCATCCGAGTTGGTGTGACGCCGACTTTGCGGCACTGTGCCGATTCCCAAAAGTAGTAACTGCACTAGTTTTGCTGACTATGGGGGCAAGTTCAATAGACATCTGTGCATGAACCCGCAGAGAGGTCTGTCAAATCTCCCCAAAGTAGGACTGAAATGTCAGTTTGAGATTGTGCAAGTTCAGCTGAATTCAAACCCACCCTCAGTGTGAAAGAGGGCTTAAGGACATGTGGAGGCCATTTGCAATTGTGTATATTTGAATGATAACAGTGTGGGAATTGCATTCCTGTTATCCCCAGCCAGCTGGTACATGTTGGGATCTATATGAATGACAGGAGTCAGATTGCACATTTCTATCTATCCAACAAGAATGTGGGGCTTCATTAATAGATGACTTACCCGCGAGGCCCATTAATACTCAGAAACTAAATAAAAGAATAATAGTGCACTAATCCTAAAAAATATTAATACACAGCACTAATA
This sequence comes from Lithobates septentrionalis, assembly GCA_037952835.1. Taxonomy (NCBI): domain Eukaryota; kingdom Metazoa; phylum Chordata; class Amphibia; order Anura; family Ranidae; genus Lithobates; species Lithobates septentrionalis. Next base: position 3,196,278 of record JBBDGP010000536.1, on the reverse strand, counting down.
TTAAAACAATAGCCACTAAGACTAAATGACTCCTAAGCATAATGATGTGAACATAATATGCAATTGTGATCAATAAATAAAAAAATTAAAAAACATTCAAAAAACCGCCACCTCTGAGTGCAATGCCTGGTCACCTCAGCAAAAGAAAATGCCTTTGATAAAATTATCTTGTGGTGCCTGGGAAGGAAAACATCAGTGGTGCCTGGGATCCAGTATATTCCTCTATTTTTAACCTGGGAAGCGCTCCTTTAAATGTTGCTCATAAGCAAAAAGGAAACATTCATAGCACAAAATTTCTTATAAAATGCATTTTTATTAAACATATAAAAAGTGCTCACTCACATATAGCACATCTTGTAATATCGCTTTTTTGTAATTAAGACCTTGGAGAGCTTGCCTCCTCAATGTTGCTTCCGAGTGTACGAGGTACCATGGTGATAGGTGAATCATAGGATCAGCTCACCCTCAATTATTACACCTTAACATCAAAGTAGTTACTGCTAAAAAATCACTTACATTTCACTGTCACGATTCACATTCTTCTATCATGTGACCGTTATCAATATATAAAAATAGAGTGTGACATCAGTAATGAAACGTGTTGTAGGCACTACCAACTAATTGCTACTGAATTCAAAACAATAAATTACACACATAAATACATAATAAAAATCCCCTACAGAATGAAAAAAACTTTATCCGTTGTGTAACAAATATAAACACTTGATGTACAAATTAGAGTCTCATAGTGATACTATAACCAGAGCCCTCTAGTGGACATTGAGCTAAAACACACTCCCTTAAAGCGGAGGTTCACATAAAAATTGAACCTCCGCTTTTTGGACCCCCCCCCCCAGTGTCACATTTGGCACCTTTCAGGGGGGAGGGGGTGCAGATACCTGTCTAAGACAGGTATTTGCACCCACTTCCAGGCATAGACTCTCATGGGAGTCTACGCCTCTTCCCGTCCCTCCGCGCTGTCTGCTGGGACACACACGGGTCCCAGGAGATAGCGGGGACCAGTTAGGATGCATAACACGACTTACACATGTGCAGTAGGGAACCGGGAAGTGAAGCCACAGCGCTTCACTTTCTGGTTCCCTCACCGAGGATGGCGGCGGCAGCTGCCGAGAGCTGAGCGATTGGTCGGCATCGGCTGCCGACACCGCTGGACCCTGGGACAGGTAAGTGTCCATTTATTAAAAGTCAGCAGCTTTTTTTAGGTGGACCTCCTCTTTAAATAGAGGAGTGAGCAGGTAAACAAAGTGAGGGAATTGAGCAAAAGTTAATCAAGATGGATATTTGAACTCCATATTCTCCATCTGTATGGAATGAATATTGATTTTTATCTTAATTGTTTAATTTCTGACTACTAATATATATATTTTTCCGTACACAAATGGTATTTCTTATTGGGTTTATATGAGCTTGGGTCTTTTATATCTTTATTTTTACATTTAAACATTCATATTTAAGGCTGCCCACTAGATGGCAGTATTATATATTACCAGCTCACTCCTCTATTGAAGTGAATGTGTTTCCGCTCAATATCCACTAGGTTATAAGTAGAGGAATATACTGAATCCCGGGCACTGCTGATGTTTTCCTTTTCATACAAGATCATTTGATCGAAGGCATTTCTTGACCCATGGGGGTCTTTTGCTGAGGTGAGCAGGCATTGCACTCAGAGGTGGCGGTGTTAGTTTTTGGAACCACCCATTATACAATTGATGTGTGCCACGGATTTGGAGTGGAATAACATTACAGAAATCTTCGCACTTTTATCTCATACTTTGGACTTTTTGAACACAATTGCATATTATGTTCACATCATTATGCTTAGGAGTCATTTAGTCTTAGTGGTTATTGTTCGGCTATTAGCACTGAGTATTAATATTTTATTGGATTAGCACACTATTATTCTTTTATTTAATGTATTACAAGTGTGAGATTACTACTGAATAGTTGCAGCTGTTCTGCCTATTATCACTCTTACCACCTTACATAGCAGCACTTAGGTATTTCATGTACACTGTTCCAATACTCAGAAACAGCCAATGGCCGCTGTACTCGGAGCTCCAGGAGCTTTAACTGAGTTGAATCGTTGAAATGTCCAAAGGGCAGACTGAAAAACTCATGCGGTACCCAGCAGTGGCGACTTACAAATTAGAGTAAAAGCTCATTAAAGTGGAGTTCCACCCAAAAGTGGAACTTCCACTCATGAGATCCCCCCCCCCCCTGGTGACACAGTTGGCACCTTTCAGGGGGGAGGGGAGTACAGATACCTGTATATTACAGGTATCTGTACTCACTTCCGGCATAGATAGCCGCAGAATCTGCGGTTATTTACGCCACTTCCTGCTCCCTCCCCGCTGCCTGCTGGGAAACACACGGGTCCCAGAGGCAGCAGGGACCATCCGTATTGCGCTGCGCGACTCGCGCATGCGCAATAGGGAACCGGGAAGTAAAGCCGCACGGCTTCACTTCCTGATTCCCTTACCGAAGATGGAGGCGGCAGCACCCGAGGACGCAGAGACGGTTCGGCCTCGGGTGCCGACATCGCGGGCGCCCTGGACAGGTAAGTGTCCATGTTTTAAAGGTCAGCAGCTGCAGTATTTGTAGCTGCTGACTTTTAAAAAAAAAACATTTTCGGCGGCGCTCCGCTTTAAGGACTATGTGACTTATTCAAAAATAACCGGTGTTTGCTTTAGTTGTAAAACTTTGGTGTTTCAAAAAGAGAAATTCAAACACTCATCAATGAACATTCTTCATTAGTAATTTTTTATAGCTTTAGAATTTTTATTTTAATAATTTAAAAAAAAACAAAACACATTATTCCCTTTTCCCTGTTCAAACCTTGCAAGGAGCGGGGCATTCAGATCCCTGGTGGTCATGAGGGCTGCAAAAATACCAGGGACAAGGCAGGCCATGAGTTGAGAGGTATCTCTCCCTTGGACCTCCAGGAAGTGGAGGTGCTGGGCTGTCAGATTCCCACAGTTCTAACATCTGGACAAAAATTTCCAGGAACACTTTAATTCCAGGGATAATTGTCTCTGCAAATAACACATATTAACCACTTGCCGAGCGCTGCACGCCGATATACGTCGGCAGAATGGCAGCGGTAGGCAAATGGGCGTAACTGTACGTCCCCTTTAAGAATCTGTGCGACGGGGGCACCTGCCGCACTCCCTGACTGTCCCCGCGGGATCCGTGACTCGATGTCCGCCAGTGTCCTGCGATTGGGTCACAGAGAGGCAGAACAGGGGGATGCCTGTGTAAACAAGGCATGTCCCTGTTCTGCCTTGTGACAGGACACTGATCGTCTGCTCCCTGTCTTTGGGTCACATGTAGCCCAGCCCCCACACAGTTAGAATCACTCCCTAGGTCAAACTTAACCCTTTCTTCGCCCCTTAGTGGTTAACCCCTTCCCTGCCAGTCACATTTATACAGTAATCAGTGCATTTTTATAGCACTGATCGCTGTATAAATGTGAATGGTCCCAAAATAGTGTCAAGTGTCCGATGTGTCTGCCATAATGTCACAGTCATGATAAAAATCGCTGATCGCAGCCATTACTAGTAAAAAAGAAAAATTATTAATAAAAATGCCATAAAACTATACCCTATTTTGTAGACACAATAACTTTTGCGCAAACCAATCAATAAACACTTATTGCAATTTTTGTTTACCAAAAATATGTAGAAGAATACATATCGGCCTAAACTGAGGAAAAAATTAGTTTTTTTATATATATTTTTTGGGGGATATTTATTATAGCAAAAAGTTAAAAATATTGCTTTTTTTTTTTCAAAATTGTCGCTCTATTTTTGTTTATAGCGCAAAAAATAAAAACCGCAGAGGTGATCAAATGCCACCAAAAGAAAGCTCTATCTGTGGGAAAAAAGGATGCCAATTTTGTTTGGGAGCCACGTCGCACGACTGCGCAATTGTCAGTTAAAGCGACACAGTGTCAAATCGAAAAAATGGCCCGGTCATTGGGCAGCCAATTCCTCTGGGGCTGAAGTGGTTAAGTAACGCTAGTTAATTTCATATGTACCTCAAAAGAACATCTTAGCAATGTATGCACTCCTCGACACACACATTTACTGACACAAACCAATATACTCACACCCACTAAAATATTCATACACACACACTGTCCCATAAAGACAGACCCACACCCTAACTGACAGGCACACACACACACTGACCAATGAATACTCATACCGCCTCATACACACACAAACAAAGCCATACACATACTCACATTGACACATAGATCCACAGACTGACCCCATACTCACTTAGAGCCCTTTCACACTGGGGCGGTTTGCAGGCGCTATTGCGCTAATAATAGCGCCTGCAAACCGACCCGAAAGTGCCGCTGCTTGTATTCCACTGTGAAAGCCCCGAGGACTTTCACACTGGAGCGATGCGCTGGCAGGACGGTAAAAAAAGTCCTGCCAGCAGCATCTTCGGAGCGGTGAAGGAGCGGTGTGTATACCGCTCGTGCCCATTGAAATCAATGGGACGGCGCGGCTATACTGCCGGCAAAGTGCCTCTGCAGAGGCGCTTTGCGGTGGTATTTAACCCTTTCTCGGCCGCTAGCGGGGGTAAAACCGCCCCGCTAGCGGCCGCATACCGACGGTAAAACGCCGCTAATAATAGCGGCGTTTTACCGCCGACGCCGCCCCAGTGTGAAAGGGCTCTTACACACACTGACAAATCAATATTGTTTATTTACATAACAAGTCATACAAATTTATTATTATATATGTAGCGCACTACTCCCTTGGGAGCTGCAAAGTTGTTCATTACCTTTATGTCAATGACCCCTCGATCTTCCTTCCCATGCAACATCAGAACACCAGACAGTCTTTATATTTTATAAAGAACTTTAGAACTTTATTCTTGAACTTGGGTTGGTAACGAGTAGCAGGCCCGGACTGGGACAAAAAATAGGCCCGGGCATTTTGGATTGAGCAGCCCATGACATGTTAACTGGCCCCTTCCCCACTCTCCACCCTGAGAGATCCCCTGAGAGAGGGGAGGGGGGAACCCAGCAGAGGTGTGGAGGGGGGGGTGCGACAAGGAAAGAGCATGGGGGTTGGAGAGCACAGGGAAGAACCTTGAGAACATGGGGTGGGGCGAGAGCACAGGGGAGAGGCAGAGAACACAGGGAGGAAGAGGAGAGCACAGGGGGGCAGCGGAGAGCATGGGGGGAGGTGGAGAGCCCAGGGAGGACAATGGAGAGCATGGGGGATGTGGACAGCACAGGAGGGCTGGCGGAGAGCATGGGGTGATGGGAAGACCGGAAGAGCACAGGGGGTAGTGGCGGAGAGCATAGGGGGAGGTGGAGAGCATGGGGGGAGCAACGGAGAGCATGGGGAATGTGAAGAGCACAGGGGGAAGCGGAGAGCGTGGGGGTAATGTGGAGAGCACGGGGGGGGGGGTGGCAGAGAGCACGGGGGTGGCAGAGAGCATTGGGGAGGTGGACAGCATGGGGGGAGGTGGACAGCATGGGGGGGAGGTGGAGAGCATGGGGGGGAGGTTGAGAGTTTGAGGGGGTGGCAGAGAGCATGGGGGGGAGGTGGAGCGTATGGGGGGAAGGTGGAGAGTATGGGGGGTGGCAGAGAGCATGGAGGGAGGTGGAAAGCATCGGGGGGGAGGTGGAGAGTATGGGGGGGTGGCAGAGAGCATGGGGGGAGGTGGAGACTATGAGGGGGTGGCAGAGAGCATGGGGGGGAGGTGGAGCGTATGGGGGGAGGTGGAGAGTATGGGGGAGGTGGAGAGTATGGGGGGGTGGCAGAGAGCATGGGGGGGTGGCAGAGAGCATGGGGGGAGGTGGAGACTATGAGGGGGTGGCAGAGAGCATGGGGGGGAGGTGGAGCTTATGGGGGGAGGTGGAGAGCATGGGGGGTGGCGGAGAGCATGGGGGGTGGCAGAGAGCATGGGGAGTGGCAGAGAGCATGGGGGGGAGGTGGAGAGCATGGGGGGGAGGTGGAGAGCATGGGGGGGAGGTGGAGAGCATGGGGGGGAGGTGGAGACTATGAGGGGGTGGCAGAGAGCATGGGGGGAGGTGGAGCGTATGGGGGGAGGTGGAGCGTATGGGGGGTAGGTGGAGCGTATGGGGGGTAGGTGGAGCGTATGGGGGGTGGCAGAGAGCATGGGGGAAGGTGGAGAGCATGGGGGAAGGTGGAGACTATGAGGGGGTGGCAGAGAGCATTGGGGGGAGGTGGAGCGTATGGGGGGAGGTGGAGAGCATGGGGGGAGGTGGAGAGCATGGGGGGAGCAACGGAGAGCATGGGGAATGTGAAGAGCACAGGGGGAAGCGGAGAGCGTGGGGGTAATGTGGAGAGCACGGGGGGTGGCAGAGAGCACGGGGGGTGGCAGAGAGCATTGGAGAGGTGGAGAGCATGGGGGGGAGGTGGACAGCATGGGGGGAGGTGGAGAGCATGGGGGGGAGGTGGAGAGCATGGGGGGGAGGTGGAGAGTATGGGGGAGGTGGAGAGTTTGAGGGGGTGGCAGAGAGCATGGGGGGAGGTGGAGCGTATGGGGGGAAGGTGGAGAGTATGGGGGGGTGGCAGAGAGCATGGAGGGAGGTGGAGAGCATCGGGGGGAGGTGGAGAGTATGGGGGGTGGCAGAGAGCATGGGGGGAGGTGGAGACTATGAGGGGGTGGCAGAGAGCATGGGGGGAGGTGGAGCGTATGGGGGGAGGTGGAGAGTATGGGGGGGTGGCAGAGAGCATGGGGGGAGGTGGAGACTATGAGGGGGTGGCAGAAAGCATGGGGGGTCGGTGGAGCGTATGGGGGGAGGTGGAGAGCATGGGGGGTGGCAGAGAGCTTGGGGGGTGGCAGAGAGCATGGGGGGGAGGTGGAGAGCATGGGGGGGAGGTGGAGATTATGAGGGGGTGGCAGAGAGCATGGGGGGAGGTGGAGCGTATGGGGGGAGGTGGAGCGTATGGGGGGAGGTGGAGCGTATGGGGGGTAGGTGGAGCGTATGGGGGGTGGCAGAGAGCATGGGGGAAGGTGGAGACTATGAGGGGGTGGCAGAGAGCATGGGGGGGAGGTGGAGCGTATGGGGGGAGGTGGAGAGTATGGGGGGGTAGGTGGAGCGTATGGGGGGAGGTGGAGAGTATAGGGGGTGGTAGAGAGCATGGGGGGTGGCAGAGAGCATGGGGGGTGGCAGAGAGCATGGGGGGTGGCAGAGAGCATGGGGGGCGGCAGAGAGCATGGGGGGCGGCAGAGAGCATGGGGGGGAGGTGGAGCGTATGGTGGGAAGGTGGAGTGTATGGGGGGAAGGTGGAGCGTATGGGGGGAGGTGGAGAGTATGGGGGGTGGCAGAGAGCATGGGGGAAGGTGGAGACTATGAGGGGGTGGCAGAGAGCATGGGGGGAGGTGGAGCGTATGGGGGGTGGCAGAGAGCATGGGGGGAAGGTGGAGAGCATGGGGGGTGGCAGAGAGCATGGGGGGTGGCAGAGAGCATGGGGGGTGGCAGAGAGTATGGGGGGTGGCAGAGAGTATGGGGGTGGCGGAGAGCATGGGGGGTGGCGGAGAGCATGGGGGGTGGCGGAGAGCATGGGGGGTGGCTGAGAGCATGTGGGGTGGCGGAGAGCATGTGGGGTGGCGGAGAGCATGGGGGGGTGGCAGAGAGCATGGGGGTGGCAGAGAGCATGGGGGGAGGCGGAGAGTATGGGGGTGGCAGAGAGCATGGGGGGAGGTGGAGAGTATGGGTGGCAGAGAGCATGGGGGGTGGCGGAGAGCATGTGGGGTGGCAGAGAGCATGTGGGGTGGCAGAGAGCATGGGGGGAGGTGGAGAGTATGGGTGGCAGAGAGCATGGGGGGAGGTGGAGAGCATGGGGGGTGGCAGAGAGCATGGGGGTGGCAGAGAGCATGGGGGGGAGGTGGAGAGCATGTGGGGTGGCAGAGAGCATGGGGGGGAGGTGGAGAGCATGTGGGGTGGCAGAGAGCATGGGGGGGGGCAGAGAGCATGGGGGGAGGTGGAGAGTATGAGGGGGTGGCAGAGAGCATGGGGGGAGGCGGAGAGTATGGGGGTGGCAGAAAGCATGGGGGGTGGCAGAGAGCATGGGGGGAGGTGGAGAGTATGGGTGGCAGAGAGCATGGGGGAGGTGGAGAGTATTGGGGGGAGGTGGAGAGTATGGGGGGTGGCGGAGAGCATGGGGGGTGGCGGAGAGCATGGGGGGAGGCGGAGAGCATGGGGGAGGCAGAGAGCATGGGGGGAGGTGGAGAGCATGGGGGGTGGCGGAGAGCATGGGGGGTGGCGGAGAGCATGGGGGGTGGCAGACAGCATGGGGGGTGGCAGAGTGCATGGGGGGTGGCAGACAGCATGGGGGGTGGCAGAGAGCATGGGGGGTGGCAGAGTGCATGGGGGGTGGCAGACAGCATGGGGGGTGGCAGACAGCATGGGGGTGGCAGACAGCATGGGGGGTGGCAGACAGCATGGGGGGTGGCAGAGAGCATGGGGGGAGGCAGACAGCATGGGGGGTGGCAGAGAGCATGGGGGGAGGTGGAGAGTATGGGGGGTGGCAGAGAGCATGGGGGTGATGTGGAGAGCACGGGGTTGGCAGAGAGTATGGGTGCGGTGGAGAGCCCTGCGGGAGCAGCAGAGAGAAGCAGGATAGGAGGATCGGTGGGGGTGGCTACATATAGAAGAATCATTTTCTCCATCTTCCTCCTGCAGTCTCGGAATGCCTGCTTCTCCTCTACCTCTCACAGGCATTCCGATACTGCAGGAGGAAGATGGAGAAAATAATTGTTCTATATGTAGCCACCCCCACCGATCCTCCTATCTAGTTCACAGGGGAGGCTGAACTTACGTTTTCTGTTCCGGCACCTCTCGACATAACACCGGCTCCAAGGTGTCTGCTCTGGCTCCTCCCCCCGGCACTGACGGCTGACCTATACGTGCGGCCGTGCAGCCGTGGTGAGGCCGAAGGCGTCTCATTTAGCTCCTCCCCCCGGCGCCGATGGCTGAGCTCCGGGCAGCCGCGGAGAGGCTGGATGAGCGGCACAAGCTCAAGCCTCGGGCCATGCAAGGACTTGCAGCCTGGCGGCCCCAGCGGCCGCGGCCCACCGGGCAAATGCCCGGTTTGCCCTATGGCCAATCCGGGCCTGACGAGTAGATAGAAGATATGAGATGCCTCTCTTAATTCTGGTTCCTGTGTACTTTCCTTTTGTGAGCTGACCAGCATCACTCTGAATAATGCTGTGGATAAAAGATTCCAAAGCCCCAGGCCTTCACCGCCTAATTCCTTGACTCTTGCAATCTATCCCTGTCAGTTCTGAAAAGTACTTCTCACTAGGTCCTTGGACTTATAGCAAGTTTACAGATAAGCACCACTGGGTTGCACTCCCTCTGCTCACTCCCAATCAACAGTCCATGTTACTCACAGAAAGTCAATTCCCAGTTTCCTCCGTCCGCTTTGCTCCTACTTCCTCCTCCTTATGGTCCGGCGCATCCCTAGCTGGGACGCCCGGTTTCTCCTCTGGTCTACATGGCGATGTCTGCTCCTGCTATCCAGCAGTGGGGTCTCTGAACCACCCAGGCCTTCAAACCTCCTCCTGCTGCACTTTTACATGGTTCCAACTCCTCAATCTCCTCTCTGGAAGCATGTGACCCCCAGCTTAAATGCGAGTCCTGCCCCTGCCAATAAAATTTAATGATTGGTCCAGAGCTCTCCACATAAGCTGCCTGCCACTCAGGTGGCCACACCCCTCTCTATTCTAACACTCCCACCCACAAATAAACAACCAGGCCTAAGGAAAAAATACAAAGCCTAGGCCAAATTTACCTGTCACTAATATCAGAACACACTAAGCACCCACCTGAATGGGGTGGGCGCTACATATACATTCTAAAAGTGGTGTGTACTGTTAACACTTACTGTGAAGTGCTCTTTCCCCCTGTATCCTGCTCTTGTGGGTTTGTGTGTCTTCTGAGAGCAGTGCCGGCTGGACTGGGTGCATGCGCATTAGGATCTGCATGTTGAGCGCTGTGGTGGATAGCCTCGGATGTGCTGCCAGGATCCGAGCAGCTAGGATTAACATCCACGGCTCCCCCTTCCCCTGTCGGGATCTTGAGGTGGTTATAGGAGTGCTGCCACAGTGAAATCCTTATGCTGTATCTATCTTCACACAATGTGAGTTTGACCATTGTAGTGTTTTTAACTTTACCATATTAAAGCCGAGTTACACTATGGCGGCTTTGTGCTCTCTTCTCTTGTGTTTTGTCTAGATGTGTTCCTGCCACCCAGAGGATCCATAGAGAGCAGCAGCACCCTTTGACTTGTCTAATTATCACCAATAGCCAGCTGGAGGGCTATACTAGAATACAAGAAGGCAACTCGGGCAGGCATGTAATGTGAAGGCAACTATGGCAGGCAGGCATTATATGCCTGCCTGCCTGAGTTGTCTTCTTGTATTCTATGCATGTACCTTTGGATTTACCATGTGTTGAGACTACAAGATCCAACCATCTACTATCCAAGTGAAGTGGTACTGTGGTGCTGTGGATGTATTATGCCTGTCTGACCACCTGTAATTCAGTGGTCCATTCTCTTTGGTAAGAGACCCGGTGTGTTGGTGTTCGGTGGATTTATATCTCATAGTCACCTTATTGTGTCCCTGTTTACACCGTGGGTGGTTCCAGTTCTTTTCCATGAACAAGGACTTTGTTTCAACACAATGGATTCTTATGCCCCGTACACACGATCGGACATTCTGACAACAAAATCCATGGATTTTTTCCGACGGATGTTGGCTCAAACTTGTCACACAAATCTTGTCGGAAATTCCGAACGTCCAGAACACAGTGACGTACAACACGTACAACGACACTAGAAAAGGTAAGTTCAATAGCCAGTGCTCCACCCTTTGGGTTCCTTCTGCTAATCTCGTGTGGGACTCATCTCCTGCACCCCCTATAGGGCCAGCCTTAAAGATTGGGCACAACCCATCTACCACAAACAATATCGTATGAAAAGAAGCAAAAATACTCTTGCGCACAGGTGTATTGGCTAAAGAGTCCCAAGGGTTCAAGAAGGACTATGGATTTCGGCCTTGCTGCTCTTAAGGATGGGATTTGTCCTAATGTTAAATGAAAAGAAAGAAAAAGAGCGCACCAGCCTAGTGCATTATCCTTGACAGATTTATTAATTAAAAACAAGATAAAAACTACTCACAAAGGTCGAAGAAAAAAATCGCATAGTATATGGCACAGAGGCAAATAATCCAGTGGTAGCAGTTTTCCAGGTCCCAGGAAGGAGGCGTACGGACTACTGCTGGCTAACGCGTTTCAAAGGTTACCCTTCTTCATCAGAGCCTTAATAGTGTTGGTCTCCTGCTGGCTTTTTATACATGTGTCCAACTAGACAAGACTGGTCGGGTTGGTTCTAAGGCTCCTCCCTTGATTAATGGGCGGTCCTCTAGGAAGGGTGGGTCTTGGCTATGTTGTCATTATTAAAGGGCCATAGTATATTAATTTATTTATTTTTAATTTTAAATGTTTATTAAAGAAACTTGTTATGTATAATAAGATTTTAGTTAAACTTGTAATTTCTAGTTCCTAGTTCTAGCTCTAATATTTAATTTTAATTATTAGTTTTTAGTTTTTGATTTTTAATTTTAATTTTTACTTTTTAATTTTTACTTTTTATGTATATGTAGTCAGAAGTACAAACATCCCACAACAGACAGACTGAAAAGGCCATGCCAATAGTTTTATAAAGATGAGCCAAGGCATCTCAGAGGATATGCTCATCTCCCCTCTCATCAATACATTACATACATCAGAGGACATTGAACATTGCTTAGGGGTTTAAGAGGGGAGATGAGCATATCCTCTGAGATGCCTTGACTCATCTATATCTATATAAAACTATTGGCATGGCCTTTTCAGTCTGTCTGTTGTGGGATGTTTGTACTTCCGACTACATATACATAAAAAGTAAAAACTAAAAAGTAAAAATTAAAATTAAAATTAAAAATCAAAAACTAAAAACTAATAATTAAAATTAAATATTAGAGCTAGAACTAGGAACTAGAAATTACAAGTTTAACTAAAATCTTATTACAAATTTGTGGTGTATGTCATTACATGCACCAGCTGCCAGGTACAATATGTTGGACGCACAACACGACGTCTCAGGGATAGGCTACATGATCACCTGTATAATATTGAGAAAGAGATTTTAACAAATGTATCAAAACACTGGATTTTCACACACCACAAAAACACCTCCAGTTTAGTTATCCAGGGGATTGAGAAAATCAGGACACCAGTGAGGGGAGGAGACAGATTCCAGATTTTGTGTAAACGAGAAGTCCTTTGGATATTCTCATTAGACACTAGAATCCCACGGGGGTTAAACTTTGAGTGGGATGTTTCACATTTTTACGAATAATATTTCTGAAAGACATGTCCAGCAATATATCTATACCCCTGTCCTCTCACCTCTCCCTCTAGCCATCCATTTATCCACCAACCTTTATCCACCAACCTCTATCAAAAAAATCGCATAAGAGCTTAAATTGCAACTATCCAAGAGCTTGGCTACATATAGTCTGGCTGAAATATTCCTTCTTTTCCTCTCTTCAAAACAGAACCTTGATGAGGTTCTTGTCTTTATTTCTTTACATCGATGGACGATTGGGGATATATCTATACATTCATACCAAAAGGACATTATGGGTTATATTTACTAACTTTTGGTTTGTCTGTTTAGTTAGTTATTTATTCTTCATCTCCAATCAGACACCAATGTCCAACGGTTGCTGTAAGCAAGCTACAACACCTAATTTATAGGAATAGCCCTCACGATTTTGAACGCATAAGTCCATTTTTCACCTTTAGGGGGCCTATATACACACCATCCTAAACCAGGGGTTGCAGCGAGCAAGGAGATACACCGTCCACATGTCTGTCTTGTCACTCATCCACTTGAATTGGTATTTACTTAGAAATATGTTTATTTTAAGTGCCATACTCCGGGTGGATGAGGGGGACGATAACACATTTAGACGTAACATTTATCTTCTTTATCTCATATAGTTCTGCCCATACACATGAAGACGGTACACCAAGAGATGAGATTGCTTTAAAACAACACGCTTAGTAAACGCCCATTTTTTTCGTTTAACCACAGTGAATGTTATCAGGTGGATAAGCATATGCTTTCAAAGACATATATTTTTGAGAGTTTGAGCCACAGAATTATTGGTGTATGATATGTTTTATTACCATTTATTTCCTGTATGCGTAACACAAGCTCGACAGGTATATGTGTAGGAGATTGCATGGGAAACATACACTTAGACCATTTATTGATTGTGTTTTTTAGTCAAGCCACAAACACATGGTTTAGTTTCCACTTTGTTTCATTTTATATATATTCTATATATACTTTCACGATGATAGATATATATATATATATATATACACATGCCCCCTTCACGTTTTATGTTGATCTCCACTTTATTTTTCATTTTCACCTTTTATATTTATGATACACATAAATGCACATATACATGCATTTATAAAAAAAATTTTTTTTTTTTTTTTTCTCCTTGTGGAGTTCAGATCACTAAAAAAGCACCCACACACCATATATGCATACACTTTGTTTGCATCTCAAATCTGGTAGAGTTCACATAAAGTCATGAAATTTGAAAGTCATGCAAACACTGTCACAGATCCTCACATGTAAGACTTTATCGTTTACAAAACACAGTGGTTTTTCATAGTGTTTCCTCATAATAACCTTTACAATATTCTCATTTATATATCAAAAAATGTTTTTGTAAACTGAGCAGACATATGATATCTTTCACACTATGCCGTGGCTGCTGGGCCACATGGCTCATATATACCTGCATTCATTTATATAATGGTTTACATGTTTATACGTCTAAGCGCTAGTTTTAGCACCTATCTCAGTCCCGTGGAAAGAAAGGAAACTATATCTTCCTAACTTTCCTTCTTCAAAAGACTTTTAAAAGCAATATATACTTTTTATTTATGGATATTTTTTGTATTGTCTATAGAAACATCTTGTCTGCACATTCACGTCTTCAATAAACACTCCACCATAAAACACACACCCAATTAACTCTATGTTAAGAGGCCATACAATCTAACGATCAGCTGTTCAGAGTTATACAATCAGTATGGGGTCATGTGTGAGGCGTATAATGTGTATATAAGTGACTTTCATTGTTGTACAAACCAGCTATGAGTAAGCGCTCTATGGGAGCGTGAAACGCGTCAGCGGTTATGCTGTATCACTTCAACAGAGCAATGTACGCATTTTATACCATGTCATTTTTTCAATAAAGAAGATTTTACCTTTATTATTCCAATCCGGAGTGCGGCAGTCCAGATTTTTCATTGCACCTATACCATTGTAGTCTACTCAGTGGCCCTCCAGGCAACCTTGCAGTCCTGGACTCCCCACCGTGGTTCACTAAATTTTCCCCCTGAAGTAGATACGGAAGTTCCCTGTATTGATACGTGTTGGGGAGGGGACAGGACAGACGTTCAGCAGGTGACCTGTCAGGAAAGAACCCCATACCATCCCAGTGGCAGAATTACCAGGGTCACAACAGTCGCACTTGCGATGGAGCCCTGGCATTCTGTCACTGTGGGGGGGCCCCAGCGGGGTTGCTATTCACAGGGCTCTGAGCGGAGAGCGTGTCTCTCAGGTAACAGCAGCACAGAGACACCAGCATTGACAGTTTTATATGCCTCTCCGACAGAGACCATCCGGTCTGTCCTCTCTCGCACGGGATGATACAGGACACACAGCTGATCCCTCCCTTCTCCCCCCTCCCCTCTCCTGTGTGCTCCGCGGGCAATCAAGTGTGAAGCTAACAAACTCACATTTCCTGCGGAGCACACAGGAGAGGGGAGGGGGGAGAAGGGAGAGATCAGCTGTGTGTCCTGTATCATCCCGTACGAGAGAGGACAGACCAGCCATCGGAGAGGGATATAAAACTGTCAATGCCGGTATCTCTGTACTGCTGTTACCTGAGAGACACACTCTCCGCTCAGAGCCGTGCTGTCCTGAGAAGACAGAGGACTCTGATAGGAGGCACTGATAGGGACATTGATAGAGGACACTGATGGGCAGTGATAGGGGGCACTGATAGAGGACACTTATGGGCACTGATAGGGGCACTGATAGGCACTTATAGGGGACGCTGATAGGGGAAATTAATAGGGGGGCACTGATGGAAGACACTGATGGGCACTGATAGGGGGCACTGATAGAAGGCACTTAGAGGGGGCGCTGATAGAAGGCACTGATGAGGGGGCGCTGATAGGGGACACTGATAGAAGGTGCTGATAGGGGACGCTGATAGGGGGCACCGATGGGAGGCACTGATAGGATTTACTGATGAGCACTGAAGGGAGGCACTGATAGAGGGCACTGAGAAGGCACTAGGGGCACTGTTAGGGGACACTGAGAAGGCCCTAGGGGGCACTGAGATGGCACTAGGGAGCACTGATAGGGGGCACTGAGAAGGCACTAGGGGGCACTAATAGGGGGCATTGAGAAGGCACTAGGGGGCACTGATAGGGGCAACTGATAAGGCACTTATAGGGGGCGCTGATAGAAGGCACTGATGGGGGGGCACTGATAGGGGCCACTGATAGAAGGTGCTGATAGGGGACGCTGATAGGGGCACCGATGGGAGGCACTGATAGGATTTACTGATGAGCACTGAAGGGAGGCACTGATAGGGGGCACTGAGAAGGCACTAGGGGGCACTGATAGGGGGCACTGAGAAGGCACTAGGGAGCACTGATAGGGGGCTCTGAGATGGCACTAGGGGGCACTGATAGGGGGCACTGAGAAGGCACTAGGGGGTACTGATAGGGGACACTGAGAAGGCACTAGGGGGCACTGATAGGGCACTAGGAGGCACTGATAGGGGGCATTGAGAAGGCACTAGGGGGCACTGATAGGGGGCATTTAGAAGGCACTAGGGGGCACTGATAGGGGGCACTGATAAGGCACTAGGGGGCACTGAGATGGGCACCGATGGGAGGCACTGGTGGGCACTGATAGGAGGCACTGATAGGAGGCATTGATGGGCACTTATAGGCTGCACTGATGGGCACTGAAGAACACTGATAGGCAGAACTCAGGCAGTATTGATGGGCAGCATTGAAGAGTACTGATAGGTGGCACGGATGGACGCTGTTAGGCAGCATTAATGAGCACTGATAGGTGGTGCTGGTAGGCAGATTTGATGGGCACTAATAGGCAGCATTAATGAGCACTGATAGGTAACACTAGTAGGCGGCATTGATGGGCACTGATTATCAGTGTAAACAATTTTCTGACATTCTTGACAGTTAATGGCAGTCCTTTCCTAACACAGACACAGTGTGGGAGGAAAGGGCTGCGGATAACCGGCAAGTCTGTTTACATGTGATCAGCTGACATCACATGGTAAAGGGCCACTGTGATTGCGCTGGATGCAGCAATCTTCGATAGTGCATGGCGAGTGTCCTGTACATAAGATCTGAGATTGGATTCCCTCCTCAAGGAGATGGTTACCAAATACACCCCAACTCTCTATAAAGGTCCCTTGATTGCCGAGACAATTGGCCTACCAGGCGATTTTTCGGGACATTTGTGCACTTTTGGAATGATATAAAAGGTGGGCACATTAAACTCCTTTAGAAACAGGTGTTCAAACTCCCGTTGGCTAAGTATATCTGCCTCCTTTGCTTCAGTAAGAATGCCATTCAGCTTCTGTACCACTTTGGGGAAAGGGTCCCGATCAAGTTTCCTGTATGTTGAGGGGTCCCCTAATAGTCGTTTTGCTTCTGTCTCACAGAAATTGTCATCCATCAGGATGACATTTCCCCCTTTGTCACTCTTCTCAAACACAATATTCTTAGCCTTCCTCAGTTCCATCAGAGTCGCTCGCTGTTGCTGGAGTAGGTCCACTGATGCATGCGCTGGGCCCAGACTGCCATGGTGACACCCAAACGTGCAAGTATCTCTGTCTTCAGAGTCTCATAATCCTGGGACTTATCCGATTCCAGGTCAAAAATGGCTTTTTGAGGTTCCCGTCAGAAATGGGGCCAATAGACCCGCCCACTGTTCTTTTGGCCATCCTTCGCGGACAGTGACTCTCTCGAAAGTCGCAAGGTATGCCTCAACATTATCGGCAGGTGTCATCTTCTGCAGGTGGTAGGAGGCACGTACCATCTTTGGTTCCACTGGCACAGGAGGTGTGAACCCCTTTTTCAATTCCAGCAGAGCCTATGTGAACTGCTGGTTCATCTCCTGCTGGGCTGCCTGTTGTGCTGCAGCGGCCTCCCGTTGTGCTGCAGCGGCCACTGCGACTTGGCGGTTGGTTTCCCTCTGAGCTGCATTGGCCTGTAGCAAGGCCTTTAACATTTCCTCCATCTTCAGAAAGTGCCCGCTGAGTCCACCACGTGTGGGAGATTAGCCCGTGGGGATCACCTTTTCTCGAAATGAAGGTCAGCGTGCAGGCAGTTTCTTTAAAATCTGGCGCGTTGCCAGCTTTTTTTTACAAGTGGTTTGCAAAGTCATAAAAATAAACAAAAACAGTAAAGTAAATCCTTGCCGTCCGGAGCTAAACTAAACAGTAGACTCCTCTCTATACAGTGTGGAGCCAGTCCCCGTCACCCACAAAACATGTGGTAAAGCAAACCTTCTTTTTCCTTGTCAAAAGAAGTTTATTGAGTATACAATATTATAAAGATACATAAAGTAAGTTTACAAGGATCTATAAAGTAAGCTCATTGTTTTACAGTAGGGTTTATATAGGTAAATATCATGAAATTTCAAATATTAAACATTGGGTTCACGTAAACCTAAATTAAAGATATATATCATTTCCTTAGTCGCTTTTGTAGGTATTTAAATGATTTATACCTACTATACATATTGTTTACAGGTAGAGTGTATATAGGTCAAATAAATTCTGATAATGAGCTTTAATCGTAAGGTGGAGAAAAGGAAAGAGAAAGAAGAAAAAGGGTAGAAAGGTAGAGGTATGGTCCACAAGGTTGTCCCGCTCGTCAGTTTATTATTCTTTTTAGTTCTCTTTGAAGCCTTAAAATGGGTGTCTCTGTAAGTCATTTAATCTGTTACCATGGCAACAGGACAGAATCATTGAAGTTTGACAGGAACTGTTGTTTTATCCAAGGATGCCAAAGTTTTTCAAATTGTGGAATTTGATTTTGATCGATGGCTACCATCTTAGCATGGGACATTGTATTATTCATTCGGTGAATTGTTTCTGCTAGTACCAATGTAGGAGATTTCCATGCCTTGGCCACTGTTTGTTTTGCAGCCGTTATTAGTTGGATCATAAGTTTGAATTGAGAGAGTGTTAACCATTCCGGTTTTAGATTAAGTAAAGTTATATATGGATCTGGTTGTATTATTTTTTTAAATATTTTAGATGCAATCACGAAGACTTCCTTCCAGAAGGTTTGGATTACTGGGCACGTCCACCATATGTGTAAATGTGTGCCTATTTCTGGGCATCCTCGAAAACAAAGAGCTGAGGTATTAGGTGAATATTTTGCCACTCTAGCGGGTACAAGGTACCAGCGAGTTAGGACTTTATAATTTGTCTCCAGTGCTAAGATGTTGGGTGAAGATGACTTAGATGTGAGCCATATGTTAGACCAGTCCGTGTCTTCTAAAGTTCGTCCCAGGTCCTCCTCCCACCTCTGAACGTAAGAGGGTCTATTAAGATTTGCTACTCCATATAATTGATTATAAAGTGATGAAATTGTACCTTTAGCAAATGGATCTTTTGTACAGATTGATTCAAAAATGGATAATTGGGATAATGGTGTATCCCCCTTTAGGAATGGTGTATAGAAATTTTTGATTTGGAGATATCTAAATATCTCAGAGTTTGGTAGATCATATTTTTCTCTAAGCGATGGGAATGAAAGGAATGATTTAGATGCTATGAAGTCATTTAGTGTCTGAATGCCTGATGTTGTCCAAGCTTTAAAATAATTTGGGTAGATCCATGCCGGATAAAGGGCCGGATTTCTGATAAAAGAAAGGAGAGGATTGTGTGGAGATTGTAACTGATATTTGGTTTTTAGTTTATCCCAGAGAGATAAGAAGTGTTTAGTTATGGGATTATGAATTTTAAAGCGGTCAAGCCATAATAAGTTTGATATTAATAGAGGGTCATTTTCTGAAGCCTCTATAAATACCCATAATGGGATTTCCTGTTTTGCATGGTATTTGGACAGACTGGCCAAATGTGCTGCTCTGTAGTAGTTAGTAAAATTAGGGTATCCCAGGCCTCCTTTATTTTTGGGAAGATGTAGTGTGTGTATAGGTATACATGGTTTAGAAGAGCCCTATATAAACGAAGTTGCTCTTTTTTGTACTATTCTCAAAAAATAGGAAGGAATTGGAATAGGGAGGACTCTGAATAGATAAAGCAATTTGGGTAGAATAGTCATTTTGATTGCATTAATCTTCCCTATCCAGGATAAAGGAAGTTGCGACCATTGTTTTATTAGATTTGTGATCTGTCTTAATACAGGAGGATAATTGGTTGAGAATAAGTCAGAATGAGATGCTGTTAAATGAATTCCAAGATATGGGATTGATTTTCCTGCCCATGTGAATGGGAGTGCAGCCCTAGCCGGGATCAATTCCATGTTTGTGAGTGAAATATTAAGCACTAGGCATTTCTTAGGATTAATCATAAGGCCGGATAGGGCTGCAAATCCATCAAGAGCTGGTATTAAGTTAGAACCAGAGACCTGTGGTGATGATAGAAAAAGTAATATATCGTCTGCAAATATACATAATTTGTGTGTAATACCTCCTACTTCAATGCCAGTTATAGTTTGGTTTGTTCTGATGTATTGGGCCATGGGTTTGAGTATAAGGGCAAATAATAAGGGAGATAATGGGCAACCCTGTCGGGTACCTCTTTCGATATTAAAGGCATCAGATTTGTATCCAGCATATTTTATATAGGCTTTGGGTTTATTATATAATGCTTTGATCCATGTTAAAAAGTGGGGTCCAAAACCCCATTTTTGTAATGAATATTGCATATATTGCCAGGATACTGTGTCAAATTCCCTCTTAATATCGAGAGATAGAAAACATAAAGGGATTTTCCGTTTTTTAGCAATATGTGCCAATAACACTGCCCTGCGTATATTATCGCCTGCCTGTCTATTTGGCATGAAGCCTACTTGATCTCTATGTATTAATTTTCCTATAATGCTATTGAGGCGTTTTGCTATTATTTTTGCTAATAATTTAATATCAAGGTTTAACAGAGAGATAGGCCGATAATTCACACAGGAAGTATCATCAGAAAGGGGTTTTGGGATCATACAAACAATTGCCATTAGTGTTTCTTGCCGAAAAGAATGTCCATCTAGAAGTTTGTTAAAAGTTTCAGTGAGAATGGGAGAGAGTATTTCTGAGAATGTTTTATAGTATAAAGCCGAGTAGCCGTCTGGGCCTGGTCTTTTGTTAAGTTTTAGATCTTTTATGGCGTTAGCAACTTCATCTATAGTTATAGGCTCATCCAAACTGCTTTTTTGATTCTGAGATAACTCAGGTAAGGTTATTTTTGAGAAGAAGGATTCAGCCTCTGTAGGATTAAATTCATTGTTTGTCTTGTATAAAGTTGCGAGATGTGAGTGAAATTTATGGACTATTTTAACTGGATTACAAATATAAACATTTTTTGATAATTTCAAACGTATTGGTTTGAAAGATTTGATAGTTGAATTTAATGCCCGAGCCAAATATGTACCTGGTTTGTTTGTATTCATGTAGAAATTGTGTTTGGAGCGTTTGAGGGATTTATCAACTGACTCAGTGAGAAATAGATCGTATTCCAATCTAGATTTTTCCAGATGAGATTTTGTACTCTGAGATGGATTATCTTGGAATGATATGTAGGCTGCATTAAAATTGAGTTCTAGTTTTTTTGCTAGATTTTTGCGTTCCCGTTTAAATAGTGCCATTTGTCTTTGTATTGTACCACGCAAGACAGGCTTATGAGCTTCCCACAGTGTTATTGGGGAGATGTCTGTTGTATTATTAATTGATATGTATTCCTTTAAAGCTTGTTCTTTTTTCTTTTTTTTATCCACTTCAGCGAAAGTTTTCCGAGAGACATTATTTCAACTTTATGTGTCAAACTTTATCTCTTCTCCTTTTTCACATCATTGTGGATTGTTTCCGTCACATCTTTATTATTTTTCCCTTCTAGGATATTCTTAAATATTTTTAAAAACCGGCGACAAAACGCCTTCTATAATTATAAACCCTATTATTATCTTAGTCTCTCTCAGTCCCTCTTATTTCCCCACGCCCCCCCTCCCCCTCGTCCCCCCCTCCCCCTCCCCTGTGTCTGGTCCGTTCCTTTATGTTATTTATTTATCCACTTGGCTCTGCACCTGTTCTTTCTTTTATCCTATCTAAATAAATATCCGAGACTTTGTAGTTTTTCCAACTTTCCCATCTACTATTATCCCCTTTCTCTCCTCCTTCCATTTTGTAGTGATAATCTATTTCCTTTAGCCAGTTTCTAATGTCTGGTTTTCCACTTTTTAGCCAATTCTTGGGAATTAAGGCCTTGGCCGCATTCAGGAGGTTAGGTATTATTGATTTTCTATATTGTTTCTTAGGTTTATTTTAGATTTGGAAGAGGCAAGTCCAAATATTTTGTTCTATTTCTTCTCCAGTTATTTCCTTTATGTTATTTAACACTTCCTTCCAGTACTCCATTATTATTGGGCATTCCCACCATATGTGTGTGATCGTTGCTATTTGGCCACATTTTCTCCAACACAAGGAGGTTCTATCTTGATGGAATCTGTGTATTCTTACTGGGGTCATATACCATCTTGATACTAGTTTATAATTCATTTCTATGGTCTTCATGTCCCAAGCCTTATTATATCCCATTTCTATCATTTTTTCCACTTTTTGGTTATCTATTTTTAAATTCATTTCTTTTTCCCATTGATTTATATATTCTGGTCTTTCTTGTGCTTCCAAATCTGTCAGTATACTATAAATTTTTGATGTTCCGTTTTTTAATGGTGTTTCATTGCTACATAGCTTTTCCAGTGCAGTTAATT
This sequence comes from Lithobates septentrionalis, assembly GCA_037952835.1. Taxonomy (NCBI): domain Eukaryota; kingdom Metazoa; phylum Chordata; class Amphibia; order Anura; family Ranidae; genus Lithobates; species Lithobates septentrionalis. Next base: position 3,174,119 of record JBBDGP010000536.1, on the reverse strand, counting down.
TTGTTTCATCTCTCAGTGGGTGTGGTATTGTGCTTACTAGGTGCCTTATTTGAGTATAATTCCATTCATTCATCTTCCATCCATTCCTTTCCTCTATTTCTACTCGTGTTCTTATTTTGCCATTTCTAGTGATATCTTTCAGTCGTGGGTTACCTATTCCTTGGATTTCAAATATTTCCCTCCCAGGGGTGAAGAGATTCGATCCTGTGAGTGCTAATAGTGGTGAATTATATTTCCATTCATTCTTTAAGTGAATGGTGTCCCAAATTTTAAATACATTTTTTGTTATTTCGTGCTTTAAAGCTTGTTCAATGGCCCTCTGATGTAGTGGGTGTTTGAGCATTATGTCCGGTAAGTACCACGTTGGGTCATGCGCTTTTGGTATGGCTGAGGCTATAGTAGTGTATACTGCATTATGGTCAGACCACGGAATCGGAATTATATCTGATGCAATAATTTCTGGTATCATTCCTATTGTTAGAAAAATATGATCTTTTCTGGTGAAGGTTTGATGAGGGTGCGAGAAATAAGTGAATTTCTTTTTCATTGGGTTACTTTCTCTCCACGAATCTACCAGATTGTATTTGGAAAGAAGTTGAGAAAAAGGTAATCTAGAGGTTATTTTGGATGGTGTAAAAGGTGATTTATCTAGAAATGGGAGGAGGACCTGGTTCGAATCCCCACACATTATCACTGTTCCTATTTTGTGTGTATTAATCACTTGTAATATATGTGAGAGGAATGGTGTAGGTTGTTTGTTAGGAGCATAGTAGGAAATCACCGTGATTGCTGTATCCATTATATAACCCATGAGTATCAGGTATCTACCTTCTGGGTCTTTAATTTCTGATGATAAGGTGAATGGTGTGGATCGGTGAAATGCAATTAGAGTTCCCCTTTGCTTGGTACAGGCAGAAGCCGTGTAAATTTGTTGATAAAAAGGAGACATATATTTTGGAGTAGAATCTTTGGTGAAGTGTGTTTCTTGGAGGCATACTATGTGAGCCTTCTTGTTATGGAAAATACGGAAGGCTTTGGTCCTTTTTTGAGGGACATTTATTCCCTGAACATTCAGGGAAAGTATATTCAGTGATGCCATGGCAACAGATCAAATAGTTTTGACTTACTTTTTGTTATGCAGAGCTGACTGCGCAGATCAACCTGTGTGGACTGAAGAGATGAAAAGATAGAAAAGAAACCAGTGAATTCTGGAGTAGAGAGTAAACAAAAAACATATGAGATTAGATGATACATTGTATAAATTATTTTTTGCAAGTAATCACAATTTACCCGTGAAAGAGAATAAATATCTCTCTCAGGGGAATAAGTGCCTTCGTCACACTCCCACATAATATGGTTGGGAGAATGAGGAGGGCTAATGGGGGTACACGGATCTTCCGCTTACAGGAGAGAAGTGCTATGTCAAAAGACATCAAAATGATGTTTCATTAATTGGAGTGCAGAATATAGTTTTTGTTGAAATTATTTATTCCAGGGTGGTTGTATATGGTTAGTCTTGCCTTAGGCTAAATAATTCAGTTAGAAAGGTACTGTTAATAACTTTGGTATTGATGAATTATTTTGGGATTTTAACCCTTTTAGAGTAAACAATTACATATTTTATTCATATGTAACTGTTTAGATATGTTAACTCATAAAATTGAGGTTGTATTGCTTCAGATTAGAATAAACAAAAGCATAATTCTAGGAACTAGTTAGGTAATAATATATTTGTTTTAAGAAAAGAAAGAAAAAGCTTCCATTACCTCTGGATTATTGAACATATTTGTCCTAAAAAGTAATAAATCTATTGTTATTACCTAATAATATATAACTGAACAAGAATTTCCTTATTTCACTTATATATTCTAAGGCTATATGAATCAGAAGTAATAAGAAATATAACTGGAATGTAATATGATCCCACACAGTGTGTGACTATCAGAATGCAGTTACATTCAGTTATAAATACAGGTTTTTTATAGAGAACCATCTCTTAGTATAATAAATGAAGAGATATCAGGAATTAGCATGTCAGTCCATTGAATCTTCTTGGTCCATGGATGATGTGGCATAACGGCCTCTTTTGTGAGAATGATGATTCTCATTTTGTTCTGAAATTTTCTGGGTGCTGCCTGAAGGTGAAGATGATGTCATTCTTCTGCGTGTGGGAGAGTTGCTGCTTGTGGGTTCTGTCAGATTTAATTTTAAAAGGGTCTGTTGTAGTTCATCTGCTGATCTGCTTCTGTAAATTGTACCTTGGTAGTTAAATCTGACTGAAAAGGGGAAGCCCCATTGATACATAATGTTGTGGCGTTGCAGTTCCATTAGTTGGGGTTTCATGGATCGTCTTTTAGTAATAGTAAGTTGGGATAGGTCAGCAAAAATTTGATAATTGTGTCCTTGAAAATTAAGTTCCTTTTTTTCTCTTGCAGCAATTAGTATTTGTTCTTTCGTTCTGTAATAATGAAATTTTGTGATTATATCACGTGGGGGTCCATCTTTCTTTTTGGCTGTGAGGGCTCTGTGTACTCTGTCCAGTTCTAAACGTTCAATAGGGATATCTGGCTTTAGTTCTTGTAATAGAGCAGTAATAGTAGATTGCAGGTCTGTCACAGTTTCAGGTATTCCCCTTATGCGCAAGTTTGAACGTCTGGCTCTATTTTCGTAATCTTCGAGCTTAGTTTGAAGTATTAAATTCTCTTCTTTTAATTGTTCCAATTCTGTTATATTTTCTTGGGTTGTAATTTCAATTTCATCTATTTTTATTTCTAAGGCTGCGGTGCGGTTTCCCAGCTCTCTTATTTCTTTGGTTAGGCTTTTTGTTATTTGGTCTGAGGTTTGTTTTAAAGCCTTATGAAGCATCTTTTCAAATTGTAATAATATTACTGGGGATGCTGAGGAGGCTTGTGGAGAAGTTTGTGAGAGGATTTGTTCTGTATCTGACTCAAATGGAGAGTCTTGCTGTGACATTTTCTGTCTGTGAGAGCGCCCTGATGCTGTATATTGTGAGGTGACTGGAGCTGCTTTAGTTGCAGTGAGTGCCTGTGAGCTCTTTGTGAGGTGATTTTTATTTCTGCCACGGTTTCCTCCCAGTACCATATTTCCTGCCCAAACTTTCACAGTTTGTTCCCTGGGGCAAAAAGGTTCAAATGGATACCTTTTGAGCCTGCAGGCTCCGCTTTGTCCTTCTCTTCTCTCCTCAGCGGTGTGGAGCTCTAACAATGCATGTCTGCTCTGCTAGGCTCCGCCCATCTCCCCCCCTCGCAAACCTTCTTTTTCAATCCAAACAGAGCTCCTCTCTCTCAGATTTCCTTCTGAGTCCCAGGCCAGAGCCCTGCTGTGCTCTCTTCCTGGTCATTTAAAGTCCACCTGAGCATTTACTCAAGTGGACCACAACACATATATACACACACACATAAACATGACAGGGGGGCATGGTTACTGTCTTGGGGGGTCTGATGGAGGATCCCTCAGATCCTCTAGGATTCTGTCTTCACTCCCCGATTCTCCACATCTGAGTTGGTGAATCTAGGAGTGTGAATTTTGACTCAGAACGCCAGTGAAGCACTGAGATCGCAGCTTCATAAACTGCCTGTGTCAGTCAATGAGGATTCTCTGTGTGCGGAGATCATCGGGGGAGAACATGTTCAAACATGTTCTCCCCCCGATTATCTGTTTCATAAACCGTTTATGGACTGTGATCAGTGGCGATCCTCGGGATCACCGCTTCATAAATGGACACCAAAGTGGTACATAATTGTGAAGTGGAAGGAAAATGATAAATGGTTTACAAATTAACAAATAAATATGTGAAAAGTGTGGCGTGCGTTTGTATTCAACCCCCTTTAGACCCCTTTCATACTGGGACAGTGTGGGCATTAGCAGTAAAGCGCCACTAGTTTTAGCAGCGCTTTACCGCTGTTATAGCAGCTCTATTCAGCCGCTAGTGGGGCACTTTTAAACCCAGCTAGCCGCAGAGGAAAGGGTTAATAGCACCAGAAAAGCGCTGCTGCAGCAGTGGTTTGCAGGCTCTTCGGCAGCGGTGCCTATTCATTTCAATGGGCAGGAGTGGTGGAGGAGCAGTGTATACACCGCTCCTCCACCGCCCCAAAGATGCTGCTTGCAGGACTTTTTATCCCGTCCTGCAAGCGTACCGTCCCGGTGTGAAAGCACTCGGGCTTTCACATTGGGGAGCATTGAGAGGCGCTATTTTTATTGCAAAAAACGCCTGAAAAGCACCCCAGTGTAAAAGGGGTCTTACTCTGATACCCGTAACTAAAATCTAGTGGAACCAATTGCCTTCAGAAGTCACCTAATTAGTAAATAGGGTGCACCTGAGTGTAATTTAATCTCAGTATAAATATAGCTGCTCTGTGAAGCCATCAGAGGTTTTCTTAAAGGACCTTAGTGAACAAACATCATCATGAAGGCCAAGGAACACACCAGACAGGTCAGAGATAAAGTTGTGGAGAAGTTTAAAGCAGAATTAGGTTAAAAAAAAATGTCCCAAGCTTTAAACATCTCATGGAGCACTGTACAATCCATCATCCGAAAATGGAGTATGACACGACTGCAAACCTACCAAGACATAGCAGTAGCTGGAACTGAATTTACTAGAAGAAAAGGGGAGGACAAAAAGAGATACCAAATTTCCCAGTGTAAACCAAATAGTAACCTGCTGCAGTTCAATACAAAACAAAAACACATTTAGGTGGGACAGAGCAGCTGGAAATTTGTTTCATAATTTTTATTTCATTCAAAAGTAAATTGACAGAGAAAAGAAAAAAAAGCATCCATGAAACATTTATTATCCCTTTGTGGTTGCATGTCATAGGTATAGTAGATATACGTTTGTTTAAAACTGTTGTACAGGTGTGAAAACATTTCAGTTCTGTGCGGGAATTTATGGGACATATGAAATATCTTCTGTACGTATTTGGCATTTCCAGTGGCAAGAACTGGCTAAAGTATTTTCCTTCCCTGGAATATCACCCTCTTTCAGTTACAATCCCCAATTTATTTCATGTTCATTGAGGGACACAGGATTCAGAGACAGTTAAATTTTACTGCTCCCTACAGGAGAATTTGGCACGGACAAACAAAAAAAAAATAGTGACTATAACCCCTCGCAATTCCAGCATGCCTCATTTTCTTTGCTACTGTCCTAGAGGTATGGACATATTTTTGACCATTATAAGTACTCCCGCCCCGCCGCAGTGCATATACTGCAACGTAATGGTACGTCATTTCCTGTTTTCGGGCGCGCACCCACATCCGCCTACTCCTTTGCAATTTGACACAGTCCATCAGCAGATCCCACCCAATGATTCATGGCCGGGACCTGCTGATTGGCTGTGTCCATTCACAGCCCAGAGCCCTGTGTTGACAATCAACACAGGCCTCTGAACAGAGGGAACAATCGCTTTGTTCTTTTCCCTGCTAAGCAGGGAAAAGAAGCAAATTGAAATTGAACTGTAGAAAAAATCAGCACACATTGTGAGGCACACAATTATTGATTGTCCCTAGATGTTAACCCCTTCCCAGCCAGTGTCATTAGTACAGTAATATTATTAGCAATGATCACTTTATTAGTGTCACTGGCAGTTAGTCGGTTCCCACAAAGTGTCAGTTAGTGTCAGATTTCCCGCACTATCACAGTCCCACTATAAATCACTTATCGCCACCATTACTAGTATGAAAGAAAAATAAATTCCAGCATATATACCATATATGGTAGGTGCTATGGCTTTCACAACGGCCAATTATTATATACTTATTGGGATTTTGTTTTACCAAAGATATGTAGCAGTATACATTTTGGCCTAAATTTGTGAAGAAATTAGATTTTATATTTTTTTATTGAGGTTTTATAGGTTTTTTAGCAGAAAGTAAAAAATAATATATTTTCCCAAAAAGTTTTGGTCTTTTTTCGGTTATATAATAAAAAATAAAAAACCTAGTGGTGACCAAATACCACCAAGAGAAAGCTCTATTTGTGTAAAAAAAATGATAAAATGATAAAAAAAAATTCATTTGCGTCCAGTGTTGCATGACAGCATAATTACCAGTTAAAGTAGTGCAATGCTGAATAGCAAAAAAGGCACCCAGTGTCCATCACCTTCAAGGGTTAAAATAACTCACTGGAATGGACAATGGGTGCGTTTTTTGCACAGATTAAATGTTTTACTTGCACACATTTTTTTCAACTTTAATGGTGAACTATGGACTAATCACTATATTGATGATTTTTTCCACATTTTATTTACAAACTGTCACTTTATTAATGATTTTTAGTATTTTTATTGATTCATTTTTTGGACATTTTATTTATTAACTGTCACTTTATTGATGAAATTTGGTATTTTTTTATTTAATAATAGGAGATGAAGATTGCTAGACATATGAAATTATGATACTTAACAGGGCGGTCACCCCCTGTTTTTTTGTTTCGTTTTTTTAACTTTAATGGTTATTTTGACTGCTGCCGACTCATTTTAATTTGTGGTTCAAATTGATTTGTATATTTTTACCAGCCTTTTTATAGTTGGCCCTGCTAGCGATTTCTTTATTGTCTTGCCCAGCCCTCAGTTGGACTGCTTTTGGATGTTTCAATTGTTTCACAAGCCTCAATGAGGAAAAATAAAATAGGATTTTTGTACTTACTATAAAATCCTTTTCTTGGAATTTCATTGAGGGACAGAAATCCCACCCTTTGTGTTTATGTATTTGCTCTCTGCGCTGCTTGCTACAAAAATTGAGTCATTCTGGGAGTGGGGGAGGGGTTATACCAGACTGGTTATTGTTTGGCTTTGTTTGGCAGTGTCCAAATCCTCCTGTGGTGGTATAACCAAAATGGCTCTGAATTCTGTGTCCCTCAATGAATTTCCAAAAAAGAATTTTGCAGTGAATAGAAAACCGTGTTTTTTCATTTATGGTACACTATAGCAAACCCTCAATTGTTTGGATTTGTAGTAACTGTGGATACATTTTGGATATACTTTTATCACTGTATTCTTAGAGGTATCATGTAATTTAACCTGCAATAACCATGTTACGCTAAAATACTAGATTCTGTTGTAGTTGGCCATCCACCATGCCTAGGTCAATGTTTGAATTATATCAGTCTAGTGATCTATATACATTTAATTGTTAAAATAAAAGAACAATTGTCCTGTCCTATTGTTGCCACACTGTCTCCATGTGTCCAATTGCACACAATTTGAATGGTAATTTTGGAAAACTATGCAACTGTTAGAACTGTTTGACAGTCTAAAGCAGGGATAAGCAATTAGCGGACCTCCAGCTGTTGCAAAACTACAAGTCCCATCATGCCTCTGCCTCTGGGTGTCATGCTTGTGGCTGTCAGAGTCTTGCTATGCCTCATGAGACTTGTAGTTCTGCAACAGCTGGAGGTCCGCTAATTGCATATCACTGGTCTAAAGCATGAACTCCAAAGGCTTTTTTCTTTTCTGAAGTGGTACTGGGCCCCTTATTTTCCTTGGAACATGACTAAATGCCCCATTTGACCTCTTTCCTTACTTCTGAGTGTTTTATGGTTCTCCAGACATGACGAGACGAAGACCATTTTCTATTATTATTTACAGTATATACAATTTTAAGGTCTCACTGAACAGATGTTGGCATGTTAAAGTTCATTGTAAAGTGGACGGCACTCTGGATTTAGTTTTTCCTCTAAGACTCCATCAGGTGCACAGACCCAGGGGTCAGAAGTCTCCCACTGCCATTTCTTCAGCATTTCCTGCATAATGTACAATATGTCATGGTAGTTTGGATCACCAGCCAAGTTTTTTAGCTCTTCGGGATCTTTTGAGCGGTCATACAACTCCCAGCGGTCTCTATAATAATAGCTGTGGAGTGTTTTAAACCAGTTTGTGGGCAGTCCAGACACAGTTCTGTTTAGCAAGTCTTGATAAGTAGGTGATACATAAAAATCTTGATCAATAGGGAATGGCATCTTAAAGTTCAGGTTATGTACAAGAAGATACTGCATGTGCTGGACTGATCTCATTGGATAGTACATGGTAATCTCATGGAGAGATTGGCTGCCAAATACAGTTGTCCACGGCTGTTCTGACTGCAGAGCAGGAAGGAGGGATTTGCCACTCAGCTGTACAGATTTACCAAAGATCTTGTAGTTGGGATACTGAATCGAAAACCAATCTAAAATAGTTGGGGTAATATCTAAACAAGTAGGAAAAAAAAGGAAGATTTACTACCCAATTCATTACAAGTATCAATATGTCTTCATACATTACTTTTATTGGGATTTAAATATTACATTTTCAAAACATAAAAAAAGTCAGAAATGCATGTACTAATTTTCAACCAACCATAGAAATGGAAACAAAAATATAACTGAAGTTTCATGAAATTATAACTATGGTGTGTCACCCGATAACAGTTTCACAGTATAACCCGTTGATTTTGCCAGTAGAGCCATTATTTTTCCACTTCCCGTGTGTCCTGCAAAAGTGACAGCATTGGAACAAACCACATTACAGTTTTTTTTTAAATATGGTGTGACAGACAGCCCCTGGCAGTGTAATGTGGTTTGTTTCAATGCTGTCACTTTTGCAGGACACACAGGGAGTGGAAAAAAAAATGGCAAATCAACAGGTTATACTGTAAAACGGTTATGGGGATCTTGAGGTTCTTAAAATAAATGAGTGACAGTGAAAGGTCTGTAGGCAGCAAGGGGTTAAGCACTGGCCACACCTTGCTTCCCCACCTGGGGTATAATTTTGACTTACCCGAGTAGAATCAGTGGTGGTGCTGAGAGAGGAGATGCAGGCTGTGAGGGAACATGCCTGCAGGACCGAAGCGGGGGCCTGATTCTGCCTGGTAGGAATTTGTATCCTGAGATGTAGATCAATCCAAAGTTCTCTTTCTGTGTTATTTTAGACAAGGATATAACAAATGTCCAGCATAGTGTTTGCCACTGGATATGAAAGCGATGTGTAACCACACAAATGGGAAATGTGAGTAAATAGATATGCACTATACCCATATGCCGAGGAGTCTATAATAAGACAGTATGTCCTCACGGCTGAATGGATGCTAAATGAGGACACAAATCCAATTACCAACTGGTAGCTGTATGTCCTCTTTATATTGTAGCAAGCATAAATGCAGAAAAGGGTATATGCAAAGAAGCCAGGATTACTCACTGATGGTGGATAAGTATGAATGTCCCCTTGAGATAAACGACCTTGGTGCAGATCTGTATGGTATGTATATCCAAATGATGTTCCAATATGTCCATATTTAAACGCAAAGCATAGGTGCCTCTTCACCTGAGCTGCTAAGCTGATCAGCAGGGCTGTATTCCATTCCGTGACACCTGCTGCTGGTCTGAAGAAGTTCCATGAAGTAAGGGAACGAAACATGTAAGCTGTTCTATGCTGGGAGAGCACCTCCGCCATAAACCCCCCGCAGTCTACACTGATATATGGAATCAGGGTACTGAACCGCTACCTGACTTATTTATTTGGACACGAATCTATCTTTTCTCAAAACGAATTGCCATGGATCAGACCAGCAGCAGGTGTATAGGTAGTTATAGGGGTGTGCTATTTAATGGGGTAGGGAGGAACCTCCCCAGTTGTGGGATTCCTTGCTTTTCTATGAGGGATCATATACTGTTTACAGGGAGGGTACAGATAAATTGGTGGGATTCCCCTTACCGGTATTCCCACCATATCTGTCTTTTAGGGGTGGTTGTGTACACATTTCTCTGTGTTCAGTTTTGTATAGCTAATAAATCTTTTTTGTAGTTTACTCTGTTTGGTGTGCCTTGGTCATTTAGTTTTTATTTTTTATTTTTTCCATATATAGTTTTTTGATCACACCCCCTTTAATATATGTGGTGAGTACTACTAAATTTCTATCCTGATGGGATTCACATTTTTTTATATTCTTTGGTTATCACCACATTACAGGATGAGGAAAAATAACACATCCACTACCGCTTTAAAGAAATTTTATCACCAGAAGGGAAAAAAAAATGTTAAATCCTCCGGGGTTTCCTATACATGTAGCACTTGTCCCCATTAAAATATGAGGAGTGGATGCTGAAGGATAAGTTCACCTTTTGAGAAAAAATAATAAATGCACTATTTTTTTTTTGCAGGTAAACAAAAATTAGCATTTATTCATTTTTGTTGCAGGAGCCTGTAAAGCATTTCACCAACGATCAGCAGATTGCTGATGCCATGCAGGTCTCCTGCAGACTTGTCAGTGTATCTGCTTCCTCGTATAACAAGCCGATAAACGCTGACAGGTAGAATCAATGAACTTCCACAGCGCTTACCGTGCCATGGTAGTTTCTTGAGAACTACAAGCTGACAGCCCCTAAGGCTGTTGGGAGTTGTAGTTTTGCATTCTCAGTGTGTGGGTGGAGCCCCCATGGCCACATTTTTTATTTTTTTTTATTGTCATAGCTAGCTAGGATTGGCGCTTTCAAAACACGTTACATGATACACCCTCAATATGAACTTACCCTGTAAAAAAAATACATCTCTCTTTTCTGTCATTCTTGGCTGTAGCTCCACCCCCGAAGCCTAAAAATATGGACATTCGCATAAACTACAGCCAGCATAGAGCCTCACCCCCCTCCATTCTGCAGTGTCTGTCTCCTCATCTGTCCTGATCAGTATACACAGAGTCTGAACCTGCAGCCTGTTATTCTGGACACAGAGTGGAACTTGCCAGCTTTTGTTTGAATTATTGTAGCTGCAGATAAGCATTTTAGTTTGCTAAAACACAAGCTAACAGAACATACAGGCTACTGCAATCACCCAAGACAGCTAAATGTAGTACCTGGTCAGGGCCGGTGCTAGACTATTTTGCACCCTAGGCAAGACCAGCAACTTGCGCCCCCCCCCCCCCCCCCCCCAAAAAAAAAACAACAACAAAAAAAAACACACTGAATGGCTTTGTGCAGTGTCATTAAATAATAGCACAACACACTCTTTGATCACAGATCCCAGTGTGTATTGTGTGACAATCTGTGCACTTTCTAATTATTTCACTGTGAACACCAGGGCCTGATTGCAAGTGCGACCTTTGCGACCCTGGCCGTTTGGCCTGGATTAAGAGCATCATGGGCCTGGTGCTGAGGATTTTGGTGGGCTCTGGATCATGAAGCCCCTTGCCCTGTATGATACATTAAAATTTTCTCTACAGCCCCGCCTTAACCATCACTTGTGCCTAGGCATTCTTTCCATCACCACCCACTGCACCTGGGACCCCTTTCCTCATCATCTACTGTGCCAGCAGCCTCCCTTGCCTTACCACCCACAGCCCTCTTCCCTCACCACCTACCATGCCTGTAGCCCTCCTTTATTGCAGAAATACTACAGGAGATGATCAGAGACTGCAGAAATACTACAGGAGATGATCAGAGACTGCAGACATAGTACAGGAGATGATCAGAGACTGCAGAGATAGTACAGGAGATGATCAGAGACTGCAGACATACTACAGGAGATGATCAGAGACTGCAGACATACTACAGGAGATGATCAGAGACTGCAGACATACTACAGGAGATGATCAGAGACTGCAGAAATAGTACAGGAGATGATCAGAGACTGCAGAAATAGTACAGGAGATGATCAGAGACTGCGGACATAGTACAGGAGATGATCAGAGACTGCAGACATAGTACAGGAGATGATCAGAGACTGCAGACATAGTACAGGAGATGATCAGAGACTGCAGAGATGGTACAGGAGATGATCAGTGACTGTAGACATGGTACAGGAGATGATCAGTGACTGCAGACATGGTACAGGAGATGATCAGAGACTGCGGACATAGTACAGGAGATGATCAGAGACTGCAGACATAGTACAGGAGATGATCAGAGACTGCAGAGATGGTACAGGAGACGATCAGAGACTGCGGACATGGTACAGGAGATGGTCAGTGACTGCAGACATGGTACAGGAGATGATCAGAGACTGCGGGCATAGTACAGCAGATGATCAGAGACTGCAGACATGGTACAGGAGATGATCAGAGACTGCAGAGATGGTACAGGAGATGATCAGAGACTGCAGAGATGGTACAGGAGATGATCAGAGACTGTGGACATGGTACAGAAGATGGTCAGAGACTGCAGACATAGTACAGGAGATGATCAGAGACTGCAGACATAGTACAGGAGATGATCAGAGACTGCAGACATAGTACAGAAGATGGTCAGAGACTGCAGACATAGTACAGGAGATGATCAGAGACTGCAGACATAGTACAGAAGATGGTCAGAGACTGCAGACATAGTACAGGAGATGATCAGAGACTGCAGACATGGTACAGGAGATGATCAGAGACTGCAGACATGGTACAGGAGATGGTCAGAGACTGCAGACATAGTACAGGAGATGGTCAGAGACTGCAGACATAGTACAGGAGATGATCAGAGACTGCAGACATGGTACAGGAGATGATCAGAGACTGCAGACATGGTACAGGAGATGATCAGAGACTGCAGACATAGTACAGGAGATGATCAGAGACTGCAGACATGGTACAGGAGATGATCAGAGACTGCAGACATGGTACAGGAGATGGTCAGAGACTGCAGACATAGTACAGGAGATGGTCAGAGACTGCAGACATAGTACAGGAGATGGTCAGAGACTGCAGAGATGGTACAGGAGATGGTCAGAGACTGCAGACATGATACAGGAGATGGTCAGAGACTGCAGACATAGTACAGGAGATGATCAGAGACTGCAGACATGGTACAGGAGATGGTCAGAGACTGCAGACATAGTACAGGAGATGGTCAGAGACTGCAGACATAGTACAGGAGATGATCAGAGACTGCAGACATGGTACAGGAGATGATCAGAGACTGCAGACATGGTACAGAAGATGGTCAGAGACTGCAGACATAGTACAGGAGATGGTCAGAGACTGCAGACATAGTACAGGAGATGATCAGAGACTGCAGACATGGTACAGGAGATGGTCAGAGACTGCAGACATAGTACAGGAGATGGTCAGAGACTGCAGACATAGTACAGGAGATGGTCAGAGACTGCAGAGATGGTACAGGAGATGGTCAGAGACTGCAGACATGATACAGGAGATGGTCAGAGACTGCAGACATGGTACAGGAGATGGTCAGAGACTGCAGACATGGTACAGGAGATGGTCAGAGACTGCAGACATGGTACAGGAGATGGTCAGAGACTGCAGACATGATACAGGAGATGGTCAGAGACTGCAGACATGGTACAGGAGATGATCAGAGACTGCAGACATGGTACAGGAGATGGTCAGAGACTGCAGACATAGTACAGGAGATGGTCAGAGACTGCAGACATAGTACAGGAGATGATCAGAGACTGCAGACATGGTACAGGAGATGATCAGAGACTGCAGACATGGTACAGGAGATGGTCAGAGACTGCAGACATAGTACAGGAGATGGTCAGAGACTGCAGACATAGTACAGGAGATGATCAGAGACTGCAGACATGGTACAGGAGATGGTCAGAGACTGCAGACATAGTACAGGAGATGGTCAGAGACTGCAGACATAGTACAGGAGATGGTCAGAGACTGCAGAGATGGTACAGGAGATGGTCAGAGACTGCAGACATGATACAGGAGATGGTCAGAGACTGCAGACATAGTACAGGAGATGATCAGAGACTGCAGACATGGTACAGGAGATGGTCAGAGACTGCAGACATGGTACAGGAGATGATCAGAGACTGCAGACATGGTACAGGAGATGGTCAGAGACTGCAGACATGGTACAGGAGATGGTCAGAGACTGCAGACATGATACAGGAGATGGTCAGAGACTGCAGACATGGTACAGGAGATGGTCAGAGACTGCAGACATGGTACAGGAGATGGTCAGAGACTGCAGACATGGTACAGGAGATGGTCAGAGACTGCAGACATGATACAGGAGATGGTCAGAGACTGCAGACATGGTACAGGAGATGGTCAGAGACTGCAGACATGATACAGGAGATGGTCAGAGACTGCAGACATGGTACAGGAGATGGTCAGAGACTGCAGACATAGTACAGGAGATGATCAGAGACTGCAGAAATAGTACAGGAGATGATCAGAGACTGCAGACATGGTACAGGAGATGGTCAGAGACTGCAGACATGGTACAAGTGTTTCCTAGGCTGGCAGTGACCAGTGTGTAAATACATTGATCACTGCACTGTGTAAACAGGAGTTTACAAGATATAACAATGTGCCAAAAAAACAAAAGTCATTTTTCAAGCACAGAAGGACAGTAAATGGTTAACAGGTCTGAGAAGCTCCTCCCAGCCTGACCAGATAATTCCTTCAAAGATAACAAATAAAAGGTCAAACAAATCCTGGATGGAATATATAGCATTAGAAAGAGCTGAAGTTGCAGCGTCTTGCAGAAGTCTAATCGGCATTCTCCTGTCCTGTGTTCAGTGTGAATAAAAACACAGATAAGAAGCAGTGTGAGAAGACAGAGGGGAATCCCTCGATCAGTGTGATCACCGCATATTCTACACACAGGACGGGAGAAGGAGAACACACTGATACATTTCTGCAGCCAGCAATGCATTGTGACATGTTTGATCTCCATACCTTCTTCATCATACTCAGGTATGTCAGATCCTCTCCATCCCGCCCTGCTCTGGCCACTAGCATCTTCTAGTCAAATGTGGCTGGCTGGGCAATCTGATTGGCTAAGGAGGTAGTGGGAGGTGGAGCAACTTAGCAGTCACGCCCTCCCACTCAGAAGAGCAGCGCTATTGGCTGCCTGCCCTGTTACACAGACGTCTCTCTCCCTCCAGCATGTGTGAAAGCCGATGGGAGGGAGAGGGGAGAAGCTGCACGCCGCACTGCAAGGCTGCCACCCGCACGCCTGCCGCACCGAACTCCTTGCTGTCTGGGTCCCCTATCAGCGGCTCTGCCGGGAGCTTGGGGGGGGGGCGACAAGAAGGGGGAGGCAAGGGTCAGATGCGCCCCTAGGCGGCAGTGCGCCCTAGGCGGCTGCCTAATTCGCCTAGTGGGTGCACCGGCCCTGTACCTGGTTTGTGCTGTTGTCAGCTTGCATTTTTGAATGAAAGTCCTTTTCTTGAGCTGCAATTTCAATTCTCTCCCCTGAAAAGCTGGTTGCAGCTCTGTGTGCACTGCCTGTCATACCTCCTCTCCCCCTGTCATTCAGAACTCTGTTTATTTGTGTTATCACAAAGCTAGATGGGTGGACGGGGCTAGCTATTTGATAATACAGTTCAGAAAGCTCAGCATGGATGTACATGGGAACAAGTTCTATGTGCACAGGATCCCCTGGGGGGGTTTAAAGCGAAGGTCCAGCCAGGGCCGATCCTAGGGTCACCGGCGCCTGGGTGCAGAAATATTTCTGGCGCCCCCACATGGGCGTGGTCATCTTACCAACTCCACCCCTTTACAAATGATTCTATGGCAACGACTCAAATACAGAGCTGCTCCCCTAAGAAGTCTTTGTTACCCTGAAATCCTCCCATGATCTCTTAACAATAAAGAAAATACAGGAAGAGAGAACACTAATGAGACCTGGAGGGGAACCTCTCTGATGCACACAGAGAGGGCTTCTGTTAGAAAGAGTCCCCAGACATAATACAGGATACGGTCAAAGACTGCAGACATGGTACAAGAGCTGGAATGAGACTGCAGATATGGTACAAGAGCTGGACAGAGACTGCAGACATAGTACAGGAGATGATCAGAGACTGCAGACATAATACAGGAGATGATCAGAGACTGCAGACATAGTACAGGAGATGGTCAGAGACTGCAGACATAGTACAGGAGATGGTCAGAGACTGCAGACATAGTACAGGAGATGGTCAGAGACTGCAGACATAGTACAGGAGATGATCAGAGACTGCAGACATGATACAAGAGGTGATCAGAGACTGCAGACATGGTACAGGAGATGATCAGAGATTGCAGACATGGTACAGGAGATGATCAGAGACTGCAGACATGGTACAGGAGATGATCAGAGACTGCAGACATGGTACAGGAGATGATCAGAGACTGCAGACATGGTACAGGAGATGATCAGAGACTGCAGACATGGTACAGGAGATGATCAGAGACTGCAGACATGGTACAGGAGATGATCAGAGACTGCAGACATGGTACAGGAGATGATCAGAGACTGCAGACATGGTACAGGAGATGATCAGAGACTGCAGACATGGTACAGGAGATGATCAGAGACTGCAGACATGGTACAGGAGATGATCAGAGACTGCAGACATAATACAGGAGATGATCAGAGACTGCAGATATAATAAAGGAGATGATCAGAGACTGCAGACGTGGTACGGGAGATGATCAGAGACTGTAGACATAGTACAGGAGACGATCAGAGACTGCAGACATGGTACAGGAGATGATCAGAGACTGCAGACATAGTACAGGAGACGATCAGAGACTGCAGACATGGCACAGGAGATGATCAGAGACTGCAGACATAGTACAGGAGATGGTCAGAAACTGTAGACATAGTACAGGAGATGATCAGAGACTGCAGACATAGTACAGGAGATGGTCAGAGACTGCAGACATAGTACAGGAGATGATCAGAGACTGTAGACATGATACAAGAGACAGTCAGAGACTGCAGACATAGTACAGGAGATGATCAGAGACTGCAGACATGGTACAGGAGATGATCAGAGACTGCAGACATGGTACAGGAGATGATCAGAGACTGTAGACATGGTACAGGAGATGATCAGAGACTGCAGACATGGTACAGGAGATGATCAGAGACTGTAGACATGGTACAGGAGATGATCAGAGACTGCAGACATAGTACAGGAGATGATCAGAGACTGCAGACATAGTACAGGAGATGATCAGAGACTGCAGACATGGTACAGGAGATGATCAGAGACTGCAGACATAGTAGAGGACATAGTCAGACTGTAGACATGATACAAGAGACAGTCAGAGACTGCAGACATGGTACAGGAGATGATCAGAGACTGCAGATATGATACAAGAGAAGGTCAGAGACTGCAGACATAGTACAGGAGATGATCAGAGACTGCAGACATAGTACAGGAGATGATCAGAGACTGCAGACATAGTACAGGAGATGATCAGAGACTGCAGACATAGTACAGGAGATGATCAGAGACTGCAGACATGATACAGGAGATGGTCAGAGACTGCAGACATAGTACAGGAGATGGTCAGAGACTGCAGACATGGTACAGGAGATGGTCAGAGACTGCAGACATGATACAAGAGAAGGTCAGAGACTGAAGACATGATACAGGAGATGGTCAGAGACTGCAGTTCCTATGGACGTTAGTAGATAATGGCCGATCGGCCCTCTCACCTGACCCAGCGATGGTTCCTCTGATCAGGAGTAAGCTCACTCTGAATTGCCCGTGGTGACTCCGCTGGGTAGCACCCAGATCTGTATTCTGGCAATGACTCCATTCCTTTCTCCGCCAGGGATGGCACCAGGTTGTGTGACTTTCCCTCTGGTGGCGCAGGGCAGCGGGGTTTCCTCTCTGATGGTGTTCCCTGAGCACTGCCCTCTGGAGTCCTGGGTGCACTTCCCTGAAAGCTTTCCCAGGCTCCTGTATCTCTCTCTCTCCCATTTAGCTGAGCATGCTGTGTGGACTGCAGTTTCCGTGTTACAGTGGGGCTGCCAGTCCTCGGGACTACATGTCCCACAATCCTCTTCTCCTTTTTCTATTCTATTTTTCCCTGGCTGATATGAAGGCGGGGGAAGAAACATAGTGGGAGGCTGTGCTGGCCAGCGCCGCTCACTAGTATAGCAGTGCACGTGCGGAGGAGAGGGAGAGGGAGGGGAAGGGGCGAAAGAAGAGCCTGCAGCTGCAGTGACGTCACTAGGGTTGGTGTCACCAGGTGCAGAATAACATGGTGTCACCCTCCTTCCACCAACTTCAGTCGCCCCTCAGTACAGACCTCCCTCCACTAAGTATAGACCCCCACTAAGTATAAACCCCTCTCTCAGTACAGACCCCCCTTCATCAGTATAGACCCCCCCAGGACAAACCACCCCCCCTCCATTAGTAGACCCCCACCAGGACAACCCCCCCTCCATTAGTACAGATCCCCCCCAGGACAACCCCCCTCTATTAGTACAGACCCCCAGGACAAACCCCCCCTCTATTAGTACAGACCCCCAGGACAAACCCCCCCTCTATTAGTACAGACCCCCAGGACAAACCCCCTCCATTAGTACAGACCCCCTAGGAGAACCCCCCTCCACTAGTACAGACCCCCACAGGACAAATCCCCCCTTCATTAGTACAGACCCCCCAGGACAAACCCCCCCTCCATTAGTACAGACCCCCCCAGGACAAACCCCCCCTCCATTAGTACAGACCCCCCAGGACAAACCCCCTCCATTACTACAGACCCCCCAGGAGAACCCCCCCTCCACTAGTACAGACCCCAACAGGACAAATCCCCCCTTCATTAGTACAGACCCCCCACCAGGACAAACCCCCCTCCATTAGTACAGACCCCCCACCAGGACAAACCCCCCTCCATTAGTACAGACCCTCCACCAGGACAAACCCCCCTCCATTAGTACAGAACCCCCCCAGGACCCCCCCTCCATTAGTACAGACCCCCCGGACAAACACCCCCCCTCCATTAGTACAGACCCCCCAGAACAACCCCCCTCCATTAGTACAGACCCCCAGGACAAACCCCTCCATTAGTACAGACCCCCCAGGACAAATCCCCCCTCCATTAGTACAGACCCCCCCAAGACAACTCCCCCCCATTAGTACAGACCCCCAGGA
The DNA here is from genome assembly GCA_037952835.1 of Lithobates septentrionalis. Classification (NCBI taxonomy): domain Eukaryota; kingdom Metazoa; phylum Chordata; class Amphibia; order Anura; family Ranidae; genus Lithobates; species Lithobates septentrionalis. Next base: position 3,155,289 of record JBBDGP010000536.1, on the reverse strand, counting down.
CAACCCCCCCATTAGTACAGACCCCCCAGGACAACCCCCCCATTAGTACAGACCCCCCAGGACAACCCCCCCATTAGTACAGACCCCCCAGGACAACCCCCCCATTAGTACAGACCCCCCCAGGACAACCCCCCATTAGTACAGACCGCCCCCCCCAGGACAACCCCCCCATTAGTACAGACCCCCCAGGACAACCCCCCCATTAGTACAGACCCCCCAGGACAACCCCCCATTAGTACAGACCGCCCCCCCAGGACAACCCCCCATTAGTACAGACCCCCCAGGACAACCCCCCCATTAGTACAGACCCCCCAGGACAACCCCCCCATTAGTACAGACCCCCCCAGGACAACCCCCCATTAGTACAGACCGCCCCCCCAGGACAACCCCCCCATTAGTACAGACCCCCCAGGACAACCCCCCCCCATTAGTACAGACCCCCCAGGACAACCCCCCCATTAGTACAGACCCCCCAGGACAACCCCCCCATTAGTACAGACCGCCCCCCCAGGACAACCCCCCCATTAGTACAGACCCCCCAGGACAACCCCCCCATTAGTACAGACAGACACATTAACACCCGGGCAGCAGCTAGAGAGGACAGTGTGCAGCCGCGCCGCCCGGGTGAAGAACAGATCGAGCGGGAGTGAGAGACAGCGGAGGAGAGAGAGAACCTGTGTCAGGCTGCAGGCACGGGCCGCCCCCCCTCCCCCCAGCGAAGTCACTGCGCGGCTGGTCTCTCTCAACACAGAGACCAGCCGCTCCGATCTCCGGCGGCTGCTCTCCTCTGACAGGAGGAGGAGGGAGGGGGGACAGGCTCACTCTAGCAATGTAAAGCACAGCGGCGCGGCGGCGCCGGCACGGCCGGATATTTCTGGACACGGAGGGGAGGAGGAGGAGGGAGGGGAGCACTCTGGCGCTTCAGCGCCCCCACCTCTCTGGCGCCTGGGTGCACTGCACCCCGTGCACCCGCCTGGGACCGGCCCTGGGTCCAGCCGTTTTTTTTTAAAAAAGTCAGCAACTACAAACACTGTAGCTGCTGACTTTTAATAAGGGCACTTACCTGTCCAGCGAGCCCGCGATGTCAGCCCCCCGAGGCTGATCCGTCCATCGGATCGGGTGCTGGCTCCGCCATCCTAACTAATCGAAACAGGCAGTGGAGCCTTGCGGCTTCCCTGCCTGTTTCCTACTGCGCATGTGCGAGTAGCGCAGCGCTTTGTGAATGGCCCTGTGGTTTTCTGGGACACACACATGTCCCAGAAGACAACGGGGCAGCTTGCCGAAGAGGAGGAAGTGAAGGAACAGCGCCGCGGAATAGGAAGAGGCAGATTAGGAAGACTGCTTAGCAAAAGGCATTTCTGGTAAGTAAAACATTTTTTTGTTCAAATTTTTTTAAAATATTTTTTTTGTAGAATGTTAATGAAATTTTTAATTTTAGGGTGGACCTCCGCTTTAACAAGCTGTCTGTTCTTCTGGTGATAGATCTTTTTTAAAGTTATATTAAAGACGATAAAAAAACAAAAAAAATAAACATGTTATACTGTACTTGTTCTCTTGGCCCCTATCTTCTGCCGAGTTCCCCCAGAGCAAGCAGCTTACAATGGGGGCACCCAAGCTGCTGCTCTGTGTGCCTGTTTGCACACAGAGCTGTGGCTCAGCCCCGCCCCCCTCTCTCCTCATTGGCCAATGGCTCCCACTACTGACTCAGCCAATGAAGAGGGAGAGTCCCTGGAGAGCCAAGGCTCTTGTGCACATTGCTGGATCATGACAGGTCTCAGGTAAGCAATGGGGGAAGGGGAGCTGCAGAGAGAAGGTTTTTTTTACCTTCATGCATAGAACGCATGTAGGTAAAAAAACCTTGAACCTTTAGAACAAACCACTTTAACCTCTTGCCGACTGCCCGCCATCATTTAATGGCGGCATAATGGCTCCCCTGCCCGAATCCCCATAGCCGTACAGGGGTATAGGCCGCCGCGTCACTGAGGACCCGCGATTGCTCTTGACAGAGCCAGAACGGGGATGTGTATGTGTAAAAACACATACACATCCCCGTTCTGGCAGGGGAGAGGAGACAGATCGTGTGTTCCTAGTATATAGAAACAACAATCGGTCTCCTCCCCCCAGGCAGTCCCATCGCCCTTACAGTTAGAACACACTTAACCCCTTGATTGCCCTCTAGTGATAACCCCATTCCCTGCCAGTGACATTTATACAGTAATCAGTGGCTATTTTTAAATCTATCCCCTATTTTGTAGTAAATCCCCTATCCCCTACTTTTGCGCAAATCAATCAGTATGCGCTTATTGCGATTTTTTTACTTCTTTTTTTTTTACCAAAAATATGTAGAAGAATATGTAATCGGCCTAAACTGAGAAAGAAATTTGTTTTTATTTTTGTTTTTTTATTTAGGGATATTTATTATAGCAAAAAGTAAAAAATATTGTGTTTTTTTTTCAAAATTGTCAGTCTTTTTTTGTTTATAGCGCAAAAAATAAAAAAACGCAGAGGTGATCAAATACCACCAAAGAAAGCTCTATTTGTGGGAAAAAAAGGACAATTTTGTTTGGGTACAGCATCGCACGACCCCGCAATTGTCAGTTAAAGCGTTGCAGTGCCGTATCGCAAAAAATGGCCTGGTCAGGAAGGGGGTACATTTTTCCGGGGCTGAAGTGGTTAAAGCAAGCGACAGACTGTGGTATACTGTATATGTACAGTAATTTTTAATTCTATTGTTTACAGCTTTAAGAAAACAATATCTTCTTTCCTAGCTATGTATGTTGTCAATAGTAGGGACTAGGTTGCCTTGCCATGCACAAAGGATACATTTTAGAAACTGCAGGGCTTAGCTTTGCTATGGGGTGCCATATTGCATAGTGTTTTACATTATTATTATAAAGGATTAATGTTCTTTCAAATACTGTTACTACTGCACAGTCCAAGAAGCTACAAAATACCATTATGTTGATTCATTTTGGGAATGTATGTAAACAGATATAAAAAAAGAAGGTGTAGCTCTAAAATAATTAGTAAACTATAAAGTCCATCAATCAAAAACTGAGAAGTCGATCGAATCAAAATCTTATAGTTTATTTATTATTTTAGTGCTACACCTTCTTTTTTATTTTCTGTTATTGTGTCCAGCAATGTAGGCTCCATGCACACTGGAGCCCATAAACGGCCGTTCTGAAAGTCAGATTGCTGGCAGGAAAACTCTGCTTTAAAAACGCACATTTATCAGCGTTTTGCATTGCCGTCAATGCACATTTAGCGGCGCTAGCTTTTAACCGCGTTTCTCTGAATCTATTCAAAATCAGTGGTTCCCTATGGGAGCCCATTGATTTGAATATAAGTCGCACTGCAAGTCGGATCATTATGATCCGACTTGCGGTGCGAATTGTGTGATAAGGATGAAGGGGAACCCTCGCCAAAATGAAAAAAAAATTGGCGCGGGGTTCCCCCCTCAGACAATACCAGGCCCTTCGGTCTGGTATGTATTTTAAGGGGAACCCCCTTCGCCAAAAAAATGGCGTGGGGGCCCCCCAAAATCCATACCAAACCCTTATCCGAGCACGCAGCCTGGCTGGTCAGGAAAGGGGGTGGGGACGAGCGCCCCCCCCTCCTGAACCATACCAGACCGCATGCCCTCACCGTGGGGGTAGGTGCTTCCGGGCAGGGGGGGCGCTGCGCCCCCCCACCCCAAAGCACCTTGTCCCCATGTTGATGAGGACAAGGGCCTCTTCCCGACAACCCTGGCCGTTGGTTGTCGGGGTCTGCGGGTGGGAGGCTTTTCGGAATCTGGGAGCCCCCTTTAATAAGAGGGCCCCCAGATCCCGGCCCCCCACCCTATGTAAATGAGTATGGGGTACATCGTACCCCTACCCATTCATCTGGGGAAAAAAAGTGTCAAAAATAAAACACACTACACAGGTTTTTAAAGTAGTTTATTAGTCAGCTCCAGGGGTCTCTTCTGACTTCGGGGGAATCTTCTTTCTTCTCCGCGCTCTCTGGCCTCTTCTCCTGGTCTGCAGTTCTTCTGCCGCTCTCCAGTTCTTCTGCTGCTCCTCCGCTATTTTCTGCTCTTTTGGCGCTCTTTTGCTAGCGGTGGCCCAGTCTTCTCCGTCGTCTTCTTCCCTCTGGTCTTCTTCCGATGTGGACACGACGCTCTCTCCCGCTGTAATGCCGGTGAGCGGTGCGAAATGACTTATATTGGCATGGGGCGTAGGCACTGGGTAATGTCATCCGGTGACCCTGCCCTTCATGACGTCACAGTCCCGGTGCATGATGGGAATGTGACGTCATAAGGGGCGGGGTCACAGGATGACATCACCCGGTGACCACGCCCCATGCCAATATAAGTTGTTGTGCACCGCACACCCGGCATTGCAGCGGGAGAGAGCGTCGTGTCAACATTGGAAGAAGACCGGACGGAAGAAGACAACGGAAAAGACCGGTCCACTGCTAGCAAAAGAGCGGCAAAAGAGCAGAAGGTAGCAGAGGAGCCCTTCAGAAGAACCGGAGAGTGGCAGAAGAACCGGAGACTGGGAGAAGAGGCTGGAGAGCGGGGAGAAGAAGAGACCCCTCGAAGTCGGAAAAGACCCCTGGAGCTGACTAATAAACTACTTTAAAAACGTGTGTTTTATTTTTGACACTTTTTTCCCCAGGTGAATAGGTAGGGGTACAATGTACACCATACTCATTCACATAGGGTGGGGGCGGGATCTGGGGGCCCTCTTATTAAAGGGGGCTCCCAAATTTCGATGAGCCTCCTGCCCGCAGACCCCGACAACCAATGGCCAGGGTTGTCGGGAAGAGGCCTTTGTCCTCATCAACATGGGGACAAGGTGCTTTGGGGTGGGGGGTGCAGCGCCCCTCTGCCCTGAAGCACCTACCCCGATGTTGAGGGCATGCAGCCTGGTACGGTTCAGGAGGGGGGGTGCTCGCTCATCCCCATCCCCTTTCCTGACCGGCCAGGCTGCGTGCTCGGATAAGGGTTTGGTATGGATTTTGGGGGGCCCCCACGACGTTTTTTTCGGCGAAGGAGGTTCCCCTTAAAATACATACCAGACCGAAGGGCCTGGTATTGTCTAAGGGGGGAACCCCACGCCCATTTTTTTTTTCATTTTGGCGAGGGTTCCCCTTCATCCTCAGCACACAAGTCGCACCGCAAGTCGGATCATAATGATCTGATTTGCAGTGCGACTTCTATTTAAATCAATGGGCTCCTATAGGGAACCATTGATTTTGAATAGAGGCAGAGAAACGCTGAACGAGGCTTAACCCTCTTTTTACAGCATTAACCCTCGTTTAACACCTTTTACCGGTGTCTGGCTTTTCCAGTACTGCTCTTGAACGCAAATTTCTGGCTTTCAGAAAAAAGCCCATTAACTCCACTGCTCATTAAAGCTAAAAAACTTCCATGTGTGCATAGACACATAGGCTAACATAGAGTGGAGTTTATGGGCTTTTAAAAAAAACGCCCAAACTCCAATAAACTGCAGTTTATCAGCTCCAGTGTGCATGGAGCCATAGTGTTAGCAGCTTTTTGTTTTTATTTACTGTACATCTTTCAGCGCAACAGATCTTTTTGTTTTATTTAAACAGATATACCTTTGGTAGTCATATTTACTCTAATAAGGCACTTGGTCAGCAGAGGCCATAGACATCAGTTAAGACCTGTTGGGGAAATGAAACTTGCATTTCTGATACTAAAGAGCTTTAAGCGAAGTTCTATTCTAAATAGAAAAAATATCTATATACTTTGGCGTCTTGCATATCAGCAACAAAAGGTCATGCTGGGCACATTAGCTAAGCCCTCCCTGGTGATCAGTATATAAAAGCTGTATGGAGATATAGTTCACAATTACACTTCCGACTATGTCAATATGCAAACATCACATTTAACAGAACTTTACTAAAGTTCACTTACATTACACCACACGTTCCCTCTCAGCTTTTCTTTCCTTATTTTTATACCAACTTCTACCATGTCCCTCTTTTCATGTGCCCCAATTGCAATTATAATAAGCACATGAAGTCATATCATATCAACATAAATAACATTTACTATCACTTGAGCACTTCTACCATATATGCCTTTTCCAATACTGTATTTACACATTGTAATGTGCAGTGCCAATTGTACTGTCAAGGTAAAATATGTGAATATGACATTTATATATTAATCAGTGCAAAATCTGTCCCCAGTACCAATACCTAGGAAAAGCATCTTACCAAGCAGGCTTGCAAAGGATTCACTGAATTGTCCCCAGCGCTCTGGATGACGAGGAGAAGAGATCAGTAAGGGCTCTGCTCTTCCTGACCAATACAAGTTAGTACGTCCATTAGGAAATGGGATTCCATTGTCAGAGCTGAATATTACAAGAGTGTCATTTTCATGTCCGGAACTACGCAGTTCAGAGAGGATCAGACCTATTCCTGTAGTGCACAATGAGAGATAATTGGTCTTTATTATCAATGTGACAGTGAGGTTGTTTTACATACAGCGCCTAGAGAAAAAGTTATGTGGCATTCCTAGGATGCAAAACTGAATTAATATGTTTATTCATTTATAAACTAGAAGTGCAATGTGCCTAGGGTAAATTTCAAAACCATATTGCCAGACCTACAACTTTACTCTATTACATGTACTGGATCAGTGCTAAAATACTAGAGTGGGCCAATTAATATCAGCACTGTTATTGAACTGGCCATATGTTTAAAAAATACCCAAAGGTTTTTGAACATTCAAAGAATATCAAAAAAAGATGCAAAGGAAGAAGTTCAGACCTGTATTTCAAAATGATTAGGAAATCCATATATGTAGGCAGTTGAGTCATTATCAAATTCTCTACTTTTCCTGTGATCTTTAGTCTGTCCCCTTCTGCCTCCTTATTTGTCCTTTTGTGCAGTAGGTGGCCTCACTGAACAGTAAAGAGGCAATGAAAATGGGATTAACCACTTAAGCCCCGGACCATTTGGCTGCTCAAAGACCAGAGCACTCTTTGCGATTCGGCACTGCGTCTTTTTCACTAGCAATTGCACGGTCGTGCGACATGGCTCCCAAACAAAACTGATGTCCCTTTTTCCCCACAAATAGAGCTTTCTTTTGGTGGTATTTGATCACCACTGCGGTTTTTATTTTTTGCGCTATAAACAAAAAAATAGCAACAATTTTGAAAAAAAAAAAACGCATTATTTTATACTTTTTGCTATAATAAATATCCCCAAAAAATATATAAAAAAACATTTTTTTTCCTCAGTTTAGGCCGATACGTATTCTTATACATATTTTTGGTAAAAAAAATTAGATTTGATTGGTTTGCGCAAAAGTTATAGTGTCTACAAAATAGGGGATAGTTTTATGGCATTTTTAGTAATATTTTTTTTTTTACTAGTAATGGCGGCGATCAGCGATTTTTATCGTGACTGCGACATTATGGCGGACAGATCGGACACTTTTGGTGCGATTTTGGGACCATTCACATTTATACAGCAATCAGTGCAATTAAAAATGCATTGATTACTGTGTAAATGTGACTGGCAGTGAAGGGGTTAACCACTAGGGGGCAGTGAAGGGGTTAAGTGTGTCCTAGGGAGTGATTCTAAATGTGGGGAGGCGTGGCTATGTGTGACACGACACTGATCACTGCTCCCGATTACAGGGAGCTGTGATCAGTGTCCTGTCACTAGGCAGAACGGGGAAATGCTTGTTTACAATAGCATTTCCCCGTTCTTCCTCTCTGTGAGACGATCTCAGGTATCCCAGCGGACCTAGAGTCCGCGGGACCCGCGATCACACTCACGGAGGTCATGGCGGCGCACCCACAAACCGCTTCTTAAAGGGCAACGTACAGGTACGTTAATCTGCCTGTATGTGCCCTTCTGCCGATGTATATCGGCGTGAGCCAGTCGGCAAGTGGTTAAACACAACATTTACAGGAAAAGTAGAAACTATATCTATATGTGGTCTTGTCATGTTAAGAGCAATGTCCTATTATCAGGGTTGTGCCAAGGCCTTATCATATGTTTTGAACATACAGTATCTCTAAAAGGGTTGTTACATTTTTTTTGTATTATAAAAACGCGATTTTTTTCATAAAATCTTTTGACAGTCATTAAGGGGTATGGTAGACGTAATTGTGAAGCACTGGATAATGCGGATGCCTTCAGAATATCGGACACTGCTAAACAAAACTATAATGCCCTGTACACACGGTCGGACTTTCCGACGGAATATGTGCGATCGGAGCTTGTTGTCGGAAATTCCGACCGTGTGCAGGCTCCATCGGACTTTTGTCATCGGAATTTCTGGCACACAAAGTTTGAGAGCATGCTATAAAATTTTCTGACAACAAAATCCGATCCTTTAAATTCCGATCGTGTGTAGACAAATCATGCTCAGAATAAATTAAGAGATGAAAGCTATTGGCTATTGCCCCGTTTATAGTACGTGTTTTATGTCACCGCGTTCAGAACGATCGGATTTTCCAACAACTTTGTGTGACCGTGTATATGCAAGACAAGTTTGAGCCAACATGCGTCGGAAAAAATCCATGGATTTTGTTGTCCGACTGTCTGATCAATGTCCGACCGTGTGTACAGGGCATAAGACAGCCAGGTATAACCTCTACCACTACCATTATGCTTCAGTTTTGTGGAAAAGTAACAATAGGAATTGATCATACCTGAAGGGTGGGACCTGTGTCTCTTTATGAACTTCAATAAAAGTATTCTACAGCAAATCAAAGGACATAGGGAGCAACAAAGACAAAATACCAACAGCCCACATGTAAACAGGTAACAGGTTCAAAAAAGCTTACAGACACTTAAAGAACCACGCAACCAAAAATGGCTTCAGTTGAGAAACTGATAAAGAGAAACAAATGTACAATGCTGAAAAGCCTGTGAAACACTAGTTAACCTAGTGGAGTGTGCTTCGACAGGAAGAGATGATCTTTGTCCTTCAGTCTCTAGGCTACAATGATGACCTAACAAATCCCTTTGGAATTGGTTGAAGGAGAAGCAGGCTGTCCCTTTCTGGGATTCTCAGGAATGATGAAGAGAGCCAGTCTGTCTAAAAGAAACTATAGCGGAGAGATAGCCATGAACAGCACATACCCCATGCAGACAACAGAGGGAAATTTCCTGTTCTGGAGTAGGAAAAAGAAAACTTGAAAAGAAAAATGCCTGATTCATTAAGACAGACTGTCTCTGTGTAGCAAAAGAAAGGGTTCTTTACAGGTTAGGACCACCAACTCAGAAACTCACCTTGCAGAGATGATATTAACAAGAAAGGCAACCTTCCAAGTTAGGAGTAGAGAAGGGATATCCTGGATAGGTTCAAAGAGCAGTTTCTGAAGGGAAGACAGAACCAGACTGAGATCCGATAGCAACACTGGGGGAGCATACAGGTGGAAACAATTTGAGCAACATTCTGTATGAAGAATTTCACTAAGGTGTGAGAGGGAAGAGGTCTTTGAAAGAATCTCAGGATCGAAATTTGGTTCTTGATGGAATCCAAACAAAATTTTGAATTTTGGAGAATGACAATGTTCATTCCATAAAGTACTTACTGGAATGGAAGTTCCTTGCCTTGCACCATGAGAAAAATGCTTTCCAGGTGTGATGGTAGATTTTGCGAAAAGTTAATTGCCTATTTTTGTTTTTTTAGGACCTGAGCTTCATAAGCTAGGCCATTAAAGCCAGTGACTGAGAAGCGGAGTTGTAAATCTTTCCTTGGAATACAAGATCTGGACAATCTGGGAGAGGCGTGGGGGGTGTGTGTCCACGAATAGTATAATGATATCAAATTGCCACATATACCTATGCCAGTTCAGTGTAATGTGTATCACTGGAACACCCTCCACCTTGATCCTGTAAAGCAGTCAAGACAGTTGTTTTGGAGGAAATGCATAATTTTTTAGTCATCATGATATGTCATTGCAACTTATAGAAATATTTACACCAAAATACACAGTACTGGGGCGTGGCAATGGAGTAGGACGGTTGCAGTGAGAGCTCCACTTGCTGTTACTCCTGTAATCGATATCCTGGTAATATACTTATGGATTTTCCATACTTACCTGTCCCAGGTGGATACCCACATCCCTCTGGAATACATCTCTGCAAAAAAAAAGCTACTGAGACCAGTAACCAGCTTGCCAGATTCCGACAGGAGAAGGATCAAGAGGCCGAAGATGGCGCAAGCATGTCGTCAGACACAGAGCAATCCACAGATGCCACTAACAAGGTCCTAGAAGCCATCTCCCTCTGCCAAAGTACGCTTACTGCCGGAATAGAAGGGAAGAGGTGAAGATTGATATCTCCCTTATCCGGCAGGATCTGTCTAAGCTCCGTGAGTGTGTGACCGAGACCCGTATCAGCAGGACGGAAGACATCTTACATCCCCTCCAACATATTACAGAAACTGCAACGCCAAATACAGCAGCTTAGTGCAAAACAAGACAATATGGAGAATTGTCTCCGCTGATGCAATCTCAGATTTATCGGTCTCCCGGAGAATGCGGAGGGATCCGATTAGGCGGGCTTTCTGGAGAATCTACTCATCACCACTTATGGTACAGAGGCCTTTTCAGTGATGTTTGCTGTGGAGTGAGCACATCGCATTCCTGCACGGCCTCCTCCTCAAGGAGCCCGACCTCATACATTTATTGCAAAGTTCCTCAATTTCAAAGACCGGGACAAGATACTTCGCCTGACCAGAGATAAAGGTAACATCCCCTTTACCAACGTACATGTGGCCGTCTTTCCAGACTTTTCCAACAAAGTCCAACATCAGAGATCCCGCTTCCAAGATGTTAAAAGGCGCTTGCGTGTTCTTCACCTCAAGTATGCCATGTTGTACCCTGCCCGGTTAAGAGTGGAGGACGACGGCCATGTCCATTTCTTTGAGGACTCCAACTTAGTCTCCAACTGGTTGGACCAACGCGCCCGCCCTGGCTGACTACCTTTCCTTTACTGCCTTCAGTGAGTATCGTTGTTCCTATACTTGTGCAGCAAAGAACAATCCTTATGTTGTCACAAACCCCGGTCATGACTGCTTTGTGACACTGGCTGCCTTCCTTCACTATCCTGCACCTGTTCTCTGCCAGTATATCTGGAGACACTCCTGGAAAACTATAACTTTTAATTATTTCTGCCCCTCAGGCTATACTGGCCCCATTCCATTATGACCCTCCTATATAATCCCAAGATGGATGTCACCTCTTCCTGTTATCCCAGGGACTACAGTCTTAAACATTGAGCTCCCTTTGTTTGCTGCAAGCAGCTCCCACTATAACACCATAACAGAGTTTCACTCTTATGGCTCCTATGTGCTTCAGTGAAGAAGTCACCCCTTAGGATTATTTTTCTATTTTTTGATTGTTTAATTTTTATTTGCTCTCTTTCTCTACATTTAAGCTATGCGCCTCCGGTACGTTTTATATACCAGATGTCCACTATTCTTTTATAGTTTTGGGAATTTATGCTCATACCCAGTTGGGGTGGTACTGGGCTGGGTGGGAGGGGAAATGCTGTTGAGTCTCAACTGGCTCTGTTGGTTAAACTTATACATGGTCTTACAATGGTAAAGTATACATCTAACGATCTGAAACTTGTGTATGTATTAAATGCTACTTAACGTATGTAGTTATTTTATGCTGCTCCAACTTTTTTCTGATCCTTATGTACATAATTTTCATGTTCCAAGACTCCTATAAAATTTCTTACTTGGAATGTCAGAGGGCTACATAACAAGATTAAACGTACTGCCATTTTAGCATTCCTTAAGTCTCAACGAGCTGATGTTATTACATTGGTTGAAACGCATGTCACTGGTCACTTAGACAGCCCTAAAATGCCCCTGGATTGGATGGATATACCATGTAACCCACATTCCTCTTTCCAGGGGCGTTTCTGTCCCCATTGCTAAAAGAGTCCCTTTTGATCTAATCTCGCTACAGTTGGACCATCAGGTGAGATATATATTTATACATGAAGTCATTGGCGGTTTTCCTGTTTTACTTTTGGCCTGTTATATTCTCCCTCCGTATAACTCGGTTGTAGTTAATGAAGGCCTTGCTTTTATTTCCCAGTACCCTATGCTTCCAGTTATATGGATGGGGGATTTCAATATGACTAACTCATGCCTTAGACGTATGGGACAGAGTGTCACTGCTTTGGACCCTCCTGTAACACCAGGTTGTATCGTATGTTTACAGACTTTGCTCTGGTGGACACGAGGAGATACAAACATCCAACTTCTAAAGCATATTCCTGTTTTTCTGCTAGTCCTAACACAGGACTACAGTACAGAACTAACAGTATAGATTTTATTTTTATGTCCTCAAACCTAGATTAACAAATGTAGGATTTGCCTCTAGGATACTATCAGACCATGCTCCCTATTGGATTACTGTCCAATTGCTTTTGTCACCTCCCACTCCTACATTGAGACTGAACTCCTTCTAGTTATTGGCCCTGGAAGACCAGGACGGCATACCAAGTGAACTACAATATTATTTTATCGTTAACAAGGGGACGTCCTCATATGGAGATGGTGTGGGAGATGTTTAAAGTACATGTTCGCATACTTTTATCTACCGGCAAAAACAGGCTTAAAGCCTCTTCTAAAATTATACTCCAGCAAGCCACAGAACGCTTGCACAAAATAGAGGGATTATTCCATAGAAACCCATCACCGGCCACGGCAACTAATCTTAAACTGCAGACGCGTCTGGTCACACAACTACATATAGAAAAAGCTAAATAGTGACTTTTTTTCTGCAAAAAAAGAATATTTGAACATGAAGAACGCTCTGGCAAATTACTAGCTTATCTTGTCCACCTAGACAATAAACCTCCAGCCGTGGTCTCTTTGGTGGGCCTGGATGGAAGTGAAATAAATGACCCTCAACAGGTAGCTGCTAGTACAATATGTTATACTCCTCGCAGGTTACCCAATCTACTTACTGACCATTCAGTTTCCCCGCTTATCAGATGAACAGGTGGCACTCTAAAAGGCACCCATTTCAGTTGATATAATATCTCTACAGCTATATCACAATTGGCTTTATCCAAGGCCCCAGAATCGGATGGCCTGCCACTTGAATTTTATGCTACATACTCTGAAGTCCTTGTTCCTAAACTACATGACCTTTATCAATTTATATTTGATTCAGGCACTATGCCCCTCTCTATGTGAAAAGCTCAGATTATAGTCATCCCCAAACCAGGTAAAGACCCCCCGATACAATGACCCCTTTCGCTCAATCTCATTATTACAGGTGGACATCAAAATTTTAGCTAAAATCCTGGCCTCCCGCTTGAATCAAGTCATTTTGTCCTTAGTTCACCCTGACCAAACAGGCTTTATGCTTGGGAAGAACACAGCTATGAATATCAGGTGTCTGTTTATGAACATTCAAGCATCTCATGAAGAGATTGGCACGTGGGTTATAGTGGCTTTGGACGCCGCCAAAAGGCTTTGATTTCGTGGAGCAGAACTATCTTTGGGAATGCCTATCTGGTTTTGGATTTGGCCCTAACTTTATTAGGTGGGTCCAACTCCTATATCAATCACCAAAAGCCTGGGTCTTTGGTAATGGATGGTTATCCAATCAATTCCCTTTGGAAAGAGGCACCCGGCAGGGTTGTCCTCACTCTCTCTCTTCTACTTGCTTTATTACCTTGTGGCTGAAAGTGGTTGTAAACCTTTACAGACCACTTTGACCTACAGGTAAGCCTAGATTAAGGCTTACTTGTAGGTTCAAGAAATATCTCCTAAACCTACATGGTTTAGGAGATATTTGCAAAAAGACAGGCACCGCTGTCTACCGCGCATGCGCCGTAGACAGCAGCGCGCAGGCGCACTGAACATGCTGCTGCTAACGGCAAAATGCCGTTAGTGGCGGCTCCCGTGCGCATGCGTGGGAGTGACGTCATCACGGCTTCGGCCAATCACAGCGCCAGAGCCACGATACCCGGAAAGAAGATGGACGCTCCGTAGCAGAGGGGACAGCGGTGACATCGCAGGCTCCTGTGTCAGGTAAGTGACACATAATGGGCTACTATGCGATGCACAGTAGCCCATTATGCTTTACCTTTGCAGGGAAACAAAGAGGAGTTAAACCCATCAGGGTTTACTTCCTCTTGAACCACTAGCCATTTCCATTTGGTCTGATGCTAGTTTACAGGGTTTACAGATAGGAAGCATGGTAGAAAAGATTGGCCTGTATGCAGACGATACGATTTTATATCTAGCAGATTTGGGACCCTCCCTACAGATTTACACACTATAGAATGTATAGGGAGCCACTCTGGACTACGAATCAACTGGTCCAAATCCTAAATTCTCCCTATTGACCACTTTCATCCTTCTCTCACCCATCCCCCCCTTCCCCTTACCAGAGTGTCTATCATCAAATATCTAGAAGTAATGGTTACTAGATCGCTCAAAGATTATATACCCCTTAATTTTGAACCATTGTATAATCTAATTAAAACGCAGAATTGGGCAAGGCTACCTCTAGGTGTCATGGGTCAAATCAGCCTTGTTAAGCTGATACTTCTCCCCAATATACTTTACCTAATGTGGCATCCTCCCCTATATATTCCCCTAAACATTTTAAAAATCATAGTCTATTTTGAACTCCTTTGTATGGGGACACAATAGACACAACTTATCTTGGATAGTCTTAAAGAACCCACAACACTTGGAGGAGCGGCTTTCCCTGATTTTCACAACTATTATTTGGCCTCCCAATTATCCCACTTTTACTACTTTGATAAAACTAAACTTTTACAGTATCAATCTTTGATTTGTGCTAGCCCCAATAACCCAGCTCACACCCCTCTCTTGGCCATTTTTAGAGGTAATATACACCAGAGACCACCCTAACAAAATGATGATATGCTTACACGTCACCAGCGAGTATGGAAATTGGCATTGCGTAAACTTAATGCCCACCGATTCACTCCCACACGCCTTTGTGGTTTAGTAATCATTTACCTGAACTATTGACTATTCCGGACCCTATTATTTGGATAAGTCATGGTATATTACACTTGCATCAAATTATGACCCCTGCAGGACTCAAGCTGTTTCAAGTATTAAACGATGAATTCTCTCTCCCCGACCATCTCCTGTTTAGATATCTTCAACTCTGCCATGCTATACAAGCCCAATTTCCCACTACAAACCCTCCTTTAAAGCGTAACTCCACTTTTGTTGAGAAAAAAAACATTCCCCTCTGGGTGATCAATGTACATTGCAAGGATTATAATAAACTTTGTTGCAGATTCCTACCTTTTGTTATTCTGAAGAAATCCATGTGTGTTTTCTCTGTGCCTCTGTTCTGAGTGGGTCTAATGGGAGTGGTTTCATAATTAACTGTCAGGTGTGGCGCTACGGGGCACTAAATGAGGAAATCTGCTGGGCCTGCATACCTTTGGACGGGTTCCTATTGAAAGTATCTCTCAAAAAATTACATTTTTGTTGCAAGGGATGCCTGAAATCTGACTTGTATTTTAGGCAGACTTCTGGGAAAATTGGTGAGCCAATCACACAAGCAGGAAATTATGTTTCTGGGGAGTGGTCAGTACACACTCTGTACAGAAAACTCCAGGTAGCCATATTGCAATGTATTCTCAGAAAATTACATTGGCTGCAGATTGAAAAGGAAAGGTCATTTTTAATAACATTCAATTACAAAATGATTACTGTTGCAATTATATGTGCTATATTATTTTTTTCGTTAGTTGCTATTTTTTTTCCCCACTAAAGTGTTGTTATCCTTTAAGTACCCCATCCTCTATAATAGAAATTATACTCGGTCCAGAACCATCCAAGCTAATCTCCACTCTCTACTCTGCCATTCACCTCCCTGGCACCACAAACCTAGCCTATAAAGCTAAAACTAGATGAGAATCTGATCTTAGAGCTATAGAAGATACTGACTGGGAGGAAATCTTAGATGATGTTAAAATGGTATCCTCCAAAATGCCAGACCGTCTAACTCAATTATATATCATACATAGGACGTATCTAACGCCCCAAAGAAATGCCTGTTTTCAGCCTACCCGTAACCCAGCGTGCCTGCTATGTGACACACCACCCGGATCATTCTATCATTTAATTTGGGCCTGCCCGGCTATTCAAACATTCCAGACCCAGGTGATTCGCTTTCTCCATGATCAAATGGGCTCACCAATTACCCTAGAGCCTAAACTATGTTTGCTTGGACTGCTACCAGACCTAGACATTGATAAATCCCCTGCTACCTTTTTGTGAGAAACGCTTTTTCTGGCCAGGAAAATCGTGGCTCGGACATGGATGCAGGCAATGCCTCCTTTACCTCAACGCTGGAAAAAGTAAATGAATGATACCCTCCCATATAAGAATCTGATTTATACACACAGAGGCTGTCCACTCAAATATAATAAAGTCTGGGACAGATGGTTCTCCGATGGGGAAACTTGTACTTGATCTGTTCATTGTATCCCACAATGTTATAACACATATACTTCTAGAGAAATGATTTATTTATAATGTTCTGTAATTCTCTATTTTAGCATATGTGCTGCATGACATTCTATGACTCTAATATGTACTGTTTTCAGACACTGTGCTCTTGTATGAATTCTAATTTTATTTCCGGTCATTGCCACTTGTACCATGTATAATCTTTCAATAAAGTTGTTTTTTCCAATAGAAAAAAAAAATACACAGTACTACATTAAAAACTAACTAGGGGCATCAATTTATAAAATTTCCACAAGATGTCCCCTTTGAGGCACCATTCGTAATATACTAAACCCTATACTACACAGAGATATTGGGATCGTAGGAAGACAAAGTAGAGTGGCACTTCCTGATTGTCTCTTCTATGGTAGAGATTCTGATTGGAAGGGGGGAGCACTGTTTCCCGGAGTCTATAAAGTGATTGGCACGCAAGGGAAATTCCTGCTTCTGAAGACGTCACTTATTGATGACGGAACGCATCCAGCTGGTGTTCCCGTGCATCACTTCCGGCCCAGTGAGTGAAACACACGCCAGGCTCTAAGCAGCGCCCATTTTTCTGCACATCCCACTGGGCCATTTTTTACAATTTTGACATTGTATTATCACTATAGTAGCGCTTTTTAATTGGCATTTTAATTAATAAATCTACCAAAGGATTTTATACTATGAGAGGCTGTCTCTCTGTTTATTTTTTGCCTGCCTATTAACGTTTGGGAGAACACATTGGACCGTAAGAAGGAGTAAGGATTTGTGAGAGCAACCAGGAAACATCCGGGATTGCGGGACAGGTCCCCCTAAAGACTCCCCTTGCTATATAGTAAGGAAATCACTGACATCTGGCGAGTGCGGTATTTAAATTTACAGCACTTGGTGGAATACACAGGGGGAACCCAGGGAACAAGGCACAAATAGCACTCAAGACTGCACTATAGACTTTTTTGCACTATGTCACATTAATAATATTTTGTCACTTATGTTTACATTAATGGCAACTATAGTATGTCATATATATTTTTTTTTTGGGCACTCATTAGTAGATTTTTATAGCAAATGCTGCCTGAGATTAAATTTTATATTGATTAACCTTTTGTTGAAAATAACAGACAGCAGCTGCAAATTTTAGTATTATTGTATCATTGTTTATTCAGGCGCAGGTGTTTTTTCTAGTTCATAGTTCATAGACATTGAACTGATTCTGCACCAGTCATCAAAGCATCTGCTACTATGGCTAAATTCCAGAAACTGGAGAAAGCATGTTCAGTTTTTTGTTGAACCTGAAGTCAGCAGGTCCCTGTCCATTGTTCCTTACCTGCAACAGAGATCTTTAAACAGCTCCAGGTGAAGAAACAATTTTCCTGAATTCAGACATCGTCAACAAAGGAAGTCCCACCTACCAATTTTCCACGCCTGGAATGTGTATGGTGGACAGGGGTGCCAGTGAAGTTTTTCCCAAGCCAAAATCTGGCCAGTTTTTCTTTGAGCTATGAGACTTTTGGTTCCTCCCTGATCGTTGAACTAAGCCACAGATGTGGCTTGGCTCAACAAAGTTAAAGGAGAAGTCCAGCCAAAGCTTGGCTGGACTTCTCCTATGGATCACAGGAGTGCAATTAGTTTTGCACTCCTGCAACCCGTTTTCTATGCTGACATCACGGATATCAGTCCAGGCACCGCTTCATCCCAACAATGGGAGTCTGTATCCACCAGCCGCTGAGAGACTGAGCCGGCCGCCCCACGCCCCTCCACAGCGTAGCACTCCAATGAGCGAGGAGGAAGAAGAGCAGAGAGCTGTGAATGATAGACTACAGCTCTCTGCTCTAGGAATTGTCAAAACCGATCGATCGTCATTCGATTACCCGGTTCTCAGTGCAGAGGCGCCGGGGGAGAGATGCAGCATTGAACAGATATTGCATTGGACCGATGCTGCATCTACCAAGATTAATATGATTGAGGAAAAAAAATGTAACCCATACTTCGCTTTTAAATTCTTGACCTGTCAGGCCATGGTAAAAGTGTTCTTGGACATCAGACATATGCAATTGTTCAGAGAATGTGCCTTCTTGTCCCATGAAGTGTTGCAATGGTCTGAAGTGGAATTGGGCATACAAAACTTCCTAGAAGGAGGTGACCATCAAGCCCAGAGCCCTCACACAAAAACGAGGGTGGAATAGCGCCTGGACTGCACAGTTCAAACTTGGTAGAGCAGACTGATGAGTTTTTCCTGTGGTAGAAAAACCCTGGACAGTGCAGTATCCAGAAGTACGTGTTCCTTGGAATGGCTGAAAAGCATACAGCCCCTCTTCAGTACAGCAATTGTATCACCTGGAGCTGTGTTGCAGCCTCTCTTTGTCTTATTGCATACTGTATATAGTTGATGCTATTACAGTATGATACAATGCTGACAGTGGCAGAATAACCTAGTTATGGAAAGAACTTGTTTAAGCTACCTTACTATTTGACTATTTGACGGACTATATATTTGAAGTGAACGGAAACATGGTCTTTGGCTTCAACTCTGAACGGGTTGTGGGAATACATCATTATGAACAAACAGCTGCACTTTTAGCAGAGTCAAGTCCTGTTGATCAGTAAGTGGAAGTCTACATAGCCGAGGTGCGCATACTGCTGAGAGAGTCTTCGGGGACAGGATTCCATCCGATGAGAGTATTGCAGCCCTGGACCTGTAAAGCTAACTCACTCGGTACACAAAGTGTCTGGTAAAGTACCACAGCAGAGGCCAATGCCCTTAGGTCATGTTACAGACTGGCTCGGCATCATCTTCACAGCACAGTCAGGGTATAGCCACCATGGCTATGCCAAGGACCAGCCGATCTGGAAAACTGCAAAGTGAACACTTCCATTTCTACAGCTACTGGGAAATCTTATTTGAAGAATAAGGAATCCTGATAAAATGCAGATGAAGCAAATAATTGTAACAGTTACTTTTATCCTCTATCCCTTAATGAACAATAAATAAATTCTGTTTTGGAATGTTTTAAATGATCTTAAGATAAAATTTGCACTTTGTAAATACACATTTTAATTCCACTGTGTAAGTCTGCTTTTCCTTGGGACAGTCAGAGCTCTTCCAAATGCCACCAGCTATGCACTACAAAGGTCCCCAACCAAACCCTCAACACAAACTGTTAAACAATCCTCCTCTGCAACTTGTCATCAGCTATGTACTATAAGAGACCTCCCACATGTTCTATAGTACTCTCAGGTAGAGGCGCTACCCCCAACTCCCTCTTACATCACTATTCTCTACAATACTTCTGTAAATCAAATCCATGACACTACTGGGCGATATGCGGGGTTTGTTAGGGCTTACATGCATGTGTGTTTTTTTCAGCTCAGGATTGATTTTGTATTTAATCTAAGTAGCATTTCAATCTGATCTCATATAAAAAAGCTAAATACATCTGAAAACATGTTACATTTGCTCCTACAAAAACTCCTATATAAATGTCGATTTAGTATTTTTGTGCATAGTACAGCATTTACATTTTTTGTTAAAAATAGTTTGTCAGTAGATGTCGTTAGTGACTCTATGAGGCCAAGTTGTACTGCAGCCTTGAGTCCAGTCCACTGTGAGAGGTTCAATGCTCTGGCTGCCAATGCTCCTGTGAGCAGGGTTAGGGACTTTTGTACACTAGAGCTGACAGTTAAATGTATGTTATATACCAATACTTTTATTAGTGCATTCTACATAGGGATGCACAGTGCCTTGAAAAAGTATTCATGACCCTTGAAATTTTCTACATTTTGTCATGTTACAACCAAAAACGTAAATGTATTTTATTGGGCTTTTATGTGATAGACCAACACAAAGTGGAAAATAATTGTGAAGTGGAAGGAAAATGATAAATGGTTTTCCAAATTTTCAACACTTTGTAGAACTACCTTTCACTGCAATTACAGCTGCAATTCTTTTCAGTATGTCTCTACAAGCTTTGTGACATTTTTGCCCATTCTTCTTTGCAAAAGAGCTCAAGCTCTGTCAGATTGGATGGAGAGTGTCTGTGAACAGCAATTTTCAAGTCTTGCCACAGATTCTCATTTGGATTCAAGTCTGAACTTTGACTGCGACATTCTAACATATGAATATGCTTTTTATCTAAACCATTCTATTGTAGCTCTGGCTATATGTTTAGGGTTGTGAACCTCCATCCCAATCTCAAGTCTTTTGCAGACTCTAACAGGTTTTCTTTTAAGATTGCCCTGTATTTGGCTCAATCCATCTTCCCATCAACTCTGACCAGCTTCCCTGTCCTTGCTGAAGAAAAGCATCCCCACAACATGATGCTGCCACCACCATGTTTCACGGTTGGGGTGGTGAGTTCAGGGTGATGTGCAGTGGTCTCATCTGACCAGAGCACCTTCTTCCACATGTTTGCTGTGTCCCCCACATGGCTTCTTGCAAACTGCAAATGGGACTGTGTTTGCCTTTTATTAAACAATGGCTTTCTTCTTGCCACTCTTCCATAAATGCCAGATTTGTGGAGTGCATGACTAATAGTTGTCCTGTGGACAGATTCTCCCACCTGAGCTGTCGATCTCTGCAGCTCCTCCAGAGTTACCATGGGCCTCTTGGCTGCTTCTCTGATTAATGCTCTCCTTGCCCGGCCTGTCAGTTTAGGTGGATGGCAATGTCTTGATGGGTTTGCAGTTTTTCCATACTATTTCCATTTTCAAATGATGGGTTGAACAGTACCCTGTGAGATGTTGAAAGCTTTGGATATTTTTTTTATAACCTAACCCTGCTTTAAACTTCTCCACTACTTTGTCCCTGTCCTGTCTGGTGTGTTCCTTGGCCTTCACAATGCTGTTTGTTCACTAAGGTTCTCTAACAAACCTCTGAGGGCTTCACAGAACAGCTGCATTTATACTGAGATTAAATTACACACAGGTGGACTCGATTCGTTTACGTCTGACTGGTTTCGTCAGAACGTTCTGACGAAACCGGTCGGACGTAAACGAACGTGATACGCCATTTCCGCTCGTATTTGATTTCCTGCTTTTTCTGTTTGTATTTTTGCCTGCATGTACCCTCATGTGGGGAATGTGGTTTTAAGCCGTTTTTAGCTTAAATAAATATTTTGGCTTACTTCACCATGGGAGTTTTTTATTCATCTCTCCCCAACTCCAAACATCTATGGTCTTTGTGACCTACCCTGGGAAGTCCGGTCGCATGCATCCAAGTAGCCTTAGCGCTGATCAAGACGCCTGAGTTCCAGCGCCTGAGTTCCAGCATCTGCACCTGGCCGTGACTGGGAGAAGCCTCGTTGGTTGACCCCAAAGCATATTTGACTCCTGTCATGGGAGTCACCTCCATCTGGTGAGTAGGCTGTGTGGCTGGTGATGGCAATTGAATACTGCTATTTGATGCTTCGCTATACCCAAGGAAGATATGCCTAGAAGTTCTATCCACCCAGAAGCTCTGTTATCCAATTTTTCAATTTTTGAACACTATTCTGACACATATCTGTCGTACACATTGGTTAATAATGGTGGGCTTTCTTTTTGAATTTTGCACATCTGATTATTTGATTAATTTTGGCTTGATATTTTTCACTATGATGATTTAATATTCAGTTGGCAGATATTATTTCACAATTTTCACGTTTTTTTAATTATTTTATTATAATATGTTGTTTTATATAGAGTGATTTTGCACAGGAGCGCGGTTTGTAATTAGACAGCTAATTATTTTTCTTATTTTCCTTGTTTCATTATTATAACGTGCTGCTCCCCAACTAATTAATTTTCCATATGCGCGAGTAGGTAAATCTTTTTACCAATCTTTCATAAATATGGAAAGTCCAGGACGTCATATGATGTACCTTGGGCTGGAAGTGGTTAAAGCTATAGTAAACCCTTTAAATACAAGTAAGCTTAAAGTCTTGCCTGTAGGTACTACTGAATATCTTCTAAACCTATGCTGTTTAGATATTCAGTGGTACCTACAGGCAAGACTTTAAGCTTACTTGTAGGTACAGGTTATAAATCAGGGTTTACTATAGCTTTAACCACTTCCAGCCCAAGGTACGTCATATGACATCCTGGACTTTGAGTGGGGATGTCTGAATGATGCCTGCAGCTGCAGGCATCATCCAGATATCATTTTGCTCAGCTGGTGATTCCCTGCACCTTAAGAACAGTCATATCGGCAGTTCAGCCGCTTGATCGTTCTTACAGGCTGTGGGAGGGGACCTCCCACCGCACGCCGGTGCTTCTACTGCCTCACCCAAGCCAGAGAAGAAATCTGCCGGCCCTGGAGGTTAGCCATAGAGAAAACTGAGGGCCAGATGATCCCCTGCAGTCTGTATGACTCTCGGAGGCCCGGGTGCGACATCACGTCCGGGCCGGCGTAAGTAAACAATGCCTAGGACTTGCCAGGAAAGCCTGAGATTGTTTATTTTTTTTATGTTTATTTTTTTTTAATCTCAGGCTTTCCAGCCTGGAGGAGAGATATGGGGTCTTATAGACCCCACATCTCTCCATAAAGAGGACCTGTCATGCACTATTCCTATTACAAGGGTTGTTTACATTCCTTGTAATAGGAATAAAAGGGATCATGCTCGCACACAGAAGCGAATGTATATGTAAGGTCGTGTCCGCATATGTAAACGGCATTCAAACCACACGTGAGGTATCACTGTGAACATTAGAATGAGAGCAATAATTCTAACCCAAGACCTCCTCTGTAACTCTAAATAGGTAACGTGTAAAAAAAATTCAAGCGCCGCCTATGGAGATTTTTAAGTACCAAAGTTTGGCACCATTCCATGAGTGTGTGCAATTTTAAAGCGTGACATGTTAGGTATCTATTTACTCAGCATAACATCATCTTTCACATTATACAAAAAAATTAGGCTAACTTTACTGTTTTTTTTTATTCATGAAACTGTTATTTTTTTTTAAACACGTTTGAAGAATCGCTGCGCAAATACCGTGTGACATAAAAAGTTGCAACGACCGCCATTTTTTTCCCTAGGGTCTCTGCTAAAAAAACATATAGAATGTTTGGGGATTCTAAATAATTTTCTAGAAAAAAAAAAGATGATTTTTACATGTAGAAGCGAAGTGCCAGAATTGGCCCGGATCATCAGATCCTTTCAGTAGGATATGCAGTATGTTTGTCAGAAGGTAGTTCGTTGCACTAGGAAGTTTATTTTGTTTCTATCAAGTGGACAGTTTACATCCCATACTTGGGGAAAAACTAAACAACCATTTATGGCAGTTTATCATCTGAAACATCAGTAATGTACCTGGTATTAGGTTTGGAATGCAATATACAATATGTTGGGTTATAACACAAATATTTGAAAAGGAGAAGGGCTTAAAGCTACACTCCAGACAGGTATAAAACACAAAACACAAAATTAATGCTGTCAGGTATTCATTAATACATCCTTACATTTTTTTTTTTTAATGTAAGCATCTACGGTTTACATTTGATTTTGACTTGGTGACAGTCTTTTGCAGTTCCTGTAGATCAGAGCTCAGACGGGATGAAAAATAGAGCACCAATTAGTTGTCCTGCAGTGCAGGGAGCATGCTAAAATTAAGGAAAAGCTGAATGATAAAGGAATATGCTTCTACATTTACTGTCCAGTCATAGGATGGTGTAGGGGAGCAGACCTGTAACTTACTGAACTTTAGAAGACACAAATCAGGTCTCCTCCCCGCCAGGCTGTGTGGTGTGGCATGACTAGGTAAACTTCAGAGCTGAAACAAACAGGAATACAAATCCTTTGGCAGGTAAAACATCTTCTTATACATATTTCCTCTGTGTATTTAGTAGTTTTCCTGAAGGTTCAGTTTAACATTTAATTTAATTATGTTATAGTACATGTAAACACTAACTTAACAAGTAGTTTGCTTTAGCACTGTGAATCACAAACCTATTGACTGTTTTCACTGCTTGCAAACACTCCAGAAACATATCATTTCTCAGTGCAGGTTTCCTGTTGCTGACAAGTGGACTGTGCCTGTGCAACATGCAACAGCACTGCCAGGTGTAGTCTCCACTGAGAGAGTGTAATACTGGGCAATGGTACAGAAGAACATTGGGGAACAGGGTCAGAGTGTTGTTACTTAACAAGAAGTACCCGAACCAGCATGTTCATGCCAGGATCACTTGGTATCTTAAATAAATCGTAAATCCCTAAGTAAACCAGTCTTGGCTTTTTCTTGTTATTTATATAAAAGCACTAAAACACAGTCAATACCTAGTGTTTCTGCCAGTCCTCTTCATAAACACAGCCTTTCTGTTTCCTTCTGACAACATCAGGTACAAAAACAGATCCGTTCTTGCCTGGTCAGTTTGCATCCTACTTAGGAAATACTGGACTGCCTGTGCTCCCATACTTGGACTGCTGCTGAATCCCAACTCCACCCCCTAAAGATCATCACAGTCTACACCCTCAACCCTTGATGAATTCAAATCTAAGAGGTCACATGGCTGTAAACAAGGCAAAAGGGTAATTACAATGGAAGCCCACTGGCTCTTGATAATTCCAGTTAGATGTAACTGTTTCTGGGAATCTACCAGGATAGCAAAAATGGGAGATGATTGGCTTCTCCCTAAGAGGAAACACAATTGGAACAAGCAGTGAAAAACCCTCCCTCACCCCCTCATCTGAGATAACGTAGACTAACTCTGCCAGCTTATGAGGGAAAAACATACCACATCCACACCAACAATTCAAAGGTGAGAAATAGGCCTACTGTCCTGGAAGGTTCCCAGAAACAATGTTACTGGTAAGTCTAATTTCCAGGACAGCAAACCTGAGAGTAAAAAAACAAATAATTCAGGCATACCTTAGGGTGGAACTACTGCTTGTAAGACCTTCCTGCTGAAAGCCAAGTTCTGCTGTGAGAGTACATCTACTCTATAGTGTTTTGCAAAGGTATCCTGGCTGGACCATGTGGCTGATCTGCTCCATCAATGCTCCTGCCTTCTTTGCCAAAGATGTGGCTAAAGATATACTGGAGTGGGCCCTAAATGCTAAAGGAATCTGAGAACCTTCACTTTTGTAAGCTAGAGACATGGCCTGTCCAACCCACCTTGCAATTGTTGCCTTAAGCCTCGTACACCTGATCGGATTTTCCAACGGGAATTGTGTGTTGACAGGCTGTTGGCCGCAATTGCGACCATTTGTACACTCCATGGGACAATTGTTGTCAGATTTTCCATGGACAAATGTTGGATGGCAGGCTTTAAAATTTTCCGCAGAAAACGGTCTGTTGTCAGATTTTCAGATCGTATGTACACAAGTCCATCAGACAAAAGTCCAAAATAAAAACATGCATGCTCAGAATCAATGCTCGCCAAACACGACATTAGCAGAAGGTGCCCAAAGGGTGGCGCTCAAGAGCTGAAAAACCGCGTAGTCCGTCTAGTACGTCACTACGTTGGTGTTAGTTGGCTGACAATTGTGTGCCGTTTGTATGCAAGACAAAATCCAGGCACACGCCCTGCGGACAAAGGTCCGATGCTTTGTCTGCGAAAAATCGGATCGTGTGTACAAGGCTTTAAATGCTTGTAATCCTTTTTTTGGGACCACTGAAAAAAATTAAGGCTCGACCTCCTAAAGCTTTTAGACCTATCCAGATAATTGAGGAGATCCCCCCTGATGACTAAGCAATTAAACTTCTCCTTCCTGGAATCTTTGAGATTATTACAAATGGAAGGTTGCACTATTCTCCTGGGATCTGTTAAATAGGGATGCTACTTTTTGCAAATACAGAGAATCTGGATTCAATATTACCCTATTGAGAAGGATGATTCTGCAGATCTGCAGATTCCCTATCCTCCTACCCATAGAGATAGCTAACAGAAGGCCATACTTTTCTTGAATAGCTCAAATGGCTACCCGGTCATTAAATACTTTAGACAAATCCCACAGGGGAAAACTCTTATGCCTGAGAGGAGTGTCTCTTTCCTTAGCTGAGAAGAATCTCTTTACGAAAGAATCCTGAAATAAAGGTTGCCACTTGTACCCATAATGTGCTGAACACCAGACCTTTCTCTACCCCATTCTAAAGAAACTCTAGAACGGTAGTAACTATCTTTCTACAAAGGAGAGTATCAATTACTCTCTCTGAGCATGCTTGGTCTCATAATCTGCTGCTCAAAATTCAGGCTATCAGGTGGAAGAACTCTGGAGTAATGGACTGGCCTCTGAAGTAGAAGATCACCCCCTGAAGTTCTGGTTTAACTGGTGCGGTGGTTTAACTGAGTTTTTGAAGAGTTGAAAATCATGTTCTTTTTGAACACCATGGAGAAATTAGAATCTGTTTGCAACTTCTGTATCAAATGCGGAATCAAGGTCAGGGGAGGAAAGGCGTAAACAAGATCTAAGCCCTGGACCACTCCTGGTCCAGGGCATCGCTGCCCCAGGACTCCGACTCTTGGACAAAAGAAAAAAAATGTTCCGCCTTCCTGTTTGTACTGTGCACAAACAAATCTAATTCTAGTAAGCCCCAATGGTCTACTTTTCTGTAAAAATCTCCTGGCTTAAATTCCCACTCAGTGGGTCGAATAGGCTTTTGGCTTAGAAACTCAGCTAACAAATTCAATGATCCCTTTACATGGACTGCTAAGATCAAGAGGATTCTGACCTCTGCCAACTTAAGATTTCCTGCACCAATCTTAGGAATTTGAGATCTGGTTCCTCCCTGATGATTTAAGTAAGCTAACGGTAGCGTTGTTGGGAAAAATCTTCACCGGTTGACCCAGAATCATCTCCTAAAAAGCCTGCAAGTCCTCTGATTGCAATAACTCCAATAACTCCTTTAAATTGGAAGAGGCCTGGCTCAGCTCTGAGGACTATGCCCCCTGGGCTTGCAGTTCTTCCAGGTGGGCACCCCAACCCCTGAAGCTGGCATCTGTAGTGCCCAAAGCCTGCCTTCCGCCAAATTCAGTGGGTCCATCTGCCAGTTCAAGGAGGATTTTTCCCCCGGATGAAGTGGAACTATTACAGTGCCTTGCAAAAGTATTCACCCCCCTTGGCTTTTTACCTGATTTGTTACATTACAGCCTTTAGTTCAGTTTTTTTAATCTGAATTATATGTGATGGATCAGAACACAATAGTCTAAGTTGGTGAAGTCAAATTAGAAAAATATATACATAAAACTATTTTTCAGAAATAAAAAACTGATAATTGGCATGTGTGGATGTATTCACCCTCTTTGTTATGAAGCCTAGTAGCCTCCCTGGCGGTTTTCCCGAGTGTGGCTCGGGGTTAAAAATCAGGACCATTAGCGGTAACCCCGAGCCACACTCGGGATTACATCGCAGGATCCTGGTGTGGCTTTACTTACCTTGTCCCCGGGATCCTGCGATGTCCCCCGCAGTGTCCGTGGGCTCTGTCCTCGTCCGAAGCCTCTCCTTGCCAGGCTCCGTTCCCTGCGAGCGTCGCGACGCACGGGGGCGGAGCCTGGCGGCAAATTAAAAAAAATGTCAAAATCATAACACATACAGTTCTGTAATCTTACAGATTACAGTACTGTATGAAATGATTTCACATCCCTTTTGTCCCCAGTGCTTTGGCCCATGCCCTGCATGCAGTTTTATGTGATATATACTGTTCTTTCTGCCTGGAAACTGGAGATTGTCCATAGCAACCAAAAAGTGTCCCTTTACGTCAAAAGTGGCTTTAGACCAGCTAGAAAACAGTGATAATAAATTAGAACACTTGCAGAATTGAGCGATAGTGAATCGTGGGGAAATTTATTTTATTACTATTTATTTTTATTTTTTTAAATTATTTATTTTTATTTATTATATTATAATTTATGTTTTTGTGTTTCAAACTTTATCATACCCGGGATATCTACTAGACTCTTGTTTGAACAGATTTAAGTCTGTTATTGTTAAGAATTACAGACCTACAATATAAAACGCCAAATTTCCATGCAAAATAATTGTACCGCTTTCAGCACCTAAAATCCGAAATAATCATACCGCCAGGGAGGTTAAAAGCTCTGGTGCAACCAATTTCCTTCAGAAGTCACATAATTAGTAAAATGATGTCCACCTGTATGCAATCTAAGTGTCGCATGATCTGTCATTACATATACACACCTTTTTGAAAGGCCCCAGAGGCTGCAACACCTAAGCAAGAGGCATCACTAACCAAACACTGCCATGAAGACCAAGGAACTCTCCAAACAAGTAAGGGACAATGTTGTTGAGAAGTACAAGTCAGGGTTAGGTTATAAAAAAAATATCAAAAGATGATCCCTAGGAGCACTATCAAATCTATCATAACCAAATGGAAAGAACATGGCACAACAGCAAACCTGCCAAGAGACAGCCGCACACCAAAACTAATGGACATGGGCAAAGAGGGCATTAATCAGAGAGGCAGCACAGAGACCTAAGGTAACCCTGGAGGAGCTGCAGAGTTCCACAGCAGAGACTGGAGTATCTGTACATAGGACGACAATAAGCCGTATGCTCCATAGTGTTGGGCTTTACGGTAGAGTGGCCAGAAGAAAGCCATTACTTTCAGCAAAAAACAAAATGGCACATTTTGAGTTTGCGAAAAGACATGTGGAATACTCCCAAAATGTATGGAGGAAGGTGCTCTGGTCTAATGAGACTAAAATTTATCTTTTTGGCCATCAAAGAAAACGTTATGTCTGGTGCAAACCCAACACATCACCCAAAGAACACCATCCCCACAGTGAAACATGGTGGTGGCAGCATCATGCTTTGGGGATGTTTTTTCAGCAGTCGGGACTGGGAAACTGGTCAGAGTTGAGGGAAAGATGGATGGTTCTAAATGACCCCAAACACACTGCTAAAGCAAAACTTGAGTGGTTTAAGGGGAAAGATGTAAATGTGTTGGACTCACCTAGTCAAAGCCCAGATCTTAATCCAATAGAAAATCTGTGGTCAGACTTAAAGATTGCTGTTCGCAAGCACAAAATGAGCGCTAGAGAATATATGAACCATAGGTATGGTTCTGCTTATACTGAGCCTCTAGATAAATGGGCAAACTGAACATACTGTAGAATACACCAAAACCTCTGAGACCAGAAGGCACCATTGATCTAAATGCATGTTTTTATTCAAGTTTATGGTACTCAGTTAAAGCGGGGTTCCACCCAAATTTTGAACAATATCTGTATGTATTCTCTTCCTTGCCTAGATGCTGACATGCCGTTTAAAAAAAAATTTTAATCGCCGTAATTACCTTTTATTTTTCTATTCTTCTTTGCACTTCCTGGTTCTCCTCCCATGGGAGTAGGCGTGTTTCTAGCCTCTCCCAGACTCCTGGGAGCTAGTCTCATGCTTCCCAGGATGCCACTGAGCATGTGCGGGAACGAGCGGTGAATGCTGGGAGCACAGCATTCACCACATCCAGGAAATAAATGCTTGTGGGCTTCAAATGCCCACAATGAAGATGGAAACCGCCTTCAGTGAATAATATAAGTTATTCTTTACGACGAAATCTGACACAGGCGGACATATTACACACAATATGTGAGTATGTAATGCTGAGAAGAAAAGTTTGTGAATGAACTCAAAAAAAAAAAAAACGATAGATAGGTTGACCCCCGCTTTAACTACTGTTGGGACCTGGACAAAAGCATACTGTATATATGTGGGAAGCAGAGTCTAAATTAGCAGAAGATAAGGGACTAATTTAAATGTTTGACAAGAAAGCAATTAAATTATTTTATGACTGGCTAGAGAACAGGAATGATCCTCCCTCTTTTATAGCTGCCAGGCTCTTGTCAGATAGTGATTCTTCAGTTAAACCTGATACTAAGAAAACTTACAAAGACATGACAAAAGAAGGCCTAGAGAATACGGTTCAATACAGAAAATTGGATGTCCCTAACAATGCCTATGCCTGATAATTGAAAGAAATATTAGAATGAAATGAGGACGTTAATGGACATGCAGCAGGTGTACTCGCCTAGTTGCAGAGAGAGAGAGAGAGATGATTCAGTGATTAAAGGGTCACCATGATGTAAATAAGAGCAGTTCCAGCTCGTACTCTACCGCTGGACAAAATAACAGATTTTATTAGGAACACCCCTGACCTTGTACGTTTCCATGCTGTACAATACATTTTTAGCAAAGTAAATAAGAGACGTGTGAGCAAACAGATCTTATAGTTACCAAACTGCTTTTTTTTCTTCTTCAAATCT
Source organism: Lithobates septentrionalis (assembly GCA_037952835.1). NCBI lineage: Eukaryota > Metazoa > Chordata > Amphibia > Anura > Ranidae > Lithobates > Lithobates septentrionalis. The sequence continues at coordinate 3,124,594 of JBBDGP010000536.1, read as the reverse complement.
CACTGTCAAATGCTGTTTCATTCTTATCCCTCCTATACTTCTCCCATATGCAGAACAAGAAATAGGAGGGGGTACACAAACAGAAATACATTACAATGCTAGTGACATGAACATAAACAGTAATAGTCACAACTGGCTTGAATTATTGCAACAAGAAAGGCGGTCAATAACACCAGTAAAAGAAGACCCTCTTTAAGTATGTGACACTTTGCGTAGATAAATTTCGATATTACACTGACAATGGCCACATACAGAGTATGTAGTAGCCTCCCTAGAGCAAGTTTTATGGAAACAGGCTTTAAAACCCAGTATGTCTGCACAGGAAGCCAAATTACCGTATATGCAGTTAATAAGCACCACCATTTGCCAGAAGGAAAAAAATACAAAAACAAAAAAAAAAAAAAAAAAAACAGAAAAATCTACAGACTGTAGATATGTCTTTGGTGTGGCTCATGGAATTTCCTTACCAGCAGATGCAGGCATCTTAAAAGTAAAGGCACATATGAGAGGTAGTAGCATAGCAGCCATAGACAACAGATGATCTAGCTGATCTTGCAACAAAAGAAGCAGCCCTTATGGAAGTAGCGGAAGTCTCCACTGTAGGGTTCACATAAGTGATAGGACTGATTCCCTTCAGGAGGAGCAGTGGGACAGAGACACTGATTCAGCTGCAGGACCAAGCACCCAAGAAAGAAAAGGATAGTTGATCAAAGGTAAAGCCACCCAAAATGGGCAGCGATGCACTGAATCTCTATGCAGTTATGCACTGAATAGAGATGACACATCCTTAGTGGCCTATGCCCAGTAAAAGCACAACTAGCACACAGCACTAGCCACCTCTCTAAAGGGGCACTTACTGACTATTAACGGAAAGCACCCAGATTTAGCACGCTTACAGACAGGTTTTGTGCGTCGTGTTTCACTTTTGTACTGTACAGTGCGAGGAGGTTTGTCCAGATTCCCCAAAAGTATTCTGCCAAACCCATCTGAATCCAAATAGACGCTATTCAAATATATGTATTTATGAATACATACTAGCCCGTGTTGATATGTTTTGAGGATGGCCAGAAGCCTGGCCAGTAGCCAAAGCCAATGCAAAGACTACTGCAAAAAAGATTTTACGAGAATTTGCTTGTAGGTACGGGATACCAAAAGTAATAGAATGTGACAAAGGTACCAATTGCACAGGGAAGGTAATGACAGACAATGGAAGCTCTCAATTTACAGTAAGCTTTCTATACTCCCCATCACCTTCAAAAGCAGTGGAAAGGTTGACAGACTCAATGGAGCTCCAAAGAATAGATATGTCAAAATAATGGCAGATACTGGAATAGGGTGGATAGGGGCGTTATCTATAGTCCTATACTCAGGAAGAACAGCTCCTAAACGACCACATGGTCTGTCTCTCCTTGTGAGATTTTGTTTGGGGGCTGCCCAAGATAGGGTTATACGTTTGTCAGTTGCAAGCTTTACATTCAGATTTGACAGGATACGTTCAAAATCTACAAAAAAGTGTTAAAAGGAGAAATGTGGGATAGCAAACAAACACAGTATACATACTCGCCTATATGGCTGCAGCATCAGTCTGACACTGCAGCTGTCCCTCGCTGGCTCTAAGACCGAGAACTGAGCGATCACATGACCACTGATCACACAGTTCTCAGTCTCCACTGAGCAGAGAACGGTGACTGTCAGTCACCAACTCTCTGCTCTGCCCCGCCAGCACTCACTGGGGTGCTGGACTGTGGAGGGGGAAACAGCGGCTGGCTCAGGCTCTCAGCATTGTGCCAAGAGGCTGATCGAGCTGCAGGTCAGGCATCTGGATGTATCCTGATCTTCAAGTTGGGATCCCTGCAGAACCTGGTCTAGCTGTGTGACGTCCGCTGAGAGCGCTCTCAGCTGAATCTGGGTCACAGGAGTGCAGAAATAAGTGCACTCTTGTGACACAGAAGAGAAGTATGGCAAAAAAAGCTTTGGCAATACTTCTTTTAACCACTTCACATCCCAACTATTGTATAATGACGTCCGCAGGAGGGATCTCCCATCCTGAGCGGGCGTCATATGACGTCCCGGCCGTTTAGGGGGCTGTCACTCGGGACCCGGTGCACGTGCCTGGCGGCCGCGATGTCCACCAATCACCCGCGATTGCCGGTAACAGAGTCGGGACGTGGATCTGTGTGTGTAAACACAGATCCACGTCCTGTCAGGTCAGAGGAGACCGATCGTGTGTTCCCAGTATAGAGGAACACTGATCGGTCTCCACCCCTTGTGAGTCCCCTCCCCCTACAGTTAGAATCACTCCCTAGGTAACACATTTAACCCCTTGATCGCCCCCTACTGTTAACCCCTTCCCTGCCAGTGACATTTATACAGTACACAGTGCATTTTTATAGCGTGTATAAGTGTCCGATGTGTCCGCCGCAATGTCACAGTCACCATAAAAAAAACGCAGATCGCCGTCATTGCTAGTAAAATAAAAAAAATTAAAAAATGACAAATCTATCCCCTATTTTGCAGACGCTTTAACTTTTGCGCAAACCAATCAATATACGCTTATTGCGATTTTTTTTTGCCAAAAATATGTTGAATACATATCGGCCTAAACTGAGAAAAAAATTTGTTTTTTTTTTTTTTTTTAAATTGGGACATTTATTATAGAAAAAAGCAAAAAATATTGTGTTTTTTTTTTTCAAACTTGTCACTCTTCTTTTGTTTATAGCACAAGAAATAAAACCTGCATAGGTGATCAAATACCACCAAAAGAAAGCTCTATTTGTGGGGAAAAAAATGGGTACAGTGCGCAATTGTCATTCAAAATGCAACAGCACTGAAAACTGAAAATTGGCCTGGGCAGGAAGGTGGTGAAAATTAATTAAATATCTCAATGTGACTTCATCAAGGCAACAAAATTTCCAACACCTTTCAAGGCTACCTCATGGCCCATTCATCACAACATGCATTCATTTTATTTTTCATGTAAGGTGTGGTGCTTTAACTACTTCAGCCCCGGAAAGTTTTACCCCCTTAATGACCAGGCCATTTTTTTGTGATACGTCACTGCGTTATTTTAACTGACAATTGTGCGGTCGTGCGATGCTGTACCTAAGTAAAATTGATGTCTTTTTTTCCCCCACAAATAGAGCTTTCTTTTGGTGGTATTTGATCACCTCTGCGGTTTTTACTTTTTGGGCTATAAACAAAAAAAAGCATCAATTTTGAAAAAAAAAATATAAATAGTTTTTTTTTTACTTTCTGCTAAAAAAAAAAACGTAAAAAATCAAATTTCATCAATGTAGGCCAATATGTATTCTGCTACATATTTTTGTTAAAAAAATAAAAATAAAAATTGCAATAAGCGTATAATGATTAGTTTGTGCAAAAGTTTTAGCGTCTACAAACTATGGGATAGATTTATGGACTTTTTATTTTTTTCTGACACTTTTTGGGGACCAGTGACACCAATACAGTGATCAGTGCTAAAAAAATGCACCGTCGCTGTATACATGACACTGGCAGGGAAGGGGGTAACATCAGGGGCAATCAAAGGGTTAAGTGTGCTCCAAGGGAGTGATTTTTAACTGTGCGGGGGATGGTTTAATTGGAGGAAGAGAGAGCTCTGTGTTCCTGATTAGCAGGAACACAAGATCTCTTTCTCCCTCTCTGACAGAACGCACCCCAGAGCCGACAACAGCAATCCTGTACAGGTACGTGATTTTACGCGGCCGCCCTGCTGCAGTACATGTACGTTGGACGATCCTTAAGTGCTTAAATATGAAAATTTAAATATGGAAACGTTACAAAGGTTAGAGGTCATGGCAATTAGATTTTGATTCTCTTTTTTTTCTATTTTCTATGCTTTTTCGCTCCATATTAATTGTTGTCATCTCCATAGTATTTTTCAGCGTAGCCACTCCCCCTAGAAATGCTCAAATGTCTCTACTTCACAACATAGCCATGCTCCTTTAGAAATAATTCACATCCGACCTTGTATTTCCTACATGTTAATGCTTGATTTTATCTTATTAAGGTGGTCCTGAATTGTTGATATCTAGGTGTTTGTGTTACTTTTATGTGAATTTACGACTAGTTTTTGTTTCACTTTTCAGATATGTAACTGTTCTCTGTATTGGTATATTTGTCTTCAATATACAATACCTTCTATTAAATAAAAGACTATAAAAGTAAAATTATAAAACTTAATGCAATTAAATAAATGCATTATTATTAATAATCTTCTGAACAAGAGTTGTGTGTTAGCCCCAAAAATTACTGAGGTTGATTTACTAAAATTGGAGAGTGCAAAATATGGGGCAGCTCTCCACCAATCAGCTTCCAGGTTATTTTTGTCAAAGCTTCATTGAACAAGCTGAAGTTAGAAGCTGACTGGCTACTATGCACAGCTGCTCCAGATTTTGTACTCTCCAGTTTTAGTAAATCAACCCAACTGTGTCTTACTTTGACTTACTTTGCATACAGAAAATATCTTCATACAAAACTATGGAAATTCATTATAGCTGGTTTGACTACTGCCATAATCAGCACAATAAACGTGCTTATTCTACCATACCATCTTCTACACGGACTACAATATACCATACGTAGGTGGTATATTTTCTGTAATGGCTAAGACACATCACTTATAATATTAATGATAGGACTATACAGTGCAACAACCTGAATTTTCCTAGATAATTAGTGTTGCATTTTATTCTATTTTATAGACACCTATTATTGAAACCACTACACTAAAAAGTGCCTTCTGTCTATTTTGTTCTCCTTTTGATACATAAATTATAAACACATAAAATAGGCGTATAGTATTTTGGCAAGAAAGTGTTCCCAAAGTCTAGGGTTATTAGCAGAACAAAAAAGAAAAATCTTAAATCCAGATTAAATATTTGGCTTTGAAGTTAGGTAGTCACATGTCCATATGTCTGACACATGACTGCAGGTCACAATCTTTTCTAAAGGTCTTGCTTAAAATTGTGCCACCCTTTTTCCTGGCTCAGTTTACATGGAATAAAACAGGTCTGTTTTAAAAACAGAAAGACATATAGTGGGAGATTTACTAAAACTAATGTACACAGAATTTGGTGCAGCTGTTCATAAGTAAGCAATCAGCTTCTAACTTCAGCTTGTTCATCAATCCAGCTTTGAAAATAAAACCTGGAAGCCGATTGGTTACTATGCAAAGCACCATCAGATTCTGAGTGCACCGGTTTTAGTAAATTTCCCCCATAATGCCCGTGACACTAATTTTGCAGACCTCATTTTTCTGCTACTGCTCTTTGCTATGCAGCTTGCTTTATTTATAATAACGTTGAGGCAAACTGTTGAATACATGGTTGAAATGTATGTGAAATGTTCCACCTAACAATTATCTTATAAGTTTGTGTAATTCTGTTATACTAATCTGGTTTACAAACCTGTTTCAGACAGCACAGCCTGGTCCTGGAACCGTCTGCAGACAGCATCACAATTAAGCAATACAGTCTGGTTCAGGACCAGCCATGACTGGTCAATGGAGGGACAGCAGCACACTGGTGAGGTTAACCCTCTGTTTTGTGACCATGTAAGAAAGCAACACAGTCCCGACAGGCTCAAAGTGCTGATTCACCCTCTGTCAGAGTTTTGCTGTATAGTGAAGTCAAACATAGTTATGTGCATATGCTAGTTCTATGTAAAATATGTAGCGCTGACAATTGTTGTTTCTAGCTCTTTGTGTATTATTCAGTATAATAGTGGTGTTAGTGCCATCTTGTGGACAGTTGATAAAATACAATAAGTTTACGTCTCAGGATTAAGTGACACGGAAGTGATTCATTGTTTACTTTGGAACTGTAGCTATGACCCACCCACAATGCTTCTGGACAAAGTCAGAACTGAACTGCATTGTGGGGGGGATATAAAAGGGTAAGCAGCGGCCATTTTAGCTCTCTTGTCCCTGGGGATGCGTGGCCTGTGGGAACTCTGTGGGTGTGTGTGTCCCACAGGGTTGCGGCCTACCTGGCGAAGGAGCAGAGCAGCTGTAGTATCCTGTCATCGCATCGCAGTGAGCTGGACAAGAGACGTGATTGTTCCGGAAGACCTGTGGGGGGGTAACCGAGGACTCCCGGTCATTTGTGAACGGAACAGTGTGACGGCGTGGTGGTGCCTCCATACAGGACTGAGAACTGCTGAACCAGAGACATCCACATGCTTGGATTCTGTGTGGTGAGAGGGTTGACACCCAGAAGTTTGAGTATTACACACACACATCTTTAGAACTGTACAGAGTGTTGCTGGGACTGATAGTCCCACGGAAAAAGTTAAGTCGGAGAGCATTACATCCGAATAGACTTTGGTGTTCAAGAGCGGATGTTAGATGTTTGTTTCTTCATATAAAGACACCTAGTCACTATATTGGATTACAATTGTTTTAGTGTGTTATACTACACTGCGCAACACCCAGGAGGAACCCTTTGCGGATTACAATAATAAAAGCTAGCGAAGACTAAAGACGTCTGGACTACCTTTTTCATTGCAGTTCCTTGCATTTTAGTATAGTGACTTTAAGGTCTAGAGCAGGGGGAGCTCCCGGGTATAGATTCATACCAATATATACATATATATTTCTGTGATTGTTATTGATTGTCATAATCATTCCTTATACTATCACACTACGTTGGTGTGATCGTATATTCGTTGAAATAAAACTTTATATAAATATATTACTTTTTCAAAGAAAGAAGTTCTTTTTGGTCATTATTGAAGTTTGTGTGCAGTGTTGTCATTTCTCCTACAGGTGGAGCTACCAGCACCCAGGTAGAGGTAATCCTAATTGTAAGTGTATATTGTGGGTTAAAGTTAATGCTCATATTATTTCAACACTGCACTACAGTTGTGTCAAGGGGAGTGAACAATTTAGGAAGGGTGTAGAGCAAAGAGGACAGGCCCACTTAAACCAGCAGCTCCACCGTGAGTTATTGCTACAAATACATAAGTAGATATAAACTTTTTTTAATCATTTTTGTATGTACCGTGTTACATGTAAAAGAAATATCTCTTTTGGTCCAACGTTCTTGTTTTTAGTGTGCCTTCAAATCATTGCTGGGAGTGCCAAAATGGTTCTCAAGGGCACTTATAACCTAACCCTGCTTCAAACTTCTCCACAACTTTATCCCTGACCTGACTGGTGTGTTCCTTGGCCTTCACGATGCTGTTTGTTCACAAATATTCTCTCACAAACCTCTGAAGGCTTCACAGAACAGCTGTATTTATACTAGATTTTAGTTAGGGGTATCAGTGTAAAGAGGGCTGAATACAAATGCAAAAATTGTAAAAGCCATTTATCATTTTCCTTCCACTTCGCAATTATGTGCCACTTTGTGTTGGTCTATCACATAAAATCCCAATAAAACACATTTACGTTTTTGGTTGTAACATGACAAAATGTGGAAAATTTCAAGGGTTATGAATACTTTTTCAAGGCACTGTATCTGTTGTAAAATCTTCTCACTGCTAGACTGCAGTGTGAATAGTTTATTTTTTATAGTTAGATTTAGCCAGGAGTACACATGGGTTCCAGTGGAGTTTGGAATCCTTGGTTTAAACTGGCTATACACTAGTAGAATTTTGTAAAAGTTTATTGCTTTAACCAGTTCCCACCAAGGCCAATTCTGACATTTCTCTCCTACAGGTAAAAATCTGTATTTTTTTTTTTGCCAGAAAATTACTTAGAACCCCTAAATGTTATATTATATTATGCTGTATTCGCGCAGCAGTTTTTTCAAACGCATTTTTTTTGGAAAAAATACACTTTAATTAATTTTTTTGCACACAAACACTATACAATACCCAATTTTTGTTAAAATATGAAAGATGATGTTACGCCGAGTAAATAGATACCTAAAATGTCACGCTTTAAAATTGCGCACACCCATGGAAAGGCTAAAATTGCTCTCACTTTAAAATTCACGGCAATAGCTCACATGTGTGGTGCGATCACTGTTTACATACGCGTGCGGGACTTATGCATAAGCACGGGGGGGAGGGAGCGCTTTTAAAAAACCTTTTTATTATTTATTTAATTCAAAACTTTATTTTTACATTTTTCTCTTTCATTTATTTTTGTTTGATCAACCTTTTTGCTTTCACAAGGTACAAACAAATCCCTTGTGAAAGAATGGGCTGTGACAGGACCTCTTTATGGAGAGATCTGGAGTCTATTAGACCCCAGATATCTCCTCTGGGCTCCAATGCAACCAACCAGACACAGATGGGACTGATCAGCTGCTTCCCTGGCCGGTAACCAAAGAGCCGAAACCGGAAATGACAAAATCCTTCATCCGGGGTCAAAGTGAGGGAGGAACAACATCAGTTCCTTTCTCTCTGTAGTGATTGAGTGAAATCATATGACATCATATGGGTGGGAAGTGGCTAAGAGAATTTGATTTTCTAATCAGTAGTGAGGTCAAATTTAGAAATTGATTTTGACCATAGTGACAAGAAAATTCAAAGGAGCGGGATGGAAAATTTTAGGGGGTGTACTCACTTTTGTTGCCAGCAGTTTAGACATTAATGGCTGTGTGTTGAGTTATTTTGAGGGGACAGCAAATATACACTGTTATACAAGCTGTACACTCACTATTTTACATTGCGGCAAATTGTCATTTCTTCAGTGTTGTCACATGAAAACATATGACAACACTGAGCCACTTTGGGTAGATAAATACCAAGATCTGGAAAAGAACTACCACTAACCTTGGTCCATCCGGCCAATTGTTGTATACTGCGCAGCAATGTCTGCCCTGGCACTGGGTGTGTCTTGAATGAAATAAGGGACCTGAAATAAGATACAGTTGTCTCATTTTCCAGATGATGCATTTCTGGTATAGAATTAAGGACTTAATACAATACAGTAAGTGACAGTATACTGTAAACTGTGTTCGGTATTTTTATTAAAATATTTGATTTTAAGGACAGTAACCTGAAGAAAAGAAAAGTTGGGGTTAATGAGAAGGTAAAAACTACTAATAATATTCATAAATAAAATGTACATTCAACGCTTGAGATATCAGACATCTGTGTAAGTTTGTTCCTATCCTACTGCCCTATTTTAGTGTCATGTTAGTCAAAATTTGTCTAGAGATGGAGCTTCCCATCCAGTGGTTAAATCTAGGAAGTTTCAGCTGCATCATTTGACTTCTGATCCGTTGGAAACTTCCAACCTCTTTCAGACATTTATAGTAGGTCTAATGCAACTCTGTAATTTTCTCACCCACACATGGAGTAAGCCCCAGTTATAATCCCCTCAGTTTGAAACACTCTGCTAAGATCCCTAGCCAATCTTCCAAACTGTTGCATATCACCGTATTTTGCTTAATGGGAAATGGGCCTAGCCTAGACATTACTTTTACAGATCAACAAAAAGATAGGATTCTGTAGATGACCCAGAGTGCCTCCATCCCTAGTAAGTCCTTTTGCATTGGTATAGGGTCACCAAAACCCTACATAAACTCTTCCCTCATTGTTCCTCCCTTTGCTGGATATGCCAAACCAAAAACACAAGGGTTCCCTTTTGCATATATTTTAGTCCTGCACAGATATACAGGGTTTTTGAAATCAAGTCAAAACCATATTTTATTTTAATTAACTGGCAATAAAGCATTGCAAACAATCTCTGGTATTACATTTACTGGGATGTGTACAGACAAGATGTTTATTGCATTGAAAACACACTACCAGTCCTCCAGCTGGCCTTTGATTTTCTAGGATTAATGAAATTGAATCTATGGAGGAACTCATGGCCACTGTGAATCATACGGTTAAATAATTCCACAAAACATTTACTGGTTAGATTTTACATGCTCTGCCAAATACCATTAACTTTTGAACAGTTAGTAGTTATCCAGATTGTATGACTTTCCTTGGATTAAGCCCCCATATTTGGATCGCTACCCTGGAAATGACAGTACAAATAGTGAATTTTGAATAGCTCTGAAAGGAACTGGAAAGAATTAAAGTGTATCCATCCGAGAGAAGGATTAGATATCCGTCCCTTTCCAGTTCGACCTCTACATGTTTCGTGGTGGAACTGCTTTTTCGGGAGTATAGATCAGAGTTTATCTCTATAAAGAAATGGACATATACATATTAATCTTAATACAATGTATTTATCTCTATAAAGAAATGGACATATACATATTAATCTTAATACAATGTATTAAGATTATTATTATGTATATGTCCATTTCTTTATAGAGATAAAGTCTGAACTATACTCCTGAAGAAGCGGTTCCACCGCGAAACATGTAGAGGTCGAACTGGAAAGGGACGGATGTCTAATCCTCTCTCCTTACCCTAGGATGCAGATGACAAGGATCGGGGGTAGGGCTGCTACTCCTCGCTCCGGGCCGTTGCTTCTCTCTGGGTCTCAGGACCCACTTCCTGATTGGCCAGGAGGAGCATCAGGAAGAAAATAGCGAATATTAATTCGCTATTGTCACACAACTGGGTGGGCTCACCCTTTTTTGAAGCCAATTGGAGCCTTAGGCTCTAATCGTGTGCTTAAAAAACAAAAAAAAAAACCCCCATTGAAATCCATGCATCCGGCACCCTGCATTTAGATTAGGGGCCGAACGCATGGATTAGGGGGGCGACGCCCCTGCGCCCTTTATAGACGGGCTGCCACTGCTCTTACTAATAAGTCTAAATCCCGACATCCAACCAGGAAGACTGAGAACATACTGAGGGGGTGTTACCACACTGTCCTGCAATCACAGTGAATCCAGTGATTGGTATCCATTGATTGGCACTGACATCATAATGGCTTTCTACCTCTGATGATAGCCCACCACCAGGATAACATCTATATAGGAAGAGGACACTATCATGTGACCGGTCTGAAGACATCTGAAAGCTGTTCAAAAAGACAAAAACACAACTGGGTAAGGGTAAGGGTGGATTTTTCTCTTTTGGGTGGGAGGGGAGAGCCAAGGGTTGGCTTTCACACCGAAAATTGCTCTTAAAAACCTGTTCTTGGACTATTACCCATTTCAAGTCCGCACTTGGGACAGGAAAATAAAAATGTAAAGACCACTCACAGCTCTGTGAACTTGTGCAAATACTGAATTCTGGCAAAAACAAACCTTCCTATGTACAGGATGGGCACACTTGTAATAGTTTTTACCAAAGACCACACTAGAGTGTTCACCATATAAAACATCCTATAGAATATATAATATGTGAAAGCCTCCTGCAGACCAGTCTTTATTACTGAAGAAAAGTTTCTGTAGATCTCACCTGAACTTGTTCAGCCGTATAATACTGTGGTTTCCAATCTGGAATTCGTCCCATTCCAGGTTCCCCATTTCCAAATTTCTCACAGAATGATCCATACTGAGGCTGGGAGTGTCCACAGCGATGGGGATCGTGGAAAGCAACATAAAGAAAGAATGGCCTGTGAGATAATAAATTGTTATTACTAATGATTAGTAAAATAAAATTTGCTAATTTGTAAAATAAATTCACAAACATAAAGGTCACCAATGTGTAACCATTCTTGTTTTACATGAAGTGAACATTGGTGTTGAAACCCATAATTTTTCATAAAATGGTTATTCCATCTCATGAAATGTTATTTTATCATCTCAAATGACACGTTTTCCTTCATATTACACAAAATACAACATTTTTTTTTTTTGCAGCTCTGCCAATGCTTGTCACATTCATACAGTGAACTTTTTATAACTAGACCTCTAAGTGACATCACCAAGGGCACAACCCACTGGGGCTAGACACCAGTACTCTAGATACTTCATCAGGAACAGGAATGGGTACTGTTGGATGACCACATGCAGATAGAGTACCCACATCTTATTAACTGTTGCTCTTGTTCAGTAACCCATTAATTGTGTAATTTGGAAGAGGCAGTGAACTAAACATTCTGCAATGGGGACTGTTTGTTATGGCATACTGTCTCTGGCTCAAAAACATCATCAATACACTGTACATGAGGCTGGTGCTATACATTGGGGTTAATTTACTAAAGGGAAATAGACTGTGCACTTTGCAAGTGCAGTTGCTCCAGAGCTTAGTAAATGAGGTGAAGATAAAAAATACCCAATCGCATGCAAGGAAAGAAACAAAGCAAAAAAAAAGCATTTTTGCTTGCACATGATTGGATGATGTACATCAGCAGAACCGCCTCTCATTTACTAAGCTCTGGAGCAACTGCACTTCCAAAGTGCACAGTCTGTTTGCCTTTAGAAAAACCAACTCCACTGTTTGCAACAATTCCTAGTGATATTATAATTACGCTATATTGTTTACTTTAATGCTCTCACCCAAAATGCACTTTTTTTAAATAAAACTTAACAAAACGGGTGTAAAATGTTACAAACGGGCAGACACATATTTTATCTATGTGGTATTTAAAGTGGTTGTAAATCCTGGCAGGAAAAAAAACAAAGACCTGCAAGACAAAGGCATAATGAGCTAGTATGCATAGTGATGACGTCTCACGCATGCGTGTGGGAGCCGCCAGCAACGGCACATTCACTGAAAGCAACAGCACATACGTGCCATTGCTTCAGTGCGCATGTGCCAATTACGTCGGCACATGCAAATACAGAGGATATCTCCTAAACTGTTCAGGTTTAGGAGATATCCAGGGTAGCTACAGGTAAGCCTTATGATAGGCTTACCTGTAGCAAAAGTGTGTTGTAAGCCCCGGTTCACACTAGGGGCGGCACGACTTGCAGGTCGCCTCACCGAGGCGACCTGCACACGACATCCACGGCGACTTGCAAAACGACTTCTGTATAGAAGTCTATGCAAGTCGCCTCAAGTCGCCCCAAAAGAAGTACAGGAACCTTTTTCTAAGTCGGAGCGACTTGCGTCGCTTCTATTAGAACAGTTCCATTGTACAGAACGGGAGGCGACTTGTCAGGCGACTAGAAGAACATATTTGGGGGGCACACCCTACAATGCATTTAAATTCAAGATGGTGCTGCTATAAGACCTACAAACAGTACAAAATATTTTACAGCGCACACATACAAGAATGACATTTCCTGCAGGGCTAGTTAAAAACACCTGAACATATTCAAAAATACGGGGGTTTGGTCACACTATATGGTCATATAGTGCTAAGCCCACTTACTGCGACAAAGTACCCCGAATTAGTGGGTCCTACACTAGTAATAGAATGGAAGATCCTATGTCTCAACCATGGGAGCTGAACTCCTCTATGTGGGAGAACTGAAAGGGATACATCCTAAACACTGGTGGCCACTAAATAGGAGGTAATGAGGAGGGGGAGGGGTGCTCCAGCCCAAAAACCTGGTCAGGGCCTATTACAACATACAAGAACATATTTGGGGGGCACACCCTACAATGCATTTAAATTCAAGATGGTGCTGCTATAAGACCTACAAACAGTACAAAATATTTTACAGCGCACACATACAAGAATGACATTTCCTGCAGGGCTAGTTAAAAACACCTGAACACCTGAACATATTCAAAAATACGGGGGTTTGGTCACACTATATGGTCATATAGTGCTAAGCCCACTTACTGCGACAAAGTACCCCGAATTAGTGGGTCCTACACTAGTAATAGAATGGAAGATCCTTTGTCTCAACCATGGGAGCTGAACTGCGCTGTAAAATATTTTGTACTGTTTGTAGGTCTTATAGCAGCACCATCTTGAATTTAAATGCATTGTAGGGTGTGCCCCCCAAATATGTTCTTGTATGTTGTAATAGGCCCTGACCAGGTTTTTGGGCTGGAGCACCCCTCCCCCTCCTCATTACCTCCTATTTAGTGGCCACCAGTGTTTAGGATGTATCCCTTTCAGTTCTCCCACATAGAGGAGTTCAGCTCCCATGGTTGAGACAAAGGATTTTCCATTCTATTACTAGTGTAGGACCCACTAATTCGGGGTACTTTGTCGCAGTAAGTGGGCTTAGCACTATATGACCATATAGTGTGACCAAACCCCTGTATTTTTGAATATGTTCAGGTGTTCAGGTGTTTTTACCTAGCCCTGCAGGAAATGTCATTCTTGTATGTGTGCGCTGTAAAATATTTTGTATTGTCAGGCGACTAGGTCGCCTGACAAGTCGCCCCTGTGTGAACCAGCACTAAGGGTTTATAACCACTTTAAATTGTCATTTTTTTTCCTTTTAACTTTTTATTTTTATTTTTTTTACACTTCAAGCTTCTCTTTTACTATAACACAGAAGAATTGGGGTATACAATGATCACCTGCTGCAATTCTTACTATGTATGAAACAAACTGATTCTTGACTTTGCCTGGTCCTGCTTTACATAACTTATATAAAAAAAAGTCCCCAGTGGTATCTGGCAGATTGGGTGGATGTTTATTCAGTCACGAAGCACAGTGTATATCCAGCATTGCACAAATACTTTGACACGTTTTGCAACTTACTGTTTACTCAAAAGGTCTCAAAAGGGTGGGTTCACACTACAACGACTTGGGATCCGACTTGTCAGCCCTCAAGTCGCCCCAAGTCACTTGACATTGGGAAATGCATTATAGTCAATGAGAGCGTCTTAATGTACACTACTGAAGTCGCTCTGACTTCAGAAAAGGTTCCTGTACTACTTCAAGGCGACTTCTAGGCGACCTGTACCCATAGAATTCAATGGAAGTCGCCTCCAAGTCGGATCTCCATCTATATTGAAGCGACTTTACAGGAAAAGAAATTAGTTTACCCAGGCAAACCCCTCCCTCCCAGAGAGCTGATTATTCTGTGATTGGCCACAGCCAAAGTCGCCTGTCCTGGAGGTGACTTGAAGTCGCATTGTAAGTTGCTTAAAGTCGCGTTGAAGTCACCTTGCAAAGTCACGATGAAGTTGTGTTGCCCCTGTGTGAATCGGCACTTATGAGCACCTTATGAGTAAACACTAAGTGGTTGATTTACTAAAGGCAAATAGACGGTGTACTCTGCAAGTGCAGTTGCTCCAGAGCCAACTTCCACCGTTTGCAGACAAAAATTATGTTTTTTTTCCTCTTGCATGCGATTGGGTAGTCTTTAAAAAAATGAAGCTTTACCTCATTTACTAAGCTCTGGAGCAACTACACTTGTCCTTTTGCCTTTGGTAAATTAGCCCCCAAATTTACAAAATGGATCAAGATGTTTGTGCAATGCTGGATGTACAGTTTAATTTTTTTCAGTGTGTGTATTTACTTAAACATTCTAATCTTTGGGGGGAGAATTTATCTCCCATTTGCACAGTAAAGCTTGCAAGCTGAAAGGAAATCATTCTCTTTAGAGAATCCCATGATTCAGCGATCATGCTCTTTTAGTTAAGAAATTAAATGGAACGTTAAAAGGAGAAGTATGGCCAAAGCTAAGCTGCAATTTGTTCTGCATTCCTGTGGCCAGTTTTTACAGCCCACTGTCGGTTGACATCACTCAATCGGTCCAGTTTTAGGAAAGATCCGGAAAGATCTGGAACAGCAGCTGGATCAACCTCTTAGTGAGCCGCTGGGACAGTAAAACAGCTGCTACCAAGCCCTTCACAGCTCAGCACTCCAGTGAGCGCTGGAGGGCAGAGCACAGAGCCGGTGACTCACAGTTACTGGCTCTCTGCTCAGTGGAGATTGAGTGATCAGTGGTCTTTGATTGCTCAGTTCTCAGTCTTAGAAGCAGTGGGGGACAGATGCAGCATCAGATTGATGCTGCATCCACCTCGGAGAGCATAAGGCCTCATGCACACTGGATTTTTTTACAGCTGCTCCAAGGGGTGTCTTCCACTTTTTTTCCTGTCTCTAAATTCCCCTGCATGTTAGCCTATGTGTCCATGCACACATCAACTTTTAGCACCATTTAGAGGCAGGAGAGTTTAAAGGCAGGAAAAAACCCACTGGCCGTGCGTTCAGGGACAGCAGAGTTTTGGCAGAAAAACCGCTTAACGCTGCTAAACGTGTCTAAATGCGGTTAGCACTGCAGAATTTATTCATTTCAATAGCCAGATTAAATTAAAATTCTGGCCAATGAAATAAACGCCCAAACGCTGCTAAACTCTTAAGCCTCGTACACACGATCGGATTTTCTGACTGTTGGCCTAAAATCCGACACTCCATCGGATAATTGTTGTCAGATTATCCACGGACAAATGTTGGATGGCAGGCTTTAAAATTTTCGGTCGACAACGGTCAGTTGTCAGATTTTCCGAGCATCTGTACACAAGTCCATCAGACAAAAGTCCAAAGTACAAACACGCATGCTCGGAAGCAATGGTTACCAAACACAACATTAGCAGAAGGTGCCCAAAGGGTGGCTCTAAAGAGCTGAAAAACCATGTAGTGCGTCACTACGTTGGTGTTTGTTGGCCGACAATTGTGTGCCGTTTGTATGCAAGCCAAGTTCCTGGCCAACGTACCCTCCGGAAAAAAGTCAGATGCTTTGTCTGTGGAAAATTCAAACGTGTGTACGAGGCTTTAGGTGGATTTTAAACACAGATTTTATCTTGTAAGGAGAAACCGCATTTTACGATAAACTAGTGTGCATGAGGCCTAAATGTTTTTTTTTTTTTTTTTTATGAAACCTGAACCTCTTGTTTAAGGTTTTCTTGAAAACAACAATATTTTACTGACTGAATTATTAAGTAAACAAATCCACGTATAGGAACTGTGATATACAGTGGGGACCGAAAGTATTCAAACCCCCTTAAATTTTTCACTCTTTGTTATATTGCAGCCATTTGTTAAAATCATTTAAGTTCATTTTTTTTCCTCATTAATGTACACACAGCACCCCATATTGACAGAAAAACACAGAATTGTTGACATTTTTGCAGATTTATTAAAAAAGAAAAACTGAAATATCACATGGTCCTAAGTATTCAGACACTTTGCTCTGTATTTAGTAGAAGCACCCTTTTGATCTAATACAGCCATGAGTCTTTTTGTGAAAGATGCAACAAGTTTTTCACACCTGGATTTAGGGATCCTCTGCCATTCCTCCTTGCAGATCCTCTCCAGTTCTGTCAGGTTGGATGGTAAACGTTGGTGGACAGCCATTTTTAGGTCTCTTCAGAGATGCTCAATTGGGTTTAAGTCAGGGCTCTGGCTGGGCCATTCAAGAACAGTCACTGAGTTGTTGTGAAGCCACTCCTTCGTTATTTTAGCTGTGTGCTTAGGGTCATTGTCTTGTTGGAAGGTAAACCTTCGGCCCAGTCTAAGGTTCTGAGCACTCTGGAGAAGGTTTTCGTCCAGGATATCCCTGTACTTGGCCGCATTAATCTTTCTCTTAAATGCAACCAGTCGTCCTGTCCCTGTAGCTGAAAAACACCCCCACAGCATGACGCTGCCACCACCATGCTTCACTGTTGGGACTGTATTGGACAGGTGATGAGCAGTGCCTGGTTTTCTCCACACATTCCGCTTAGAATTAAGGCCAAAAAGTTCTATCTTGGTCTCATCAGACCAGAGAATCTTATTTCTCACCATCTTGGAGTCCTTCAGGTGTTTTTTAGCGAATTCCATGCAGGCTTTTATGTGTCTTGAGAGAGGCTTCCGTCGGGCCACTCTGCCATAAAGCCCCGACTGGTGGAGGGCTGCAGTGATGGTGGACTTTCTACAACTTTCTCCCATCTCCCGACTGCATCTCTGGAGCTCAGCCATAGTGATCTTTGGGTTTTTCTTTACCTCTCTCACCAAGGCTCTTCTACCCCGATAGCTCAGTTTTGGCAGGACTGCCAGCTCTAGGAAGGGTTCTGGTCGTCCCAAACGTCTTCCATTTAAGAATTATGGAGCCCACCGTGCTCTTAGGAACCTTAAGTGCAGCAGAAAATTTTTTGTAACCTTGGCCAGATCTGTGCCTTGCCACAATTCTGAGCTCTTCAGGCAGTTCCTTTAACCTCATGATTCTCATTTGCTCTGACATGCACTGTGAGCTGTAAGGTCTTATATAGACAGGTGTGTGGCTTTCCTAATCAAGTCTAATCAGTATAATCAAACACAGCTGGACTCAAATGAAGGTGTAGAACCATCTCAAGGATGATCAGAAGAAATGGACAGCACCTGAGTTAAATATAGGAGTGTCACAGCAAAGGGTCTGAGGCTGGGTTCACACTGGTGCGACACGACAGCCGTCCTACTTTGGATCCGACTTTGCCCTTGCGACATGAAGCCGGCATATGTCCGACTTTCAATGAACGGGGATCCGACTTGGATCCCCGCCAATGCCCGGCACTGTGTTTGGTATGAATCTTTAGGGGGAACTCCGCGCCAAATTTTAAATAAAAAACCGGCATGGGTTCCCCCTCCAAGAGCATACCAGGCCCTTGGGTCTGGTATGGACCTTGAGGGGAACCCCCTACGCCGAAAAAACGGCGTGGGGGTCCCCCCCAATCCATACCAGACCCTTATCCGAGCACACAGCCCGGCCGGACAGGAATGGGGGTGGGGACGAGCAAGCGCCCCCCCCCCCCCCTCCTGAGCCGTACCAGGTCGCATGCCCTCAACATGGGGGGGTTGGTGCCTTGGGGGAGGGGGCGCACTGCGGCCCCCCCACCCCAAAGCACCTTGTCCCCATGTTGATGAGGACAAGGGCCTCTTCCCGACAACCCTGGCCGTTGGTTGTCGGGGTCTGCGGGCGGGGGGCTTATCGGAATCCGGGCGCCCCCTTTGATAAGGGGGCCCCCAGATCCCGGCCCCCCACCCTATGTGAATGAGTATGGGGTACATCGTACCCCTACCCATTCACCTAGGGAAAGTGTCAATTAAAAAAAAAAAACACTACACAGATTTTTAAAGTAATTTATTAGACAGCTCCGGGGGTCTTCTTCCGACTTCGGGGGTCTCTCCGGTTCTTCTCCACGCTCTCCGGATCTTCTGCCGGGCTCCTACGCTCTCTTCTGCTCTTTTGCCGCTCTTTTGCTATAGCGGAGGAGCCAGGTCTTCAGTCTTCTGCCTTCTGCCCTCTTCTCTTCTTCTGATGTTGACACGACGCTCTCTCCGGCTGGAATGCTCTCTGTGCGCTCTGCTATGGCTTATATAGGCGGTGACCCCGCCCCCTTATGCCGTCACAATCCCTGGGCATGCTGGGATTGTGACGGCATAAGGGGGCGTGGTTCTCGGGTGATGACCACGCCCCCTAAAACGTCACAGTCCCAGCATGCCCAGGGACTGTGACGGCATAAGGGGGCGGGGTCACCGCCTATATAAGCCATAGCAGAGCGCACAGAGAGCATTCCAGCCGCAGAGAGCGTCGTGTCAACATCAGAAGAAGAGAAGAGGGCAGAAGGCAGAAGACTGAAGACCTGGCTCCTCCGCTATAGCAAAAGAGCGGCAAAAGAGCAGAAGAGAGCGGAGGAGCCCGGCAGAAGAACCGGAGAGACCCCCGAAGTCGGAAGAAGACCCCCGGAGCTGTCTAATAAATTACTTTAAAAATCTGTGTAGTGTTTTTTTTTTTAATTGACACTTTCCCTAGGTGAATGGGTAGGGGTACGATGTACCCCATACTCATTCACATAGGGTGGGGGGCCGGGATCTGGGGGCCCCCTTATTAAAGGGGGCTCCCGGATTCCGATAAGCCCCCCGCCCGCAGACCCCGACAACCAACGGCCAGGGTTGTCGGGAAGAGGCCCTTGTCCTCATCAACATGGGGACAAGGTGCTTTGGGTTGGGGGGGCCGCAGTGCGCCCCCTCCCCCAAGGCACCAACCCCCCCATGTTGAGGGCATGCGACCTGGTACGGCTCAGGAGGGGGGGGCGCTCGCTCGTCCCCACCCCCATTCCTGTCCGGCCGGGCTGTGTGCTCGGATAAGGGTCTGGTATGGATTGGGGGGGACCCCCACGCCGTTTTTTCGGCGTAGGGGGTTCCCCTCAAGGTCCATACCAGACCCAAGGGCCTGGTATGCTCTTGGAGGGGGAACCCATGCCGGTTTTTTATTTAAAATTTGGTGCGGAGTTCCCCCTCAAGATCATCAGAGCACAAGTCGCGTGCCGAAGTCGGATCATGCGAGACGGCGATCCGACTTTGATCCGACTTCAATGATAGTCAATAGGCTGAAGTAGGATCAAAGTCGGACCAAAGTAGTACAGGGAGCATTTCTAAAGTCGGAACGACTTGTGTCGGACCAGTTAGGACGGCTCCCATAGGGAAACATTGGATTTCACACGTCATGCGACATGAGCTCCCAATGTCGGAGCGTTTGTCGGACCAGTGTGAACCCAGCCTCAATACTGAATGATATTTCAGTTTTTCTTTTTTAATAAATCTGCAAAAATGTCAACAATTCTGTTTTTTTCTGTCAATATGGGGTGCTGTGTGTACATTAATGAAGAAAAAAAATTAACTTAAATGATTTTAGCAAATGACTGCAATATAACAAAGAGTGAAACATTTAAGGGGGTCTGAATACTTTCCATCCCCACTATAAAACAATGTTTTATTTGTGTACATATGTTGAAATGAATTAAAAACGCACAGCAGGGTATGGGGACAAAACACTGAATATCATTGTTGTGGACATTTTCTACGCTCCAAATAACTTAATTACAACTTTTTACCTTTGATCTTTGCTTTGCAGAAATTTTCTGACCAACACTTTGATCCGTGTTATGTTCCGTCCTACTTGCAGCACTGAGCTGTTTTCTTCTGTGTAGGCGAAATCAAATGGATAGACAGACTCGGGCCCCACATGCTTCTTCCCAATTATTCCTGTAGAAAATAAGCACATAATTAGAAATACTGAAACAAGGCAGATATATACAGTATGTGATCATTAACACCCACTATCTTGGCATATGCAGAGGTACTGTACATAGCTGTCCTTTCAAATCCTTATGAATGCTACATTTAAGAAAATATATATATATATATATATATATATATATATATATATATATATATATATATATATATATATATATTCACTTGTGGAGGAGACAAACGTTTTTTCATCCATCCCAAAAAGTCAGATGATGAGGGTGCAGCGGATCGTGAGTGACCCGCTGTGCCGTGATCAGAGACTTGATGAAATAAAAAACAAACTTATTAGTAGAAGATATCCGCAAGCTTTAGTTAATATCGATCATCCTAATACGGATAGTAATCGATCACCCCGAAAAGAAAAGAAGAGAATCCCCTTTATTATGCAGTACCATCCCTTCTCCAACAAAATTAATCAAATTATCAAAAGACATTGGAATCTTTTAAGATCCAGTTACCCCATGGTACAGGAATTCTGGAATCCACCCATGTCCTCCTATAGAAAAGGTAGAACGATACGAGATCGATTGATTAAATCTGATCAACCTGTGGCTGCAGCAGCCAAACTAACCTTCCTGGGACCTAAAAATCTGGGATCGTATCCCTGCTTGTCATGCATACAATGTAACTCTATGATTAAAGGTAAATACTTTACACATCCACATAGGGGTTTCAACATCCCCATACGGGGTTACTACACATGCCAATCTTCATATGTAATTTACGCCATAAAGTGCCCATGCGGTTTAGTTTATGTAGGGGAGACTACACAAAAAATCAAAGATAGGATAGCGAGACACAAATACTCAATACGAGATAAATTAACCCAATTACCGCTGGCGAGACACTTTTTGGAATTTGGCCACAATGTATCACAACTAAAGTATATGGTCCTAGAAGGTATTGAGAAAAATAGGAGAGGGGGCAACCGTGAATTGATTCTAAGAAAAAGAGAAGTATACTGGATACATTTTTTGAATACAATTGCTCCATATGGCTTAAATGTTGATTTGGATCTTTATTTATTTGTTTAACTGTTGGAATAAGTATATGAAAGTAGCCAGATAAAGTAACTTCATGATGGGGATATCTTTTTTGTTTTTTCTTTTTGTTTTTGTATTTACTCATGAATGCAACATTTCCCTGCGTTTTTATAGGTATTTCAAATATTCTATAATGAGAGTGAAGAGAATGAGAGATTCGACACCTGTTGCTTATCCTTGTTTTAATGGCATGTTATAGATAAATATATGCATATATAGATGTTAAATGGTATGCGATTTGAACTAATTAGCCATATTGATTCCACATGTGAAGTACTTCACTTAACCTGTATTTAAATGAATGATTGGATTGAAACCCTCAGATGTGCTTCAATGGATCTTAGGAAGGGCGTAAGCTGACTAGCCCGAGACGTAATCCATCCATCCATCCATATCTGAATCTACCTGTGTCTGAAACTGTGTAGGCATTTCGTGCCTGTGATTTTGGATTATACTTGCTTTGTAAATCCCTACTGAACAATTTGAGAAATAAAGCAAAGAAATTTTTAAGTGCAGCAACCTCTTGGACTCTTTTTCTATATATATATATATATATACACACACACACACACACACATATACATACTTTTTTTTTCTTTTTTTATAATTATTTATTTATTTATTATTTTTCCTGCAACCTATTGGATATTTCTTTTGTTTTTGTTTCCATGTTTGAATTACACATTTACCTGTCCGGATGCCAGCCTGGTTAAGCAGCAGAGGTAAACTCTTTACATCATCAAACGAATTAAAGTGGTGAACATCTTGAT
This sequence comes from Lithobates septentrionalis, assembly GCA_037952835.1. Taxonomy (NCBI): domain Eukaryota; kingdom Metazoa; phylum Chordata; class Amphibia; order Anura; family Ranidae; genus Lithobates; species Lithobates septentrionalis. The sequence continues at coordinate 3,102,047 of JBBDGP010000536.1, read as the reverse complement.
GAAGGCCGTATATACCATTCTGGTGCTGCACATAAAATGATATTGGGTTACTAGACTTAAAGTAAACCTATGAGTTCCCATTGCCTACTTAAAAAAAAAAAAAAAAAGTGCAGATACCTTTTTTACATAGGGATTCACTGACCTAAGACCCCTTTCACACTAAGGCGCTTAAAAAACTGCCCATAAACGTTGGGTGCTTTTGCGGTGTTTTTCGAGAGCTTTTGAAGCGCTTCCCATTCATTGCAATGGAGAGTGGCGTTTTTGAGGTGCTTTTGTAAGTGCTCCAAAGATGCTGCTTGCATGACTTTTTTCACTGCACAGCCAGCGCACTACCCCAGTGTGAAAGCATCCATTGAAATGAATGGAAAGCAGTTTTCAGTAGCTTTTCAGGCGCTATTTTTAGCGCAAAAGCGCCTCAGTGTGAAAGGGGTCTTAAGCATGCAAGATGGGAACTTAGACTCATCAGTTACATGTAAGTTCCAGTCCAGTACCTCTCTAGGTAGTGAAGCCAGGACCAAAATTATATCCCAAGATGCTGTTCCATAAAAGTCAGGAATGGCAGTTTTAATATTTCCTATAAAATAAATATTTATGAAAACAAGTGCTATATTACTGAGAATAAAACCAACCGAGTAAAATTTTAATTAACTGGGCCTATAGCAAAATCTGTGGGAGCAAACTGGACTTCCAATCTTTGCTGTAGAAGAAAACCCAAAAAAAGAGCCATGTGTCATTCTAGAATAATTCAAGTTTCTATACAACATATATTCATGCACTATTAATAAATCCCAGGTGCTATTGCTATCTAGATTAGTTATCAGGGTGTTATACAGAACAGACTAATTAGACATATTCTGTTCTGTGCACTGACTCTCCTATGCCACTAAGCCCAAAGTAGTCAAAAAGACTAATCACTGGGTTAATTTGACTAAACTATGCTTGTATGAGTTACTACCAGGGGAAGAGAGGGCTGGGGGGGGCAAGGTTGGTGGCCCTGAGTGGAGATTTGTAACTATTTAGATCTTGAGCAAAGCAGGACCTGAAGTCAGCGACACATGGCGGACATTATATAGCCAGCCGCTTACTGTCCCGACCTGCGATCGCGGCACCTGGGTAAGGAAAGTTTAGAAGCACAAACTTTTTTTGTGGCTCTGAGATGTCTCATAACTGAATGTTGAGTGCTACAAAGTAAGATAATTCTGGAAGTTGTGAAAAAAGAATAAACCATGTTCTTTTTGACCACTGGTACATTTCATCTAGCCCGCAGAAAGCTATCCCTAACAGGCAAGGGCTAGTTGGCTATGTTTTGCATCCAGGCCAATGGTTTCCAATGCTCCCCTGGTTACTACCTTATCTGGACTGCAACAAGCTATAGCACAATTGAGAAATACTAAAGCAACAGTCACTGGATTCAAAGTTGGTATGTTAGCATAATGACTGCTCTTGGATTCAAAGTTGGTATGCTGGCATAATGACTGCTCCTGGATTCAAAGTTGGTATGCTGGCATAATGACTGCTCCTGGATTCAAAGTTGGTATGCTGGCATAATGACTGCTTCTGGATTCAAAGTTGGTATGCTGGCATAATGACTGCTCCTGGATTCAAAGTTGGTATGTTGGCATAATGACTGCTCCTGGATTCAAAGTTGGTATGCTGGCATAATGACTGCTCCTGGATTCAAAGTTGGTATGTTAGCATAATGACTGCTCTTGGATTTAAAGTTGGTATGCTGGCATAATGACTGCTCCTGGATTCAAAGTTGGTATGCTGGCATAATGACTGCTCCTGGATTCAAAGTTGGTATGCTGGCATAATGACTGCTCCTGGATTCAAAGTTGGTATGCTGGCATAATGACTGCTTCTGGATTCAAAGTTGGTATGCTGGCATAATGACTGCTCCTGGATTCAAAGTTGGTATGCTGGCATAACGACTGCTCCTGGATTCAAAGTTGGTATGCTGGCATAATGAATGCTCCTGGATTCAAAGTTGGTATGCTGGCATAACGACTGCTCCTGGATTCAAAGTTGGTATGCTGGCATAATGACTGCTCCTGGATTCAAAGTTGGTATGCTGGCATAATGACTGCTCCTGGATTCAAAGTTGGTATGCTGGCATAATGACTGCTCCTGGATTCAAAGTTGGTATGCTGGCATAATGACTGCTTCTGGATTCAAAGTTGGTATGCTGGCATAATGACTGCTCCTGGATTCAAAGTTGGTATGCTGGCATAATGACTGCTCCTGGATTCAAAGTTGGTATGCTGGCATAATGAATGCTCCTGGATTCAAAGTTGGTATGCTGGCATAATGACTGCTCCTGGATTCAAAGTTGGTATGCTGGCATAATGACTGCTCCTGGATTCAAAGTTGGTATGCTGGCATAATGACTGCTCCTGGATTCAAAGTTGGTATGCTGGCATAATGACTGCTCCTGGATTCAAAGTTGGTATGCTGGCATAATGACTGCTCCTGGATTCAAAGTTGGTATGCTGGCATAATGAATGCTCCTGGATTCAAAGTTGGTGTGCTGGCATAATGACTGGAATTTTTTTCAGCAATTTCAACTACTTTGAAAAACTAGACAAAAAATCAGCTCAGTCAATAAACTCTCTTAAGTGAGTAGCAAACATACACCAATCAGTGATTCCACAACACCTTTGTAAAATATCAAAACATTAATTAGTGCAGCTCTACCTAAGATAGAAAAAAAACACCTTTTTAAATCAACCTCTTTATGCTCCAAAAAATAGCGCTGCACTATTTTATGTTTTGATATCAACTACTTTGAACCAAAAAAAATTAAGTAATATTTCAATGCAAATGACCTCCAACAGTTTTGATCATTTTCAGCCGTCATCTTTTCCTGAACATTTAGAGAATTATCTCCAGTTATGCAAGTTCGCATTTTTCAGTGACACTATGATTTATATTTAAACCAGAAATTAAAGCGGAACTAAACCCTCCTATTCTTTTTCAGCTCAAGAAGCTGTCATCTTAGATTCTGTTTGGTGTCATAACTGGTCACATGTGTAGCACCATGGCAGTTGCCGATCAGTCATTTGATGGTTTGACAGTTTGGTTGAGAATACAAGCAGATGTGACAGTTACCATTCCTGGAATGCTGGTATTTGTTCAGATTAGGCGACCCGTCAGATTTTGTAAGGAGAGTGATCTTGGTACAGGTGACTCCCGCAGTCAGCCGCAGTAAGGATACAGTGAGAAGGCAGCAAGTGGACATCTTTTTGCACCCTCTGAAGTCTCGCATTTCACACTTATTTTTACCAGTAAACTCAGCTTATATAGTGAAATACTGAATTTTGAAATCCGTCTGACTGTTTTGATGTCGAATTTTCAAAGCAGCGGTGTTCTGTCAGATTTGCAAACCTGTGAGATCAGCAGGCTTGCCGCTGCTTTTAAAATTCAACATCAAAACAGCCAGACAGCTCACAGGAGCCAACAGGCAGGGATGGAGGGGGGAGAAGGATAGAAGGATAGAAGATTTGCAAACCTGTGAGATCAGCAGGCTTGCCGCTGCTTTTAAAATTCAACATCAAAACAGCCAGACAGCTCACAGGAGCCAACAGGCAGGGATGGAGGGGGGAGAAGGATAGAAGAGGGACAGCAGGGCTGCGGATGATGGAAGCAGGTAAACTGACCACGGTGTCAGGGCTCAGCAGCCATGATACACCGTGATCAGTTTACAGAGGGGGGGGCAGAAACTGGCAGGATCAGCCAGGTATTTTAGGTGTTACAGCATTTCTTCAGACCTGCCTAAAACTTTTGCACAGTACTGTATATACAAACATGTTAACAAACTTTGTAGCAGAGTTGTACCTGTTTCTGTTCTTAAGAAAAAGCTGTATGTTCTAGTTGGTCCTTGGAAGTCTGATTCCTGATTGGGAGTGTCTGTATTCAAGCTAATCAGCTGATGCACTTGCAGTGTTCTAGTGAGAAAGTTTTTGTGTCTGCTTCTCTTTAAAAAGTAATTGACTCCTTTTGGTAGTATCTCACAAAGAATATAATTTCTATTGCAGAGGATGCCTAAATCTAACTCGTATCTTAGTGCAGGCTTCTGGAAAAATCAGTGAGCCAATCACAAAAGCATTAAATTACATTTCTGGGGAAGTTCTGTATTGGTGTACAGAAAGCCTCCAGGTAGCCATATTGCATTAAACTTTACTGATAACTACAGCGCTGCAGATTGAAAAGGAAAGGTACTGTTTAATAACATTCAATTACAATATGGCTTGGGTGGCAACTGTATATGCTAATACAATGGCGTTAAACTTTAACCACTTGCCTACAGGGCACTTTCACCCCCTTCCTGCCCAGGCCAATTTTCAGCTTTCAGCAATGTCACACTTTGAATGACAATTGCGCGGTCATGCAACGCTGTACCCAAATTACATTTTTATCATTTTTTCACACAAATAGAGCTTTTTTTGTTTATAGCGCAAAAAATAAAAACAGCAGAGGTGATCAAATACCACCAAAAGAAAGCTCTATTTGTGTGAAAAACAGGATGTCAATTTTGTTTGGGTGCAACGTCGCACGACCACGCAATTGTCAGTTAAAGCGACGCAGTGCCGAATCGCAAAAAGTGCTCTGGTCAGGAAGGGGGTAAAATCTTCCGGGCTGAAGCGGTTAAAATGTCAAATTATGGTAAACACAAAACCAGACACATTTGTCTCATTGCAAGATCTCACCTGAGGCAGACCTGTCAGGATAGCACTTCTACTAGGAGAGCAGCTGCTTACAGAGGTGAATGCGTTCTTGAAGATGAGGCTCCTCTTGGACAGCTCTTTCATATGAGGAGTTTGAATGGCTGTGTTGTTATACACATCCATCTCAAAGCCAGCATCATCACCTTAAAACAAGTATAAAAAAAAAGGAAGGATTAAAGCAGAACCATAGGCAAAATGCTTTTTTTTCCATTTTGGATAGAGTAAGGGAATATAACCCGTCAGATTTTTTTTCACCATCTGTGTCCCATTGTGGAGATTTTCCTTCACTTCCTGTCCCATAGCCAAACAGGAAGTGAGAGGGAATCTCTGTAAATCAAGGGAAGTCCTTGGGGGACTGCCCAAAATATGTTTTTTTATTTTATTTTCACTGATAATGGTAAACAGGACCAATAGTGAGGGTGAATCTACCTAACGAGGGCACAGACCGCAATAAAAACTGAGCGCCCCCCCCCCCCCCCCCCCCCAGTGCAATCCAGTGTTTCCAAGTTTTCCCCAGCGCTGGCACAGTGCTTGGACTGTTTACACAGAGGTGTCAAATCATACCTCATGATACAGATATTGGAGTCAGATTGTGCTGGAACTATATCCCTGGTTTTCAATCTTCTTTTTTTTTTAAATAAATTATCCAGAAAATAATAAAAATTATGGAAAAACAAAAAAACAAGAATGTAATATATTGCAGCTTACCAATTCTTAGATGCAGTGGCTGTATTCATTTTCTTTTTTTTCCCCTTTATTTTCACCTGGTGATCCGGTCAGCAAAAGTAGTAGTTGGAGACAAATCATTTAACATGGATAGGGCATGCTTTCAACTCCAAACATAGGAGATTTCCCTGATATCCTAGTTAAAGCGGGGTTTCACTGTCTCCACATATTTATTTATTTTTGTAAAACTGACAATGTTTAGCCACTTCGCGCCCGCGCTATAGCCGAAAGACGGCTGCAGCGCGGACGCTATCTGCCGGGCGGCCGTCCCTGGACGTCCTGGTGTTTACTTCCGCGTTGCGCGCTCCCATGGGAGCGCATCGGGGAAGTTCTGTGCTGGCCGTGTCCCTCAGACACAGCCAGTCACAGATCGCTGAAAACGGCCAATGACAGCGGCCGTTTTCAGCGCGATCGGCTGTGCCAATGAGAGACGATCTCATATGTTTACATATGATATCATCTCTCATCGCCGGTGTTCTGCGGCTCTCCCTCCTCACACAGACAGCGTGTGAGGAGGGAGAACGAACCGCTGCGGCGGTAAGTGAAAAAAAAAAAAAACGAAAATAAAGTTTTAAACTGCCTTCTGTCCCTTCCATCTGTCCCAACTATCATGCCCATTCCATCTATCCCCAGTGCCATCTGTCCCTGTCACTGTCATCTGTCATCAGTGCCACATAGTGCCATCTGTCATCAGTGCCATCTGTCATCAGTGCCACATACTGCCATCTGTCATCAGTGCCATCTGTCATCAGTGCCACATAGTGCCATCTGTCATCAGTGCCATCTGTCATCAGTGCCACATACTGCCATCTGTCATCAGTGCCACCTGTCATCAGTGCCACCTGTCAGTGTCACGTGCCATCTGTCATCAGTGCCACGTATCAGTGCCATCTGTCATCAGTGCCATCTGTGCCACGTATTAGCGCCATCTATCAGTGCCACGTATTAGTGCCATCTGTCATCAGTGCCACGTATTAGTGCCATTTGTCATCAGTGCCACGTGTCATCAGTGCCAACTGTCATCAGTGCCACATATTAGTGCCACCTGTCATCAGTGCCACCTGTCATTAGTGCTACCTATCATCAGTGCCACATATTAGTGCCATCTGTCATCAGTGTCACGTGTCATCAGTGCCACGTATTAGTGCCATCTGTCATCAGTGCCACGTAATAGTGCCATCTGTCATCAGTGCCACGTATTAGTGCCATCTGTCATCAGTGCCACGTATTAGTGCCATCTGTCATCAGTGCCACGTATTAGTGCCATCTGTCATCAGTGCCACGTATTAGTGCCATCTGTCATCAGTGCCACGTCAGTGTCAGTGCCACGTATCAGTGCCATCTGTCATCAGTGCCACGCATCAGTGCCATCTGTCATCAGTGCCACGTATCAGTGCCATCTGTCATCAGTGCCACTTATCAGTGCCATCTGTCATCAGTGCCACGTCAGTGTCACGTGTCATTGTCCTGGTGCTCCAGGGCCTTCAAAAGTGTAATAGGTAGTTAGATGTGTAATTTATGCTCCTAGAACACGTGATGGTGCTCCCTGCATGTTGGGCCTCTGTATGTGGCCAGGCTGTGAAAAAGTCCCACACATGTGGTATCGTAATACTCAGGAGGAGTAGCAGAATGTATTTTAGGGTGTTATTTGTGGTATACACATGCCATGTGAGAGAAATAACCAATTACAATGACAATTTTGTGTGTGGGGGGGGGGGGGATCTTCATTTTGCAAAGAATTGTGGGAAAAAATGACATCAAAAACCTCACCATGCATCTTACTGAATACCTTGGAATGTCTACTTTCAAAAAAGGGGTCATTTGGGGGGTATTTGTACTTTCCTGACTTGTTCGGGTCGCAAGAAATGAGATAGGCCGCCAGTACTTCAGGTGTGATCAATTTTTTATGATTTGCACCATAACTTGTAAACTCTCTAAGGCTCGGTTCACACTACCGCGACTTGGGATCCGACTGTAGGCCCTCAAGTCGCCCCAGAAAGAGATTCACATTACAGTGAATGGGAGCGTCTTAATAGACACTACTGAAGTCGCTCTGACTTCAGAGCGTACTCCCTGTACTACTTTGATCCGACTTTGATCCGACTTCAGCCTATTGACTATCATTGAAGTCGGATCGCCGTCTCGCATGATCCGACTTCGGCATGCGACTTGTGCTTGAGGGGGAACTCCGCGCCAAATTTTAAATAAAAATCCGACATGGGTTCCCCCTCCAAGGGCATACCAGGCCCTTGGGTCTGGTATGGACCTTGAGGGGAACCCCCTACGCCGAAAAGACGGCGTGGGGGGTCCCCCCCAATCCATACCAGACCCTTATCCGAGCACGCAGCCCGGCCGGACAGGAATGGGGGTGGGGACGAGCGAGCGCCCCCCCCTCCTGAACCGTACCAGGCCACATGCCCTCAACATGGGGGGTTGGTGCCTTGGGGGAGGGGGGCGCGCTGCGGCCCCCCCACCCCAAAGCACCTTGTCCCCATGTTGATGAGGACAAGGGCCTCTTCCCGACAACCCTGACCGTTGGTTGTCGGGGTCTGCGGGCGGAGGGCTTATCGGAATCCGGGAGCCCCCTTTAATAAGGGGGCCCCCAGATCCCGGCCCCCCACCCTATGTGAATGAGTATGGGGTACATCGAACCCCTACCCATTCACCTAGGGAAAGTGTCAATTTAAAAAAAAACACTACACAGATTTTTAAAGTAATTTATTAGACAGCTCCGGGGGTCTTCTTCCGACTTCGGGGGTCTCTCCGGTTCTTCTCCGCGCTCTCCGGGTCTTCTGCCGGGCTCCTCCGCTATTTTCTGCTCTTTTGCTATAGCGGAGGAGCCCGGTCTCCTGCCTTCTTCTCTTCGGGGGTCTCTCCGGTTCTTCTTTGCGCTCTCCGGGTCTCCTGCCGGGCTTCTCCGCTATTTTCTGCTCTTTTGCCGCTCTTTTGCTATAGCGAAGGAGCCCGGTCTTCAATCTTCTGCCCTCTTCTCCTGATGTTGACACGACGCTCTCTGGGGCTGGAATGCACTCTGAGCGCTCCGCTCTGACTTATATAGGCGGTGACCCCGCCCCCTTATGCCGTCACAGTCCCTGGGCATGCTGGGACTGTGACGGTTTAGGGGGCGTGGTCATCACCCGAAGACCACGCCCCCCTTATGTCGTCATAATCCCAGCATGCCCAGGGACTGTGACGGCATAAGGGGGCGGGGTCACCGCCTTTATAAGTCAGAGCAGAGCGCACAGAGAGCATTCTAGCCGGAGAGAGCGTCGTGTCAACATCAGAAGAAGAGAAGAGGGCAGAAGACCGAAGACCGTGCTCCTCCGCTTTAGCAAAAGAGCGGCAAAAGAGCAGAAGAGAGCGGAGGAGCCCGGCAGAAGATCCGGAGAGCGTGGAGAAGAACCGGAGAGACCCCCGAAGTCGGAAGAAGACCCCCGGAGCTGTCTAATAAAATACTTTAAAAATCTATGTAGTGTTTATTTTTAAATTGACACTTTTTCCCTAGGTGAATGGGTAGGGGTACGATGTACCCCATACTCATTCACATAGGGTGGGGGGCCGGGATCTGGGGGCCCCCTTATTAAAGGGGGCTCCCGGATTCCGATAAGCCCTCCGCCCGCAGACCCCGACAACCAACGGCCAGGGTTGTCGGGAAGAGGCCCTTGTCCTCATCAACATGGGGACAAGGTGCTTTGGGGTGGGGGGGCCGCAGCGCGCCCCCCTCACCCAAGGCACCAACCCCCCATGTTGAGGGCATGCGGCCTGGTACGGTTCAGGAGGGGGGGGCGCTTGCTCGTCCCCACCCCCATTCCTGTCCGGCCGGGCTGCGTGCTCGGATAAGGGTCTGGTATGGATTGGGGGGACCCCCCACGCCGTCTTTTCGGCGTAGGGGGTTCCCCTCAAGGTCCATACCAGACCCAAGGGCCTGGTATGCTCCTGAAGGGGGAACCCATGCCGGTTTTTTATTTAAAATTTGGCGCAGAGTTCCCCCTAAAGATTCATACCAAACACAGTGGCGGGGATCCAAGTCGGATCCCCGTTCATTGAAAGTCGGACACATGTCACAGGGCAAAGTCGGATCCACAAGTCGTGTTGAAGTCGCGTTGAAGTCGCGTTGCAAAGTCGCGTTGAAGTCGTGTTGCCCCTGTGTGAACCGAGCCTAACTTTCACAGAGACCAAATAATATTCACTAATTTGGGTTATTTTTTATTAAAGATATGTAGCAGTATAAATTGTGGCCAAAATTTATGAAGAAAAATTACTAATTTGCACAATTTTATCACAGAAACTAAGAAAAAATTTTTTTTTCCAAAATTTTCGGTCTTTTTTCATTTATAGCGCAAAAAATAAAAAACCCAGAGGTGATCAAATACCACCAAAAGAAAGCTCTATTTGTATGAAAAAAAGGACAAAAAATTCATTTGGGTACAGTGTTGCATGACTGAGTAATTGTCATTCAAAGTGTGACAGCGCTGAAAGCTGAAAATTGGTCTGGGCAGGAGGGGGGTTTAAGTGCCCAGTAGGCAAGTGGCTAATGTATTTTAATATTGAACTTACTTGTTCCGGTTTTTCAGCTTACTGCTCTCAGTTTTCTTTAATAAAAAAAAAGTATAAATTTTCCTGTTGCCGGGTTTTATCTTGCATGTGGGCATGTGAAGCCCACAGGCATCCTCTTCCGGGATACGGTGCTGCTGATCGACCAGCATGCACCGCCCGTTCTAGCCCCGATCTCGCGCATGCGCAGTAAACACAAATCGGAGCGCCACAAATCGAAATCACGCGAGATTTCACGGCGGCTCTCCGCACTGTCTCCTGGGATGAATGACATGAGATCCCAGGAGACAGTGTGCCGAAGAAAGGAAATGACGAAAATACCCACAAAGTCCACGCCCACAGCCGCAGGGACAGAACAAAGGAAAGACAAATATCGTAAGGTAGGGGGGAAAAAAAAAAAAGGTCCATATAGCACTCGGTGCTATCTATAGAAGCCACCGAGATGATGTTTAAAAAATGGGTTAAGATCCGCTTTAAGACGCCACCCATACACAGGTAGGCTGATCTGATGGAATGGGCTAGGAACTACATAAGCTCATATGATGGAATAAAGTAAAAAAAAAAAAAATGCATTCTCAATATGTTTGCACTTAAGGTGGTTCTAAGGGCAGAAGGTTTTTTACCTTTATGTATTCTATGCATGAAGGTAAAAAACCTGTGTGCAGCAGCAGCCCCCGTAATACTTACCTGAGCCCCACTGCCCACTGCAATCCTTTTTTTTTTTTTTAACTAGGATAGAGTAGTGCAATTGTGGTAAATATAGGAGGCAAGGAGCAAGGAGGGGATAGGGATGATGGGTACGGGAACACAGTAAATAATGTGGAATCTGAAGAGGGAGAGTTTTGTTTGTAGTGAGTTTGTTAGTAGGAGATTTGGGGGGGGGGGGGGGGGGGGAATGGGTATTGATAGGTAGAATCAGGGAGGTTCCTTTTAGTGGGGCCCCCTGACTCTCCCTTCCTACACTAGTAATATATATTGTTTATTGTTGTAGAAAAAAAACAGATCACAGACATGGCCAAAAACTAGAGACATTTCAAATGGCAACTTTTTGGCTTTAAGAAACACTAAAAGAAATCAAGAAAAATAATTGTGGTGGCCAGTAAGACCCCGTTCACACAGGGGCGACTTTTTAGGTGACCTAGTCGCCTGACAAGTCGCCTCCCGTTCTGTGCTATGGAACCGTTCTAAGGGGAGCGACGCAAGTCGCTCTGACTTAGAAAAAGGTTCCTGTACGACTTCGGGGGCGACTTGGGGCGACTTGCATAGACTTCTATACAGAAGTCGTTTTGCATGTCGCCCGGGCAGTCGTGTGCAGGTCGCCTCGGTGAGGCGACCTGCAAGTCGTGTTGCCCCTGTGTGAATGGGGTCTAACAGTTAGATTTATAGAACAAGCACAGGGAATAAATTATGGAATCACTCAACTCTGAGGAAAAAATTATGGAATCATGAAAAACAAACAAACAAAACAACACTCCAACACATCACTAGTACTTTGTTGCACCACCTCTGGCTTTCATAACTGCTTGCAGTCTCTGAGGCATTGACTTAATGAGTGATAAACAGTACTCTTCATCAATCTGGCTCCAGCCTTCTCTGATTGCTGTTGCCAAATAGGGATGAGCCGAACACCCCCCGGTTCGGTTCGCACCAGAACCCGCGAACGGACCAAAAGTTCGCACGAACGTTAGAACCCCATTGACGTCTATGTGACTCGAACGTTCGAAATCAAAAGTGCTCATTTTAAAGGCTAATTTGCATGGTATTGTCCGAAAAAGGGTTTGGGGACCCGGGTCCTACCCCAGGGGACATGTATCAATGCAAAAAAAACTTTTAAAAACGGCCGTTTTTTCGGGAGCAGTGATTTTAATGATGCTTAAAGTAAAAAAAAAAGTGAAATATTCCTTTAAATATCGTACCTGGGGGGTGTCTATAGTATGCCTGTAAAGTGACGCGTGTTTGCCGTGTTTAGAACAGTCCCTGCACCAAATGTCATTTTTAAAGGAAAAAATCTCATTTAAAACTGCTTGCGGGTTTAATGTCATGTCGGGTCATGGCAATATGGATGAAAATCAGTGAGACAAACGGCATGGGTACCCCCCAGTCCATTACCAGGCCCTTTGGGTCTTGTATGGATATTAAGGGGAACCCCGCACCCAAATTAAAATAAGGAAAGGTGTGGGGCCACCAGGCCCTATATACTCTGAACAGCAGTATACAGGCGGTGCAAACAAGACAGGGACTGTAGGTTTGTTGTTAAGTAGAATCTCTTTGTAATTTTGAATGGGTACATTTTTAACGTGTTTAGCTCCAGCCAAAAAATCTTTTTTAAGCTTTTTGGAAAACATAGGGAAGGGTTATCACCCCTGTGACATTTGTTTTGCTGTCTTTCCTCCTCTTCAGAAGATTTCACCTCACTTTTTTGTCCCAATGAAAAATGTTTTTTGAAAATTTGGGTTTTTTTGTGGAACAAGGATTGGAAAGCATCAGTGGAAAGGAGAAATTGTTTTCCCATATTAACTCTTACAGGAGAGAATTTCCCTTCCTAGGGATAGATTTCATCTCACTTCCTGTTGTCTCCTTCCGTTTGCAAGTAGGAGTCGTTTATAAGTTAGAGGTTTGAAAGTAGGGTCCTGCCCTATATACTCAGCAGAAATTTGGGCCTTAGGTGTTGCTGTGGCCACAACACTGTAAGCCCTCACAGGGCCCTGCTGTGAAATGTTAGATCAAGAATTGTAATTACATGCCCCTGTTGAACAGGAGCTGAAAAATTAGGCCTTAGGCACTGGTGCTGGTGCCACAACACTGCAACCCCTCACAGACACTCTAGTTGGAACGCAGGAACGAGCCCTGCTGCAAAGTATTGCATCAAAAATTGTAATTACACGCCCCTGTTAGACAGGGGCAGAAAAATTGGGCCTTAGGCACTGGTGCTGGTGCCACAACACTGCAACCCCTCACAGACACTCTAGTTGGAATGCAGGAACGAGCCCTGCTGCAAAGTATTACATCAAAAATTGTAATTACACGCCCCTGTTAAACAGGGGCTGAAAAATTGTGCCTTAGGCACTGGTGGTGGCGCCCAGAACCAAAAATGTTCTTACAAGCTATCAGCGTGATGATTGAGGAGGAAGAGGATAATTACTCAGGGATAGTCACTCAGCATCAGCATAGGCAGTCTTTGAAGGGATCTGAAAAAAATTATTCAGTTACATCAGCATCAGGTGCTTGGTAGCTGGTGGTGATCCAAGACTGATTCATTTTTATGAAGGTCAGCCGATCGACCGAGTCGGTGGACAGACGCACCCTGTGATCGGTTACCACGCCTCCAGCAGCACTGAATGTGCGTTCCGAAAGAACGCTGGATGCAGGACAGGCCAGTAGCTCAATTGCATACTGTGCAAGCTCTGGCCAGTGATCCATCCTCAAGACCCAGTAACCCAGAGGATTTTCGGTGGGAAAGGTGTCCAAGTCTGATCTTGCCCCTAGGTATTCCTGCACCATGTAAAACAGACGCTGGCGATGGTTGCTGGAACCGATCATACCTTGGGGCTGCGGACCAAAAAATTGTCTGAACGCATCGGTCAGACGGCCACCTTCTCCACCGCTCCTTCTTTGACTGACCGAAGCCTCAGCAACACGTTGTCCAGAAACAGGAGTTTGTAACCTCCCAGTCTCTGGGAACGCGTTGCACAGACCTTTCTGCAAGGCCTCCCGAAGATGTTTCATCCTCTGCTCCCTCTGCGATGGCAAGATAAGGTCCGCAACCTTACCCTTGTAACGTGGATCAAGGAGGGTTGCCAGCCAGTATTGGTCCTTCTCCTTGATACCACGAATACGAGGATCCTTACGCAGGCTTTGCAGGATCAGGGAGGCCATGCAGCGTAGGTTTGCTGAGGCATTCGGTCCGGAGTCCTCTGGGTCACTAAGGACAACAACGTCCGCAGCCACCTCCTCCCAGCCACGTACAAGTCCATGTGTTCCTTGGGACTGATCCCTTAAAGACTGCTGATGCTGAGTGCCAGGCTCCACCTCCATACTGACACAATCTTCCTCCTCCTCCTCCTCCTCGTCCTCTTGCTGTGTGATCGGCGGGCACGCAGGAACACTGTCTGGATAAAGGGGGCCTTGAGAGCTAAGGAAGTCCTCCTCTTCCTGCCTCTGTTCTGCCTCAAGTGCCCTGTCCATTATTCCACGCAGCGTGTGCTCCAACAGGTGGACAGTGTCACTGATGCATGCACTGTCAGTGCTCACCATCCTCGGGGCCTCCTCGAATGGTGACAGGACAGTGCATGCATCCCTGATCATGGCCCACTGGCGTGGGGAAAAAAACCAAGCTCCCCTGACCCTGTCCTGGTGCCATAGTCGCACAGGTACTCATTGATGGCCCTCTGCTGCGTGTGCAGCCGCTGCAGCATGGCCAACGTTGAGTTCCACCTGGTGGGCATGTCACAGATTAGGCGGTTCTTGGGCAGGTTAAACTCCTTTTGGAGGTCCGTCAGCCGAGCACTGGCATTATATGACCGGCGGAAATGCACACAGACTTTCCTGGCCTGCCTCAGGACATCCTGTAAGCCCGGGTACCTGCCCAAGAACCGCTGCACCACCAAGTTAAGGACGTGAGCCAAACAGGGCACATGGGTCATTTGTCCCTGTCGGAGGGCAGAGAGGAGGTTGGTGCCATTGTCGCAAACCACCATTCCTGCCTTAAGTTGGCGTGGCGTCAACCACCTCTGAACCTGCCCCTGCAGAGCTGACAGAACCTCTGCCCCAGTGTGGCTTCTGTCCCCCAAGCACACCAGCTCAAGCACCGCATGGCATCTTTTGGCCTGCGTACTTGCGTAGCCCCTTGAACGCCTACGGAGCACCGCTGGTTCCGAGGAAGAGGCCATGGAGGAAGAAGAAGAGGAGGGGGTGGAGGAGAGAGGTGTGTCACAATCAGCATTTTGGAGGCGTGGTGGCGGAACAACCTCCAACACTACTGCACCTTGTCCTGCATCCTTCCCAGCTGCCAGCAGAGTCACCCAATGTGCCGTGAAACTTAAGTAACGTCCCTGTCCATGCCTGCTGGACCATGAGTCAGCGGTAATATGCACCTTACCGCTGACCACCCTGTTCAGCGAGGCATGGACATTGCCTTCCACATGCCGGTAGAGAGCCGGAATCGCCTTCCGTGAGAAAAAGTGGCGTTTGGGTACCTGCCACTGAGGAACCGCACATTCCACAAACTCACGGAAGGGGGCAGAGTCTACTAACTGAAAAGGCAGCAGTTGAAGTGCTAGCAATTTTGCCAAGCTAGCATTCAACCGCTGGGCATGTGGATGGCTGGGAGCAAACTTCTTTCGGCGGTGCAGCAGCTGGGGCAGGGAAATTTGCCTGGTACAATCTGACGTGTACCAAAAGCAGATTGCCCACAAGTACTTGGCTGTGACACACCTAATTCTACACCTTCATTCCTCTCACTGCAGGTCTCAGAGAGGACTGAAGGTCTAGTGGGGTTGGAAATCTCAGCTGATGAGGAGCAAGGAGAGATCCTCTTTGTTCTTTGGTGTGGGTCTTTTAGATATGCTTGCCAACGAACTGCATGGCAGGTCAACATATGTCTGGTCAAGCATGTGGTACCCAAGCGGGAGATGTTTTGGCCACGCGAGATACGCTTGAGACATATGTTGCAAATAGCAGCGGTGCGATCTGATGCACTCGTCTCAAAAAAGGCCCACACCAAAGAACTTTTTGAATAACGCGCAGAGACTGCAGCGCCCTGCACATGTGGAGCTTTGGGGTGTGATGCAGTCAATGTGCTGCCCTTAGGCTTGCCCCTGGAGGGCATCCTGCCTCGTTGGTGATGTGCCGCCTCCTCCTCCTCCTCCTCCTCCTCCTCTCTCCTATCAGGCACCCACGTTGAGTCAGTGACCTCATCATCCCCTCCCTCCTCATCACTGGAGCAAACCTGGCAGTATGCTGCAGCAGGGGGAGCATGACTGCCAGATTGCTGTCCTTCTTGGGCACCCCCTCTGTCCGTGCTCATGTTACTGCCTTCATCGAGCTCAGTATCATCATCAGAGCCTTCCAAACGCTGGGCATCCTCCTGGAGCATGTACCCAACACTGTGGTCAAACAGTTCGAGGGAATCCTCAGGAGGACATGGTGGAGCTAGGGAAGGAGTCACTGATGACATTCAGCTGAGGGAAGAGGCCTCTGCTTTGCCAGACAAAGCACCCTGGGCATGGGTGAGAGAGGATGAGGAGGATGAGGACGGCTTGGTCATCCACTCGACCAAGTCTTCCGCATGTTGCGGCTCAACACGGCCAGCTGCCGAAAAAAAGGCCAAGCGTGTCCCATGGCCACGTGCTGATGAGGATGCACCGTCTCCACGACCAGCACTAGACACAGAGCCTGCTTGCCCTCTCTTATTGGCTTGTGACTGTCTGCCTCTCCTTCTTGGCCTTCCAGACATACTAATGGCCTGTAGCTGCACTAAGCTGGGATAGAACACCTGTAATTTTCTTCAGGTTGCTTTATATACTGTAACCAGACAAGCCTGCCTGTCAGTAGGAAGATAACAGGAACGGATCTAGCTGAACACTGTGAGCAGGACGCACTGCACTAAATGTAAATAGCAGGAACGGATCTAGCTGAACACTGTGAGCAGGACGCACTGACTGCACTAAATGTAAATAGCAGGAACAGATCTAGCTGAACACTGTGAGCAGGACGCACTGCACTAAATGTAAATAGCAGGAACGGATCTAGCTGAACACTGTGAGCAGGACGCACTGACTGCACTAAATGTAAATAGCAGGAACGGATCTAGCTGAACACTGTGAGCAGGACGCACTGCACTAAATGTAAATAGCAGGAACAGATCTAGCTGAACACTGTGAGCAGGACGCACTGCACTAAATGTAAATAGCAGGAACAGATCTAGCTGAACACTGTGAGCAGGACGCACTGCACTAAATGTAAATAGCAGGAACGGATCTAGCTGAACACTGTGAGCAGGACGCACTGACTGCACTAAATGTAAATAGCTGGAACGGATCTAGCTGAACACTGTGAGCAGGACGCACTGCACTAAATGTAAATAGCAGGAACAGATCTAGCTGAACACTGTGAGCAGGACGCACTGCACTAAATGTAAATAGCAGGAACAGATCTAGCTGAACACTGTGAGCAGGACGCACTGCACTAAATGTAAATAGCAGGAACGGATCTAGCTGAACACTGTGAGCAGGACGCACTGACTGCACTAAATGTAAATAGCAGGAACGGATCTAGCTGAACACTGTGAGCAGGACGCACTGCACTAAATGTAAATAGCAGGAACAGATCTAGCTGAACACTGTGAGCAGGACGCACTGCACTAAATGTAAATAGCAGGAACAGATCTAGCTGAACACTGTGAGCAGGACACACTGCACTAAATGTAAATAGCAGGAACGGATCTAGCTGAACACTGTGAGCAGGACGCACTGACTGCACTAAATGTAAATAGCAGGAACGGATCTAGCTGAACACTGTGAGCAGGACGCACTGCACTAAATGTAAATAGCAGGAACAGATCTAGCTGAACACTGTGAGCAGGACGCACTGCACTAAATGTAAATAGCAGGAACGGATCTAGCTGAACACTGTGAGCAGGACGCACTGACTGCACTAAATGTAAATAGCTGGAACGGATCTAGCTGAACACTGTGAGCAGGACGCACTGCACTAAATGTAAATAGCAGGAACAGATCTAGCTGAACACTGTGAGCAGGACGCACTGCACTAAATGTAAATAGCAGGAACAGATCTAGCTGAACACTGTGAGCAGGACGCACTGCACTAAATGTAAATAGCAGGAACGGATCTAGCTGAACACTGTGAGCAGGACGCACTGACTGCACTAAATGTAAATAGCAGGAACAGATCTAGCTGAACACTGTGAGCAGGACGCACTGCACTAAATGTAAATAGCAGGAACGGATCTAGCTGAACACTGTGAGCAGGACGCACTGCACCAAATGTAAATAGTCTAGATAGAAGATAACAGAAACGGATCTAGCTAAACTGAATACAGTGTATATATATATATGCAACACCTGGGATGCATATATATACAAAATACACTGTAAGTGCAGCTAACTGACTGACTGTCCTGCCTAATCTATCTAACTCAAATCAAATGACACTGTCTGTCTCTCTCTCTATCTCTCAGCACACCGGAACACACTACACAGGGCCGCCGTGCAGGCGGCCTTATATAGTGTGGGGCGTGTACTAAATCCCCTGAGCCATAATTGGCCAAAGCCACCCTGGCTTTGGCCAATTACAGCTCTCTCTACTGACGGCGCTGTGATTGGCCAAGCATGCGGGTCATAGTGCATGCTTGGCCAATCATCAGCCAGCAATGCACTGCGATGCCGCAGTGAATTATGGGCCGTGACGCGCCACACGAATTTGGCGCGAACGGCCCATAACGTTCGCAATTCGACGGACGGTCGAACAGCCGATGTTCGAGTCGAACATGGGTTCGACTCGAACACGAAGCTCATCCCTATTGCCAAATCATCTTTGCAGGTTGGAGCCTTGTCATGGACCATTTTCTTTAACTTCCACCACAGATTTTCAATTGGATTGAGATCCGGACTGTTTGCAGGCCATGACATTGACCTTATGTGTCTTTCTTCAAGGAATTTTTTCACAGTTTTTGCTCTATGGCAAGATGCATTATCATCTTGATAAATGATTTCATCATCCCCAAACATCCTTTCAATAGATGGGATAAGAAAAGTGTCCAAAATTTCAATATAAACCTGTGCATTTATTGAAGATGTAATGACCGCCATCTCCCCAGTGCCTTTACCTGACATGCAGCCCCATATCATAATTGACTGTGGAAATTTGCATGTTTTCTTCAGACTTTTCTTCGTCTGCATAAATCTCATTGGAACGGCACCAAACAAAAGTTCCAGCATCGTCACCTTGCCCAATGCAGATTCGAGATTCATCACTGAATAGGACTTTCATCCAATCATCCACAGTCCACGATTGCCTTTCCTTAGCCCATTGTAACCTTGTTTTTTTGTGTTTAGGTGTTAGAGACGGCTTTCTTTTAGCTTTTCTGTATGTAAATCCCATTTCCTTTAGGCTGATTCCTTACAGTTCGGTCACAGATGTTGACTCCAGTTTCCTCCCATTTGTTCCTCATTTGTTTTGTTGTACATTTTCTGTTTTCAAGGCATATTGCTTTAAGTTTTCTGTCTTGACGCTTTGATGTCTTCCTTGGTCTACCAGTATGCTTGCCTTTAACCACCTTCCCATGTTGTTTGTATTTGGTCCATGTTTTAGACACAGCCGACTGTGAACAACCAACATCTTGTGCAACACTGCGTGATGATTAACCCTCTTTACCTACATATTAACAAGCAGATTTAATCTGATGCAGGTGTTAGTGTTTGTAATGAAAATTTACAGGGTGATTCCATAATTTTTTTCCTCAGAGTTGAGTGATTCCATAATTTATTCCCTGTGCTTGTTCTATAAATCTAACTGTTACAGGCCACCACAATTATTTTTCTTGATTTCTTTTAGTGTTTCTTAAAGCCAGAAAGTTGCCATTTGAAATGTCTTTAGTTTTTGGCCATGTCTGTGATCTGCTTTTTTTCTACAACAATAAACAACTGAAGGAACATCCTCAGGGACTGGTGATTCCATCATTTATGCCAGGGGTTATACATTGGGCACAGTGGTTTATGTGTAGCACTCTCGCCTAGCAGTAAGAATCCCAACCACGACACTACCTGCCTGGAGTTTGCATGTTCTCCCTGTGTCTGTGAAGGTTTCCTCCGGGTACTCCAGTTTCCTCTCACACTCCAAAGACATGCTGGTAGGTTAATTGGATCCTGTCTAAATTGTCCCTAGTATGTATGAATGTGTGTTAGGGACCTTAGATTGTAAGCTCCTTGAGGGTAGGGATTGATGTGAATGTACAATGTATATGTAAAGCGCTGCGTAAATTGACAGCGCTATATAAGTACCTGAAAATAAATAAAATAAAAAAAATATTTCAAATGTTTTGTAGAATGCATTCTAGGAATATATATATATATATATATATATATATATATATATATATATATATATATATATATATATATATATATATATGCACGATTTTGAATGTTATGTTTTGTATATGCCCTTTTTTAAAGAAAAAAGGTTAAAGGGGTTGTAAACCCTTGTGTTTTTTCACCTTAATGCATCCTATGCATTAAGGTGAAAAAACACCTTGCAGTGACCGGCCCCCTAGCCAGGGCCAGATTAAGAACATCCTGGGCCTGGTGCCAAGGATTTTGGTGGGCCTTTTTATGGATATAAATAAAATTAAAAAGCAAACAATGCTTTGTAAAAAACAATTAAATATTTTAATTACCATTAAAATGGAGTTCCAGCCGTTTCTGTGTTTATTAATACTCAGCAGCTACAAAAAGTGTAGCTGCTGACTTTTAATAAACACACACTCACCTGTCGCAAGGTCCAGTGAAGTGGCCACCCGAAACCTTGATTCCCTCCCTCACCTCTCCGTGGCACCAGAATCACTACTGTGAGCACCTGGCTGTGACAGCTTGTGGCTTCACAGCCGTGTGTGTGTGTACTGCGCATGTGCAAGTCGCGCTGCGTGTCCTGGATGGCTGGGCAATCTTCTGGGACGTGTGACGTGTCCCAGAAGATTGCAGGGAGGAAGGGGACATCTAGGTGGCCCAAGCAGAAGTGGGAGCTGGTTACCTGTCAAAACTTCCTCCCCAAAAAAATGACATGCCAAATGTGGCACTTTTGGGTGGAACTCCACTTTAAAGTGTCATAACAGAAAAATATTGAAAATATCTCTTATTGACCATCTGCATAAGTGCCAGTTTACACAATAATAACCCCCAGTATCAGTGCCTGTTTCTGCAATTATATCCACCCTGAATAGGTGTCAGTTTAGGAAAAAATAAAACCCCAGCATAAATACCAGTTTCCATAATAACCGAAAACATCAGTGCCAGTTTACGCAATAACAACCCACATCATTGGTGTCAGCAGCAGCAATAATAACCCCCAGCATCAGTGACAATTTACACCATACCAACTCAGAGCATTGGTGTCAGTAACAGCAATGATAACCCCCAGTATCAGTGCCAATTTCCACAACAATCTACCCCAGCAATGGTGCTAGCTTACATAATAATAAACCCCAGCATTGATGGCATGTGAACTGTCTGGGGGGAAGGTAACTCTTTGGGGGGGGGGGTTAAAACATAACCTCACCTTTAAAAAACAAAACAAAACAATACATGCACATCTTCTCGGAAGTAAAATCATTTATTATTTTTTTTACCAGTGTCCTGAAAGGCATTGCAATCACAATCACCAGATCGCAGGTGCCACGCAGGACTCCTGCAGACTTGTCAGTGTATCTGTCAGCCCTTACATCGTTTGGGCAGGCAGTTACACGCTGACAGGAAAAGACAATGAACTACCAGTGCGCCCAACAGCATCCTGGTAGTTCATTGAGAACTACAAGCCGAAACGAAGAGACTGTTGGTACTTGTGAATGAATGACACGGTCAGGCTGATGGAGCCTTGCACAACCGTGTTTTTTTTTTTTTTAATTGTGACAACTAGTTCAGGGAGAGGATCCCTGGCCTGCTGTCGCTAGAGGGAGCAGATCAGGGAGACCTGCAGGAGTGGGAACATGATACATGTTCCGCCCTAAAAACGGGTGGAACATGTAACATAACTATGGATGAGTAAATAATCACTATATGTCAACCATTAACCCATCAAAGCGGCGCTATTCTCAGTCGTAAACTCTGACTGATATATAAAAAAGTCTTTATAAAATGCAGGCAAAACAAATGCAGGCAGGAAAATTCCAGTAAAGACACAAAGGCTAGGACTTTGTTTGAAGTCTCATATACGGATAGCAGATCTGATGAGTGCACCTTTCACCATGTGTTAGGACACCTTGTGCTGCACACACCCCCAAGGGGTTCAAACTCACCAGAACCGAGAGGTTAAGGCCCCTTTCACACTTATACAACTTCAAAGTCGCGCGATTTTACCGCGATTTGGGAGCAGTACTGCTTTGTACGACTTCAAACTAACAAATGAAAACATACAGTAGTTGGTATGAATCATAAGGGGGAACTCCACGCCAAGTTTTAAATAAAAAAACTGGCGTGGGTTCCCCCCCAGGGGCATACCAGGCCCTTGGGTCTGGTATGGATTGTAAGGGGAACCCTCTACGCCGAAAAAACGGCGTGGGGGTCCCCCCAAAATCCATACCAGACCCTTATCCGAGCACGCAGCCCGGCCGGTCAGGAATGGGGGTGGGGACGAGCGAGCGCCCCCCCTCCTGGACTGTACCAGGCTGCATGCCCTCAACATGGGGGGTGGATGCTTTGGGGCATGGGGGGGCGCCCTGCGGCCCCCCCACCCCAAAGCACCTTGTCCCCATGTTGATAAGGACAAGGGCCTCTTCCCGACAACCCTGGCCGTTGGTTGTCGGGGTCTGCCGGAGGGGGGCTTATCGGAATCTGGAAGCCCCCTTTAATAAGGGGGCCCCCAGATCCCGGCCCCCCACCCTATGTGAATGAGTATGGGGTACATGGTACCCCTACCCATTCACCTAGGCAAAAAAGTGTCAATAAAAAACACAGTACACAGGTTTTTAAAGTAATTTATTAGGCAGCTCCGGGGTCTTCTTCCGACTTCGGGGGTCCTCTTGCGACTTCGGGGGTCTCTCCGGCGCCTTCTCCCGGTGTCCGCATCTTCTGCCGGCTCCACCGCTATCTTCTGCCGCTCTTTTGCCAGCAGTGGTCCGGACTTCTGGATCGTCTTCTTCCCTCTTCTCTTCCAAAGATGTTGACACAACGCTCTCTCCAGCTGCAATGGTCTCTGAACGCTCCGCGACGGACTTATATAGGCAGTGACCCCGCCCCCTTATGCCATCACAGTCCCTGGGCATGCTGGGACTGTGACGTTTTAGGAGGTGTGGTCACCGGGTGATGACCACACCCCCTTATGATGGCACAGTCCCAGCATGCCCCGGGACAGTGACCTCATAAGGGGGCGGGGTCACCGCCTATATAAGTCCATTGTGGAGCGTTCAGAGACCATTCCAGCTGGAGAGAGCGTCGTGTCAACATCTCTGGAAGAAAAGAAGAAGGCAGAAGGCAGAAGTCCGGGCCACCGTTAGCAATTGAGCTGCAGAAGATAGCGGAGGAGCCGGCAGAAGATCAGGACACTGGGAGGAGACATCGGAGAGACCCCCGAAGTCGGAAGAGGACCCCCGAAGTCGGAAGAAGACCCCCGAAGTCAGAAGAAGACCCCGGAGCTGCCTAATAAATTACTTTAAAAACTTGTGTACTGTGTTTTTTATTGACACTTTTTTGCCTAGGTGAATGGGTAGGGGTACCATGTACCCCATACTCATTCACATAGGGTGGGGGGCCGGGATCAGGTGGCCCCCTTATTAAAGGGGGCTCCCGGATTCCGATAAGCCCCCCGCCCGCAGACCCCGACAACCAACGGCCAGGGTTGTCGGGAAGAGGCCCTTGTCCTCATCAACATGGGGACAAGGTGCTTTGGGGTGGGGGGCCCCACAGGGTGCCCCAAAGCACCCACCCCCCCATGTTGAGGGCATGCGGCCTGGTACGGTCCAGGAGGGGGGCTGCTCGCTCGTCCCCACCCCCATTCCTGACCGGCTGGGCTGCGTGCTCGGATAAGGGTCTGGTATGGATTGTGGGGGGGAACCCACGCCGTTTTTTTCATATAAAACTTGGCGCGGCGTTCCCCCTCAGGATTCATACCAGACAGCTGTCAGCACTGCCTGTCGCTCATCGAGAAAGGAAAAAAAAGTTTTCCTTTCCCAATCAGCGAGCCAGGCTTGTGCTTACAAAGTCGTACTGAAGTCGTGTCTATATTATTCAGGCACGATTTGCATGCTACTTCAGGGTTTAACATTGAGGTCTATGGAGTACAACTCGCATAGAAGTTGGACCAAAGTAGTACAGGGACTACTTTCAAGTCGGCACGACTTAAAGTCCTGCCAATATGAATGGTAGTCATTGAAAATCATGGAGAATGACTTGTCATACGATTTTGCAGTACAAAATCGTGGGACAAGTCGTATAAGTGTGAAAGGGGCCTAACAGGCCTTGGATAGTATCCTCACTCTGATTCTTCCCGAAGTCCTCCAGGGTTGGTAGTCAAGCAACAGCAACAATGTCCACATGTAAAAAAGAGACCCCAAATAGTCCAGTACCATTTTGATAATTTATTATGAATCAAACAAACAAAGCAAAATAAAATAAACTGAACGAATCAGTTCATTTCTGAGGATAGCCCTCAAGCTTTCGGTTGCTTGGTAATAGAAGGCAACTCTAATGGCTTCTCTCAAGACACAAGGGAGCGGGTTGCAGACTGGATGGATGATAAACATTCACAGCTGATCAGCCCTTGCGGGGTGTGTGCAGCACAAGGTGTCCTAACACATGGTGAAAGGTGCACTCATCAGATCTGCTATCCATATATGAGACTCCAAACAAAGTCCTAGCCTTTGTGTCTTTACTGGAATTTTCCTGCCTGCATTTGTTTTGCCTGCATTTTATAAAGACTTTTTTATATATCAGTCAGAGTTTACGACTGAGAATAGCGCCGCTTTGATGGGTTAATGGTTGACATATAGTGATTATTTACTCATCCATAGTTATAATATTGATTTGCATTAAGTGGCTGCTGAGAGATATCTCAATTTGAATTAGTTGACATCAGGTCAAATCACTGCGGTTTAATATTTTCCATCTTCATTTACCTAATATCCCTAAACGCTGAGATAGGAGGATTGCAGTAAGGCGTATTGTCTCCTTTTTTTCTGTTTATGGAACATGTAACATGTTCCAAAAGGTGAACTTATCCTTAAATTAATTAACAATGCTATTTTCATTATGCAGCACGATGCATCAGTGAACAATGGCAGTTACCGTATTTATCGGCGTATAACACGCACCCCAAGTTTAGGAGAGAATTTTAAAGGAAAAAAACTTTTAGGAGGGAAGTTTAAGGAAAAAAATTTTACATTAAAATGCCCATCAATGCAGCCTCATCAGTGTTCATCTGCAGCCTTGTTAGTGTCATTGCAGCCTTTTCAGTGTCAGTGCAGCCTTGTCAGTGCAGCTTTGCCCCAGTGCAGCCTTGTCAGTGCAGCTTTGCCCCAGTGCAGTCTTGTCAGTGCAGCTTTGCCCCAGTGCAGTCTTGTCAGTGCAGCTTTGCCCCAGTGCAGTCTTGTCAGTGCAGCTTTGCCCCAGTGCAGCCTTGCCCCAGTGCAGTCTTGTCAGTGCAGCTTTGCCCCAGTGCAGCCTTGTCAGTGCAGCTTTGCCCCAGTGCAGCCTTGTCAGTGCAGCTTTGCCCCAGTGCAGTCTTGTCAGTGCAGCTTTGCCCCAGTGCAGTCTTGTCAGTGCAGCTTTGCCCCAGTGCAGCCTTGCCCCAGTGCAGTCTTGTCAGTGCAGCTTTGCCCCAGTGCAGCCTTGTCAGTGCAGCTTTGCCCCAGTGCAGCCTTGTCAGTGCAGCTTTGCCCCAGTGCAGCCTTGTCAGTGCAGCTTTGCCCCAGTGCAACCTCTTTCCGGCGCCACTCACAGTCCCGCCCTATGAAGGACATAACACAGGTCCAATGGAGGGACTGGGCGTGACTGTGAGCGGCGCCGGAAAGAGCCGAATACACTCGACTATGTGTATCTCGGCTCCGAGCAGTCACTGTGATTTCGGCGGCGCTCGTTCATCTCCGCCTAGTCCCTCCTAACTCCGCAGCGCCATATTTAAAACGACATGCTATGTGAATGTCGGCGACGATCGCTCCAATAGATCACAATTAGCGGGGATCGGCGTATAACACGCACCCACGATTTTCCCCTGATTTAAAGGGGAAAAAAGTGCGTGTTATACGCCGATAAATACGGTAATTAACCCCTTTGTGCTGTATCAGTGGCACCAATGTCAGTGTTTATAAACCATGAAGGGGTTATTTAACACTCACTGTCATTGGTGCCACTGCCAGTAATGCAGCACACAAAGGGGATAATTAACTGCCACTGGTTACTGATGCATCGTGCTGCATAATGCAAATAGTATTGTTAATTACCCTCCGCTACCTCCTCCCCCACTCCACTTCAGCCAGTTCACAATGACCTGGCACAACATAGGATAAGACAAAATCATCTGCCACTGCCAGCCCAGACCCCTTAGATTATTGCTCTGCTCACTTGTACAGCAGCACCTCGCAGCACCGCCAGCACTCCTCTCCCATCCAGCCTCCCGGGCCGGCCCCTGAATGATGACGTTGCGCTGGGACCAGGAACTCCTGTCAGGTGGAGATCATTCGGCCTGACAGGGAGGGAAGTGTGTTGGTCCTAGACTTGAGCAGGAGTGCACTTGGCACACAGGCACCGCTCCACTGAAGCTCTGCAATGTCTGTACAATGTAGCGTCTGGCAGTCGGCGATTGTGTGCAGTGTCAGTGTATTGGGCCTATATTACGGTAGGGGCCTGGAGGTGCAGCTCCAATAGCCCCTACGTTAATCCAGCCCTGCCCCCAGCCCCCCCGTTTTACTTACCTGAGTCCTAGAACTTGACCCACGGGGACGTGCTGTCTCTCTGCCCCTGGTTCTCGACTCTTGATTGGATAGATTGATAGCAGCGCAGCCATTGGCTCGCGCTGCTGTCAATCAAATACAATGACGTGGGCGCCGGGACCGAGTCCCGCATTCGGCCTCTATGGATGGCAAATGCTGGACACCGGAGCACACCCACAAGGTAATCCCCCAGGGGAGTGCTTCTCCCAGGGGGTTATCTGATGTGGGGAGGAGCCGCGAGAGCCACCGAGGGACCCCAGAAGAGCAAGTTTGGGGCCACTCTGTGCAAAACGAGCTGCACAGTGGAGGTAAGTATATGTTTGTTTGTTTTTTGGTTTTTTTTAAACGAACCCTTACAGTCACTTTAATAAGAAGAGTTTAAACCAATTAAAGTATTGGCAGCTGATTAGATTAGTATGCAATAGGGCTATCATGATATTGAGAGATACAGATATAGGGTAAGTGTTTGGCTGTGTAGGAAGATCTGTCATTTTTAAACAGCTGCTGGTGGTGGCTGCATGGAACATCTACCACTCCCAGACACATAAAACCATGTAAAACATCTGCTGTACAGGTCTCTGATCCGGTGTGAATGAGCCCTTAATGGTAAGCACCTATGCTTAACAGCAATAAGATCTTTCGTTTAAGCCCTACCTAGGACACTATCTGCATGGAGTTTGCATGTTTCCCCTGAGCTTACATGGTTTTCTCTCACAATCCAAGAAATGCTGAAAGGTTAACTGGCCTCAGTATGTGTGTGGGTCTAAAAATGTAAGTAAGATCTCCTAGCCAGACACTGGTAACACTCCATCAAGGGACCCATGTAGCTCTAGTGCTCATGAAGGCCCAGGAAAAAAAAAAATCAGGCTCCAAGGTATGAGGTGCACTGAAGATCATAAAAGTGTTATGGTAGCTGATAGGATGTACTTCTGAAACATAACTGCACAGTGTTTACAAACCCCATTCTGAAGTTTGTTTGTTTTCCAGCAGAGCAGAGATTGCTGGCAGGAGCGGCAGTTGGGATCAGCAGGATTGGTAGGAAGAAAGGGCACGTTACATATGGCCTGTGTACTTCAATTAAGTTTCTAAAATGAGCTTCAAACCTCTAATATATAGTAGTTTCTATGTATAATATTGTAAATTATTTAATCAAAATCATTCACTGTCATTAAACACTAGCATTCATCTAAACAATTCACTAACATCTGCATTCTGGAAACTTTTCTTGTGAAACTCTGTTGTATCATTTGTGATATTTAAAAAGCGGTGACTGTTACGGATTGACTTTGTTTAATCTTCTACTCTGAATTAAGAGCATACAAAGATTTCCCAGTCTGCATGTATCATACATTTGCCCACAAATTTGGCTCAGATTTATTACCCTTTCATTTTCATTCTCGCCAGTAAATCTTCAGCATTGCCAGAAAATGTCTGGTATGCTTAGGGTGTTGGTTTACTCTTTTGTCCTCTCTTGGCCTTTGTTGTGCCCTATCTGATATAACTTCCATTTTTTTATGGATGCAATTCTTTTTTTTTTAAAGCAAGATAAACCCAAAACCAAAAATGTAATATATTGCAGCATACCAGTCATTAGATGTGGTGGTTGCATTAGTTTTGTTTTCTCTGGCTTTTTTCCCTCTGTTTTTACCCGGTAATCTGGCCAGTAACACACCTTCAGTATTAGTGAGACAACAGCACAGGAGCACAGGAGGCACAGCAGTCAGCCACACTGTCAGTCTGGGGGAGGTGAGGGAGGGGAGTGTTCAGGCCCGTACACACGATCAGACTTTTTTACAACAAACATGCAAATTAGCCGTTTTGGAGCAACATCCGACCGTGTGTACGCTCCATCGGACAAACTTTTTCTGTTTCCATCAGACTTTTGTTGGCTGTGCGAACGGACAAACTTTCCGGCAACAAAAGTCCGATGGAGCAAAGTCCGATCATGTGTACACAAAAGCATTGGACTTTTGTTCAAACTACAGTACGCGCCCGCGAGAATGTTTACAACTCATCGCGCTGGTTCTCAGTGACAGAGTACTGTACATCTCGCGCTGGCTGCAATAGGAAAAACACATTTTCCTATTACGGCAAGCGCGAGAGGGAATTACCCTCTGGGGGCATACCAGGCCCTTGGGTCTGGTATGGATTTTAAGGGGAACCCCCTACGCCAAAAAAAGGCGTGGGGGTCCCCCCAAAATCCCTACCAGACCCTTATCCAAGCATGCAGCCTGGCCGGTCAGGAAAGGGGGTGGGGACGAGCGAGCGCCCCCCCCCCCCTGAGCCGTACTAGGCCGCATGCCCTCAACATGGGGGGTGGGTGCTTTGAGTGCAGGGCGCCCCCTCCCCCAAAGCACCCACCCCCCCTTGTTGAGGGCATGCGGCCTGGTACGGCTCAGGAGGGGGGGGGGGCGCTCGCTCGTCCCCACCCCCTTTCCTGATTGGCTGGGCTGCGTGCTCGGATAAGGGTCTGGTATGGATTTTGGGGGGACCCCCACGCTGTTTCTTTCGGCGTAGGGGGTTCATAGATATGACTGGAGCTCCACTTTAAGTTTTTTTTCCTCATCTATGTAAACTGACACATTCTGCTGGAGAGCTTGTGCTTTTACAATACAGACTTGCTGGCTGGATCTCCAGATGAAAATAGAAGAAAGTAAGCCTAAAAAAGGAAAGAATTGGTAAACTGCAATAAAATAAATGTTTCCTTTTAGGTTTAATACTGCTTTAACCACCAACCCAGCACACATGTGCAGATTAGGATGTTCCATTTTTCTCGGACTAGCGGTGTACAAATTCCAGATGAGTGACTCAAAGTACTAAGGCCAGAGAGACAACTAGTAATTTCAGTGGCAACCTTCTCTCCATAAAGATATAAATTATTAGCCAACCAAAGCAATGAATGGAGAAGTACAAGTTTGTTTTAAGTTTATGTAAAAGATGTGGTTTATGTCGCAACAAGTATTCAGTGTTTTGCTGTTCTGGTGCTGAATTAGCACATTGTGCAATGATTGTGCTCCTCGCATTTCAGGGTAAACACTTTTACTAGCTGATCTTATTTCTATACAGGTGTGCTTCTTATGGGGAAAAACTGGGTTTTCTTATTCCACATTTTTTACATTACCAATGTTAACGTTTTGGTGGTGTTAAAGTGGTTGTAACCCTAAAAAAACAAAACAAAAACTGTTCCCTTATGGCAGGTTAACAGCAGAGTGCTTGTGCCGTCTAATCTGCCCCTCTCTAAGCTGTAAAAAATCTGGCTGATCCTGCCCGTTCCTGTGTCCCCCTTGGGGTGCTGACCCCAGTAATCAGGGCTTCTGAGCCTTGATTATTGTGGTCAGTTTACGTTCCTCCATCATCCGCCGACCTCCTCTCTCCCCCTCTGTCCCTGCCTGTCAGTGTGTGTGTGTGTCAACTCAGATCCCCCCCCCCCACTGTACTAATGACACTGGCTGAGAAGGGGTTACCATCTAGGGCAGGGGTGTCAAACTCAATTTCATCATGAGCCGCATCAGCATTATGATTGTCCTCAAAAGGGCCGGTTGTATCTGTAATATTAGATGTCCAGCGCATCCCCTCCCCTTACATTAGATGTCAAGAGCCACCCCACCATCAGAAGTTGACTCCCCTACTCTCCCTAACATCACAGTGCACCCCCTTTCCTTATTCTGCTGCTGGGAAGAAGCTGGATGCATTGCTTGAAAGCAGAAAGTAGGGGTCTGGAGGAGGACCAGAGGAGGGCTGGAGCTCTCCTGCAGGTGCGAGGGCCACATGAAATGGCCTGGAGGGCCGGATTCGGCCCGCGGGCCTTGTGTTTGATGCCTGTAATCTAGGGTAATCAAGGGGTTAAATGTGTGCCTAAGGACTCTTTCACACTTGTATGTCTGTTTTCTCAGCAGGGATCGATCCGTTGATCCCCCGCAGAGCCAGCGGATGACAGGTCTGTCTCCACTTACTGTGCAGGGATGGACCTGTCAGAGCTTCGCTCTTCGCTATAGGGGATCGCATTAAAACAGATCCGCCTGTCCGTTTTCATCTGATCTGCCACACGGATGGAAAATAGGGTTTCCATCCGTCTGCATTTAGCAGATCGGAGCGAAATGGATGTCAGCGGACATGTCACCGATGACATCTGTTGCTCTATAGAGGTGAATGGAGCGTCTATTCAGGTCCGCCTGAGAAACTGACAGGCGGACCTGAACGGTCGGTATGTGTGAAAGGGGCCTAACAATGTTTAAAGTGGTTGTAAAGCCTCATGGTTTTTCACCTTCATGCATTCTGTGCTGCAGCTCCCACCAGACACCCCCCCCTTTTTTCTTATCTGAGCCCGATCCGATCCAGCAATGTACACGAGCGCTCCAGCCGCTGTCTCTCTTCTCATTGGACAGATTGATAGCAGCAGGAGCCATTGGCAATCAAATCCAGTGACATGGGAGTGGGGGGCGGGGCTGAGTCCTGGTGTCTGGGTCAATGGACGCAGCAGCAGGACTCGGGAGCGCGCCTGCACAGGTTCGCCGATGGAAAGCAGCTTTCCATGGGGGGGGGGTCCTGATGAAGAGGAGGAGCATGGAGCGCCGGCAGGGCACCCCAGAAGAAGAGGATCGGGGCTGCTCTGCGCAATACAATTGCATAAAGCAGGTTAGTATAGGCATGTTTGTTATTTTTATTTAAACCTCTTTAACCTCTTACCCACTGGGCACATAAACCCCCTTCCTAACCATACCAAGCTTTCAGCGCTCTCACATTTTGAATGACAATTGCTCAGTCATGCAACACTGTACCCATATGAAGTTTTTGTCCTTTTTTTCACACAAATAGAGCTTTCTTTTGGTGGTATTTAATCACCGCTGGGTTTTTTTTTTTGGCGCTATAAATGAAAAAAGACCGCAAATTCTGTAAAAAAATGAATTTTCTTTGTTTCAGTTATAAAATTTTGCAAATTAGTAATTTTTCTTCATAAATTTTGGCCAAAATTTAAACTGCTACATATCTTTGGTAAAAATAAATGTATATTATTTGGTCTTTGTGAAAGTTATAGAGTCCACAAGCTATGGTGCCAATCTCTGAAAATTGATCACACTTGAAGTACTGACGGCCTATCTCATTTCTTGAGACCCTAACAAGCCAGGGAAGTACAAATACCCCCCAAATGACCCCTTTTTGGAAAGTAGACATTCCAAGGTATTTAGTAAGAGGCATGGTGAGTTTTTTGAAGTTGTAATTTTTTCCCACAATTCTTTGCAAAACCAAGATTTTTTTATTTTTTCACAAAATTGTCATATTAGCAGGTTATTTCTCACACACAGCATATGCATAGCACAAATTACACCCCAAAACACATTCTGCTACTCCTCCTGAGTACATCGACACCACATGTGTGAGACTTTTACACAGCGTGGCCATATACAGAGGTCCAACATGCAGGGAGCACCATCAGGTGTTCTTGGAGCATAAATTATACATATAATTTCTTGACTACCTCTTACACTTTTGAAGGCCCTGGAGCACCAGGACAATGGAAACGCCCCAAAAATGACCCCATTTTGGAAAGAAAACAACCCAATGTATAATCTATGAGGCATAATGAGTGTTTTGAACATGTCATTTTTTTCCAGAAGTTTTTGGGAATATGTGTAAACACAATTACACAAAGTTGTCCATTTATACAATATCTCTAACACATAGCATGTACATATCAAAAATTACACCCCAAAATAGATTCTAATACCACATGTGGGAGACTTTTACACAGCCTGGCCACATAGAGAGGCCCAACATGCAGGGAGCACCGTCAGGTGTTCTAGGAGCATACATGTCCAATCTAATTTGACTACCTATTACACTTTTGTGAGGCACTCTAGTGGCATGGATGAGAACTGATGTGGCATGGATGAGCATGAATGGGTATGCCTGAGTACGGCCGGGTATGCTGGGTATGGCTAGTTATGGATGGGTATGGCTGGGCATAGCTGAGTATGGCTGAGTACGGCTGGGTATGGATGGGTATGGCTGAGTATGGCTGGGTATAGCTGATTATGGCTGGGTATGGATGGGTACGACTGGGTATGGCTGTGGATGGCTGAGCATGGATGAGTATTGCTGATTATGGATGGATGGATGAGTATTGCTGAGGATGCATGGATGGCTGAGTATTGATGAGGATGGATGGCTGAGCATGGATGAGGATGGATGGATGGATGGCTGGAGTTGTCACATATCAGCGCTGTGGGCACTACACATCCAGCCCACAGCGCTGCTGACTCTGATCTCTCCCGTCTCTGTACCGATCGGTACAGAGAGGGGAGAGGAACCGGACGTGACTCCGGTTTGTTTACAAGTCATCGCTTCCTCATTTGACAGAGTGATCACGTGGTAAACGACCGATATCAGCGGCCATTTACCGTGATCCGTGATGCGCTGATGGTCACGGATATTCCTGGGGGCGCACGGAAGCGCGATTCTGGGAGAACGTCAATGTACGTTCTCCCAGAGTTATCGAGCCGTGCTGTAGCTGTCATTCAGCTATAGCGAGATCGGCAAGCGGTTAATGTATGTATTGTGTGCTAATTTCTACTAAAGAGCTCTTTGTTTCTTATCCCTGCTTTGCAAGGATAAGAAACAGAGAGATTGTTCCCTCTGAGCTCTGCGTTGATTGTCAACACAGGGTTCTGGGCTGTGATTGGACACAGCCGATCAGCAGGTCCCGGCCAGGAATCATTGGCTGTGACTTGCTGGCAGGTCCACTATACAATAACGGTGTCGGTGGGGGACAGGTATGTATACACCCTGAACTCGGGAACAGGCACCCACATACTAGTACATTGCCTGTGCGGGCCGCCCATCTGCAGTACATTGCGGGCATGTGGTCCACAAGTGGTTAAAGTAGAACTAAAGGCAACTCTTGTTGTTTAGTCCTGGATAACTAAAGGCAACTCTTATAGGGCGTACACACGGTCGGACTTTGTTCGGACATTCCGACAACAAAATCCTAGGATTTTTTCCGACGGATGTTGGCTCAAACTTGTCTTGCATACAAACGGTCACACAAAGTTGTCGGAAAATCCGATCATTCTGAACGCGGTGACGTAAAACACGTACGTCGGGACTATAAACGGGACAGTGGCCAATAGCTTTCATCTCTTTATTTATTCTGAGCATGCGTGGCACTTTGTCCGTCGGATTTGTGTACATACGATCTGAATTTCCGACAACGGATTTTGTTGTCGGAAAATTTTATCTCCTGCTCTCCAACTTTGTGTGTCGGAAAATCCGATGGAAAATGTCCGATGGCGCCCACACACGGTCGGAATTTCCGACAACGCGCTCCGATCGGACATTTTCCATCGGAAAATCCGACCGTGTGTACGGGGCATTATTGTTTAGTCCTGGATAACTAAAGGCAACTCTTGTTGTTTAGTCCTGGATAGAGTGGAGATGGATTAGAACCCCTGTCAGATTTGTATCGCTGTCTGTGTCCCTATTAGGGCAATTCACTCTCTCCATTTGTCCTGTCTACCATTATCACCAAGAATGCGAGAAAATCCCACATTTTGGGCTTTCCCCAGAAAAATAATAGATGGGAAATCTTCCAATGGGGACACTAGTTCTGATGACTTGGAATTCCCTGATTTTGTAGACCAGGGATTTGCAATTAGCTGAACTCCAGCTGTTGCAGAACTGCAAGTCCCATGAGGCATAGCAAGACTCGGACAGCCACATGCATGACACCCAGAGGCAGAAGCATGATGGGACTTGTAGTTTTGCATCAGCTGGAGGTCCGCTAATTGCATAACCCTGTTGTAGGGATTTCCTCTTACTTCCTGCTTTGACTATGAGACAGGAAGTGAAGTCTTCCATGGGAACACCGATGGCAGAAAAAACAAAAAAAATCTAAAAGGGGCTATAAACCCTCCCTTACTCTATTGAAAAAAGAAAGTGGTGTCTTTATTTCTACCTTATCCGCACTACCCTAGAACAACTTGCTCTAACGCCTCAAGTTTTGTGATTTCTCTTCCTGCCACTAGAGGCTGCCGCTCCCTGTATTTGGCCTCCACTCTGTCCGCCATGTTACCGTGGATTAAGGCGTCCGCATAACTGCTAAATGAGGCTCCGATAAGATGGCGCCTAGCGTTCCTTCCCCTCCTCAAGAGAAGACACAGTTCTACTTCCTTGAGCGTATTTTAATGTAGTAAGTATATATTCCTATATAATGGGAGCGGAGATGAATCGGATGTGTATTGTCTATGAGGAACAGAGCGGTGTAGATAACGGGGACGTGTGTGCAGAGGCTGGTTATGGAATAATCACCGGACTGCACTGAGCTCCGCCTAGGATTGCACTGAGCTCCGCCTAGGACGGACACACTCACCGACTAGAAGCAGCACATTTCGGGCCAGCCCAGAGGATAGGAGTCCGGTACAGAGCAGCCAGGAGAAGATGTGTACGGGCTCCATGGTTTTCATACTTCCCTCCCTCTACAACCATTGAACACTCCCCATTGTCATATGACCTGACACTGAACACTCCTCTATACCCAGCCCGGTACGGAGCCTGTGCTATGCCAGCACTCATCTATGGTATGTATGGAGGGGATTGTACTGTGTGTGTGCCTGGGGCTCCTCTCATAAATTGGGACTATTCTACATCTCCTACTATAACCTAGGCTGCTCATTAGACACACAGCCAATCACACGTTATCTTTCATTATCAAATCTTAACAGAGCAAGAACCCGATTGGTCA
The DNA here is from genome assembly GCA_037952835.1 of Lithobates septentrionalis. Classification (NCBI taxonomy): domain Eukaryota; kingdom Metazoa; phylum Chordata; class Amphibia; order Anura; family Ranidae; genus Lithobates; species Lithobates septentrionalis. The sequence continues at coordinate 3,066,652 of JBBDGP010000536.1, read as the reverse complement.
CTGTGCACAGCTCCTCTACTTCTGATCAGTCTCCCTGTGTGTATGTCTGATAGACTCCTCCTTTACTGTCTGCCCAGGCGAGCTGTCCTGGGTACAGGTGTACCCAATACTCTATTCATAAAGCTGACTGCCCGCAGCCTCTGAGCCCTACGCCTGGGCGTTCCCAAACATTTTATTGTGGAGGAACCCTTAAAATAAATTTCCGATCCCAGGGAACCCAGCTTAGAATTACTACATGGAGAGCTTAGGCTACATCAGTGTGATGACCAGTATGAAGAATGTTCCTTACATTGGTGGTCAGTGGGAAGAATGTCCCTTACATTGGTGGTCAGTGGGATGAATGTCCCTTACATTGGTGGTCAGTGGGAAGAATGTCCCTTACATTGGTGATCAGTGGGAAGAATGTTCCTTACATTGGTGATCAGTGAGAAGAATGTTCCTTATATTGGTGATCAGTGAGAAGAATGTTCCTTACATTGGTGATCAGTGGGAAGAATGTTCCTTACATTGGTGGTCAGTGGGAAGAATGTTCCTTACATTGGTGGTCAGTGGGAAGAATGTTCCTCACATTGGTGGTCAGTGGGAAGAATGTTCCTTACATTGGTGATCAGTGGGAAGAATGTTCCTTACATTGGTGGTCAGTGGGAAGAATGTTCCTTACATTGGTGGTCAGTGGGAAGAATGTTCCTCACATTGGTGGTCAGTGGGAAGAATGTTCCTTACATTGGTGATCAGTGGGAAGAATGTTCCTTACATTGGTGGTCAGTGAGAAGAATGTTCCTTACATTGGTGGTCAGTGGGAAGAATGTTCCTTACATTGGTGATCAGTGGGAAGAATGTTCCTTACATTGGTGGTCAGTGGGAAGAATGTTCCTTACATTGGTGATCAGTGGGAAGAATGTTCCTTACATTGGTGATCAGTGAGAAGAATGTTCCTTACATTGGTGGTCAGTGAGAAGAATGTTCCTTACATTGGTGGTCAGTGGGAAGAATGTTCCTCACATTGGTGGTCAGTGGGAAGAATGTTCCTTACATTGGTGGTCAGTGAGAAGAATGTTCCTCACATTGGTGGTCAGTGGGAAGAATGTTCCTTACATTGGTGGTCAGTGAGAAGAATGTTCCTCACATTGGTGGTCAGTGGGAAGAATGTTCCTCACATTGGTGGTCAGTGGGAAGAATGTTCCTTACATTGGTGATCAGTGAGAAGAATATTCCTTACATTGGTGATCAGTGGGAAGAATGTTCCTTATATTGGTGATCAGTGAGAAGAATGTTCCTTACATTGGTGGTCAGTGAGAAGAATGTTCCTCACATTGGTGGTCAGTGGGAAGAATGTTCCTTACATTGATGATCAGTGGGAAGAATGTTCCTTACATTGGTGGTCAGTGGGATGAATGTTCCTTACATTGGTGATCAGTGGGAAGAATGTTCCTTACATTGGTGATCAGTGAGAAGAATGTTCCTTACATTGGTGATCAGTGGGATGAATGTTCCTTACATTGGTGGTCAGTGAGAAGAATGTTCCTTACATTGGTGGTCAGTGAGAAGAATGTTCCTTACATTGATGATCAGTGGGAAGAATGTTCCTTACATTGGTGGTCAGTGGGATGAATGTTCCTTACATTGGTGATCAGTGGGAAGAATGTTCCTTACATTGGTGATCAGTGGGATGAATGTTCCTTACATTGGTGATCAGTGGGAAGAATGTTCCTTACATTGGTGATCAGTGAGAAGAATGTTCCTTACATTGGTGGTCAGTGGGAAGAATGTTCCTCACATTGGTGGTCAGTGGGAAGAATGTTCCTTACATTGGTGGTCAGTGAGAAGAATGTTCCTCACATTGGTGGTCAGTGGGAAGAATGTTCCTTACATTGGTGATCAGTGAGAAGAATGTTCCTTACATTGGTGATCAGTGGGAAGAATGTTCCTTACATTGGTGATCAGTGAGAAGAATGTTCCTTACATTGGTGGTCAGCGAGAAGAATGTTCCTTACATTGGTGGTCAGTGAGAAGAATGTTCCTTACATTGGTGGTCAGTGAGAAGAATGTTCCTTACATTGATGATCAGTGAGAAGAATGTTCCTTACATTGATGATCAGTGGGAAGAATGTTCCTTACATTGGTGGTCAGTGAGAAGAATGTCCCTTACATTGGTGGTCAGTGAGAAGAATGTTCCTTACATTGGTGATCAGTGAGAAGAATGTTCCTTACATTGGTGGTCAGTGAGAAGAATGTTCCTTACATTGGTGGTCAGTGAGAAGAATGTTCCTTACATTGATGATCAGTGAGAAGAATGTTCCTTACATTGATGATCAGTGGGAAGAATGTTCCTTACATTGATGATCAGTGGGAAGAATGTTCCTTACATTGGTGGTCAGTGAGAAGAATGTCCCTTACATTGGTGGTCAGTGAGAAGAATGTTCCTTACTTTGGTGGTCAATGGGATGAATGTCCCTTACATCGATGGTAAGTTGGATATAGGTTAAAACAAAAGTTTGGATATAAAGGAAGGGGAAATGGGGAAAAAGGGGGATATTGGGACTTTGTATGAAACACATTACTGGGGTAGAGTGAATGAATCAATATTAGTAAATACAATATTTATTAGTACAGATGAGCATAGTGCAAAGTAATATAATATTAGCTCAATAAGTAACATACAGAATTATAATAAACATGATTGGTAAATCGCATAACATTAAAAATAATTGCATAATATATCATTATTCCACATAATTCATAATAGAATAGCAGAATACCCAAATATGTACAAACATGACTTATTATTTATTATAGATTCTTCCAGTGTACAGCTTCTCCTAATGAGAGGAAACATCCATGAAACGCGTCAAGCTTTTATTGATGCTATGTCACAGCAATCATGCGTTTACCATGGGTTTTTACGGGTTTGAATCATGAATCAATTATATATTACCAATCGTGTTTCTTCATATTTGGGTATTCTGCTAATCTATTATGAATTACGTGGAATAATGATATATTATGCAATTATTTTTAATATTATGTGATTTACCAATCATGTTTATTATAATTCTGTATCTTACTTATTGAGCTAATATTATATTACTCATCTGTACTAATAAATATTGTATTTACCAATATTGATTGATTCATTCTACCCCAGTGATGTGTTTCATACAAAGTCCCAATATCCCCCTTTTTTTCCCCATTTCGCCTTCCTTTACAAGCAACAGGGATGGAGACATATGTACTATAACAGTCATTGCCTCATATAAAGTCCCAACATTCTTTTTTTCTTTATCCAAAGTTTGGATATAATTAAAATGCGTAATTCCATTGATCCAGCATATTCCATACCTGTGATCCCTGTGTGGGCTGTATATGTTTGTAGTAGTCACCGCTTTAGATATAATGTGTCCAGTGAAAATATCCATTTGGTTACATTGCCTAATATTACTTTTCTCATATTAGACCCCCTCCATCTAAAAATCCTATCCCACAAAATGTAACCCCATAGTGTCTTTTGGAGGTACCTTCAACACTGTTGCTGCTTTTTATTTTTTTTTTTATGGACAAGGAGTGAGGGTTGTTCTTTATGGCGGCAGTAGTATTGTGGTGCTAGGTAGAACGCCTTGTCAAGTTGGAATTGCAGGACTTGTATTGAAGTTTGCAGCAGAGGACTAACTGGAGTATTTGTGTAGTGCATCACAGAGCCTTGCCACTCCTGAGGAAGTTACATATTTGGTAAGGTTAAATAAAGACACCAGTCCATCAAGTTCAACCTGTGTGGGTGTGTTTGTGCATTTATGTCTCTACCACATCTAATTATATTGTACAGTTGTGCTCATAAGTTTACATACCCTGGCAGAATTTATGATTTCTTGGCCATTTTTTTAGAGAATATAAATGATAACACAAAAACTTTTTTCACTCCTGGTTAGTGTTTGGCTAAAGCCATTTATTATCAATCAACTGTGTTTACTCTTTTTAAATCATAATGACAATAGAAACTACACAAATGACCCTGATCAAAAGTTTACATACCCTGGTGATTTTGGCCAGATAACATGCGCACAGGTTGACACAAAGGGGTTCAAAAGGCTTTTAAAGATAACCATCCACGTTACATTTGAAGAGGAGTCAACAAGGCCTATGATTAAAGGTACGGAGGTGGATCGCTGATGTTTTGGGGATGTGTGAGCTACAAAGGCACAGGAAATTTGTTCAAAATTGTTGGCAAGATGAATGCAGTATGTTATCAAAAAATGTTGTGTTATTCATATTTTCTGAAAAAAGGCCAAGAAATCATACATTCTGCCAGGGTATGTAAACTTATGAGCACAACTGTATATGCTAACATGCCTATCTACATGTTTTTTTTACATTGTCCCTTCTCACTGACACCACCGATTGTGGAAGAGAGTTCCACGTCTTTACCTTACCATTATGGAAGAGAGTTCCACAACCTTACCTTACCATACAGTAAAGAACCCCCTACGCAGTTTTCAGTTAAGCCGCTTCTCATCTACCTTTTGAGCAACCTGAGACTGGATAGTTTTCTCCCTATGCTAGAATGAATAAAGAAAAAAGATATACTATAACAGCAAACCTAGGTCGCTATGCTAGAGTCACTATTCAGATATTTAGCAGAAGTGGAACTTCCGCTTTAAGTACTCCTGACCCCCCTAACATGCCACATTTGGCATGTCATTTTTTTTGGGGGGGGATTGGGTACTTGTTTTGACAGATACCCAGCTCCCACTTCCGCTCAGATCACCGCAACGCCACGAGCGGAAGTTCTCCTCTCCCCCTCCCTCCCTGCAATCTTCTGGGACATGTCACAGGTCCCAGAAGATTGCCTGGCCATTCAGGACGCGCAGTGGGACTTGCGCAGTTCGCACCCGGCTGTGAAGCCGCAAGCTGTCACAGCTGGGTGCCTAGGTGAGTGTGTTTAATAACCACTTCGCATCCGGGCCATTTCTGACACTTCGCTCCTACATGTCAAAAATCATCATTTTCCCTTATCGTCTTTCAGGACAGCACTTGAGAGAGTGACTCCTCCCCTTGCCAACAGGAAACACCTCTTCCACCAAACTTTAAAAGGAGGCTCCTTTCCACATCTTGTCAGTTTTTGTGTTTCCTCCGGAGGGAACACTTCGTGGGGAAGTCAGGGCTCTCAGGTGCTGTCCTGGGAGCTCAGGTTTCCTGGTTTTTTCATCAAACACTTTTTTACCTCATGAGAGCTGTTCCTCCCATTCCACAGCTGAGGTGAAGTGCTGCTGGCTGGGCTCCCTCTCCCTCTTCATATGGGCTCAGGGTGAGTCCGACTGTCGTGGGCATCGCTCCTAGGCGGCGGCAAGACAGGCGGTGGCCGTTTACTGTGTTTTTTTTTTCTCAGGTCCACCGCCTGTTGCTTATGGCAGCGGGGCTCCATCCGCCGGAAGTGAGGCATCCGGAGGGGGCGGAGCCCACGGAACAGGCGTGCGGCGTCATTTCCGCCGGAAATCGCAGAGGGAAAGGGGAGGAATGGGGCTGGTGCTTATTTAGCGGTTCCGGTCCGGCGCACAGGCGCTATTGGAGTCCGGAACCGGCGTTTAGCCACACAAACACAGCAAGCGCTCCTCGATGGAATCGATGGCGGCAGCAAGTGGGACAGGCACAGGCACCAGCAAGGCCCAGGTAAGGGGCAGTTGTATACTGTCCTCCTTGTACTGTGGGGACTCTCTCTCTCTCTCTATCTCCCCCCCCCCGGTGGCAGGGGCCTGTCTGGGCACATAAGGCAGTTTAGTTCTTACTGTGCACCTGTGGTGAGCATCCTTGGGTATAGGACAGGTTGTCTCATTGGGATGGTTTCTTTTTTTGTCTCATGGCAGGCCAAGAGCTCTGATCCAGTGGCAAAAAGAAAATGTCCTTCATGTAAATCCAAGCTACCTGAAGGATGGAAGAAGACGTTATGTCAAGCTTGTATTGATTTGCTAGTTAAAGAAGAAGCTTCTTCCGCTTGCAGCGACTTGATTGCATCTGTTAAAAAAGAACTTGATGCGACTATTCAATCATTTCGCTCTTCCCTAGCAAACCCATCCCTGAGTCAGCCTACTACCTCACAGTCCTCCCAAGGCTCACTTATAGTCCCGGCGGTGGAGACTGAGGCATCTCCTACCCCAGAGGGACATTCACCCTCTCAATCTGCGGATTCTGATGAGGGTGAGGAAGGAGAAAATTTACCTTCAAGATTTAAATTGTCTTTAGAACAGGTAGATGGCCTGTTAAAAGCAATCTATACCACACTGGGTCTGGAGGAGGAAAGAAAGGAGTTATCTCTGCATGATAAAATGTATGCAGGGCTTAGCGAGCACAAAAATCGCAATTTCCCAGTGCACTCTGTTATTTCTGAAGCTATTAAGAAAGAGTGGGCAGAGCCAGAGAGAAAGCCTTTCTTTCCCAAAGCCTTAAAAAGGCGTTTCCCTTTTGATGAAGATCCAGCGGCGGTTTGGAACAAAAACCCCAAACTAGATGCCGCATTTTCCCAGGTCTCGAGGTCTACAGATTTGGCATTCGAGGACATGGGGGTGTTGAGAGATCCCATGGATAAAAGGATGGACCAGGTTCTAAAAAGGGCTTGGCAATCTATCATGGGAAATCTTAAACCTGCTATGGCAACTACAGTGGTATCCAAAAATATGGAGTTCTGGTTAGAGCAACTTAAGGCCCATATCTCAGCAGACTCACCAAAACAAGAGATTTTGGATTCATTCTCAACTCTGTCGGCCGCTGTCGCATTTATATCTGATGCATCAGCGGAATCAATTAAAATGACAGCTAGATCTGCTGCCCTGGCCAACTCAGCCAGAAGGGCTTTGTGGTTGAAAACTTGGTCGGGGGACGCGGCATCCAAAAACAAGCTGTGTGGGATACCGTTCCTGGGTGACTTGCTTTTTGGGCCTGACTTAGATGCGGTTCTAGATAGAACAGCGGATAAAAAGAAGTCTTTTCCCATCAAAAAGAATAAACAGCCAGTTAAACGTTTTTTTCGTTCCCAAAGGGCTCAAGAACAAAACAAACCCCAGGAGAAAAGAAAAAATTGGGCATCGCAGAAGGGAAAGGGAAAAGGAAATGTCCTTTTCCATCCTCCTGCAGCCTCCGGTAAAACGCAATGACTTGTGCGTACCGGTGGGGGGAAGGCTTCAAGGTTTCCTTCCCCTTTGGGCCAGCATGACAGAAAGTCTATATATTTTGGACATGCTGTCCCAAGGTTACAGGATAGAGTTTTCGGATCGCCCGCCAGAAAGATTCTTTGTAACAAACCTACCAAGGAATCAAACAAAGGCTCTGGCCATGAAGAACCTTTTAAGGGATCTGAGGCACCAGAGGGTAGTGATACCAGTATCCCCAGAAGAACAGGGTCAGGGTTTCTATTCACACATCTTTCTGATAAGAAAACCATCCGGAAACTTCCGTCTTATCCTCAACCTAAAACCCCTGAACAGGTCAGTCCTATACAAAAAGTTTTGTATGGACTCAATTTTCACGGTCAGAAGCATTCTGACAAAAGATTGTTTTATGGCATCAATCGATCTGAGGGATGCTCATCTTCATATTCCTATAGCACCTCAGTCCCAGAAGTTCCTGAGGTTTGCGGTGAATACGGGCAAGGAGATTATACATCTTCAGTTCAGGGCCCTTCCCTTCGGTCTGTCGTCAGCTCCTCGTATTTTTACGAAGATAATGGCGGAAGCTCTTGCCCCTCTTCGACTCCAGGGGATTGCGGTAATTCCATATCTGGACGACCTCCTCTTTTTTGCCCCATCCAGGGAAAAGTTGCAGGAGGATTTGAACAAATCCCGCAGTCATTTGGAGTCAATAGGGTGGATAGTGAATGTTCAAAAATCAAATTTCATCCCAGCTCAGCAAGTACTGTTTCTGGGTTATTTGATAGATTCAGTGGAGCAAAAGATTTTTCTCCCAGAAGAGAAAAAGATCAAGGTCCAAAGGGTAATAACGGCACTACAAACAAATCAACTGATTTCAGTCCGAAAGGTTAGGTCGGCTCTGGGGACATTAACCTCTTCAATGCCAGCCATCCAATGGGCAAGGCTGCATTTCAGGACTCTCCAGAGGTTCCTTCTAAGGACATGGAACCACAGGACGGAGAGTTTAGATACAAAAGTAAAGATTCCCACCAGAGTCAAACGTTCACTTTGGTGGTGGAAAAGTCAGGTGGTACTGCAAAAAGGTCTTCTTTGGTCTTTTCCGACCGGGAAAGTGGTCACAACAGACGCCAGTTTGCAGGGATGGGGGGCCCACATGGGTCAGGCCTTAGCGCAGGGAACATGGTCCCAGTTCGAGGCCCAAAAATCCTCAAATTGGAGAGAGCTGAAAGCGGTTGCTCTAGCATTAGCTTTCTTCTCTCAAAACCTCATAGGTTGCCATGTCCAGATTTTGTCAGACAATGCCACGGCCATAGCCTACCTGAACAAACAGGGAGGCACAAGAAGCAGGGCTCTTCACTTACTGTCAGTAGAGATTCTGGAGTGGGCAGAGAACCACTTACTATCTCTATCCGCAGTCCATCTAAAAGGCACATTGAACGAAGTAGCGGATTATCTGAGCCGACAGAAAGTTCAGGAATCAGAGTGGAGTCTGAACAGGAAGGTGTTTGCATTAATCACCAGTGTTTGGGGCCTTCGGCAGGTAGATCTGTTTGCTTCAAAACAAAACACGCAGCTCCCGAATTTTTTCTCCCTTCAGAGAGACATTTGCTCTCAGGGGATAGATGCTCTGGCACATCCATGGGATTTTCACCTAGGGTATGCTTTTCCTCCATTCAGGTTAATCCCTCTAGTGTTGAGGAAAATACTGGAAGAGAGAGTATCAATAATTTTGATTACTCCATATTGACCAAAGAGGGCTTGGTTTTCCACAATTCTTCAGTTGGCAATCAAACCATGTTGGCATCTTCCGCTCAGTCAGGATCTGTTGACTCAGGGGCCAGTGCATCATCCAGATGTAGGCAGGTTAAAACTCACTGCCTGGTATCTGAGGAGCAGTTAATGAGAAGCAAAGGCTTTTCTGAACGTTTAACTACGATGTTGCTTTCCAGTAGGAAAAAGGTAACCAGGGATATTTACGCCAAAGTATGGAAAGTCTGTTTCTTTCTGTCATTCTGAACATAGGGAGGTTAAAGATCTAGTTTCAGTGCTGGAGTTCTTGCAAAACGGTGCAGACAAGAATCTGGCGGTCAGCACTCTTAAGGTGCAGGTGGCCGCCTTGGGAGTTTATCTGGAGAGATCCTTATCTTCAGAAACTCTGATCATGAGATTTTTCAAAGCACTTGCCAGGTCTAGACTGGTCCCGGTGAAGCATTTCCCAAATTGGGATCTCTCGGTGGTTCTGCAGGCTCTGGCAAAAGAACCATTTGAGCCTTTACAGGCCATATCCCTAAAGAATTTAACTTTGAAGACTATTTTTCTGGTCGCAATTACTTCAGCAAGAAGGATTAGTGAACTGCACGCCCCATCAGTAAAAGAGCCTTTTTTGTCAGTTTTTCCTGATAGAGTTGTCCTTAAAGTAGATCCGGGGTTTTTGCCAAAAGTGGCAAGCTTTAGTAACAGGTCTCAGGAGATTACTCTACCAACCTTTTCTGCTAACCCTTCGGGTGCAAAGGAAGAGCAGTTTCACAATTTAGACGTAAGACGTATCCTATTACAGTATTTGGAAGTAACAGGAGGGTTTAGAGTTTCAGATTCATTATTTGTTCTTTTTTCTGGAAACAAGAAAGGCCAACAAGCATCAAAAGCATCATTGGCTAGATGGCTTAAGACAGCTATTTCTGTAGCCTATTCTCAAATGGGTTTATCTTCCCCGCTGGGAATTAGGGCTCATTCAACAAGAGCCCAGGCCACTACATGGGCAGAAAGAGCTGGTGCCACCCCAGATCAGATTTGTAAGGCGGCTACGTGGTCAAGCTACTCAACGTTTGTCCGTCATTACAGACTGGATCTCCTATCAGCAGGTGATCAGGCTTTTGGCAGAAAGGTTCTGCAGGCTGTGGTCCCTCCCTAGGGGGGGGGTAAGTCTCTCTTATCCTCTCAAGTGCTGTCCTGAAAGACTATAAGGGAAAATTCAAGTTAGACTTACCGGTAACTTGTTTTCCTTGAGTCTTTCAGGACAGCAGCATCCCGCCCTATTGTTTTTACATATATATACTGTGACTAATCATATCTCGATTATGTGTTCCAGTTTGGGGCCGGAGGTTCTCTACTACTACTGACAAGATGTGGAAAGGAGCCTCCTTTTAAAGTTTGGTGGAAGAGGTGTTTCCTGTTGGCAAGGGGAGGAGTCACTCTCTCAAGTGCTGTCCTGAAAGACTCAAGGAAAACAAGTTACCGGTAAGTCTAACTTGAATTTTTTTGCTATAAAATTACATAGAACCCCCAAACATTATATATGTTTTTTTTAGCAGAGACCCTAGAGAATACAATGGCGGTCATTGCAACTTTTTATCTTGCACGGTATTTGCGCAGCAATTTTTCAAACGCGTTTTTTTTGGAAAAAAAAAACAGTTTCATGCTTTAAAAAAAAACAAAACAGCAAAGTTAGCCAAATATTTTTGCATTGTGTGAAAGATGAAGTTACGCCGAGTAAATAGATACCTAACATGTCACGCTTCAAAATTGCACACGCTCGTGGAATGGCGCCAAACTTTGGTACTTAAAAATCCCCATAGGCGACGCTTTAAATTTTTTTACTGGTTACATGTTTTGAGTTACAGAGGAGGTCTAGGGCCAAAATTATTGCTCTCGCTCTAACGTTCGCGGCGATACCTCACATGTGTGGTTTGAACACCGTTTTCATATGTGGGCGGGACTTACGTATGCGTTCGCTTCTGCGTGCGAGCTCACGGGGACAGGGGCGCTTTAAAAAAAATTTTTTTTTTTTTTTTTTATTGTTAATTTTACTTAAAAATTTTTATTTTGACACTTTAAAAAAATTTTTTTTGATCACTTTTATTCCTATTACAAGGAATGTAAACATCCCTTGTAATAGGAATATGACATGACAGGTCCTCTTTACAGTGAGATATGGGGTCAATAAGACCCCACATCTCACCTCTAGGCTGGGAAGCCTAAAATAAAAAATAAAATAAAACGATCGCCGCTTCACAGCCGAAGCGGCGCCGTTTTTTTGAATGCATTGGCCGGGCGTGAAGTCATAACATCGCGCCCCGGCCTCCGAACGATCATAGAGACTCCGGCGACCATCTGGTCCGCCGGAAATCTCTATGGTGAACATCTGGCCCCGGCGGATCCGCTATCCGACTCACCGATCGCTGAGGTGAGTCGGTAGAAGCACCGGAGGGCGGAGGGAGGGGGGGGACGTCCCCTTCCGCCGCCCGTAAGAACGATCAAGCGGCGGAACAGCCGCTATGATCATTCTTATGGTGTACGGAATCGCCGGCTGAAAATGCCGGTATCTGAATGATGTCTGTAGCCTCAGACATCATTCAGATATAAGCCCTGAAAGTCGAGGCCGTCATATGACGGCCTCTGGATGTCAAGTGGTTAAAAGTCAGTAGCTACACTTTTTGTAGCTGCTGACTTTTAATAAACACTGAAACGGTTGGAACTCCACTTTGGGCGTCTCTTCTCCACAGATAATAAGTTTAATGTGTGTAACATTTCCTCATAACGGTGTTCTTCCAGCCCCCTTATTAGTTTTGCTGTCCTTCTCTGGACTCTCTCCAGTTTCAGCAAATCCTTCCTGGGGGCTGGTAACCAGAACTTGATGGTCTACTCAAGATGCAGCCGAAGCAGAGTTTTTTTTTCTTTTTTAAAGTGGTAGAATTATAGTTTTATCTCTTGAGTAAATACCCTTTTTAATGCATGCTAGTAGTTTGCTGGCCTTGCTTGCTGCAGCTTGGCATTGCATGCTATTGCCGAGTCTGTAATCAACTAATGCAGGCCATACATGGTCGAATTTCGAACAAATTTTCTTTTCAAAATTAGAATGTTCGTTTTTTTTGTGATCCGATGATGCCATCATTGATTTTCGAAATTCGGCCGACCAAGCCTTCAATTTCACCTCATGTTGCTACAGAAAAGAATTTTCGTGGCCGGGAATCTTCTTTTCTCTTCGTAAATTTTCTTTTCTTATTACATTTCTCACACGATTCTCCCATCGTTGATTCGAAAATCGTTTGTTTTTCTAAAAATTTCCAACATGTCCGATTCCTAAAATTTGATTGCCGCACGAAAATCGGCCGTTGTTGCAGCCCACTAATGGTGCGAAATTCATACGAAAATTCTTTCATACGATTTTCGAAAGAAAATTCTTACGAAATTCGAACCGTGTATGGCCAACATAAGATCCCCAGATCTTTCTCCATCCTTGATTCCTCCTAGTATGTAGCTTGCGTTCATATTTTTAACCCTCAAGTGCATCTCTTTACATCTCCTACATTGAACCTTCTTTGCCATGTAGTTGCCCACCCCTCTAATTTGATGAGGTCTTCTTGTAACGTTAAGTTATTACCCTGCTAAGCTTAGTATTTTCAGCAGATACTGAGAATAAACTATTTATACCAACCTCCTTATCATTTATGAACAAGTTAACCACTTGACGACCGCCTCACGCCGATGTACGTCGGCAAAGTGGCACGGACAGGCAAAATCACGTACAGTGTACGTGATTTGCCTTCCGCGGGTGGGGGGTCCGATCGGACCCCACCCCCGGTGCCCGAGGCGGTCGTCCTTTGTGCCCCGGCGATCGGTGGTGAGGGGGAGACCATCCGTTCGTGGCCCCCCCCTCGCGATCGCCGCCGGCCAATCGAATCATTCCTTTGCTGCTGTATGCTAAACAGCAGCAAAGGAAATGATGTCATCTCTCCTCGGCTCGGTAATTTCCGTTCCGGCCCGAGGAGAGAAGACATCAATGTGAGTGCACCAACACACACACACACAGTAGAACATGCCAGGCACACAAAACACCCCGATTCCCGATTTTTTTTTTCTGATTACTGCATTGGTGTCAGTTTGTGACAGTTAGTGTTGGGACAGTGAGCATTACCCCCCTTTAGGTCTAGGGTACCCCCCTAACCCCCCCTAATAAAGTTTTAACCCCTTGATCACCCCCTGTCACCAGTGTCACTAAGCGATCATTTTTCTGATCGCTGTATTAGTGTCGCTGGTGACGCTAGTTAGGGACATAAATATTTAGGTTCGCCGTCAGCGTTTTATAGCGTCAGGGACCCCCATATACTACCGAATAAATGTTTTAACCCCTTGATTGCCCCCTAGTTAACCCTTTCACCACTGATCACCGTATAACCGTTACGGTTGACGCTGGTTAGTTTGTTTATTTTTTATAGTGTCAGGGCACCCGCCGTTTATTACCGAATAAAGGTTTAGCCCCCTGATCGCCCGGCGGTGATATGCGTCGCCCCAGGCAGCGTCAGATTAGCGCCAGTACCGCTAACACCCACGCACGCAGCATACACCTCCCTTAGTGGTATAGTATCTGAACGCATCAATATCTGATCCGATCAGATCTATACTAGCGTCCCCAGCAGTTTAGGGTTCCCAAAAACGCAGTGTTAGCGGGATCAGCCCAGATACCTGCTAGCACCTGCGTTTTGCCCCTCCGCCCGGCCCAGCCCACCCAAGTGCAGTATCGATCGATCACTGACACTTACAAAACACTAAATGCATAACTGCAGCGTTCGCAGAGTCAGGCCTGATCCCTGGGATCGCTAACAGTTTTTTTGGTAGTATTTTGGTGAACTGGCAAGCACCAGCCCCAGGCAGCGTCAGGTTAGCGCCAGTACCGCTAACACCCACGCACGCACCGTACACCACCCTTAGTGGTATAGTATCTGAACGGATCAATATCTGATCCGATCAGATCTATACTAGCATCCCCAGCAGTTTAGGGTTCTCACAAACGCAGTGTTAGTGGGATCAGCCCAGATACCTGCTAGCACCTGCGTTTTGCCCCTCCGCACGGCCCAGCCCACCCAAGTGCAGTATCGATCGATCACTGTCACTTACAAAAGACTAAAACGCATAACTGCAGCGTTCGCAGAGTCAGGCCTGATCCCTGCGATCGCTAACAGATTTTTTGGTAGCGTTTTGGTGAACTGGCAAGCGCCAGCGGCCTAGTACACCCCGGTCGTAGTCAAACCAGCACTGCAGTAACACTTGGTGACGTGGCGAGTCCCATAAGTGCAGTTCAAGCTGGTGAGGTGGCAAGCACAAGTAGTGTCCCGCTGCCACCAAAAAGACAAACACAGGCCCGTCGTGCCCATAGTGCCCTTCCTACTGCATTCGCCAATCCTAATTGGGAACCCACCGCTTCTGCAGCGCCCGTACTTCCCCCATTCACATCCCCAACCAAATGCAGTCGGCTGCATGAGAGGCATTTTCTTTATGTCCTCCCGAGTACCCCTACCCAGCGAACGCCCCCAAAAAAGATATTGTGTCTGCAGCTAGCGCGGATATAGGCGTGACACCCGCTATTATTGTCCCTCCTGTCCTGACAATCCTGGTCTTTGCATTGGTGAATGTTTTGAACGCTACCATACACTAGTTGAGTATTAGCGTAGGGTACAGCATTGCACAGACTAGGCACACTTTCACAGGGTCTCCCAAGATGCCATCGCATTTTGAGAGACCCGAACCTGGAACCGGTTACAGTTATAAAAGTTAGTTACAAAAAAAGTGTAAAAAAAAAAAAAAAAAAAAAAAAAAAAAAAAAAAAAAAAAAATATATATATATATATATATATATATATATATATATATATATATATATATATATATATATATATATATATATATATATATATATATATATATATATATATATATATATATATATATATATATATATATATATATATATATATATATATATATATATATATATATATATATATATAATAAAAAAAAATAGTTGTCGTTTTATTGTTCTCTCTCTCTCTATTCTCTCTATTGTTCTGCTCTTTTTTACTGTATTCTATTCTGCAATGTTTTATTGTTATTATGCTTTATCATGTTTGCTTTTCAGGTATGCAATTTTTTATACTTTACCGTTTACTGTGCTTTATTGTTAACCATTTTTTTGTCTTCAGGTACGCCATTCACAACTTTGAGTGGTTATACCAGAATGATGCCTGCAGGTTTAGGTATCATCTTGGTATCATTCTTTTCAGCCAGCGGTCGGCTTTCATGTAAAAGCAATCCTAGCGGCTAATTAGCCTCTAGACTGCTTTTACAAGCCGTGGGAGGGAATGCCCCCCCCCCCACCGTCTTCCGTGTTTTTCTCTGGCTCTCCTGTCTCAACAGGGAACCTGAGAATGCAGCCGGTGATTCAGCCAGCTGACCATAGAGCTGATCAGAGACCAGAGTGGCTCCAAACATCTCTATGGCCTAAGAAACCGGAAGCTACGAGCATTTTATGACTTAGATTTCGCTGGATGTAAATAGCGCCATTGGGAAATTGGGGAAGCATTTTATCACACCGATCTTGGTGTGGTCAGATGCTTTGAGGGCAGAGGAGAGATCTAGGGTCTAATAGACCCCAATTTTTTCAAAAAAGAGTACCTGTCACTACCTATTGCTATCATAGGGGATATTTACATTCCCCGAGATAACAATAAAAATGATTAAAAAAAAATAAAAATGAAAGGAACAGTTTAAAAATAAGCAAAAAAATAATAAAGAAAAAAAAAAGAAAAAAAAAAAAAAAAAAGCACCCCTGTCGCCCCCTGCTCTCGCACTAAGGCGAACGCAAGCGGCGGTCTGGCGTCAAATGTAAACAGCAATTGCACCATGCATGTGAGGTATCACCGCGAAGGTTAGATCGAGGGCAGTAATTTTTGCAGTAGACCTCCTCTGTAAATCTAAAGTGGTAACCTGTAAAGGCTTTTAAAAATGTATTTATTTTGTTGCCACTGCACGTTTGTGCGCAATTGTAAAGCATGTCATGTTTGGTATCCATGTACTCGGCCTTATGCCGCGTACACACGGTCGGACTTTCCGGCATACTTGGTCCGGCGGACCAGAGTGTGCCGGACAATCCGCCCGTGTGTGGGCGCCGGCGGACTTTTCCGGCGGACTTCTTCCCAAAAGCCCGCCGGACCTAGATTTGAACCAAGTTTCAAATCTTTCCGTCGGACTCAGTTTCGGGCGGAAAGTCCGCTCGTGTGTGTGCTGGTCCGACGGAAAGGCCGCTCGTGTGTAGGCTGGTCCGACGGACCAGATACGACGCGATGGCAGGGTATTGCATCTCGCGCTCGCTGCAATAGGAAAAACAAATTTTCCTATTGCGGCGAGCGCGGGGCATACCAGGCCCTTAGGTCTGGTATGGATTATAAAGGGAAGCCCCTACGCCGAAAAGACGGCGTGGGGTCCCCCCTAAAATCCATACCAGACCCCGATCCGAGCACGCAGCCTGGCCGGTCAGGAAAGGGGGTGGGGACGAGCGAGCGCCCCCCCCTCCTGAACCGTACCAGGCCGCATGCCCTCAACATGGGGGGGTGGGTGCTTTGGGGGAGGGGGGCGCCCTGCGGGGCCCCCCCACCTCAAAGCACCTTGTCCCCATGTTGATGAGGACAAGGGCCTCTTCCCGACAACCCTGGCCGTTGGTTGTCGGGGTCTGCGGGCGGGGGGCTTATCGGAATCTGGAAGCCCCCTTTAATAAGGGTGCCCCCAGATCCCGGCACCCCACCCTATGTGAATGAGTATGGGGTACATGGTCCCCCTACCCATTCACCTAGGGAAAAATTGTAAGTAAAAAAAACACACTACACAGGTTTTTAAAATATTTTATTAAACAGCTCCGGGGGTGGGGATCTTCCTCCGGCTTCGGGGGTCTTCTTCCGGCTTCGGGGGTCCCTCCGCTTCATCTTCTCCCGGCGTCCGGTTGGTTCTTCTCCGCTCTCTTCTCCCGGTGTTCCAGTTCTTCGGCCGGCTCCTCTGCTGTGTTCAGGTAGCTCTCTTGCCAGCAGAGGTCCGGACTTCTGAGCTGCTGGGCTTCTTCTCTTCTCTTCTCTTCTCCAGATGTTGACACGACGCTCTCTCCGGCTGGACTGGTCTCCGAGGGCTGCGTTGTGACTTATATAGGCGGAGACCCCGCCCCCTTTTGATGTCACAGTCCCTGGGCATGCTGGGACTGTGACGTTTTAGGGGGCGTGGTCGACCACGCCCCCTAAAACGTCACAGTCCCAGCATGCCCAGGGACTGTGACATCAAAAGGGGGCGGGGTCTCCGCCTATATAAGTCACAACGCAGCCCTCAGAGACCAGTCCAGCCGGAGAGAGCGTCGTGTCAACATCTGGGGGAAGAGAAGAGAAGAGAAGACAAGAAGCCCAGAAGTCCGGACCTCCGCTGGCAATAGAGCTACATGAAGACAGCGGAGGGACCGGCCGAAGACCTGGGACACCGGGAGAAGAGGCCGGAGAGCGGAGAAGAACCAACCGGACGCCGGGAGAAGATGAACCGGAGGGACCCCCGAAGACGGAAGAAGACCCCCGAAGCCGGAGGAAGATCCCCCCCCCCCACCCGGAGCTGTTTAATAAATTATTTTAAAACCCTGTGTTGTGTTTTATTATTGACACTTTACCTAGGTGAATGGGTAGGGGTACCATGTACCCCATACTCATTCACATAGGGTGGGGGGCCGGGATCTGGGGGCCCCTTATTAAAAGGGGCTCCCAGATTCCGATAAGCCCCCCGCCCGCAGACCCCGACAACCAACGGCCAGGGTTGTCGGGAAGAGGCCCTTGTCCTCATCAACATGGGGGCAAGGTGCTTTGTGGTGGGGGGGGGCACCGTAAGGCGCCCCTCCCCCAAAGCACCCCCCCCATGTTGAGGGCATGCGGCCTGGTACGGTTCAGGAGGGGGGGGCGCTCGCTCGTCCCCACCCCCTTTCCTGACCGGCCAGGCTGCGTGCTCGGATCGGGGTCTGGTATGGATTTTAGGGGGGACCCCACGCCGTTTTTTCGGCGTAGGGGCTTCCCTTTATAATCCATACCAGACCTAAGGGCCTGGTATGCCCCGCAACGGGGCTCGCAAGGTGTCAATCTCGCCGATAAAAGCGGCAAGATTGACATCCTTTGCTAGTCCCGTCGCACCTGAGTCACGTTCAAAATGAACGGACTTGGCCGTGTGTGGGCAAGTCCGTTCATTCTGAAAGTCCGCCGGAACTCCGGCGAAAGTCCGTCGGAAAGACGGGCGGACTTAGCCCGCCGGAAAGTCCCGGCGTGTGTGGGCAAGTCCGTCCGTTTTAAAGTCCGGCGCACCTGGCGGACAAAGTCCGTCGGAAAGTGTGCCGGACCAAGTATGCCGGAAAGTCCGACCGTGTGTACGCGGCATTAGATCATCTTTTTTATTTCATCAAACATTTGGGCAATATAGTGTGTTTTAGTGCATTAAAATTTAAAAAAGTGTGTTTTTTCCCCAAAAAATGCGTTTGAAAAATCGCTGCGCAAATACTGTGTGAAAAAAAAAAATGAAACACCCACCATTTTAATCTGTAGGGCATTTGCTTTAAAAAAATATATAATGTTTGGGGGTTCAAAGTAATTTTCTTGCAAAAAAAAAAAACTTTTTCATGTAAACAATAAGTGTCAGAAAGGGCTTTGTCTTCAAGTGGTTAGAAGAGTGGGTGATGTGTGACATAAGCTTCTAAATGTTGTGCATAAAATGCCAGGACAGTTCAAAACCCCCCCAAATGACCCCATTTTGGAAAGTAGACACCCCAAGCTATTTGCTGAGAGGCATGTCGAGTCCATGGAATATTTTATATTGCGACACAAGTTGCGGGAAAGAGACAATTTTTTTTTTTTTTGCACAAAATTGTCACTAAATGATATATTGCTCAAACATGCTATGGGAATATGTGAAATTATACCCCAAAATACATTCTGCTGCTTCTCCTGAGTACGGGGATACCACATGTGTGAGACTTTTTGGGAGCCTAGCCGCGTACGGAACCCCGAAAACCAAGCACCGCCTTCAGGCTTTCTAAGGGCGTGAATTTTTGATTTCTCTCTTGACTGCTTATCACAGTTTCGGAGACCATGGAATGCCCAGGTGGCACAAACCCCCCCCAAATGACCCCATTTTGGAAAGTAGACACCCCAAGCTATTTGATGAGAGGTATAGTGAGTATTTTGCAGACCTCACTTTTTGTCACAAAGTTTTGAAAATTGAAAAAAGAAAAAAAAAAAAGTTTTTTCTTGTCTTTCTTCATTTTCAAAAACAAATGAGAGCTGCAAAATACTCACCATGCCTCTCAGCAAATAGATTGGGGTGTCTACTTTCCAAAATGGGGTCATTTGGGGGGGTTTTGTGCCACCTGGGCATTCCATGGCCTCCGAAACTGTGATAGGCAGTGAAGAGTGAAATCAAAAATTTTCACCCTTAGAAATCCTGAAGGCGGTGATTGGTTTTCGGGGTCCCGTACACGGCTAGGCTCCCAAAAAGCCCCACACATGTGGTATCCCCGTACTCAGGAGAAGTAGCTAAATGTATTTTGGGGTGCAATTCCACATATGCCCATGGCCTGTGTGAGCAATATATCATTTAGTGACAACTTTGTGCAAAAAAAAAAAAAAAAAAAAAAAAAATGTGTCACTTTCCCGCAACTTGTGTCAAAATATAAAAATATTCCATGGACTCAATATGCCTCTCTGGAAATAGCTTGGGGTGTCTACTTTCCAAAATGGGGTCATTTGGGGGGGTTTTGTGCCACCTGGGCATTCCATGGCCTCCGAAACTGTGATAGGCAGTAAAGAGTGAAATCATAAATTTACGCCCTTAGAAATCCTGAAGGCGGTGATTGGATTTCGGGGCCCCGTACGCGGCTAGGCTCCCAAAAAGTCCCACACATGTGGTATCCCCATATTCAGGAGAAGCAGCAGAATGTATTTTGGGGTGCAATTCCACATAGGCCCATGGCCTGTGTGAGCAATATATCATTTAGTGACAACTTTTTGTAAATTTTTTTTTTTTTTTTTTTTTTTTTGTCATTATTCAATCACTTGGGACAAAAAAAATAAATATTCAATGGGTTCAACATGCCTCTCAGCAATTTCCTTGGGGTGTCTACTTTCCACAATGGGGTCATTTGGGGGGGTTTTGTACTGCCCTGCCATTTTAGCACCTCAAGAAATGACATAGGCAGTCATAAACTAAAAGCTGTGTAAATTACAGAAAATGTACCCTAGTTTGTAGACGCTATAACTTTTGCGCAAACCAATAAATATACGCTTATTGACATTTTTTTTACCAAAAACATGTGGCCGAATACATTTTGGCCTAAATGTATGACTAAAATTGAGTTTATTGGATTTTTTTTTATAACAAAAAGTAGAAAATATCATTTTTTTTCAAAATTTTCGGTCTTTTTCCATTTATAGCGCAAAAAATAAAAACCGCAGAGGTGATCAAATACCATCAAAAGAAAGCTCTATTTGTGGGAAGAAAAGGACGCAAATTTCGTTTGGGTACAGCATTGCATGACTGCGCAATTAGCAGTTAAAGCAACGCAGTGCCAAATTGGAAAAAGACCTCTGGTCCTTAGGCAGCATAATGGTCCGGGGCTCAAGTGGTTAAACAGAATTGGTCCCAGGACAGAGCCCTGGAACACCCCACTCCCAACTCCAAACCATTCTGAATGTTTGCTATTTATCACCACATTTGTCATTTTGGACACGCCCCATAACCAGTTTTCTATCCAGGTACATACACTATCATCAAAGTAGGGCTGAAACAACTAATCGATTAATCGACAACTAATCGATTATGAAATTAATCGATTACTATTTTCATAATCGATTAATCGGCCAGTAACATAATGGGGTTAAAAAAACTAAAATGAGCCCTTTATAGTACAAAAAGAGCAAATAATCGCTACTGTAAATATTACTTTCACAGTTCTACAGTAAAAAAAAAAAAAAATGAACCCCCAGTAGTGATTATCTGCTTTTTTTGTACTATAAAGGCCTAATTTTCGTTTTTGTAACCCCATTATGTTACTAAACGTAAAAGCAAACTGCCTAGGTGTGTAGCGAGCCTTATTCTGGCCACACGGATCAATTTTCAGACAAGAATATTCAGATAAAAAATCTTTGTTCATTCAATGAATGAAAGAATGTTGTTTGAAATTATCACTTGTTTTTAACATTCTGTTTTTAAAATGAATGTAATTTCTGAACGAAAACCACATACACGGTCTGAAAATTCCTTTGACCAAGAAGTTTTCTATTTCTAAATTTTCCCGTCACTGTGGTTGAAAACGAACGTCGATTTAACCCCACTAATGATTAGAAAATCGAATGAACGTTCTTAAAATGACATTTTTTTTGAAGGAAGACATTGCTTGTTTTTTAATAAAAAAATTTGATCTCTGAGTCTGATGATATTTACCAGATTCACCCTCTAATAGTATATACAGTATATCTCTCTTCTAATGGTACATACAGTATATCTCCTCTAATGGCACATACAGTATATCTCCTCTAATGGCACATACAGTATATCTCTTCTGTCTGTTATTCTCAGAGTGGATTCGTTATTTTGCTCCCTAACCATATAGTTGGTTATTTATATTTACCACTGCATAGAGATATTTAAGAATAAATTGCCTTTTTTTTTTAAACTTTACATATTAACTAAATTATACACCACACTTTTTTTAAGGTTATTAACTGATTAATCGACACAATAATCGGCCAACTAATCGATTATGAAAATAATCGTTAGTTGCAGCCCTACATCAAAGCCAACAGACCTAATCTTGTCAATTAAGCCTTTATGGGGTGTCAAATGCTTTGGTAAAATCTAGATACACTGCATCCAGAACCCTTCCTCTATCCAGATTACAGGTTGTTTCCTCATAGAAGGTTAACAGGTTGGTCTGGTAAGAATAATCTTTCATAAATCCACGCTGGTTACTACTAATGATATTATTTGTATCAGCAAATTCTTAGATATGGTCCCTTATCAGCCCCTCCAATAGTTTACAAACTATTGATGTTAGGCTGACTGGCCTAAATTTTCCAGGTATGTACTATACCATGGCCCCTCTTTGAATATTGGTACTATGTTAGCTTTTCGCCAGTCTGCTGGTACCATTCTGGTCAGTAAGCTGTCCTTAAAGATTAGGAATAATGGTCTAGCAATGACCTGGCTAAGTTCTTTTGAGGATTCTTGGGTGTAAGCCATCTGGTCCTGGTGATTTTTTCACATTAAGTTTTTATAAGTATTTTTTTAAGAATATTACCTTCCGTTAGCCACAAGGGTAGACTCATTGCTGTGTTGCCAACACTACTGTCTTGTTTATTTTATACCCCCCTTTTCCATAGTGAATACTGAAGAAAAGAATGTATTTAATACATTTGCCTTCTCTTGGTCACTTGTAAACAACTTTCCCTGGTCAAGCTTAATGGTACATGCTCTGACTTTGCCTTTTTCCTACTTATGTATTTAAAAAATGTTTGAGGATTGCTTTTACTTTCCTCTACTATGTGTCTCTTGTGATCTATTTTCACTGCCCTGATCACACTCTTACATTTCGTATTGCATTCTTTGTAGTGCTTGAATGTTGACAGTGTTTTTTTAAAGGACAATTTTCTTCTCTTTGATGGGCCTTTTTACTCTTGAGTTTAGCCATCCACTTAAGCCCTGAAAGAATTGGCCCCTTAATGACGAGAGCACTTTTTACAATTTGGCACTGCGCTGATTTAACTGGTAATTGCGCGGTCATGCAATGCTGTACCGAAACACAATTTGTATCCTTTTTTTTTTTCCCCACGAATAGAGCTTTCTTTTGGTGGTATTTGATCACTTCTGGGATTTTTATTTTTTGCTATATAAACATAAAAAGACCGAAATTGTTTTAAAAAAATGACTTTGTTATAAAAAAAATCCAATAAACCTAATTTTAGTCATATATTTAGGTCAAAATGTATTCAGCCACATGTCTTGGTTAAAAAAAAATGTCAATAAGCATTGACAATAAATACATTTTCTGGAATTTATGCAGCTTTTAGTTTGACTGCCTAATTTCTTGAGGTGCTAAAATGGCAGGGCAGTACAACCCCCCCCCCCCCATGACCCCATTTTGGAAAGTAGACACCCCAAGGAAATTTGCTGAGAGGCATGTTGAGCCCATTGAATATTTTATTTTTTTGTCACAAGTGATTGAAAAATGACAAAACAAAAAAAAACAAAAGTTGTCATTCAATGATATATTACTCACGCATGCCATGGGTATATGTGGGATTGCACCCCAAAATACATTCTGCTCCTTCTCCTGAGTACGGGGATACCACATGTGTGAGACTTGTTTTGGAGCCTAGCTGTGTACAGGACACTGAACACCAATCACCGCCTTCAGGGTTTCTAAGGGCGTAAAATGGTGATTTCACTTCCTCACTACCTATCACAGTTTTGGAGGCCCTGAAATGTCAAGATAGCACAAAAACCCACCAAATGACCCAATTTTGGAAAGTAGACACTTCAAGCTATTTTCTGAGAGGCATGTTGAGTCCATGGAATATTTTATATTTTGCCACAAGTTTCGGTAAAATTACAATCTTTTTTTTTTTTTGTTTTTACACAAAGTTATCACTAAATGATAAATTGTTTAAACATGCCATGGGTATATGTGAATTTACACCCCAAAATACTTCTCCTGAATTCGGGAATACCACATGTGTTGGGTTTTTTGGCAGTCTAACTGCGTACAGGACCCCAAAAACCAATCACCGCCTTCAGGGCGTAAATTTTTGCTTTCACTCCTCACTGCCTATCACAGTTCTGGAGGCCATGAAATCCCAAGATAGCACAAACCCCCCCAAATGACACCATTTTGGAAAGAAGAAACCCCAAGGTATTTGTTGAGAGGCATGTTGAGTATTTTGCAGATCTCGCTTTTTGTCACAAAGTTTTGAAAATTTAAAAAAAAAAAAAATAAATAAATTAATTTTCTTTCTTCATTTCAAAAACAAATGAGAGCTGCAAAATACTCACCATGACTCTTAGCAAATACCTTGCGGTGTCTACTTTCCAAAAAGGGGCCATTTGGGGGGGTTTTGAACTGTCCTGGCATTTTATGCACCAAATTTACACAACATGTGTGGCACAACATTTACAAGCTTGTGCCACACATTACCCACTCTTCTAACCACTTAAAGACAAAACCCTTTCTGACACTTTTTGTTTACATGAAGAAATTTTTTTTTTTTTGTTGGATTACTTTGAACCCCCAAACATTATATATTTTGGAGCAAAGGCCCTACAGATTAAAATGGTGGGTGTTGCAATTTTTTTTTCACACAGTATTTGCGCAGCGATTTTTCAAATGCAATTTTTTGGAGTAAAAAAACACTTTTTTGAATTGTATTACACTATATTTTTCAAAAGTTTGGTGAAAAAAAAAAAAGGATGATGTTATGCCGAGTACATAGGTACCAAACACAACATCCTTTAAAATTGTGCACAACTGTGCAGCGGCGAAAAACTACATACATATTTTAAAGCCTTTACAGGTTACCACTTTAGATTTAGAGAGAAGGTCTACTGCTAGAATTGCTCAAATTTTTTTATTTTTATTTATTTTGCTTTTTTGTTTTCTTTTTACACTGTTCCTTTTAATTTTTTTTCATTTTTATTATTATCACAGGGAATGGAAATAGTAATCTATTTACTTTATCCGTTGAGATCCCTTACGTGTTGGCCCATTCAAATTTTGTTGCGAGGGTCACCGTGACAGGGTTTTTGTTTTGTTTCTGGTTTATTTTGATTAAAACAATTTTTAGTGCTTTTTCAGTTTTTTTACTCACATGTACGATGTTCGTATAGTGTTTTTCTGATATAGAAGTCTTTCTTTCGGTTTATATACAATTGTATATACGCTGAACACCTTAACATTATGTAGAGTTAATTACTTCCCAGTCTTGCGTTGCATTCTGAGGGAGGCGGTCTGTCCATCGATAGACCGGGGCTCAAGGCGAGGCTTGGTTAGGTTGTTTTAGTATTTAGGGAGGTGACGCAGTGCGCCGCCCGTGCCCTTTGGTGACGTAATCCTATTACGAAACGCGTAGGGCGGAGCAGGACGACGCGCTGATGTCACCTCCAGTCACTGCTCGTATTCCAAGAGGATAGGTCTGTCCGAGTCTGTGCGGCCGCCGGACCGGTCTTAAGGCTTATCTTTTGAAGCGTTTATGTAAGTGTGTTTTTATATGCGATTTATTAAACTCATAAGGTTTTACACTATCGGAGTTTTTATTCTTGTTACACGGTCCACTTCCCATTGATTTGGTCCCAACCATGTGATGATCCGAAGATTTTAGCAGACCAGTATTGATGCCGAGTTCGAGTTACAGCTGTTTTCTGCTTGCTATGATCCTCAGTGGTGGGGGATCATGGCCTTCTGGTAAGGAGATACCCCTTCTATTTTTCGGTGGTGGATCACAATTTTTCACAGAGTGGATCAAGATCGTCTTTTGTGGACTTTGTTGTTCCGTTTTCAGCACGGGTGGTTATTATTAGGTGCCACCACTCACAGAGACTATTCTCTAGCATTACATTAGCATTATACAGCTTTTCACAAGACCATTTCACATTATCCAGCTTATTTTGTATATGCTATTTAGCCTTATTGGTTATATATGATTCTCGTATTTCACCATTGTATATGATTCACATATTTCACCAATTTATTGTTGATTTTTCAGCGTGACTCTCGTGTTTTCTATAAATGGAAATATCCCCTATGATAGCAATAGGTAGTGACAGGTACTCTTTCTTTTTTTTTTTTTTTTTGAAAAAAAATTTAGGTCCATTAGACTCTAGATCTCTCCTCTGCCCTCAAAGCATTTGACCACACCAAGATCGGTGTGATAAGATGCTTTCCAAATTTCCCAATGGCACTGTTTATATCCGGTGAAACCAAAGTCATAAAATGCTCGTAGCTGCAGGTTTCTTAGGCCATAGAGATGTTTGGAGCCGTTCTGGTCTCTGATCAGCTCTATGGTCAGCTGGTGGAACCACCGGCTGCATTCTCAGGTTCCTCCCTCAGTGGGACAGGAGAGCCCAAGAAAAGCATGGAAGACGACGGGGGGGGGGGGGTGTAGGGCTGTTTCCTCCCACTGCTTGTAAAAGCAATCTAGCCACTAGGATTGCTTTTACATGAAAGCCGACCGCTGGCTGAAAAGAACAATACCAAGATACCAATACCTAAACCTGCAGGCATCATTCTAGTATAACCACTCAAATTCCAGCAGGATACCAGTACATTGCTGGTCCTTGTTGGGCATATATTGTAATGTTCTTTTTTCTTTCTCGAACATCACGGGACACAGAGCCTCAGTAATTACTGATGGGTTATATAGGTATCACTAGGTGATTGGACACTGGTCACACCCTAATCAGAAAGTTCAACCCCCTATATAATCCCTCCCCCTTGCAGGGATACCTCAGTTTTTACGCCAGTGTCTTAGGTGATTGACGTGTAAAGATGTCCTGTGCTGAGCTCCAAAGGGAATATCCTATATCCTATACTGGGGCAAGCCAGGCGAACCGGATCCATTCAAAGTGTCCTTTCTAGGCCGAATTGGATGGTACCCGGGCGTCGTGTCTGAAGAAACGAGGTTTTACCCGTAACGCTTCTTTTTACGGGCTTTAAACTTCCTAATTTCTGGCGAGGTGCTTTACGGGCCCAGAACTGTGGATCCCCCTATTCATAGGGGGCCCCAGTCTCTGACGGTTTTTTCAAACGGAGCCCACCGTGAGAGGTGAAGATTGGGTCTGTGTAAACTGAACCCTGCGGCTGGATAAGGTAAGAGGAGATTCCACAGAATTTTTGAGTTCTAGTGGCTTTTCTCCTTTAAGGTAAATGCATGCTGTGCCTATTGTGACCACCGGGGGCTGCCAAGAGCACAAACCTTCACATGCTGACTGTCTGTCTGTCTCAGTGTTTTCATCGCTGCACATGTTTTTTCTCAGCGTCTCAGGCCGGCTACACAGGTAGGATGGAAGGGAGGATTTCTCATGTTTGAATGTTCCCCCCAGGCTAGAGAGAGGCCACAGGGGTCTAAAAAGTGGTTATACCACTCGGGCTCTGCTGCCTCGGCCACCATCTCTCTGACCATTGCTGTTTAGGCAGGTCTTCACTACCAGCTTCTCTCCCTCCTCCCCCTCCCCCAGCCTTCCTCCATAGTATGACAGGAGAGTCGGCCAGCGCGGGAAGCGCTCGTTTTTTTCAAAACTCGGGGGGGGGGGCGGTAGAGGGGGCGGGCGGGATGTCAGCACAGAGTGCTTAGACTCCCACTCAGGCCAGCTGCAGGCTATTAAAAGGCACTCTGTACAGGTGCACTCAGCCTTTGGAGAGACACAGAGCTGATGGTCGCATGTAAGGTGGGACACAGGCATTCTCCTAGGCAGCATTTACTGAAGTAACACCAGACTGAGCATTGGGTAGCAAGGCTTTTAGCCAGACTACATCGCTCAGCAGGCAGTGTTCATTTGTATACCTCACACCTTGTTGCTTTGCACTATGGGTAGAAGAGGTTCAAGCACCCCAGGAACCAGAGACACTAGGGGATCTCGTTCAGGTTCTGAGGGCCCCCTGTCAGCAGCATCCTCCCCCCCGATGGGCCAGGGACGGCTAGCCAGGGAGAGCCGTTGGGGTCAGGGGCTACACCTGCTTCTGGCACTTCAGCCCCTGTATATATTACACAAGAGGTTTTTTCCTCAACCATTAATGGTTTAGAGGAAAGATTAATGGCCGTGATTACGTCTTCACTCAGTGGAAGAAAACGCACTAGGCCTTCCTCTGTTCCCTAAGACCCTCAGGAAGAGGAGTTCTGGGATAAAGGAGATGAATCCCTTTTAGAGGATCGGGATGGGATGGATGATTCCTCTTCGGAGGATTCAGGTGGAGAGGGACCCTCTGCGACTTCCCAAGAGGAGAAAGTCTTAGTGCAGATCCTTACTGGATTGGTCCGCTCCACATTTAAGTTGCCCCTACCTGAAACTGCTTTGGGGTCACTGAAACCTTTCCAAGCAGCACATGCTTTTCCTGTTCATAGATTACTTGAAAAGCTCCTTTATTCTGAGTGGAAGCACCCAGATAAGCGATTTGTTCCGCCGAAAAAGTTTTCAAGACTTTATCCTATGGAAGAAAAATGTATTAAGATGTGGGGAATGCCAGCCTTTGATGCGGCTATTTCCTCTGTAAATAGTAGTCTGACTTGTCCTGTAGACAATGCTCAGATGCTCAGGGATCCTGTGGATAAAAAGATGGAATCCTTAATAAAGGATGTTTTTCTCCTTAGCAGGATCAGTGGCCCAACCTGCAGTAGCAGCGATTGGAGTCTGTCAATACTTAAGAGACCATGTTAAGCAGGTCATCAAAGTATTACCGGAACAACAGGCCCAGGGTTTGCTAACCTTCCAGCGGCCTTATGTTAGGTTGTTGACGCCATCAGAGATTCTATCAGGCAAACCTCCCGTCTTTCACTGGGTTTGGTGCAGATACATAGAATCCTATGGTTGAAAAATTGGTCAGCCGAAGCACCATGTATGAAGCTGCTGGCTGGGTTTCCTTTTTGTGGTAAAGGTTGTTTTTAGAAGACTCGGATAACTAATATCAAGAGAATCTCCTGTGGGAAAAGTACTCTCTTACCTGTTAAGAAGAAGAGTAAACGTCCCTCTTTCAAACGGACTCTCTCCCCAGCACCAGGGGCTTCAGCCTCCAGGCAGTTACGACGGCCTCCTCCGTCTGGGGCTACAAACAAGAGTCAACCCCAGGGACAAAAGAAGTCCTGGGGGAAGAAGTCTTCTAGACAAGACACTAAGACCTCTGCATGAGGGGGCGCCCCCGCTTGCTCGAGTGAGGGGAAGACTGCTACAGTTCTCAAAGCTCTGGCAGGAGGACTTCCAGGACAGATGGGTAATCTCCACGGTAACCTTAGGGTACAAGCTGGAGTTCCAAGAATTTCCCTCTCCTCGTTTCCTCAGATCAAGTGTTCTTAGAGACCCAGAGAAGAAGCAGTCGCTCCTTCTAACGTTAGGGCGGCTTTTGTCGCAAGAGGTCATCAGGGTGGTTCCCACAAAGGATCAAGGATTGGCTTTCTATTCCAACCTTTTTACGGTCCAAAAACCAAAATGGGATGTCAGACCCATTCTGGATTTAAGACATCTGAATCGATTCTTAAGGATTCAGTCCTTCCGCAGGTAATCAATTCAGACTATAGTCTCCATCCTGCAGGGAGGAGAATTATTGGCATCGATTAATATCAGAGATGCATATCTACAGGTGCCCATTTTTCCTACTCATTAGAAGTTTCTGCGCTTCGAAGTAGGAGGGCACCATTTCCAGTTTGTGGCTCTGCCCTTCGGGATAGCCACTGCACCTTGAGTGTTCACAAGGATCGTGGCTCCTCCTCTGGCCAGATTAAAGGCTCAGGGTATGACTGTCATAGCATACCTAGACGACCTGCTCTTGATAGACCGGTCGGTAGCTTCCTTGAACGGGAGCTTGAGGACCACGGTCAAGTATCTGGAACATCTAGGTTGGATCCTCAACCCAGGAAAATCTTTCCTAAACCCAGTAAGAAGACTGGAGTATTTAGGTCTGATCATAGATACAAGCCAGGGGAAAGTGTTTCTTCCTCAGGCAAAAGATATCTGCTTTAAGGGAGCTGATTCTGACAGTCAGGACCAAGAAGGGGCCTTCTGTCCGCCTTTGTATGAGGCTGCTAGGATGGGGTCTTCATTCGAAGCAGTTTCCTATGCTCAATTCCATTCAAGACTACTGCAACACAGTATTCTGTCGGCCTGGAACAAGAAGGTTCAGGCATTAGACTTTCCGATGCACCTGTCGCATGCGGTGCGTCAGAGCCGCAATTGGTGGCTCATACCCGAAAATCTGCAGAAGGGGAAATCCTTTCTACCGGTTACCTGGACGGTGGTAACAGATGCCAGTCTGTCAGGTTGGGAAGCAGTTCTGGAACAGTCTGCGATCCAGGGGCTATGGTCTGGGACCGAGAGGACCCTAACCATCAACATTCTGGAGATCTGTGCGGTATATCTAGCCCTAAAAACCTAAAAGGGTTGGCCGGTCAGAATCCAGTCCGACAATGCCACAGCAGTGGCTTATGTCAATCATCAGGGAGGCACCCGGAGCCGAGCTGCTCAAAAGGAGGTGATCCAGATCTTAGCCTGGGCAGAGATGCAGGTGCCATGCATATCGGCAGTTTTTCATTCCAGGGATAGAGAACTGGCAGACGAACTATCGCCAGCAGTTACTCCCAAGGGAATGGTCTCTGCATCCTGACGTCTTTTGGGCCATATGCCAAAGATGGGGGGGTCCCAGATGTAGATCTCATTGCATCCCGAGTCAACAAAAAGATAGACCGATTTGTGGCAAGGACGAGGGATCCTCTTGCATACGGGACGGATGCGTTGGTGATTCCGTGGCATCGGTTCTCACTGATTTATGCATTTCCGCCTATTCTGCTACTGCCACGACTCCTTCACAGGATCAGGCTGGAAAGGAAGTCGGTACTTCTGGTGGCCCCCGCTTGGCCCAGAAGGACTTGGTATGCAGAAATAGTAAGGATGACGGTGGCTTCCCCGTGGACCCTACTGGTACGCCCAGACCTGTTATCTCAAGGTCCAGTGTTCCATCCTGCCTTACAAATGCTAAATTTGAAGGTTTGGCTATTGAGACCCACGTTCTGAAGAATCGTGGACTTTCAGGTCCTGTGGTATCTACCTTGATCAATGCAAGGAAGCCAGCTTCCAGAATGATTTATCAGAGAATCTGGAAAGCTTATATATCCTGGTGTGAATCCAGGGGTTGGCATCCCAGAAAATATGTGATTTTCTACAATTGGGATTAGAGATGAAGCTGGCCTCGAGTACCATCTAGGGCCAGGTCTCATCGTTTTTTCAGTATTATTTCAACGGCCACTTGCTTTGCATTATTTGGCCCGAAACTTTATGCAGGGGGTGACGCGGCTTAATCCTCCGGTTAAGACGCCCCTAAACCCCTGGGATTTGAACTTGGTTCTGTCTGTGTTACAGAAACAGCCTTTTGAACCAATACGTAAGATTCCTTTGGTCCTGCTGACAAGGAAGTAAATTTTTCTGGTAGCCATCTCTTCTGCTAGAAGAGTATCAGAATTAGCAGCTCTTTCCTGTAAAGAGCCTTATTTGATTGTTCACAAGGATAGAGTGGTACTGCGCCCTCATCCTAGTTTTTTACCGAAGGTGGTTTCAGATTTTCATCTAAACCAAGACATTGTTCTGCCTTCCTTTTCTCCAGATCCCTGTTCTACGGAAGAAGGGTCACTACATTCTTTGGATGTAGTAGGAGCAGTCAAGACCTATCTGGAAGCAACTGCTCAGATTTGCAAAACGGGTGTTTTGTTTGTGCTGCCAGAAGGTCCCAGTAGAGGACAAGCAGCATCAAAGCTACCATTTCTAATTCGACAATTGATCATTCACGCTTACGGTTTGAAACAGAAGATTCCTCCGTTTCAGATCAGGGCACATTCCTCAAGGGCTATTGGTGCTTCTTGGGCAGTGCATCACCGGGCCTCTATGGCTCAAATCTGCAAGACCGCAACCTGGTCTTCAGTTCATACATTCACCAGATTTTATCAGGTGGATATGAGAAGGCATGAGGATATCGCTTTTGGGCGTAGTGGTGCTGCAGGCAGCGGTACTGGGTCCTCAGGTCTGATTGCACCCTACTTGGTTTTGGTTCCCCCTCCCCTCAGGTAGCATTGCTCTGGGACATCCCATCAGTAATTACTGAGGCTCTGTGTCCCGTGATGTTCGAGAAAGTAAATAGGATTTTTTAAAACAGCTTACCTGTAAAATCCTTTTCTTTCGAAGGACATCACGGGACACAGAGGTCCCGCCCCTCTTCTAATACACTATATTGCTTGGCTACAAAACTGAGGTATCCCTGTAAGGGGGAGGGATTATATAGGGGGTTGAACTTCCTGATTAGGGTGTGACCAGTGTCCAATCACCTAGTGATACCTATATAACCCATCAGTAATTACTGAGGCTCTGTGTCCCGTGATGTCCTTCAAAAGAAAAGGATTTTACAGGTAAGCTGTTTTAAAAAATCCTATTTTTTTTTATGCAGCCTGTGGGCTAAATGAAAAAAGAGATTGATCGGTGGGTATGCCACCATTAGAATACCATCCTGCATCCACCCGTTTCTAATGATGGGCATACATGCATCATTTTTTTTTTTTTAACTGTGGTGGTGAAATCACCTCCTACAGCGCTAGAGTCGCTGATTTACGCATCGTGAGAGCAAACCCTGTTGCTATCAGAATAAATAAACCCGTGCTGCAGCTGAATGGGGTACCTGCAAAGCAAATAATGGTCAACAATAAAACAAAGTAACATTATAGTATAACAGTAAGACATACCATACCTGCAAAGCAAATACAATAAAAACACAGTAAAAATTAAAACATTGCAGTTATAAAATACAGTAATAATAGAGAGAGAGAAGAAAAATAAATGACAAATATTTTTGTCTTTTTTATTTTATTTTTATTTGTGGGGGGGGGGGGGGGTTGCTTTTTTTTTTTTGTACTTTTATATAAACTGTAACTGTAAATGTTCCAGATTAGGATCTCTCAAAATGTGATGGCCATCTCATCTTTCCAGACCCTGTGTTAGTGTGCTCTAGGACTGTGCAATGCTGTACCGTACGCTAATACTCCACTAGTGTGTGATAGCGTTGGAAACATTCATTCACTGATGCAGAGACCAGGTTGGTCAGGATAGGAGGGACAATAAAAGTGGGTGTCATGCCTATATCTGCGTTTTCTGCAGACACGACATCTTCTTTGGGGTGTTCTTTGGGTAGGGGTACCAGGGAGGACATACAGAAAATGCCTCTCATGCAGCCGGCTCAATGCATTCATTGGGAAGGTGGGGCACAGCACCATCTGGAAACAGAAGGGCTGTAATGATCTCTTCCTGGAATTTAAGGAAGGACCCAGTTTGTCCTGAAGCTTTGTATACCATATAAGCGTTCAGCAGAGCCAATTGGAATAAATATACAGACCCTTTTTCTACCAGCGTCGGGCCTTACAGGCAATTAGGTACATATGGTCATTGAAGTCCACCCCTCCCATGTTAAGGTTGTATTCGTGGACACAGAGGGGCTTCACAACAACGCCAGTCACCATTGGAATTTCGACTGTCGTATCTGCGTGAAGGGAGGACAGAACGAAAACGTTCCGTGTGTCCCTCCACTTCACTGCGAGCAAATTATTACATTTCAAGCAGGCTCTCTCCCCCCGTCTAAGTCGGGTTTCTACAAGTCGTTGGAGGCTTGATCGCACGGTGCCACATGTGCCAATTCCACAATCAAAAAGGTGACTAAAAAGTGGCACGCTTGTGCAATAATTGTCCACGTACAAGTGGTACCCTTTTCAAATAAGGGTGACACCAATTCCCAAACAATCTTGCCAGCGCTCCCTATGTAGTCTGGGCAGTTCTCTGGCTTCCCTCGTAAACCATAAAACTATATGTATAGCCTGTTGCCCTGTCACAGAGCTTATACAACTTGACCCCATATCTGGCACGCTTGCTGGGAAGATATTGTTTCAATAACAAGCAGCCATAAAATTTAATCAGGGTCTTATCAATGCAGACAACTTGATCGGGATATAAACAAGGCTGCAAACTGTTGGTTGAAGTGGTTTATGAGGAGCCGATCGTATCCAGGGTCATCCCGTGGACGACAGAGTTCAAGAGCTGCTCGTATGGCGTCCTGATCATGGAAGCAGAGAACACGGGCATATGGTGTATTGGGTCAGTAGACCAATATGACTGCAAATTAGTAATGCCCATGAGGGATAGGCCCAGAAAGGTCTTCAATTCAGAAACCGTAATAGGTTTTTAATCTCTGGCAAGGGTCAACTGGGGATTAGTTGCGATGAATTGACTAGCATGCAAATTGATTTGGTCCACAATAGATCTATAGAGATCTACTGTGAATAAAAATCAAGTGACGTAAAATCAACAGTTTGACTGAATTCCAGGTTGCCCATTGAATGGGGGAAGTACAGGCGCTGCAGAAGTGGTGGGCTCCCAATTAGGATTGGCAAATGCAACAGGAAGGGCACTATGGGATCGACAGGCCTGTGTTTGTCTTCTTGGTGGCTGCGGGGCAGTACTTGTGCTAGCCACCGCACCAGCTTGAACTGCACTTACGGGACTCGCCATGTCACCACGTGTTACTGCAGTGCTGGTTTGACTACGACCAAGATGTACTAGGCCGCTGGTGCTTGCCAGTTCAGCAGAAGGATGAGTGGCACTAGTACTGGTTCTCTGCTCCATACTGGAGCCCTGCAGTTCTTGCTCCTCAACAACAGAACGGGGTCGGGTAAGCCTGACCTTAGCAGGGATCACTACTCCGTCAGTGCTATCTGTCAGGGTGCCGCTACTGTCTACCGGTTCGTGTACTGAGCCTGAATCTGACAGATGGGTGACTTCCTCATCACTCTCATCTGTCATGCTCAGAAACGTGTAGGCCACTACTTTACCTCTGTTTGGGCATTTTGGCCTCTAAATTTACAGGTACAACTAGTGAGACTCACAGGCAAAAAGAGCAACTGGTTGTCAGCGACTGCTTCAATCGATACCAAAAAAACAGTTAGCATTTGCAGGGATCAGGCCTGACTCTGCGAACGCTGCAGTTATGTGTGTTGCGTTTTGT
This sequence comes from Lithobates septentrionalis, assembly GCA_037952835.1. Lineage (NCBI taxonomy): Eukaryota > Metazoa > Chordata > Amphibia > Anura > Ranidae > Lithobates > Lithobates septentrionalis. Next base: position 3,031,900 of record JBBDGP010000536.1, on the reverse strand, counting down.
AAGTGACAGTAATCGATTGATTCTGCACTTGGGTGGGCTGGGCGGAGGGGCTAAACGCAGGTGCTAGCAGGTATCTGGGCTGATCCGGCTAATGCTGCGTTTTTGGGAACCCTAAACTACTGGGAACGCTAGTATAGATCTGATGAGATCAAAGATATTGATCGTTCAGACACTATACTAGTAAGGGAGGTGTATGGTGCGTCCGTGGGTGTTAGCGCTACTGGCACTAATCTGACGCTGCCTGGGGTTGACGCAGACCCTAACTGACACTAAAATCTGTACTGGGGGGGGGGGGGGGGGCGATCAGGGGGTTAAACCTTTATTCATATATGCCAGGTACCCTGATGCTATAAAAACCTGATTGTGACAGTAACTGGCTAACTAGCGTCACCCGTGACACTAAATACAGTGATCAGAAAAGAGATCTGTACACTATATTAGTTACACTGGCGACGGGGTGAAAGGGTTAACTGGGGGGGATCAAGGGGTTAAACCTTTAGTAGGGGGGCACCCTAAAGATACCTGGGCCTATTTCTAACTGCCCTAACGTTGATTAGTGTCACAAATAACACCAGTACAGTGATCAGTGAAAAATATGAACACTGCACTTGGTGACACTATGACAGGGAGTGAAGGGGTTAACTAGGGGGGAGGGGGTGAACAGTGTGCCTATGTGTACTGTGTCAGTGTAGTGTTGGTGCAACTAACTGTTAGATGTCCTCTCTCTCCGTGCTCTGGAATCGAAAAGGATTCCAGGAGGGGAGATGACGTCACTTCCCCTGCCTGTGTTTACATTACACAGGCAGGAGACAGTCTCTCATTCGTCAGAACCAATCACCAGGTCAGAAATCATTGGCCTTGGCATGGAGACTGATTGGATCTGAAACAAATCCGACCGCCGCGGGTGCACCGGGTGTGTGCGCGTGTTGCCCCGACGTACAGCTACGACAGCTCGCCCAGGGGAACCAACCTGCCACAGTATAACTGCGGCGACTGGTCCTCAAGTAGTTAAAACGGTTGTAAACCCTCTCCTATACCCAGTAAAGTGAGTAGCCTCAGATGATACACAGGGATGAAACAAATCTCCCTATATGCATTTTACATGTATGTCTGTTGTCTTTCCCTTTCTACACTCTTAAAGCGGAGTTTCAGCCGTTTTTGTGTTAACCCTTTCGCTGCCTGGCCCTGTGCTCCATTTTTACACTCAGGTGGCCAGACCATTTTTGTAATCTTTCCTTTGCTTTTTTATTTTTCACTTATAGCTTTCAGAGTTTGTAAAAGACCCCCAAACCATATATTTTCTGAAAGCACATGAGCAGTAGAATAAAAAGAAGGTGCTACTGATTTTAGGTCCCACGATATTTGCACAAATGTTTATCAAAACAATATTTTTGCTAAAAATCCACTAAAATCATTATTTGCAGATAAAAACACAGCAAATTTTACCAAATTCCTACTAAATATAAGATCTTAACATGTATTGAGTTAATAAATAACAAATATTTGTAACTTTTTAAATTGCGCCTCTTTTGCGAAATGGTGAAAATCAAACAGACGCAATAGTGTAAATTTCTCTAAAAATCTAAAGGTTTTCATTGTTCCTTTACAGCTTTAAAAAAGACCCCCAAAACCATATATTTTATAAAAGCACATGACCTATAGCATAAAAAGAAGGTGCTACTGATTTTTTTTTTAGACCCCCGCGCAAATGTTTATCGAAACAATATATTCGCAAAAAATACACTAAAACCATTATTAGCAGATAAAAACACAGCTAATTTTACAAAATGTCTGCTAAATCCATACTAAATATGAAAGCTTAACCTGTATGGAGTTAATAAATAACAAAAAAATTTTATTTTTACATTGCGCCTTTTTTGCAAAATGGTGAAAATTGAACGTATGCAAAAATGTAAATATCCAAATTTCTGTAAAAATCTGAAGGTTTTCATTTTCCCTTACAGCATTCAGAATTTGTGAAAGACCTCCCAAACCATATATTTTCTGAAACCACATGACCCGTAGAATAAAAAGAAGGTGCTACTGATTTTTAAGGTGCATGGACTCAAACGCAGACAGTGTGAGTTCAGGGACATGCACCCACACGGATGTCAAGTTGGGAGCAGTGGCTGTGTCCTTGTAGCTGCTGCATCCCAATTGGCATGAATGGGACTGCCTGCATGGAACACCTGTGCATTCCCGTGCAGCTGCTGTGTTCCAATTGACATCAATGGGACTGCCTGCAAGGGGATGCACGGAACACCTGTGCATCCCTCTGCAGCTAAATATGGCCTTGTAGTGGTATGCCCTGCGTGATAAAGGCCTTAGGCTTTGTCTAGACTTACGGTTGGGGGGCGGCATGCATTTTTGGCGCATTTGTTGGTAAAAATGGGATTAAAACAGGTGATGAGGAGGCATTTCCTCGCTGCCTGTCAGTAGCCTCTGGAGGGTAACCTTGGGGTTTAGAGGCAAGGACGATTTAGACGCATTTCTAAATTTACCCTTGGGGCCCTTTTACACAGGCTGTCCGATCAGTTCCACCTGTCAGTTTATGGAGCGGCGGATTTTAGCGTTGACATGTCCGGTGACATCCGCCGCTATCTGATTCTGCTTTCAAAAATGGAGGTCCTATTTTCCATCTGTCTGACGGATCGGATGAAAATGGACAGGCGGTCCGTTTTCACCCGATCTCCCCATAGAGGAGAGTGGGACTGTGTCTGTCTCTGCTCTGCACAGCGGAGCATAGACGGACCTGTCATCCACAGGGGGATTAGCAGACTGATCCCCCGCTGAACCAACAAATTCCATCCCATGGAAGTGCCTGTGTGAAAGGGGCCTTGCTATGATTTTTATTTTTAGAATAATAAGCTGTCAGGTTAATAAAACAGCGATATCAGAACCGATTCAATCATACAGTTTGTAGTGTACATAGACTTGCAAAACATTGGGATAAAAGAATATTCCTGAACTTTGTTTTATCTCATGGTTACTGTAAAATTGTGTGATTGCATCAAAGCAGTGCATGTTATCTCAGCTTGCAGAGCTTGGATTCATTGAATGAGTTTACCAAAAATGTAAATATTGCAGAATATACAGCATCATGCTATATAACTAAGCTCCATTTCATGCTGAATAAACTAAATTTTTAATGCATCCTAAATAGAAAACTATATCTAGATAGATTTTTACGCCAAAAACATTTTATTAAAATACATTTGATAAAAATAAAAAAACAAAAAACGATTTTAACCACTTGCCGCCCGCCATATAGCAGAATGACGGCGGCAAAGTGGTTTCAATATCCTGACTGGGCGTCATGATGTCCTCAGGATATTGAGCCGCTGCGCGCCCTTGGGGGTGCGCATTGCGCCGATCGTTGTTGCGAGGTGTCAGTCTGACACCCCGCAACACCGATCTAGGTAAAGAGTCTCTGACGGAGACTCTTTACCACGTGATCAGCCATGTCCAATTACAACTGATCATGATGTAAATAGGAAGAGCCGGTGATCGGCTTTTCCTCACTTGCGTCTGACAGACGCGAGTAGAGGAGAGCCGATCGGCTGCTCTTCTGACAGGGGGGGTCTGTGCTGATTGTTTATCAGCACAGCCCCCCCTCGGATCCCACCCAGGACCACCAGGGAAGCCGCCCAGAACCACCAGGGAAGCCATCCACACTGGACCACCAGGTATGCCCCCTAGACCCCCAGGGAAATACTAATGTGTGCCCAGGCAGCTGCCAATTATTGCCCAGGCAGTACCCACTCACAATGCCTACCAGTGCCACCAGTGATGCCTATCAGTGCCGCGTATCAGTGCCACGTATCAGTGCCCAGCAGTGCCACCAATAAGAACCCATCTTTGCAGCCTTTCAGTACCCATCAGTGTCGCCTATCAGTGCCCATCAGTGCCGCCTACCAGTGCCCATCAGTGAAAGAGAAAACTTACTTATTTACAAAAAAATTTAACAGAAACAAAAGCAAAACTTTTATTTTTTTCAAAATTTTCGGTCTTTTTTTTTATTTGTTTCGCAAAAAATAAAAACCGCAGAGGTGATCAAATACCACCAAAAGAAAGCTCTATTTGTGGCAACAAAATGATAAAAATGTATTTTGGGTACAATGTTGGATGACTGCTCAATTGTCATTCAAACTGCGACAGCACCGAAAGCTGAAAATTGGTCTGGGCAGGAAGGTGTATAAGTGCCCTGAATTGAAGTGGTTAAATAAAAAAAAAAAAAAAAATCAGATTTTATTTTTATTTATTTTTTTAAATCATTGATTTATATCCACCCTGTTGGCTAATGCCTTTTATTATTATGGACAGCCCACCTACTTAGCACAGGACTTGAGGATCCCTTAGTCCCTCCTCCTGCTGCCCAGATGGATTTGGTTGCTTGAAAATTACTTCTACAGTAGACGTTTATGATACTCACCCTGACGGACACATTACACTGTTGAAAGTTATATTCTGGTCGAATGATGTTACAACCCCTACTTTTTGTGTTGTTTGAATATCAAGGTTTCTAGTTCTCCTTATTTTTTTTTATGTTTCTTTTCCTCCCTAATTATTGGGATGACTGCTTATTCCAATATTCTTATATTCTGTTCATAGGCAACATGAGAGATGTACATGCCATCAGATTTATCCTATCTCACGATTGTACTTAGAGCCCTTGCACACTGAGGCGGTGGGGGCGTCGGCGGTACAACAGCGCTATTTTTAGCGCTGCTGTACCGTCGTTCTAGCAGTGGTATTCGGCCGCTAGCGGTGCGGTTTTAACCCCCCGCTGGCGGCCGAAAAAGGGTTAAATCACTCGTACAGCGCGGCTATAGCCGCGGTATTACAGCGGTATAGCCGCGCTGTCCCATTGATTTCAATGGGCAGGAGCGGGGAAGGAGCGGTGAATACACCGCTCCTTCCCCGCTCCAAAGAAGCGGTTTGCAGGACTTTTTTCACCGTCCTGTCACCGCAGCGCTTCAGTGTGAAAGCCCTCGGGCTTTCACACTGAACAAACAGCGGCAGCTGTTTAGAGGCGGTTTTCAGGCAGTATTTTTAGCGCAATACCGCCTGAAAACCGCCCCAGTGGTGCACCTTGTTTTTATGTTTCACCTTAATAAAAACGTTTGTAAACGAAAATGTTCTTAAAGCACTCCCACTTTTTGTTTGTGCATTTTGTTTAGAGAATATTTTTCCATTTAATGTCACGGAGTAACTGTGAAAGGAGATCAGTCTCCACTTCATCCTTCAGGGTAGAGGGCCTACAGCATACACCCACTATTAACTTTCCCTTTTGCTTCTTCCCTTTGAAGCTCTGACTACAAGGATTCCATCTCCTCCATTGTGTCATTAGTAATGTTGTCCCTAGTGCTCACCAGCAAATCACTTAAGGTGTGTGTGTGTGTGTATATATATTGTAAGATTGTCTGTTGGGTGGAACCCTGAGCCATAGCCAGGTCACAATTAAATAGCCCAGCACACAGCTGTGCAATCAGCGTGCCTCTCTCTCCAAAATCTGGCGTAAACCAGCAATCTTCCAGGTAGCACAGGGTCCTACTGCCACATATCCTCCCCCCTTGTTTCGAACCGGAAGGAGGAACACATAAACCCGTCACTAAGAATGGGACACCTCTGTGCCAGCCATTAGCTGCGTAGGCCCATTTCTTTTTCCGGGTATGTTTCCACCAGCACTTCACCTTGGCACCTCTGTGCCAACTATCAGCAGCAGGAGTCCTAATCTGCCCAACCTTTTCTCTAAAGGGGCACTCCACCCACATCTTCTTCCGGGTGTGCTTCCACCAGCACTTCTTCCTGAACCGTGGGCTCCCACTAAGCTCTCTATCCCTTCCACCTTCTGGCCACGGGATCCTCCTTTTCCCTCCCACAGACCTACTCTCCTGGGACTGTTGGGGACCCACTTCCATGAAATCTGTCAGGGACTGACCCCTCTCACTACCTGATGCAACACTAACCAACAACATCCGTTTATCAGGTTCACTAACCCCTGTGTGGTTACCCTTGGCAACCAAATCATCTGAGATCAACACCACATACTTCTGTTTAACCTCAATAGCAATGTTCCACAAGGGGTTATTCAACTCAATATTATCATCAAGACCTCTTGTCACCTTGTTTGCTAGGACAGTGTCTAGGGAGGGACCATCTACAGGCAAGCAGTTACTCCCTATGGGACATTCCCGCAGTTTCACATCGCTCCCTGTTGTCCAACACTCCAATAGCGATTGTCCTACCAACGCACATTTTTCGCCACATTTTTCCACACCAATCTCTTTAACCATTTCTGTGTCCATTGGTACCTCAACCAATACCTCTGAGCTGTCTGACAGTGCTCTACAGTGCTTCTCAAACATTTTTTCATTACAGTTACCAACACTGTCATTTCCTGTCAAAGTGTCTCCGGGTACCTCAAACTGCACCTCCCTGCGAGTGATGGATTGAATTCCCACTACTGCCGCATCTTTTCCGGGCCCTTCCTTTACACGAGGTCCAGCGTGTGAGACAGCACATGCGTCATGTACCAACCACTGCTCAGCTGCACCTCGGACCGCACCAGCAGGAATGCACCTCATCACACCAGCATACGGAGAGACTTCCACTATGTCTATCATTTCTGATTCCTCTAGCAGTTCCCCTGAACGCCTTCCGCACATAACTTTCGCTGGAAGCACTCTCGCAGAGAACTGTGAGACCACTTTCCACAAAATTAACCAATATTGCAGTAACCAATTTTTATCAACATTGCTTAACATCGCCTGTACCACGTGTCTCCACTGATTGGTACTACGCAGTACCAGGTCGCCCATCTGCGGTGGATACATGCAGGTGTACAGTGGAAAGATTTTCACCAAATCCAACAACATCTCAGTTATTTCTAGACATGCCACATCTATACACAGAACTCTAGGGACTTTTACATTACTAATGGCGTGGAGGGGCTCATTTGCTAAGGCTTGAGAGGCTGAGACACTCAAAGAGACCTCCACCTCAGAGGCAACTGACAAAACTTGCAGCTCCCCATAAGCACTGCAAATCGCATGTGTCACACTCATCCTCTCATTTTCAGCAACACTGAGCCCTTCCAAGTCCCTATCCATTATCCCACCATCCTGACGCGCAACATTACTCATTTCTTTTGCTGTGGACAAAACCTCTGCTATGCATGCGCCCTTTTCAGATCCTTCCAACTGGAGAGGGTTAACTTCTACAAAAGCCAACGCACTTGTGTCTACTGGCCCTGCAGCCTCTTCATTTGTCACAGCAGCAACAGTGTCCACCTTACTATTACATTCAGAAATTTCTTTCCACCACGCTAACACCTTTATGGCTAGACTATCCCAGTCTATCCTGTCTGTGCTCCAATCACCAGCACTCCGTAGTACTGCTCCCTCTGCCCATGGAGACACAGGTGGACAGAGTGGTTTAGCAGCAGGCATCCTGCACCAGTCACTGTCAACCACATCAGATTGTGATAATACATACTCCATCAGTTGAGCTGTTTTCCCATTGTTTTCTACCTGAGCAGTATCAGAGCTGTCCTTGACCCCCGTCGGCTCCAACACAGGGAGTCCTCGTGAGATTTCCAGGGACAACTCTGTGACACTGCCTGTGGTTACCATGGGAGACACCAAACCATCAACATTGTCAGTAATACACTTCTCAGCATCATCATTATCCACATTTCTGCCTTGTATAGGCTGCATTATCACATTAGCAGTTTGAGATTGTATAATACTTAGTACATTGCTTTTCACCTCATGTGAAACACACTTGCCAGTTGGGGCAGTGACACAGTTGTCCTGGGAAACTCTGAGCTCAGACACCATGAGCTCCTGGGCGGTCTCCAGGGACACCTCTGCTACACCTGCCATGGTTGCTAGGGGCAACGGCACACATTTCTCAGTGGTCACCCCTGACATTTCTGGATGCAATATCACATTTTTAATCGCTTTAGCAAGCAACATATCTTCATTTTTACCACTTGTCTTCCTGCTAAACAATACACTGCCTGAAGACAAGTCCTTACCAGTCCTCAAGCTTGCTGCAGGTTCAGCTTCAAACTGGGCTTTGTTACTACACAGGGTATTCACTTGCAAGTCTCTGAAAGCAATTTTTCTCACTGGACTTATTCCCACTTCACAGGGAATAGTCCCATAACCAGTCTCTCTCACATTTGTAACTGCACCAGTCTTACTATTACATTTGGAAGGTGTTGAAAGCTTCAATTGAGGGCGTTGTCCCTTCTTTGCTGTGCTCTCACAAGCTAATGCCCCCACATGGACACGGGGCAACATTGCATCCTTCTTGGATTTTCCAACATCCCCTGCAGGCCAAACAGGTTTTCTGTTGCCAGGGGTAACAGCAGACTTACACACATGGTCATACCCCTTGCAGGATGCTGGATACTGTGCCCTCTTCGCTGTGCTGACCACTTCACACAAGCAGCCATAACTTGAAACCATTGATTTCTTGTGCTCTCCATCACCCCCTGCAGGCTGAACAAAATTTCCTTCACGGTTGCCAGGGGTGACAACAGACACTTTTGCACAAACCTCTTCATTTAGAATTTGAGCCACATCTCTGCTGTAGCTCCTCCTTTCTGCCAACAGACTTTCTCCGGTTGCCATGGGAGACCACTTTCTCCCTGTTGATCTTTTCCAGCGCTCTCTAGATTGGATTGCTCCTAGGAAATTGTCGTAGTCATCTCGGTTATGATACATCCCGCGGTACACCTCTTGGTACTCCTCCATCAAAAAAGGTTGCACCAACTCAACCCAGCGACTTTTAGGCCATCCTCTGTAGGAAGCAATTATCGCAAAAAAGTCTATAACATGTTCAGAAGGCAGCATAGGCCGTATAAAGTCAGCTGTATGGATTTCTGCTTTGTTGCCATGGACAACCGCACCCATCTGCTCACTCTTTGCACTAAAGGACGGCTTGCTTTCCTTTTTCCTTTGCTCCAGTGTGGCCAAATGCATCTTGCACCAGTCTGGGGCTTGTTCTGTCGGTAACAACCCCTCCAGCCACAAGGTTCTGTCTCTCATCTCAGCAAACATTGCTTCCTTTTTGCGCTTTGACCGCCCCATCTCTGCAGTCAGGCACACAGCGCTTTTTAACACAGTTCCTTTTAACACAGGAAAATTTGGCGTACTGTCTCTTTAAGACTTGCAAACAGCACACTTTCACATGCAGACTCCACTAGTTCACATTAGCTGCTCCTCACAGCATTGCTGTAGAACACAGTTTCTTGCTACTCACTGTTTTTGGTATGCGAGGATCTGGAACTCTTCCAAATCTGCCCGAAGCAATATCTCCACCATATGTAAGATTGGGGTATCAGACTCAAACGGTAGGTGCGTTGTCAGTGAGTACTCCAATACAAAACTGTATTTTTAAGGGCCTGGTAGCCCACTTATATTTAAAAACACAGAAAAGTTCACAAAGACATCAGTAGCCCTCGCAGGGGGTTCCACCATTACTGTATCTTGCACACTCAATACTTTAGCCTCCTGGCGTACATTCTTGCCATATGGGTGATTCCGGCCTTTAGCCTAGGCCTTAGGTCTGCTCCTCAGACCCAAAAGAGTTTCCTAGAGTGAAGCTCTCTCCTAGCTTACTCCTGCTGCTTACTACTTGCTGCTCTGTCACCAAGTAAATCTGCCTCCTGCAGACATGCATACCCTGGCTGCCTCCTGCAGCCTCTGAATCCTCTCAGAGGAATGGGAGTCCACCTGAATCCCATGCACAGACTTCCTGTCGGGTGGAACCCTGAGCCATAGCCAGGTCACAATTAAATAGCCCAGCACACAGCTGTGCAATCAGCGTGCCTCTCTCTCCAAAATCTGGCGTAAACCAGCAATCTTCCAGGTAGCACAGGGTCCTACTGCCACAATATATATATACACATACATACACAGGGCTTTTTTTTCTCAGAGAATAGGTGCAGGAACTCACCTTCCCCAGCCAACTTCCTGCCTCCAACCACGCCATTCCCCGAGGAGAGACGTAAATCAACATTAAATAATATGCGCTTTGCACAAGGTGCAAGAGGTACAAAGTGCCGCACTCAGGAGCAAATAACACAGAGGGCTCTGGAGTGCATACTGTGCAGTGCTGAGGTGTGTTTGTATCACAAAAGGCACAGAAACAAATCAGCACAAGTGATTTACATATTCCTTCCCAAGGTAACCATCTATTCCACACCTCTGTGCCTCCCATTCACAGCTCACCTCTGTACCCCTGTCCAAAGCTCACCTCTACAACCCTCGTTCATATCTTACCTCCTCTTCTCCTTGTCCACAGCTCACCTCTTCTCCTTGTCCACAGCTCACCTCTTCTCCTTGTCCACAGCTCACCTCTTCTCCTTGTCCACAGTTCACCTCTTCTTCTGTCCACAGCTCACCTCTTCTTCTGTCCACAGCTCACCTCTTCTCTTCTTCTGTCCACTGCTCACCTCTTCTTCTTCTGTCCACTGCTCACCTCTTCTTCCTCTGTCCACAGCTCACCTCTTCTTCCTCTGTCCACAGCTCACCTCTTCTTCCTCTGTCCACAGCTCACCTCTTCTTCCTCTGTCCACAGCTCACCTCTTCTTCCTCTGTCCACAGCTCACCTCTTCTTCCTCTGTCCACAGCTCACCTCTTCTTCCTCTGTCCACAGCTCACCTCTTCTTCTGTCCACAGCTCACCTCTTCTCTTCTTCTGTCCACAGCTCACCTCTTCTTCCTCTGTCCACAGCTCACCTCTTCTTCCTCTGTCCACAGCTCACCTCTTCTTTTCCTTGTCCACAGTTCTCCTCTTCTTCTGTCCACAGCTCACCTCTTCTCTTCTTCTGTCTACAGCTCACCTCTTCTTCCTCTGTCCACAGCTCACCTCTTCTTCCTCTGTCCACAGCTCACCTCTTCTTCTCCTTGTTCACATCTCACCTCTTCTTTCTCAGTCCACAGCTCACCTCCTCTTCCCCTTGTCTACAGCTCACCTCCTCTTCCCCTTGTCTACAGCTCACCTCTTCTTCCCCTTGTTTACAGCTCACCACTTCTTCCTCTATCCACATCTCACCTCCTCTTCCCCTTGTCTACAGCTCACCTCTTCCTCTATCCACAGCTCACCTCCTCTTCCTCTTGTCTACAGCTCACCTCCTCTTCCCCTTGTCTACAGCTCACCTCTTCTTCCCCTTGTTTACAGCTCACCACTTCTTCCTCTATCCACATCTCACCTCCTCTTCCCCTTGTCTACAGCTCACCTCTTCCTCTATCCACAGCTCACCTCCTCTTCCTCTTGTCTACAGCTCACCTCCTCTTCCCCTTGTCTACAGCCCACCTCCTCTTCCCCTTGTCTACAGCTCACCTCTACTTCCCCTTGTCTACAGCTCACCTCTACTTCCCCTTGTTCACAGCTCACCTCTTCTTCCTCTGTCCACAGCTCACCCTTTCTTCCTCTGTCCACATCTCACCTCCTCTTTCCCTTGTCCACATCTCACCTCCTCTTCCCCTTGTCCACAGCTCACCTCCTCTTCCCCTTGTCCACAGCTCACCTCTTCTTCCCCTTGTCCACAGCTTACCTCTTCTTCCCCTTGTCCACAGCTTACCTCTTCTTCCCCTTGTCCACAGCTTACCTCTTCTTCCCCTTGTCCACAGCTCACCTCTTCTTCCCCTTGTCCACAGCTTACCTCTTCTTCCCCTTGTCCACAGCTCACCTCTTCTTCCCCTTGTCTACAGCTCACCTCTTCTTCCCCTTGTCTACAGCTCACCTCTTCTTCCCCTTGTCTACAGCTCACCTCTTCTTCCCCTTGTCTACAGCTCACCTCTTCTTCCCCTTGTCTACAGCTCACCTCTTCTTCCCCTTGTCTACAGCTCACCTCTTCTTCCCCTTGTCTACAGCTCACCTCTTCCTCCCCTTGTCCACAGCTCACCTCTTCTTCCTCTGTCCACAGCACATCTCTGTACTCCTGTCCAAAGTTCACCTTAGCACCCCCACAACTATTCTTTGTACACCCTGTCAACAGTTTAACTCTGCACGCCCCAATCCTCCCCTATGTTGCTTCTCTGCACAACCCTTGCCCCTTCCCCATTTTCCCACCAGGTCTCACCTGCAAAAATCCCCCCCCCCAGTGCTTACCTCTGTACAACCTGCCCCCCAGCTCTCAATATTTACCGCTTTTTCATAAATCCCCCACCCCAACTCTTTACAGCTCTCTTCTCCACAGATCTCCTCCCCCACCTTCACAGCTCTCACCTATTAACAAATCCCCCTACTCTTTACAAATCCCCCTTTACAGCTCTCACCTCTTCACAAATCCCCCCCACATTCTTCACAAACCCCCCCCCACCTTCTTCACGAATTTCCCTATCCAGTCTTCACAAATTCCCCTTCCCCTTCTTCACAAATTCCCCCCCATTCTTTATAAATCCCCCCCCCACGCTTCACAAACTCCCCCCATTCTTTATAAATCCCCCCGCCCACGCTTCACAAATTCCCCCTATTCTTTATAAATCCCCCCCTCCACGCTTCACAAATTCCCCCCTCCACACTTCACAAATTCCCCCCTCCACACTTCTCATATTCCCCCCATTTTCATAAATTCCCCCCATTCTTTATAAATTCCCCCCTCCACGCTTCAGAAAATCCCTCCACGCTTCATAAATTCCCCCCTCCACGCTTCATAAATTCCCCCCATCCTTTATAAATTTCCACGCTTCATAAATTCCCCTCATTCTTTATAAATCCCCCCCCCTCCACACTTCACAAATCCACCCCCCCCCCCCATTCTTTATAAATTCCCCCTCCGCACTTCAAAAATCTCGCCCATTCTTTATAAATTCCCCCTTCACAAATTCCCCCCATTCTTTAGAAATTCCCCAATTCTTTATAAGTTCCCACCTCCCTCATTTCTCACAGCTGTCATCTCTTCTCACATCCCTCCCTCCCGTTCTCACAGCTCTCATCTCTTCTCACATCCCCCCTCCCTCCCTCCCGTTCTCACAGCTCTTACCTTTTCACAAATCTCCCCACTCCCCCAGCTGTCACTTCTGCACTGCACCTCTAACCTCCCCACAGCTGCCTCTCTGCAAACGCCCCCCTTTCCTCCACTGCCCTCTCACCTTTTCAAACAAGGGCTGCACCTTGCAAATCTGTGCTAGATGTGCGGCGTGTGCCGTTTTTTCCCCCAACACATCGTAACTTACATGGAGCCAAGAGCACAGAGCTGAGTGTGGAGAGCTGGAACGCTTCACTCGGCTCTGTGCTACACAGGTCGGGCAGGAGCGGCTTCCCGAAGAATCACAGGAACGGCAAAAAAAGAACAAAATGAGAGCATTTGCGGGGCTGGGACTGGGGGCATCCACCAACATATGCCTTACCTACACATGCCCTGGATGCCTGACAGAAGCCGGCGGAGGAAGTGAGTAGTTCAAAAACTTCCTCTACCACCTTCTGTGATTAGTGACAGGTTGGAGAAGATTGGGCTAGCCAGAGGTGGCGGAACGCCGTTCCGCCGAGTTCCGTCTGAAAAAAAGCCCTGTGTATATATGTACAGGACAGTCACAAGCCAGTCATAGAAACCAGGTCTCTGTTTTAATACCACTCTTAACTGTTTGGGATCTTTTGCTTCCAGATAACACTGCCCTGGTGTTCCTCTTTGCCTTACTGTTCACAAGCCCCTGTTGTCTTCTCCTCCTGCTTCCACACACTGGCCCCTGGCATGCTCTACTCCTGTTCTCATCCACTGATCATCGGCCTCATCTTCCTCTCTCCTCCTGATTCTGCTCCTTGATCATACAGCCCCCAGCAGCCTATCTTCCTATTCTTGCTCGCTGGACACACACACTGCTCAGTATGGCATAACCCCTAATACTGTATTTTGGACCACCACTGTCGTGTACCCCCATTTCGTAAATGTATTAAATTGCGTGTAGAAGTATAACATTTTCTTTTCTATTTACAAAGGGATGACGTGACCGGGATCAGCAAATATGAGTTGGCTGGGTGACCAGCATGGAAGAAGGATCAATGCTGGAGTCTTGGCCAGATGTTGCTCTTGGGAAGCAGTACAAAGGAAATTACCATTCCTTTGCTGGTTACCGAACTATTCTCTGCAATGTCTACAACTTGATATCATTGCTGGATTTACAGTTGGACTTACAGTGGTGCCCCAGGCTCTTGCTTATGCAGAGGTAGCTGGCCTACCTGTGGAGGTAAGGAACACTTCAGATATGTTTTTCTAGGTATCTTTATCTTCTTAGTGTTTTATTAACACCTTCCCGCCGGGCCTATAGTCCTCTCAGAACACAGCAAAGTGATGTCACCGGGTGTTTCCCGCTGCCAGTGTCATGTGATTGTTGTAACCAATCACAGCAGATTACATAACAGTTGTAAACAATTGATGGCTTCCTTTCAAGCCATCCATTGTATACAATTGTGTTGTTAGCTGTGATTGGGAACAGTGAACACATGGGCAGGCCAATCACAGACCACCTCTACCATGTGATTAGCTTTGACCGATTACAGCTAATCACAACAAAAGACCCTGAATGAACTAGTTTATTTCAGTAAAAATGGTTGCTTATATCAATGAAATTCATTGGTATATGCTATCCTAATGTGTAAAAAAAAAAAAAAATTCTGATCACTTCCCCAGAATAGTACAATGTTACTATGGTAACACGGTAGTGCTCTGGTCTGGTTTTTTTCTTTTCTCATACTGTCACCAGTCAGTATCCCTGATCACAGCCACACCAGTTATATATGATAATGATGTACTGCTCTGGTGACAGTATGTAAAAAAAAAAAAATGTAACTTTTTAATTTTCCAAATAATTGTGGCAAAAAATTATAACTTCAAAAAACTCGCCATGCCTCTTACTAAATACCTACCTGTCTACTTTCCAAAAAGAGGTAATTTAAGGGTATTTGTACTGTCCAGACATCGGGCCTTAAGCAATGGATATGGTGTTAGTAAATTTTTCAGATTTATACCATAGTTTGTGGACGCTATAACTTTACAGACTAAATAATATACACTGATTTGGGTTATTTTCACCAAAGAAATGTAGCAGAATACTTTTGACCTAAATTTATGAAGAACAATTATTTGTTTTTTGTTTTGTTTTTAGATACGGCACTGGGTCGCTTTAACTGACAATTGCGCGGTCATGTGACATTGTACCCAAACAAAAATGATGTCTTTTTTTTCCCACAAATAGAGTTTTCTTTTGGTGATATTTGATCACCTGTGCTGTTTTTTTATTTTTTTGCGCTTTAACCACTAGACATCCGCGCTATGGCCGAATGACGGCCACAGCGCAGACCTGCATTCCCGGGAAGCCGTCATATGACGGCCTCCCCTGTGCACGCTCCCTGCGCGCGCCCTGCAGGGCGCGCGCCCGGCGCGCTGTGATCACCGAGTCACTGAGACTCAGGTGATCACCGATCTGAGTAAGGGGCCGGTCCCGGCCCCTTACCATGTGATCAGCTGTCAGCCAATGACAGCTGATCACATGATGTAAACAGGAAGATCGGTAATCGTTTTTTTTTTTTTACTCGCGCTGACAGCGCGAGTAGAGAAAAAAGCCGATCACCGGCTCAGATGTCAGGGACATCGGTCCCGAAGTGGAAGCACAACACATTCCTCATCAGTGCCACCCAAAAGTGCCACCTAACAGTGCCCACAGTGCCACCAAACAGTGCCCACAGTGCCACCAAACAGTGCCCACAGTGCCACCTATCAATGCCCACAAGTGCCACCTACCAATGCCCACCTGTAGTGCCAATCAGTGCCACCTGTCAGTGCTGCCCATCACTGCCACCCATCAGTGCCCATCACTGCCGCCTCATCAACGTACATCAATGAAGGAGAAAAATTACCCGTTAAAAAATTTTTATAACAAAATATAAAAAAAAATTATTTTTTTTTTAAAAAAAAATTCAGGTTTTTACATTTTTTTAACAAAAAGTAAAAACTGCAGAGATGATCAAATACCACCAAAAGAAAGCTCTATTTGTGGGAAAAAAAATGATAAAAATTTCATTTGGGTACAGCGTTGTATGACCGCGCAATTGTCATTCAAAATGCGTTAGCGCTGAAAGCTAAAAATTGGTCTGGATAGGAGGGGGGTTTAAGTGCCCTGTAAGCAAGTGGTTAAACAAAAAATTTACTGCCAATTTTGGAAAAAAAACAATATTGTTTACTTTCTGCTATAATACATATCCAAAAACACATATATAAAAAAACTAATTTATTCATCAGTTTAGGCCGATATGTATTCTGCTTCATATTTTTGGTAAAATCACAATAAGCGTATAATGATTGGTTTGCACAAAAGTTATAGCGTCTACAAAATAGGGGATAGATTTATGGCCTTTTATTTATTTATTTTTTTATGTTTTTACTGCATTCTGCAAATTTTTTTTTTTTTTTGGCGGGACTGCGACATTATTCGTGTATCAACAGTATCTCACAAAAGTGAGTACACCCCTCACATTTTTGTAAATATTTTATTATATCTTTTCATGGGACAACACTGAAGAAATGACACTTTGCTACAATGTAAAGTAGTGAGCGCACAGCTTGTATAACAGTGTAAATTTGCTGTACCCTCAAAATAACTCAACTCACAGTCATTAATGTCTAAAGCGCTGGCAAAAAAAAAGTGAGTACACCCCTAAGTGAAAATGTCCAAATTGTGCCCAATTAGCCATTTTCCCTCCCCGGTGTCATGTGACTCAATACAAGGTCTCAGGTGTGAATTGGGAGCAGGTGTGTTAAATTTGTGTGTTAAATTTTTGCTTTCGCTCTCTCATACTCTCTCATACTGGTCACTGGAAGTTCAACATGGCACCTCATGGCAAAGAACTCTCTGAGGATCTGAAAAAAAGAATTGTTGCTGTACATAAAGATGGCCTAGGCTATAAGAAGATTGCAAAGACCCTGAAACTGAGCTGCAGCACGGTGGTCAAGACAATACAGCAGTTTGACAGGACAGGTTCCACTCAGAACAGGCCTCGCCATGGTCAGCCAAAGAGGTTGAGGGCATGTACTCAGCATCATATCCAGAGGTTGTCTTTGGGAAATAGACGTATGAGTGCTGCCACCATTGCTACAGAGGTTGAAGGGGTGGGGGGTCAGCCTGCCAGTGCTCAGACCATACGCCGTACTCTGCATCAAATTGGTCTACATGGCTGTCATCCCAGAAAGAAGCCTCTTCTAAGGATGATGCACAAGAAAGCCCGAAAACAGTTTGCTGAAGACAAGCAGACTAAGGACATGGATTACTGGAACCATGTCTTGTGGTCTGATGAGACCAAGATAAACTTATTTGGTTCAAATGGTGTCAAGCGTGTGTGGCGGCAACCAGGTGAGGAGTACAAAGACAAGTGTATCTTGCCTACAGTCAAGCATGGTGGTGGGAGAGTCATGGTCTGGGGCTACATGAGTGCTGCTGGCACTGGGGAACTACAGTTCATTGAGGGAACAGAGCATGATCCCCTCCCTTTGGAAACTGGGCCGCAGGGCACTATTCCAACATGATAACGACCCCAAAACACACCTCCAAGACGAGCATTGCCTTGCTAAAGAAGCTGAGGGTAAAGGTGATGAACTGGCCAAGCATGTCTCCAGACCTAAACCCTATTGAGCATCTAGGGGGCATCCTCAAACTGAGTGCAAGGTCTCTAACATCCACCAGCTCCGGGATGTCATCATGGAGGAGTGGAAGAGGACTCCAGTGGCAACTGGTGAAACTCTGGTGAACTCCATGCCCAGGAGGGTTAAGGCAGTGCTGGAAAATAATGGTCACACAAAATATTGACACTTTGAGCCCAATTTGGACATTTTCACTTAGGGGTGTACTCACGTTTGATGCCAGCGGTTTAGACATTAATGGCTGTGTGTTGAGTTATTTTGAGGGGACAGCAAATTTACACTGTTAAAAGCTGTACACTCACTACTTTATATTGTAGCAAAGTGTCATTTCTTCAGTGTTGTCCCATGAAAAGATGTAATAAAATATTTACAAAAATGTGAGGGGTGTACTCACTTTTGTGAGATACTATGTAGATAGAGGTGTACATCTCTATATACAGTGCCTTGAAATAGTATTCATACCCCTAAATGTATTTTATGTGACAGACCAACACAAAGTGGTACATAATTGTGAAGTGGAAGGAAAATGATAAATGGTTTTCAAAATTTTTTAAAAATAAATATGTAAAAGTGTGGCATGCATTTGTATTCAGCCACCCTGAGTAAATACTTTGTAGAACCACCTTTCACTGCAATTGCAGCTGCAAGTCTTTTTGGAGATGTCTCTACCAGCTTTGCACATCTAGAGAGTGACATTTTTGCCCATTCTTCCTTGCAAAATAGCTCAAGCTCTGTCATATTGGATGGAGAAGGTTTTGTGAACAGCAACTTTCAAGTCTTGCCACAGAGTCTCAATTAGAATTGGGTCTGGACTTTGGCTGGGCCATTTTAACACATGAATATGTTTTGATCTAAACCATTCCATTGTAGCTCTGGCTGTATGTTTAGGGTCATTGTCCTGCTGGAAGGTGAACCTCCGCCCCAGTCTCAAGTAGTTTGCAGACTCTAACAGGTTTTCTTCTAAGATTGCCCTGTATTTGGCTCCATCCATCTTCCCATCAACTCTGACCAGCTTCCCTGTCCCTGCTGAAGAAAAGCATCCCCACAACATGATGCTGCCACCTCCATGTTTCATGGTGGGGATGTTGTGTTCAGAGTGATGTACAGTATTCGTTATTCGCCACACATAGCGCTTTGCTTTTGGGCCAAAAAGTTGGTCTCATCAGACTAGAGCACTTTCTTCCACATGTTTGCTGTGTCCCCCACATGGCTTCTCGCAAACTGCAAATGGGATATCTTATGGCTTTCTTTCAACAATGGCTTTCTTCTTGCCACTCTTCCATAAAGACCGATTTGTGGAGTGCACGACTAATAGTTGTCCTGTGGACAGATTCTCCCACCTGAGCTGTGGATCTCTGCAGCTCCTCCAGAGTTACCATAGGTCTCTTGGCTGCTTCTCTGATTAATGCTCTCCTTGCCCTTGGACTCTCAGTTCAGGTGGACGGCCATGTCTTGGTAGGTTTGCAGTTGTGCCATACTCTTTCCTTTTTCGGATGATGGATTGAACAGTGCTCCGTGAGATGTTCAAAGCTTGGAATATTTTTTTATAACCTTACTCTGCTTTAAACGTCTCGACAACTTTATCCCTGACCTGTCTGGTGTGTTCCTTGGCCTTCATGATGCTGTTTGTCCACTATGGTTCTCTTAAAAACCTCTAAGGGCTTTACTGAACAGCTGTATTTATTCTGAGATTAAAAATACACACAGGTGGACTCGATTTACTAATTAGGTGACGTCTGAAGGCAATTGGTTCCACTAGATTTTAGTTAGGGGTATCAGAGTAAAGGGGGGTTGAATACAAATGCACGCCACACTTTTCACATATTTATTTCTAAAAAAAATGTAAAACCATTAATCATTTTCCTTTCACTTCACAATTATGTGCCACTTTGTGTTGGTCTATCACATAAAATCCCAATAAAATACATTTATGTTTTTGGTTGTAACATGACAAAATGTGGAAAATGTCAAGGGGTATGAATACTTTTTCAAGGCACTGTATATATAAAGAAGCATGCATTAATAAAGTATGCATACACGGGGGAAACAACTTCACACTACTTATGTGTATTATGTATATCTGTATAGGTGACTAAGAAGAGATGAATGTTCATGAATAGTACAGAAATATATGTATTTTAAATCTATATTTATACAGTGAAATCCATATTTTAGTGGAATTGATTATTCTTTCTTTTTGGGATATGAAAAGAATGTATTTCAGCTGAGACCAAAAGAGTAATGCCCCGTACACACGGTCGGACTTTGCTCGGACATTCCGACAACAAAATCCTAGGATTTTTTCCGACGAATGTTGGCTCAAACTTGTTTTGTCTACACACGGTCGCACAAAGTTGTCGGAAAATCCGATCATTCTGAACGCGGTGACGTAAAAGACGTACGTCGGAACTATAAACGGGGCAGTGGCCAATAACTTTCGTCTCTTTATTTATTCTGAGCATGCGTGGCACTTTGTCCGTCGGATTTGTGTACACACGATCGGAATTTCCGACAACGGATTTTGTTGTCGGAAAATTTTATCTCCTGCTCTCCAACTTTGTGTGTCGGAAAATCCGATGGAAAATGTCCGATGGAGCCCACACACGGTCGGAATTTCCGACAACAAGCTCCGATCGGACATTTTACATCGGAAAATCTGACCGTGTGTACGGGGCATAACAGTTGTCCATTGGTTTATGGTTTATAGTATCTGGTGCAGCTCTGCATGGTAGCCAATCAGCTTCTAAATTCAGCTTGTTCAATTAAGCTTTGGCAATAAAACCTGGAAGCTGATTGGTTTCTATGCAGTTGCACCAGATTTTGCACTCTCCAGTTTTAGTAAATAACCCCCAAAGGACAATGACAGCCTGCTGCTTTCAAAATATCCTAATATCCTAACACTGGATGCAGCCTCTTTTCAGCCGTCGATGTTCCACCTGGCTTTTTCCATTTTTCAGTCAAAAGATGTCAGGAATGAGCATGTCTGTGTGCGGAAAGTGCAAAAATTGCTGCTCTGTGGTTTTATGCCTTGATTTATTTATATCTGTTTGTTTTTTTGCAGTTTGGGCTTTACTCTTCCTTTGTTGGATGTTTTATTTATTGTCTGCTTGGAACATCCAAAGATGTAACGTTGGGTCCCACAGCCATAATGTCCCTCCTTGTGGCAGTCTACACAGCTGGTGACAAATCATTGGCTATTTTGTTGGCATTCCTTTCAGGCTCCATTCAACTGGTAATGGGGCTGTTAAATTTTGGTGAGTTTTTTTCAGCACAAATCATGTTGCAAGCCCCAAACCACAGCCATTAACAACATATTTTTTTTCTTTCCCAGGTTTCCTTTTGGATTTCATATCCCATCCTGTCATCAAAGCCTTTACTTCAGCAGCAGCAGTTACTATCGGATTTAGCCAGGTTAAGGTATGTGTAAAATGTTTTTGTTTGTTTTTTTAATAGTGCCTGTTTGCACTGTTTTATCTTGAATAAGCATACATTTCCATGAGTTACATGTTATTTTAAAAAATGTACAAAGATCCACTTTTTTTTTTTTTTTTTTTTTTTATCTAGTACAAATTTAGAGTTCTACATTTATTTTTAATGTCATTTTGATGGGACTTTAGCAGTTTCACAGGCACGTGCTTGCAAACTATTGTGACTATATTAAAGCAGTAATATGTAAAGTTCATATTTTTTTTTCTACGGAAATAATAAACATGTTATATTTACTTGCTCTGTGCAATGATACTACACAGAGCAACCCCAAATCTTTTTTTCTGAGTTCCCCCATTGGTTCTCTACTCTCTGCCTCTTCTGCATGTGCCGCCATAGGTAGCGGCTTCCTGGGGTGGCGCAGGTGCGCTCCTGAGGCCTGCCCCTCGCCTTTTCATCACAGGATTTAAATGACAGCGACTGGAGCCAATGGCTCCCACTGCTGCCTCTGTGTACTGTGAGTAGAGGAACAAAGACCGGTGCCACTGCGGACCGGCACAGTGCTGGATCAAGATAGGATTCGGATAAGTATTTGGGGGGGGGGGTAAAAAAAAATACCAGGACATTTTTTACCTTAATCCAGGGAATGCATTAAGGCAGGGCTTGACAAATTTGCTTGAAATCTAGGAGCCAGCTAAAAATGTTAGGAGCCAGGTTTTTTTTTTTTTTTTTAAACGACCGACAAAGCTTTATTTTCAATATAAAAATTAACCAATCTTAAATTTACACAGAGACGACTAGAACGAATGTGACTGCTTTTATTTCCTGCCATGCAGGGACACAAGACCACCATATTCCCGCTAAGGATCCAATCCGGTCCGCCTGAAAAACTGACAGGCGAACCTGATCAGACAGCCCGTGTGAAAGGGGCCAAGCAGGGAGATGACAAATAAATTCATTTTAATTAACCACTTCCTTCACGCAGGACGACTATATACGTCCTGTCTTTGAAGAGAAATACCATTGTTATGGTAGCAGCTAGCTACCATAACCCCGGTATCTTCTTCAAGAGCCGGCGGTTCTCTTTCAGATAAAAGTGGTCTCTGCAGCAGATTCGCAGCGAGATCACTTTTATCGGCAGCAGGAGAGGGCCCCCCCTACCGCCGCGCTCCGGTGCCCTTCCCTGCTTACCATGGCCGTTGGTAACGGCGGAGGCGATCCGGATCTGTCCCTGGCCTGACAGGGAGACGAGTGAGAGGAAGATGGCCCCCCCGCCCATCTCCAAGTCATTGCAGGGCGGAAGCGACGTCAAATCGTCACTTCCACCCATAGCTCTTAACCACTTTAAGACCAGACTCGTTTTGGATTTTAGGTGTTTACAAGTTTAAAACAGGTTTTTTTGCTAGAAAATTACTTAGAACCCCCAAACATTATATATTGTTTTTTTTCTAACACCCTAGAGAATAAAATAGCGGTCATTGCAATACTTTTTTTTGCACCGTATTTGCGCAGCGGTCTTCTAAGCGCACTTTTTTTGGAAAAAATTCACTTTTTTGATTAAAAAAATAAGACAACAGTAAACTTAGCCCAAATTTTTTTATATTGTGAAATATAATGTTACGCCAAGTAAATTGATACCCATCATGTCACGCTTCAAAATTGCGCCCGCTCGTGGAATGGCGTCAAACTTTTACCCTTAAAAACCTCCATAGGCGACGTTTAAAAAAATTCTACAGATTGCATGTTTTGCGTTACAGAGGAGGTCTAGGGCTAGAATTATTGCTCTCGCTCTACCGGTCGCAGCGATACCTCACATGTGTGGTTTGACCACCGTTTTCATATGCGGGCGCTACTCACGTATGCGTTCGCTTCTGCGCGCGAGCTCGGCGGGATGGGGGGGCTTTAAAAATTTTTTATTTTTTTTTATTATTTATTTTACTTTATTTTATTTATTTTTTTACTGTTTTAAAAAAAAATTAAAATTGGATCACTTTTATTCCTATTACAAGGAATGTAAACATCCCTTGTAATAGAAAAAAGCATGACAGGTCCTCTTAAATATGAGATCTGGGGTCAAAAAGTCCTCAGATCTCATATTTAGACTAACATGCAAAAAAAAAAAAAAAAAAGTCGTTTAAAAAAATGACACAAGAAAAAATGTGCCTTTAAGAGAAGTGGGCGGAGCTGATGTAATGACGTCGCTCCGGCCGTCACATGGTATGGAGACGGGTGGGGGCCATCTTAGCCTCACTCATCTCCATACCGAGGAAGTGACAGGACCCGACCGCCTCCGCCGCTACCGACGGCTCCGGTAAGCGGCGGAGGGTGCGGGAGAGCGGCGGGAGGGGGGGGCGGCACCCCTCCCGCCGCCGATAACGGTGATCTCACGGCGAACCCGCCGCAGAGACCACCATTATTGTGTACAGAACCGCCCGCTGAAAAGATGGACACCTCGGTTGTGGCAGCAGCTGCTGCCGTTACCGAGATATCCATCTTTAAAAAAAGGACGTATATATACAGTGGGCGGCCCGGAAAAGGGACATTTTATTTTTATTTTTTTCAAATGACAATTTTTTTTTTTTTTTAATGCATTTAAGTGTAAATATGAGATCTAAGGTCTTTTTGACCCCAGATCTTATATTTAAGAGGTCCCGTCATGCTTTTTTTCTATTACAAGGGATTTTTACATTCCTTGTAATAGGAATAAAAGTGACTTTTTTTTTTTTTTTAAAAGAACAGTGAAAAAAATAAAAGTTAAAATAAATAAGAAAAAAAAAAAAAATTAAATGTGCCCCATCCCTTGTAATAGAAATAAAAGTGACACTTTTTTAAAAAAAAAACAGTGTAAAAATAAAAAGTAAAATATATAAGAAAAAAAATATTTTTTTTAACCACTTCAATACCAGGCACTTAGACACCTTCCCGCCCAGCCCAATTTTCAGCTTTCAGCGCTGTCACAATTTGAATGACAATTGCGCGGTCATGCCACACTGTACCCAAACAAATTTTTTATCATTTTGTTCCCACAAATAGAGCTTTCTTTTGGTGGTATTTGATCCCCTCTGCGGTTTTTATTTTTTGCGCAACAAATAAAAAAAGACAGAAAATTTTGAAAAAAAGCACGTTTTTCTTTGTTTCTGTTAAAATTTTTTGTAAAGGAGTACGTTTTCTTCTTCAATGACGGGCACTGATATGGCTGCACTGACGGGCACTGATACGGCGGCACTGATGGGCACCGATGAGGTGGCACTGATGAGGTGGCACTGACGGGCACTGATGATGGGCACTGATAGGTGGCACTGATGCGCACTGATAGGTGGCACTAATGGGCACTGATAGGTGGCACTGGTAGGTGGCACTGATGGGCGCTGATAGGTGGCACCGATGGGCACTGATAGGCGGCACTGATGGGCACTTGTAGGTGGCATTAATGGGCACTCGTAGGTGGCGTTGATGGGTAGTTATGGGTGGCACTGATAGTTGGCACAGATGGGCACGGATGGGCACTGATAGGTGGGCACAGATGGGCACAGATGGGCACTGACAGGTGGCACCGATGGACACTGATGGGTGGCACTGATGATTCTGATTGATGGCAGTGATGCCCCTAAGTGTGGCATTGCTGGGCATCACTGCAACATAATTGTGCCAATCAGTGCCCATTTGTGGGCACTGATTGGCACAGATTTGGCACTGACTGGGCACATGTGGATGGCCATGGGGTACATACCTGGCCATCCACATGTTTCCCTTCCCTGGTGGTCCTAGTGGCGATCCCTGGTGGTCCAGTGTGGTGATCTGCGGGGGGGCTGCGCTGATAAACAATCAGCGCAGACCCCCCCTGCCAGGAGAGCCGCCGATCGGCTCTCCTCTACTCGCGTCTGTCAGACGCGAGTGAGGAAGAGCCGATCAACGGCTCTTCCTATTGACAGCGTGATCAGCCGTGATTGGACACGGCTGATCACGTGGTAAAGAGCCTCCGCCGGAGGCTCTTTACCAAGATCGGTGTAGCGGTGTGTCAGACTGACACACCGATCCACCGATCGCCGCGATGCGCGCCCCTGCGGGCGCGCGGCGGCATGTTATCCTGAAGGACGTCATATGACGCCCAGTCAGGATAACACAACCACCGCCCGGCCGTCAATCCGCTATAGGCCGGGCGGGAAGTGGTTAAACGCGCCCCGTCCCGCCGAGCTCGCTTGCAGAAGCGAACGCATATGTGAGTAGCGCCCGCATATGAAAGCGGTGTTCAAACCACACGTGAGGTATCGCCACAATCGTTAGAGCGAGAGCAATAATTCTAGTCCTAGACCTCCTCTGTAACTCAAAACATGCAACCTGTAGAATTTTTTAAACATTGCCTATGGAGATTTTAAAGGGTAAAAGTTTGTCGCCATTCCACGAGCGGACGAAATTTTGAAGCGTGACATGTTGGGAATCAATTTACTCGGCATAACATTATCTTTCACAATATAAAAAAAAATTGGGCTAACTTTACTGTTTTCTTATTTTTTAATGAAAAAAAGTATTTTTTCCCAAAAAAGTGCGCTTGTAAGTCCGCTGCGCAAATACGGTGTGACAGAAAGTATTGCAATGACCGCCATTTTATTCTCTAGGGTGTTAGAATAAAAAATATATATAATGTTTGGGGGTTCTAAGTAAAGGGAAGGAGATGAGCGGGCAGTGAAAACAGGTAGGGGAAGCTCCATTAGCATTGGTGGATGTCTTGTCATACCAACGGCAACCACCAGAAGGCGCCCGATTGCAGAAGGAACCATAGGACTGCAGTAGGCCGCAAAGCCGTGGCCTCAATTACCGGCACGGCCCAACGCGATCACGCCGGGAGGGGGGGTGTCGAACGGACGCAGGATACCCCAGCTGTGCCGCCCCAGGCGCCAGGTCGCTAATTCTAGTCGCAAATGCGACCTGGCGCCCGGGGTTTGTCGAGCCCTGCATTAAGGTAAAAAATGTCTTGTATTTGCAATCACTTTATATATGTAAATATTTAGATTAGCCACTAGGGGAAGCAGACACTGTTAGTCTGTCCCCATTCTTAACCACTTGCCAACTGTAGGCGGTGTAGGCAAAGTGAAGCATCCGTATGCTGCCTACTTCCGGGTTTAGGGCACGTTCATGCGCACCGCCTGTCTGGCACCCAAGCAAAAATAAACCTCTGAGGGCTTCACAGAACAACTGTATTTATACTGAGATTAAATAACACAGGTGGACTTAATTTACTAATTACAGTGCCTTTAAAAAGTATTCATATCCCTTGGCATTTTCCACATTTTGTCATGTTACAACCAAAAACGTAAATGTATTTTTACTGGGATTTTATGTGATAGACCAACACAAAGTGGCACATAATTGTCAAGTGGAAGGAAAATGATAAATGACTTTATCAAATTTTTTTTTACAAACAAATATGTAAAAAGTGTGGTGTGCATTTGTATTCACCCCCCCTAAATCAATACTTTGTAGAACCATCTTTCGCTGCAATTACAGCTGCAAGTCTTTTTGGAGATGTCTCTACCAGCTTTGCAGATCTAGAGAGTGACATTTTTGCCAATTCTTCTTTGCAAAACAGCTCAAGCTCTGTGGGATTGGATGGAGAGCGCCTGTGAACAGCAATTATCAAGTCGCAGATCCTCAATTGAATTTAGGTCTGGACTTTGACTGGGCCATTCTAACACATGAATATTCTTTGATCTAAACCATTCCATTGTAGCTCTGGCTGTATAATTAGGGTCGTTGTCCTGGAAGATGAACCTCCGCCACAGTCTCACGTTTTTTTGGCAGACTCTCTCTAACAGGTTTTCTAAGATTTCCCTGTATTTTGGCTCCATCCATCTTCCCATCAACTCTGACCAGCTTCCCTGTCTCTGCTGAAGAAAAGCGTTCCCACAACATGATGCCGCCACCACCATGTTTCACATTTGGGATGGTGTGTTGAGGGTGATGTGCAGTATTATTTTTCGGCCAAGCATAGCGTTTTGCTTTTAGGCCAAAAAGTACAATTTTGGCCTCATCTGACCAGAGCACCTTCTTCCACATGTTTGCTGTGTCCCCCACATGGCTTCTCGCAACCTGCAAATGGGACTTCCTTTGGCTTTCTTTCAACAATGGCTTTCTTCTTCCCACTCTTCCATAAAGACAGATTTGTAGAGTGCACGACTAATGCCCCATACACACGGTCGGATTTTCCAATGGAAAATGTCCGATCGGAGCGTGTTGTCGGAAATTCCGACCGTGTGTGGGCTCCATCGGACATTTTCCATCG
This sequence comes from Lithobates septentrionalis, assembly GCA_037952835.1. NCBI lineage: Eukaryota > Metazoa > Chordata > Amphibia > Anura > Ranidae > Lithobates > Lithobates septentrionalis. Next base: position 3,004,545 of record JBBDGP010000536.1, on the reverse strand, counting down.
GATTTTCCGACACACAAAGTTGGAGAGCAGGAGATAAAATTTTCCGACAACAAAATCCGTTGTCGGAAATTCCGATCGCGTGTACACAAATCCGACGGACAAAGTGCCACGCATGCTCAGAATAAATAAAGAGATGAAAGCTATTGGCCACTGCCCCTTTTATAGTCCCGACGTACGTGTTTTACGTCACCGCGTTCAGAACGATCGGATTTTCCGACAACTTTGTGTGACCGTGTGTATGCAAGACAAGTTTGAGCCAACATCCGTCGGAACAAATCCATGGATTTTGTTGTCGGAATGTCCGAACAAAGTCCGACCGTGTGTACGGGGCATAATAGTTGTCCTGTGGACAGATCCTCCCACCTGAGCTGTGGATCACTGCAGCTCCTCCAGAGTTACCATGGATCTCTTGGCTGCTTCTCTGATTAATGATCTCCTTGCCCGGCCTGTCTGTTTAGGTGGACGGCTATGTATTGGTAGGTTTGCAGTTGTGCCATACTCTTTCCATTTTAGGATGATGGATTGAACAGTGCTCCGTTCGATGTTCAAAGCTTGGGATATATTTTTATAACTTAATCCTGCTTTAAAATTCTCTACAACTTTATCCTTGACCTGTCTGGTGTGTTCCTTGGCCTTCATGATGCTGTTTGTTCACTAAGGTTCTCTGACAAACCTCTGAGGGCTTCACAGAACAGCTGTATTTATACTGATATTAAATTACAGGTGGACTCTATTTACTAATTAGGTGACTTCTGAAGGCAATTGGTTCCACTAGATTTTAGTTAGGGGTATCAGAGTAAAGGGGGCTGAATACAAATGCACGCCACACTTTTCACATATTTATATGTAATTTTTATTTATCATTTTCCTTCCACTTCACAATTATGTACCACTTTGTGTTAGTCTAGCACAAAAAATCCCAATAAAATACATTTACATTTTTGGTTGTAACATGACAAAATGTGGAAAATTTCAAGGGGTATGAATACTTTTTCAAGGCACTGTATATATAAAGAAGCCTGCATTAATAAAGTATGCATACACGGGGTAAACAACTTCATACTACTTTTGTATATTATGTATATCTGTATACAGTGGGGCAAAAAGTATTTAGTCAGCCACCAATTGTGCAAGTTCTCCCCCCTAAAAAGATGAGAGAGGCCTGTAATTGTCATCATAGGTATACCTCAACTATGAGAGACAAAATGTGGAAACAAATCCAGACAATCGCATTGTCTGATTTTTTTTTAACCACTTCCCGCCCGCCCTATAGCGGATTGACGTCCGGGAAGTGGTTGTGTTATCCTGACTGGGCGTCATATGACGTCCTTCAGGATAACATGCCGCAGCGCGCCCCCGGGGGCGCGCATCGCGGCGATCGGTGGAGCGGTGTGTCAGTCTGACACACCGCTACACTGATCTTGGTAAAAAGCCTCCGGCGGAGGCTCTTTACCACGTGATCAGCCGTGTCCAATCACGGCTGATCACGCTGTCAATAGGAAGAGCCGTTGATCGGCTCTTCCTCACTCGCGTCTGACAGACGCAAGTAGAGGAGAGCCGATCGGTGGCTCTCCTGGCAGGGGGGGTCTGCGCTGATTGTTTATCAGCGCAGCCCCCCCGCAGATCACCCCACTGGACTACCAGGGATGCCACTAGGACCACCAGGGAAGGGGCAACGTGGATGGCCAGGTATGTACCCCATGGCCATCCACATGTGCCCAATCTGTGCCAATCAGTGCCCACAAATGGGCACTGATTGGCACTATTATTCCAAAGATCTGCCCAGCAATGCCCAGACCTGCCCAGCAATGCTATATTAGTGCCACCTGTCATTGCCCATCTGTGCCACCTGTCATTGCCCATAGGTGCCACCTGTCAGTGCCCATCTGTGCCCATCTGTGCCCATCTATCAGTGCCCATCAGTGCCACACATCAGTGCCACACATAAGTACCCATCAGTGCCACCCATATATGCCAATCAATGCCACCTACGAGTGCCCATCAGTGCCGCCTATGTGTGCCCATCGGTGCCACCTATGAGTGCCCATCAGTGCCGCATACCAGTGCCACCTATCAGTGCCCATCAGTGCCACCTATCAGTGCCCATCAGTGCCGCCTACCAGTGCCCATCATCAGTGCCCGTTAGTGCCACCTCATCAGTGCCACCTCATTGGTGCCACCTCATCGGTGCCCATCAGTGCCGCCGTATCAGTGCCCATCAGTGCAGCTATATCAGTGCCCATTATTGGAGGAGAAAGCGTACTTATTTACAAAAAAATTTAACAGAAACAAAGAAAAACTTGTTTTTTTTCGAAATTTTCGGTCTTTTTTTATTTGTTGCGCAAAAAATAAAAACCGCAGAGGTGATCAAATACCACCAAAAGAAAGCTCTATTTGTGGGAACAAAATGATAAAAAAATTGTTTGGGTACAGTGTAGCATGACCGCGCAATTGTCATTCAAATTGCAACAGCGCTGAAAGGTGAAAATTGGGCTGGGCGGGAAGGTGTCTAAGTGCCTGGTATTGAAGTGGTTAAAGAATTTATTTGCAAATGATAGTGGAAAATAAGTATTTGGTCAATATCAAAAGTTCATCTCAATACTTTGTTATATATCCTTTGTTGGCAATGACAGAGGTCAAACGTTTTCTGTAAGTCTTCACAAGGTTGTCACACACTGTTGCTGGTATGTTGGCCCATTCCTCCATGCAGATCTCCTCTAGAGCAGTGATGTTTTGAGGCTGTCGCTGGGCAACACGGACTTTTAACTCCCTCCAAAGGTTTTCTATGGGGTTGAGATCTGGAGACTGGATAGGCCACTCCAGGACCTTGAAATGCTTCTTACGAAGCCACTCCTTCGTTGCCCGGGCAGTGTGTTTGGGATCATTTTCATGCTGAAAGACCCAGCTACGTTTCATCTTCAATGCCCTTGCTGATGGGAGGAGGTTTGCACTCAAAATCTAACAATACATGGCCACATTCATTCTTTCATGTACACGGATCAGTCGTCCTGTTCCCTTTGCAGAAAAACCGCCCCAAAGCATGATGTTGCCACCCCCATGCTTCACAGTAGGCATGGTGTTCTTTGGTTGCAACTCGGCATTCTCTCCTCCAAACACGACGAGTTGGGTTTCTACCAAACAGTTCTACTTTGGTTTCATCTGACCATATGACATTCTCCCAATCCTCTTCTGGATCATCCAAATGCTCTCTAGCAAACCTCAGACGGGCCCGGACAAGTACTGGCTTAAGCAGGGGGACACGTCTGGCACTACAGGATCTAAATCCCTGGCGGCGTAGTGTGTTACTGATGGTAGCCTTTGTTGCGTTGGTCCCAGCTCTCTGCAGGTCATTCACTAGGTCCCCCGTGTGGTTCTGGGATTTTTGCTCACCGTTCTTGTGATCATTTTGACCCCACGGGGTGAGATCTTGCGTGGAGCCCCAGATCGAGGGAGATTATCAGTGGTCTTGTAAAACAAGGAAGAGGAGGCGCCTCTGGGTGCAGACGTTTAAAACAATTTATTAAAATAACAGCAACAGCTGGTAATACACTCACATTTGTGTAGAAAGTTTTAAGCAAAAGAATGACCCAAAGCAATCAAGGGGATCCGTGGAGTCATCTCTCTCGGTAGGTAGATGTTGGGAACTCTGGGCAGTCTCAGAACACTGGATGTATTCGGCCGAACAGCGGAGACAGGCACCAGAGAGAGGCTTGGTTTGCAGCCGATCCAGGCGAGGGATGATGACGTCACACGATGTGCGACGCGTTTCCTAAGCTGGCTCGCCGTGAGTGGTATGACGGCGGCGCTCCTTTGTCAAGCTGATTGGCTGGGAGCTTAAGAGGATGTATATATGGAGAGCGCTGATAGGGGGGAGAACGTAATAGGGGATGGGCCTGAAACCCTGTATCTAGAATTGTCAACAGTGGAAGGGATCAAGGAGAGGCAGCAATAAGAAGGGATATGGTGAACTGAAGGGAAAAATGTGAGCGAAGGTGGAAATGAAGGTGAGGGGGGAAAAACGGAGGGGGAGAAATAAACAAGATCGTAATATACATGGATAGAAGAATGGAAATGGGAAGAGGCAGAGAGCTATAAAGCAGATGAAAGAAGATACTGGAAAAAAATATATATATGGGAGAATAAACCATGACCATATATGTCTTATAATAGACACAGGGGGAATGAAGATAGACATATGTTTGCGAGCATATATGTGTGAGGGCTGGAGAGATTAATATATATATATGTGAGAGCAGTATGTGTGTGTGTGTGTGTGTGTGTATATGTGTATATATATATATATATGTGTATATATATATATATATATATATATATATATATATATATATATATATATATATATATATATTTATTTATTATCAGTGGTCTTGTATGTCTTCCATTTTCTAATTATTGCTCCCACAGTTGATTTCTTCACACCAAGCTGCTTGCCTATTGCAGATTCAGTCTTCCCAGCCTGGTGCCAGTCTACAATTTTGTTTCTGGTGTCCTTCGACAGCTCTTTGGTCTTCACCATAGTGGAGTTTGGAGTTCGACTGTTTGAGGTCGTGGACAGGTGTCTTTTATACTGATAACAAGTTCAAACAGGTGCCATTAATACAGGTAATGAGTGGAGGACAGAGGAGCCTCTTAAAGAAGAAGATACAGGTCTGTGAGAACCAGAAAGCTTGCTTGTTTGTAGGTGACCAAATACTTATTTTCCACCATAATTTGCAAATAAATTCTTTCAAAAATCAGACAATGTGATTGTCTGGATTTGTTTCCACATTTTGTCTCTCATAGTTGAGGTATACCTATGATGACAATTACAGACCTCTCTCATCTTTTTAAGTGGGAGAACTTGCACAATTGGTGGCTGACTAAATACTTTTTTGCCCCACTGTAGGTGAATAAGAAAAGATAAATGTTAATGAATAGTACAGAAATATATGTATTTTAAATCTATATTCATACAGTGAAATCTTTATTTTAATGGAATTGCTTATTATTTCTTTTTCTTTCTTTTTGGGATATGAAAAGAATGTATTTCAGCTGAGACATATATAGCTGGGGCTTGCTGACAGGCTCCCGCTTGGTACCTGGCTTTGACCAGTACCTGCTTCCGCTTCAGTTTGCGGTGAACTGAGCCCGAAGTTCGCCCCCACCCCCCACGCTGCTGGCCCATTTACAGAGCCTCAGGCAAGATGGCGGCTGCAGCACCTGATAGCCAATTGGGCTTGAATGAGGACACCGCTGGATTCCAGGACAGGTAAGTGCCCTAATAATAAGTCAGCAGCTGCAGTATTTGTACATTATTTGTAGCTGCTGACTTTTATTTTTTTCTGAAGGAGCTCCTCTTTAAGTGGTTAAAGTGCAACGTATATTAACCACTTCAGCCCCGGAAGGATTTACCCCGTTCCTGACCAGAGCACTTTTTACAATTTGGCACTGCGTCGCTTTAACTGCTAATTGCGCGGTCATGCAATGCTGTACCCAAACAAAATTTGCGTCCTTTTCTTCCCACAAATAGAGCTTTCTTTTGATGGTATTTGATCACCTCTGCCGTTTTTATTTTTTGCGCTATACACGGAAAAAGACCGAAAATTTTGAAAAAAAATTATATTTTCTACTTTTTGTTCTAAAAAAAATCCAATAAACTCAATTTTAGTCATACATTTAGGCCAAAATGTATTCGGCCACATGTCTTTGGTAAAAAAAATGTCAATAAGTATATATTTATTGGTTTGCGCAAAAGTTATAGCGCCTACAAACTAGGGTACATTTTCTGGAATTTACACAGCCTTTAATTTATGACTGCCTATGTCGTTTCTTGAGGTGCTAAAATGGCAGGGCAGTACAAAACCCCCACAAATTACCCCATTTTGGAAAGTAGACACCCCAAGGAAATTGCTGAGAGGCATGTTGAGCCCATTGAATATTCATTTTTTTTTTGTCCCAAGTGATTGAATAATGACAAAAAAAAAAAAAATTACAAAAAGTTGTCACTAAATGATATATTGCTCACACAGGCCATTGGCATATGTGGAATTGCACCCCAAAATACATTTAGCTGCTTCTCCTGAGTATGGGGATACCACATGTGTGGGACTTTTTGGGAGCCTAGCCGCGTACGGGGCCCCGAAAACCAATCACTGCCTTCAGGATTTCTAAGGGCGTACATTTTTGATTTTTCTCCTCACTACCTATCACAGTTTTGAAGGCCATAAAATGCCCAGATGGCACAAAACCCCCCCAAATGACCCCATTTTGGAAAGTAGACACCCCAAGCTATTTGCTGAGAGGCATGTTGAGTCCATGGAATATTTCATATTTTGACACAAGTTGCGGGAAAGTGACAATTTGTTTTTTTGTTTTTTTTGCACAAAGTTGTCACTAAATGATATATTGCTCACACAGGCCATGGGCATATGTGGAATTGCACTCCAAAATACATTTAGCTGCTACTCCTGAGTATGTGGGGATACCACATGTGTGGGACTTTTTAGGAGCCTAGCCGCGTACGGGGCCTCGAAAACCAAGCACCGCCTTCAGGATTTCTAAGGGTATAAATTTTTGATTTCACTCTTCACTGCCTATCACAGTTTTGGAGGCCATGGAATGCCCAGGTGGCACAACCCCCCCCCCAAATGACCCCATTTTGGAAAGTAGACACCCCAAGCTATTTGCTGAGAGGCATGGTGAGTATTTTGCAGCTCTCATTTGTTTTTGAAAATGAAGAAAGACAAGAAAAAAAATGTTTTTTTTCTTTTTTTAATTTTCAAAACTTTGTGACAAAAAGTGAGGTCTGCAAAATACTCACTATACCGCTCAGCAAATAGCTTGGGGTGTCTACTTTCCAAAATGGGGTCATTTGGGGGGGCTTTGTGCCACCTGGGCATTCCATGGCCTCCGAAACTGTGATAGGCAGTGAAGAGTGAAATCAAAAATTTACGCCCTTAGAAAGCCTGAAGGCGGTGATTGATTTTCGGGGTCCCGTGCACGGCTAGGCTCCCAAAAAGTCCCACACATGTGGTATTGAAGTAGAATAGTAAAGTATCGAACCAGGCAGAACTTCAGCAATGCAGGTTTATTAACAGCTGATAACATACAGGTTTATGTTCAAAATATTACAATATACAGGTCTAATTTATACAGTTTCTTACAATGCATGCATATTAGATATAAATATTCTTATCCTCTAACCAAATTGAAAAGATTGTGAAGTGTTCTCACCTTGAACCAGAATGGGTCTTTACTGCCAATTCTTGGGAACCTCTCACCTGATAGGGACCAGCCGATCTGCCGGTGGTCTGGTCCCCTTACAGAGTTCTGGGTTCCAGCTCGACCAAGTTCTTGAGGGAAATTCACCTGAGACCACATTCTGGAACAAGTTAAGAAGTCTTCTCTGACTCGTACAAGGAGACAAGTTATGGACAGATATTTGCCCATTGGTTCTGACCTCTATGACCCGTGCAATAGGGCAGCATACATAGAGTTCAGCCTTATGAGCTCCTATCTGACTTGTCTGACTAACAATTACAGAGCTTGCATTTATATACCATTTCACAAGTCTTATCTCAACTATCTCTCTTATATGTGATTGGTCGCTAAGATCTACGTCAAAGTAACTAACCATAAATCTGACACTTGTTCTACAACCAGATAAACTTAATTATTCCCAAAATTCCTATATGTTCATTAAAGTGATTTATAACTGGTTTTGTCCAATTAAAAACACCTGTATAGAGACAGTCTGGCACCCAGCTGTGTTATCCAACTCTCCTTATCTTCATAAGATTCAAGAATGACAGATTTATGACATTTGGGAAAATGAACTTTCAATAACCCCACCAGATGTGTTATATGTCTCACTATATGTATGTATTTTAATAGTTTTAATGAGGGCACAAGCAGACCTTTGTTTGACCTTGTCAAACTTAATTTAATGTACTGTACATAACTTTAATTATTTCTAAACCACCTGTTTTCATATCTTTAACTGTCTGATTTATATGCATTTCAGACTTGAGACAATTCTATATTACTTGAATCTATTCTAATGAACTTTCACCCAGTAAACTATCTTAATACATTTTCAAGAACACCTGTATACAAGTACTTGTCATTAAGCAGAGGTCATTTAAAGTTCAACACTTATAAATGAAGACTTTCTAAATCTATGGAAAACACAGTATACATTATTAAAGATTAATAATTGTTGCTTTACTTATTGAATAATAATATTGATAAAACCACTACTATATAATAATATGAATAATAATAATAATAATTATCAATAAAATATATGCAAATCAATATATATAATATGAAATACATTGGCTAATATAAGATTCCACAACATTTCCCCCCTGTTGAGGCTTCACACAAGCCTCACAGCAATTACAATACAGATCACCCACCATGCCCTTCAGAGACCCCATGCACCCGACACTTATCACAAATTGTCCAAAAAATAAAAACAAATCAGTCCAAAAAATAAAAATAAATAAATAAATCAGTCCAAAAAATAAAAATAAATAAATAAATCAGTCCAATCAAAAACACTGCATCTTCTTCTGTAGCTGCAAAGTCCTTCTCCATATGTGGCACGGAAAACATAGTTGTCAGTCTCAGTGGCATCGTGATCATTCTTGCCACAAACTTCTTGCAACAGGCAACAGTTACTCAGCAACATCACATCAAGGATAACAGGGAAGAGGAACAATCCGTTCAGCTAGTGAATGAATGCCAAGTATGTGGTCCCAAGGAGCATTCAGCAGACTCAGTCCCATAAGGCTCTGCCTTTTCCTGCATAGGTCTTTTCAGCTTAGCCAAGTGCTTGATGTGTCTGGAGAGATCTCCTTCATCATCAGTTGCTGGTCCAGTATCATAGCACAAGCTGCTTTGGATGCTGTAAGACACAAGTTCAGTGCATACCTGTTCTGCAAGGGTACAAGTCTCAGATGTTCCTTTATTGCATGAAATCCTTCCTTTGTAGCAATTAACATTTGTAACAAGTTGCATCATGTCTTCTGTGATCACCCGATATTTGTCTGGATATAAAATACACTTCAAAAATATAGTTATAAAAAATAAAAATAAAAATAAAGTCAGTGTCAGGATACAATAGGTCTCTAGCAAGCACTTCAGGGCAACCTACAAAGCAATGGCTCCTACACTCTTATTTTATTTAATAACTTAATTTAGTGTGTTCCTTTTATTTCTACAACATCCGCTAAAATAATATACATGTATCTATATAGTTTTATCATAATACAATACTCTTACAATATTAATAATATTTATTATTATAAATCCCTTGAAGTACATGTTTTCACTACAAAGTATTTTATATAGACTATTCTTTTTACATTTCCCAATCTATACTATTTCCCATACAATAATTGTAAAATGTTTATCATTTCTTAACCTTGACTCCACCTATCAGTCACTATTACCCTGGTCATGTCATACTGTCAAAATAGTCAGTCCAGATACTTCATTAGTTTTAATTTTGTAGTCTTCCCACAAAGTTTGCTAAACCCAAAACCATTTCACTTTTTGTCCATTTCTGCACATACTATACTGCAGAATATTATACAATAACAGTCAGCATGGGTCTCTTCTGTCAGTCACTGCTATACTGTCTAAGTTAGTAGCCTACCTCTCCTATGTCTTAAAACATGAATTATAAAACAAAATCAAGACAAATATCATAACCTATCCTATAAAGCATCAATAGCATACAGTCTTTAGCGATAATGTCATACCCATTACATTAAACCTCCCCACTTTTTTTTTTTTTTTTTTTCCAAAAAATGATAAAACTATTTGTTTATAATGATTAAACATTTACTCAAAGTGGAACTCTACTCACAAAAATGTGATAAAATAAGGCTCACTAGCAAGAAAAATACATTCCACATTAATTATTATGCTACCATTTTACTGAAGCCCATAACCTTTGAGCAGCAGTAGAATTTCAGGCTGTCAGCAGAATGGCCTCTAGATTTTAAGCAGTGCAAAAAATAATAGAGCACAACTGAGCCTGTGTCGAGCAGGGTGGAACAGTGGATTTTAAACAGTATAGGCACTTATTTTTACTGTGCTTCATAGCTACACCTGCAAAAAGGGTTAGCCTCAAGTGATCCAGCAGGAATCAATTTTCTGACCAAAGTTCCACTTTAAGGTGTTCACAATATTAATACTTATAACATATATAACAAACAAAACAACAGTAAGTCTCTACATACAAAGTATCACATATAATTAATTAGAAATGTCCATTACTGAAATATTTCCAATATCTTTGTCTGCAACAGTCTCTTGTATGTATTCCACTTGCACTTATGTGAATAACACTCTTGGTAATTTCACTCAGACGTTGTCTACTATAGAAATGGAAAATGTCACTGTCACAAATGTGGATTTAAATGGACACTTGAATTGTGAATTCTTCCACTTCCTTTTATGTTCTTTAATGTACTTGCAGTCATCAAGGGTTACTGACATACATTCCTTTAGTGGCTTTGATTGGAACAAGAGATCACATCTAAAACAAGGATCTGTTTAGAAACAAAACTACACCAATTTGGTTAATTATTTTAAACACATGAACATTTTATCTCCCACTGTACAGCATGAAGTCTAAGCAACTATGATCTGCCTCTAGAACTCCTAAATTTAGTGACAAATCTATCCAAAGTTTCATATGGCCCAGCAAATTGTATTTAATTTGGTCTACAACAGCCCATACAACCTATCCACCAATGAATATGAGTGTGGACACAAGGTTCTATCGTCTATGCCAAGCATAGAGCAGAATGGAACTGATTTTTTCATAAAAATGGGTACAATTATCTGATATCAGTGCTGTATACACTCCAAGCCTGGGAAAAATTTCCCACATCAGACACTTAGCTGTTGTCTCATACATTTGCATGACCATCTGAAAAACTCTGATTTACTTTAAAAAGGAGCAGACATTTATTAAAGTATATCTATATCTACAGCTTTGTTCTTTCATTGCAATAAAGTCTATATACAGGCACACAAAATAGACTTTGAAGAACTACATTTTGTGAAACTACATTGTGATTGTTCATAATTAAAAAGAAATCAAAATAAAATTACATGGTCACTTGCACAGTCTGTTAAATCTAAAGAGGTTAAGAAAATGTGCATTACTGTCCCTTCCTTAAGAATAATTATATACAAATTTTATTGTTAGATCATATTAATGCAGAGTGACCCTAATCAAAAAAACTGACTTTGCCACCTGTAGTAGCATAACTAGGAACTGGAATAATAAAAAAAATCAAAAGGAGTGAAATTTTACAAAGTATAACTTTACATATGAAAACGTGCTGGCTGCTCCTGGAATAAAGAAACAAATTATTTATTTAGGCAAACTAATAATCAACCTGATAATTACTAAATATTGTAATCAGGTAGGACAAAATAAGTTCTAGCCAATACCAATAAGGGACCTTGCTCACCAGAGCTTACAAGCTAAGATTAAAAATTAAGACTCTAATTATCTAATTCACCCCCCTGTATGTGCTACATATAGCACATATAATAAGATGGTAGCACTGTTACCATGCATCACTCTTCACTATTCTTTTTAGAAAATAATAAACAAATATAAATTTGGAGTTCCCTTGTACCAAATAAATAAATCCCATTACTATCTTTGTGATTACTAAGTAGGCAAATATATAAAGATGACAGTATACATAATACTGTACAATAAGATAGGGACATGACAAACTAAACAACAAAAGCTACAAGGGAGAATAAGCACCCTACTTACAAGAGTGATACACTAAAAATAAAATGCACCTTGAACTACTGCAGTCCATAATATAAAAGACAGAATACCTATTATAACCTACAGTTTATATTCTAATAAAAAATCAACAAATGTTTAAGAATAAGAACGTATTCTGAGATTTTATTTTATTTATTTTTATGGTCAGCTCATCCAGTGTCTGTCTAAAGGCACCAGACATAACTCCCCTAAATGTGTCTCTTTCATCTTTGTGACAGGTCATCTTAATACTCTGTACTAAGATGATTTAATGTAGTTGTTGCACGTACGTGCAGACAACTATTTCTAAAATGGTAACTATACTTTTCTGCTCTCCTACACTCATACTGAAAGAAATACATTATCTTGCTTAACATGTAAAACCTACACCTGTAAAATGTTTCTTAAGCATGACATTAATTACATTAGCAACATTGAATTTATATACAGATATTTTCCTTCCAGAAGCAGTATGCTGGATACAAAAAAATATGGGAGAACTTTGTGTTGTAAATTACTTAAAACAAACAACTTTCTTTTTTATACAGTTTAAATAACTTCTAACTCCCTCAGCTCATTAATGGTGCTATCTAGCTGAGGTACATATTCAAAAGAATATTAAAAAAAATTAAAATAAAAAAATAAAAAATGAATCGTGCCTTCCACACACACACTCACTCACTGCCAATAACATTTAGAACTTTGACGCTAAAGTCAATCAGTCACCATAGATGTATCAATCCCTAGCCTCTCAACGAAAGACACATACAATCAATCACATAGGGATTAATTTTACACCTCATACAAAAAAACAAAAAAAACAAACAAAAACACACACACACATTTAACTCATATAAATATAAATCCTTCTATCAAATACTAATAGCAAGTGTCATGAAATCAAAGATATGACACAGAAAGTTCTAATTGCATTTGTATGGAGGATACATACCATTTCCCTATTCATCATACACTATGCAGAATTCAGCATCAGTTACATACTTCTTACAATTCACTCATAGAACTAACACACAGGGTCCTTTCACACCAACGTTTTTACAACCACTACAGACTTATTCTAACCTAATTTGGGAGATAATCAGTCTCCCTCACACATACAATATTCCCTAACAGTCTACAAAGATTACAAAGAAATTAACTTACATTTGTGAACATTCATTAACAAAATGTCATTATCTTCTGTTTTCTATATAGCAATACATAGTCACTCCACCTAGCAAAGTATGCATACACATGAACACAAATTTCTGACTATTTATAAATATACAAACATTCACAAAATTATTAAAACTGACAGGTTAGTTAGTAATTATTTATGGACAGCAGTGCTCAGAGTAAAGCCAATAGGCACCGTACGCGCATACGTCTCCTTACCAAAATGCTTGTCTCAAGACACAAAAAACCGCCAAGCCCTGCTTGCCACGGCGATCAGGAATGTCTCAACCTGATCTTAACTCAGTTAGTACACAGACCGTTATAACAGATACATATAAACACATACACTTATAGCACAAAGACAATACATACCTTTTAACTTTGTTATCAAATGGAGCTCCAAAACCTTTACCTTATTTACCTGTCAGGACTTACCTTTCCTGACATCAACCTTCTAAACTCATGAGTATTATTTTACACCACAAAGGTACCTTTTCTACTAGTAGCTTCATATCAGTACTGTTTTAGTTTTTTAACTTAGGCTTTCTAGGGATCTGATAACCCCAAAGCCTTCTCCTGATTGATTACCAATCCAGGAAACCCACATGCATGTTATGCAAGTTCTCCAGGGGTCTTTAAGTCCTCAAAACCTCATCCAGACAAAATTTAGCAGTCAAGGTAAACAACATGCATGTTACGCAAGTTCTCCAGGGGTCTTTAAGTCCCCAAAACCTCATCCAGACTTAAATTCGCAGTCCAGGGAATCAACATGCATGTTACGCAAGTTCTCCAGGGGTCTTTAAGTCCCCAAAACTTCATCCTGACTAATTTTTGCAGTCCAGGTAAACAACATGCATGTTACGCAAGTTCTCCAGGGGTCTTTAAGTCCCCAAAACTTCATCCTGACTAATTTTTGCAGTCCAGGTAACCAACATGCATGTTACGTCCTAGGTTTACATAGAGAGTAATTAACCCTCTACAGGGGTACCCCTTCAGAAAATAAATAATTGAAAGAAAAGAAAAGAGAAAAGAGAAAAAAAATAAATAAATAAATAAATACATTTTCTACCCAGGGTATCTCATCCTGTACAATGTACTTTAAGGCACCCACAGTTGAGAAAACCCAACCTGCCATCACAAAGATCTGCCTGGTGGACAGCGATACCCCAACAACAACCACCCGCCCCTCCTAGTGCTAGCAAAACACGGCACAACACAATGCAGAACTAATAATAGGTGTCTGCTAACCTGATATAAATTGCGCAAAATTGTGTTGAGCTCAGTGCCTCACCAGCATGGAGTTAGGCAAGATCGGAGTTGAGGTTATGCTGTCCCTGTACGGGCCACCAAATGAAGTAGAATAGTAAAGTATTGAACCAGGCAGAACTTCAGCAATGCAGGTTTATTAACAGCTGATAACATACAGGTTTATGTTCAAAATATTACAATATACTGGGGAGATGGGGGGGAGGAGCTGATACCCAAGATGGCCACTCAGTAAACTAGAGTGGCAGACACGCTGACATGCTTCAGAGACCAGAGACGCTGTAAGGCGGCAAGCTGCAGGGAGCTGACACACATCCGCAGCCTGGATCACAGCAAGACAGGCACTAACAACACAAGTGGGGAATACCAGAGAAAGCCTTACCTGTGGGGTGCCGGCGGAGAGACTGAAGACCGAACCACGAGAGCGCGCAGCCATACGGGTGCCTGGCGGTCTGCACACGCAGACGGCGGACTCGGCGGAGACGTCTCGTTGGCGTGGGCGCGCGGCGCGGGAGAGTCTGGAGGATCAAGCCGGCAGAGATCAGGAGGCGAAGTGACTGTGCGACGCTGTATGAGGAAAATCTTGCCAGGCAAAGCTATCACTACATGGAGCTGGTAAGATAATTAAATATGGCACTGACCGAATTTGTATGGACATATAAGATACCTACAAGATAATACATAGAAAGTTTCTGGTAAACCCCTATATGCCAAAGACTGTTACTAACATATGGTTACTTGCCCGAAATAATATACTAACTGACCTGTGGATTTGACTGGGTGGCCTGTGGGAGGCGAGCTCAATCACTGCTTAAAGGAAGATAAGGAATATTTAAGCACAAAGAACACTGAAAGGGCTAGAGAAGCTACTACGGGTAGGTGGTTGATAAAAATTGGTAAAACATGGCGCCCAAAAAGGGAAATAAAACACCACAACCTCAGAAAAATAAAAAAGACAAAGAGGAGAGTAAAAGTAAAACCCCCATTGGGACACAAACTACACAAACAGCAGATATCAAGGAGATATTTCAGCAATTACAGCTACAAACTCCCCGTACAATACAAGCTGCACAAATGCCACAAGATATTTCAAATATAGCGGAAATTTCGGGGGCATCTAGATCATCAGGAGAAACGCAATCACAACACCCCAGAAGTAGCTCACTATTAGATAACACAGGTTCGGGTAGCGATCCAAAAGAACTGGAAAAGGAGAACTGGGATATGAGGAAATATATCCGATCTCTGCCAACCAGGGAAGATATGGACCAATATGTGTTCAGACTGGAGAATTCATACAAAATGGAGTTACTGGAGCTCAAGGAGTCTACTAAAAGCACACAAGAAAAAACAGTTGCACTAGACACTAAAGTCTTGAAAATTGAGCAGGAAACAAGGAAGTTAAAGGAAAACATGCAAAAACAAGGACAGCAAATACATCAACTAATTAACAGTATGGATGAGCAAGAAAATAGAAGCAGGAGATCCAATATTAGAATAAGAGGTTTAAAAGAGGATGTTGGGGCCAAAGAGCTAATAAACACGCTGCAAAAGATATTCCAAGAACTAATCCCGGAGATGGAAATAAAGGATTTGATAATCGATCGGGCCCATAGAACAACAGGAATAAGAAGACTGGATCCTAGCATGCCACGTGATGTTATATGCAAGATGCACTATGCTCACATAAAAGATAGGATTATGCATGCTGCACGTCTGAAGAACTCTATCCTATATGAGGGTGCCACAGTACAATTTTTTCAAGACTTGTCTAAATTTACATTAGACCGTAGAAGGGCCTTAAAACCTCTAGTGGAACAGTTAAGGAAGAGTAATCTCCAGTATAGATGGAAATTCCCATTCCAATTGCAGGCACAGAAAGAAGGCCATACTGCAATTTTTAGGGGTCTTGAGGACTTACCGCAGTTCCTGTCAATTCTCAATCTGCCAGTAGTAGAACTACCGGACTGGCCTATTTCATATATAAAAATGCTTAGATAAGCATGCTGAGAGGGTGGGGGAGGGGAGCGGGGGAGTAGCGAGCCTCTAACAGTATGTGTTAATGGGGGGGAGGGGGGGGGGGGGTTTCCTTTTTTTTTTTTTTTTTTTTTTTTTGTTCAATAAAGGGCTCTGCACAAATTGTACATATATATATATATTTTTTTTTTTATTTCTTCTTTTGATATTTGATAACTACACGATATGGGTATACACTCAACATATAGTGGTGATTATTTTATA
Organism: Lithobates septentrionalis; assembly: GCA_037952835.1. Taxonomy (NCBI): domain Eukaryota; kingdom Metazoa; phylum Chordata; class Amphibia; order Anura; family Ranidae; genus Lithobates; species Lithobates septentrionalis. Next base: position 2,988,050 of record JBBDGP010000536.1, on the reverse strand, counting down.
CACGTTGATAAACATTACAATAAATACTGCTTGTTACTGGGGGTAGAGGGGTTATGGTGCTCTCATAGGTGTGAGATAAGGCAAAAGATGGGGAGGGGTGAGGGATTATTCCCCTTTTTTTTTTTTTTGGATACACATAGTGTCTAGTATTAATTTTCAACACCATTAACTTTATGGATACTTGATATTCACATCAGGGTGGAATAGATTGCAGGATTTGGTTAGGCGTTGATATAAGGGTGTTTTCTTTTTTTTTTTTTTTTTCTTTTTTCCTTTGGTTATATACAGTGTTTAGCACCAATTTTTTGAGATTTTTTAATTCAATTGACACTTTATATTCACACTAGAGTGGAATAGAGGGAGTAGAGGGAGGGATCAGGTTAGGGGTAGATATAAAAAAATAATTGGTGTGTGTGACAGTAGGTGCGAGTGGGTTGTATAGATTTTTTTTTTTTTTTTTCTCTCTCTCTTTCCCTTTTCATTGCCCTTTCCCCCCTAAGTTGCAAGGAGCAATGATTATCTGTTCCTACAATATTAGGGGTCTTAATTCGGCCTTGAAAAGATCACAGGTTTTATATTCACTTCACAAGCAGAAGGTTGGGGTCATCTTCTTCCAGGAGACGCGTTTCCGGTCGGATCATACTCCTAATCTTCGAAATAAATACTACACCACATGGTTCCATGATTCCTATGGGTACTCTAAGTCGAGGGGGGTGTCTATCGCAATTCATAGAACTATTCCTTATCAAGTCATAGAAGAATGGCGTAATAGGGATGGTAGAGCAATACTACTTAAAATTACTATATATGGTAAAAAATACACCCTCATAAATCTATATCTACCTAATCAAAACCAGATTAAAGTAGGCTTGCAACTGATAAGTCAACTTATGGGAAAAGCAGAAGGTATAATAATAGTTGGGGGGACTTCAATTTTGTTATGGATAGCGCGATTGACACCACGACACCAAGGACAGCTCAGAATAGTAAAGATAAAAAGAAATTTAAAGAATTATTGACTAAATGTCAGCTGGTGGATATATGGCGCCTCCTACATCCAATAGAGAAGAATTATACATTTTATTCTAATGTTCATGGATCATATCATCGTATAGATTTCTTCCTAATAAATCAGAGAGGGATAAACAATATCTTAACTGCAGAGATAGGTAACTCAGTATGGTCCGATCATGCACCCGTTTTTCTGAAAATAGACCTACTACTGGGGGAGAACAATAGGGGTAACTGGCGTCTTAATGACAACCTACTCTATGATGAGGGGTGTTTAACGGAAATAAGAAAAGCAATAATTGACTTTATTAATGACCATAAGGGAGACACTACGCCTATGCCTATACAATGGGAAGCATTGAAATGTGTGCTGCGAGGTCTATTTATAAAGCATGGGTCTAGATTGAAAAAACAGAAAAACTGTAGAATAACTCAATTATTTAAAGCAATAGAGAACGCGGAAACGCAACATAAACAAAAGCTTACACGCGAAACATCGATGATAGTAACAGAGTTAAAAGCAGAACTGCAAACACTATTAAATGAAAAGACATTACAGGTTAGGGATAAAAGCCGGGCCCTATTTTATCAGCAGGGCAATAAACCAGGTAAATTACTGGCGAGGGCCCTAAAAAATAGATGCAGCACAGTACCGATTGCCAAGATAAAGACGGATGCCGGAGAGGTGAGGTATGATCCAAAAGGGATCCTAAAAGAGTTTCAAGCATTCTACACAAAATTATATAACATACCTAACTGTAAGATGGATAGTAACCCAGAATCGGTCCAACAAAAAATACAACAGTATATAAAGGAAACGGCAATCCCGACTTTAACGCCCATGGAGTCATGCCACCTGGAGCGCGACTTTTCTATGGAAGAAATTCAAATAGTTATTGACTCGCTAACACTCGGGAAAAGTCCAGGCCCAGATGGCTTCACCCCTCGGTTTTATAAAACTTTTAAAAAGGAACTCATGCCCATAATGAAACAGGCCTTTAATGCAGTATCTACAGCAGTGCCCTTCTGTTCTCAGAGTATGCAGGCGTACATCACGCTAGTACCAAAACCGGATAAGGACCATACCCTGTGTGGAAATTACAGACCGATTTCCTTGACAAACCTTGATCTAAGAATATATTCAAAAATCATTGCCAATAGACTTAGCCCTATATTACCGGATTATATACACCTGGACCAGGTAGGATTCGTCAAGGGAAGAGAGGCCAGGGACAATACCCTGAAAACGCTTACATTGATGGAATTTGTACAGAAGGGCTCCATCCCATCCTGTCTATTGGCAATAGATGCTGAAAAAGCGTTTGAAAGGGTGGGATGGAGCTTTCTTAAAGAGACACTTATACAGTGGGGGCTTGGGTCTGTAATGATAGATAAGATAATGACTCTGTACCAACATCCAACAGCCAAGATCCGGGCGAATAGCAGCGTGTCCGGGGAAATAGCTATAACAAATGGAACCAGACAGGGCTGTCCTTTATCTCCAATATTATATATACTAATCATGGAACACCTATTAAACGCAATCAGGGCAAACAAAGATATACAAGGTGTAAGAGTGGGGGATAAAGAGTACAAGCTGTCTGTCTACGCAGATGATATCCTGTTGTATGTTACAAACCCGTTAATAACACTACCAAACCTGATAATGGAGTTTAAACGTTTTGGCTCCCTGAGTAATTTCAAAGTCAACTATAATAAATCCGAGGCAATGAATATTAATATGTCTAAAGACTTGGTAGAACTACTCAAGAAGGACTTTGCTTTCCGATGGCAGGAAAATGCTATTAAATATCTTGGTACCTATATCCCTATGGATTTGAAGAAATTGGAAGAATATAATTATTCCCCGTTGGTGCAAAAAATAACGAAAACTCTTCAGATATATAATAGAGGCACCTTTTCATGGCTAGGCAGGATAAATGTCATAAAAATGGACATACTTCCGAAGATATTGTATATCCTACAAACGATCCCGGTGTTTCCTGCAGCGAGCATCATGAAAAAAATATCCAGGGTTATCGGGCAATTCGTCTGGGCAGGTAAGACGCCCAGAATTAGCAGAAAAATTCTAAACATGACTAAAGCAAACGGGGGTCTCTCCCTCCCGGATATAGCAACATATCTTAGGGCGATAATGGTTACCAGAGTGGTAGATTGGTTTCATAATGAGAACAATAAACAGTGGGTGGGACTAGAGGAGGAGATCACAGGGGTGAAGCTGAAATCTCTGCCCTGGATTAAAAAAACGTATAGCTCGCCGTATGGCTATATACCCTCCTTAGTGGCTTCAACAATCAAAGCGTGGGACATATTGATCAAAGCGGGGCGAGTTTCCACTTTCAGAGGACCCATGACCCCTCTGTTTGACAACCCAGAATTCCCACTGTCATTCGGAGTAAAGTCATTCCTCAAATGGCATAGGCATAACGACACGAGGATAATAGAAACACTGGAGGGTAATAAGGTGCTTCCGTTAGAGACCATGGGGGAGGAATATAGAAAAGATTGGATGCAGCATGGTCTACTCCAAAGATATGTTGCATCCTTTATAAAAGAAGCAGAAATAGACAGACCCTTAATGGCGTTAGAAAAAATCCTCATTCAGGCGGATAGACCGACACATGTGTTATCAAAAGTATATAAAATCTTAATCGAGGAGGAACAAAAGCTAGAGTTGCCATACATTAGGAAATGGGAAGAGGAATTGGGGATGGAGATCCCCAAGAAAGAATGGGAAAAAGCTATAGCAGTCACACATAAACTCTCTGTGTCTACAAAGCACCAAGAAAGAAATTATAAGATCTTAGCTAGATGGTATAAGTGCCCCGTGGACCTGCATAGGATAAGCCCAATCAATAAAGAGGAATGCTGGAGATGTCAGGAAAGGACAGGCACAATGTCTCATATATGGTACTATTGCTCTAAAATCCTTCCATTCTGGCAGAAGATTTTTGAGATTTTCAGGGCTATGACAGCGAAGGAACTTTACCCAAATATACAAATTGCAGTACTATCTATGATACCTGGATCACTGAAAAGTATAAAGAACGGCCCACTAAAATATTTTCTAACAGCGGCGCGTACCTGTATAGCTAGAAAATGGAAATGTGTAGATGCACCCTCCATATTAGATTGGGAGTGTGAGATGACGGAGATGCGGACCCTGGAAGAAAGAAAAGTGACAGAGGAAGGATTTAGTAAACAGATTAAACGGACAACAGCTACTTGGGATAGGTGGGCAGCGTATAGTGCCTCGTCAGAATTACTACGCGAGGAACAGGAGGCTGACAACCCTTAAGGATATAGGTGTTTATGATGGAGAGAGAAGAGGTTAAATTTATCCTTGATCCCTTCCCTTTCCTTTCCCTTTTTTTTTTTTTTTTTTTTTTTTTTTTGTTGTTTGTGTCTGTTTGATGGTTGGATTGTGGGGGTGTTTGATGGGGGTGCATGGTTAATTGCTAGGTATGTAGATGGTATATTTACTGGATGGTAGTATCAGATCAATGTCATATTGAATAACCACCATCTATGTGATGTATGTGCTTTTCTCTTTAATGTTTTAATTGTAATAATGTCAAAAATTATAAACTGTTTAGATAAATAAAGATATTAAAAAAAAAATATATATATATTACAATATACAGGTCTAATTTATACAGTTTCTTACAATGCATGCATATTAGATATAAATATTCTTATCCTCTAACCAAATTGAAAAGATTGTGAAGTGTTCTCACCTTGAACCAGAATGGGTCTTTACTGCCAATTCTTGGGAACCTCTCACCTGATAGGGACCAGCCGATCTGCCGGTGGTCTGGTCCCCTCACAGAGTTCTGGGTTCCAGCTCGACCAAGTTCTTGAGGGAAATTCACCTGAGACCACATTCTGGAACAAGTTAAGAAGTCTTCTCTGACTCGTACGAGGAGACAAGTTATGGACAGATATTTGCCCATTGGTTCTGACCTTTATGACCCGTGCAATAGGGCAGCATACATAGAGTTCAGCCTTATGAGCTCCTATCTGACTTGTCTGACTAACAATTACAGAGCTTGCATTTATATACCATTTCACAAGTCTTATCTCAACTATCTCTCTTATATGTGATTGGTCGCTAAGATCTATGTCAAAGTAACTAACCATAAATCTGACACTTGTTCTACAACCAGATAAACTTAATTATTCCCAAAATTCCTATATGTTCATTAAAGTGATTTATAACTGGTTTTGTCCAATTAAAAACACCTGTATAGAGACAGTCTGGCACCCAGCTGTGTTATCCAACTCTCCTTATCTTCATAAGATTCAAGAAAGACAGATTTATGACATTTGGGAAAATGAACTTTCAATAACCCCACCAGATGTGTTATATGTCTCACTATATGTATGTATTTTAATAGTTTTAATGAGGGCACAAGCAGACCTTTGTTTGACCTTGTCAAACTTAATTTAATGTACTGTACATAACTTTAATTATTTCTAAACCACCTGTTTTCATATCTTTAACTGTCTGATTTATATGCATTTCAGACTTGAGACAATTCTATATTACTTGAATCTATTCTAATGAACTTTCACCCAGTAAACTATCTTAATACATTTTCAAGAACACCTGTATACAAGTACTTGTCATAAAGCAGAGGTCATTTAAAGTTCAACACTTATAAATAAAGACTTTCTAAATCTATGGAAAACACAGTATACATTATTAAAGATTAATAATTGTTGCTTTACTTATTGAATAATAATATTGATAAAACCACTACTATATAATAATATGAATAATAATAATAATTATCAATAAAATATATGCAAATCAATATATATAATATGAAATACATTGGCTAATATAAGATTCCACAACAGTATCCCCATACTCAGGAGAAGCAACAGAATGTATTTTGGGGTGTAATTTCACATATTCCCATGGCATGTTTGAGCAATATATCATTTAGTGACAACTTTGTGCAAAAAAAAATAAAAAATTTGTCTCTTTCCCGCAACTTGTGTCACAATATAAAATATTCCATGGACTCGACATGCCTCTCAGCAAATAGCTTGGGGTGTCTACTTTCCAAAATGGGGTCATTTGGGGGGGTTTTGAACTGTCCTGGCATTTTATGCACAACATTTAGAAGCTTATGTCACACATCACCCACGCTTCTAACCACTTAAAGACAAAGCCCTTTCTGACACTTTTTGATTACATGGAAAAATTATTTTTTTTTGCAAGAAAATTACTTTGAACCCCCAAACATTATATATTTTTTTAAAGCAAATGCCCTACAGATAAAATGGTGGGTGTTTCATTTTTTTTTTTCACACAGTATTTGCGCAGCGATTTTTCAAACGCATTTTTTGTTGAAAAAACACACTTTTTTAAATTTTAATGCACTAAAACACACTATATTGCCCAAATGTTTGATGAAATAAAAAAGATGATCTTAGGCCGAGTACATGGATACCAAACATGACATGCTTTAAAATTGCGCACAAACGTGCAGTGGCAACAAAATAAATACATTTTTAAAAGCCTTTAAAAGCCTTTACAGGTTACCACTTTAGATTTACAGAGGAGGTCTACTGCTAAAATTACTGCCCTCGATCTGACCTTCGCGGTGATACCTCACATGCATGGTGCAATTGCTGTTTACATTTGACGCCAGACCGACGCTTGCGTTCGCCTTAGCGCGAGAGCAGGGGGGACAGGGGTGCTTTTTTTTTTTTTTTTTTATCTTATTTTTAAACTGTTCCTTTCATTTTTTTTTTTTTAATCATTTTTATTGTTATCTCAGGGAATGTAAATATCCCCTATGATAGCAATAGGTAGTGACAGGTACTCTTTTTTGAAAAAATTGGGGTCTATTAGACCCTAGATTTCTCCTCTGCCCTCAAAGCATCTGACCACACCAAGATCGGTGTGATAAAATGCTTTCCCAATTTCCCAATGGCGCTATTTACATACGGCGAAATCTAAGTCATAAAATGCTCGTAGCTTCCGGTTTCTTAGGCCATAGAGATGAGGAGAGACAGAGAAAAACACGGAAGACGGTGGGGGGGGCATTCTCTCCCACTGCTTGTAAAAGCAGTCTAGAGGCTAATTAGCCACTAGGATTGCTTTTACATGAAAGCCGACCGCTGGCTGAAAAGAATGATACCAAGATGATACCTAAACCTGCAGGCATCATTCTGGTATAACCACTCAAAGTCGTGAATGGCGTACCTGAAGACAAAAAAATGGTTAACAATAAAGCACAGTAAACGGTAAAGTATAAAAAATTGCATACCTGAAAAGCAAACATGATAAAACATAATAACAATAAAACATTGCAGAATAGAATACAGTAAAAAAGAGCAGAACAATAGAGAGAGAGAGAGAGAGAACAATAAAACGACAACTATTATTTTTTATTTTATATTTTTGTTTGTGTTTTTTTTTTTTTTTTTTTTTTTTTTTTTTTTTTACACTTTTTTTGTAACTGTAACTTTTATAACTGTAACCGGTTCCAGGTTCGGGTCTCTCAAAATGCGATGGCATCTTGGGAGACCCTGTGAAAGTGCGCCTAGTCTGTGGAATGCTGTACCCTACGCTAATACTCAACTAGTGCATGGTAGCGTTCAAAACATTCACCAATGCAAAGACCAGGATTGTCAGGACAGGAGGGACAATAATAGCGGGTGTCACGCCTATATCCGCGCTTCCTGCAGACACAACATCTTTTTGGGGGGGGTTAGTTGGGTAGGGGTACTCGAGAGGACATAAAAATGCCTCTCATGCAGCCGACTGCATTTGGTTGGGGATGTGAATGGGGGAAGTACGGGCGCTGCAGAAGTGGTGGGTTCCCAATTAGGATTGGCGAATGCAGCAGGAAGGGCATTATGGGCACGACGGGCCTGTGTTTGTCTTCTTGGTGGCAGCGGGACACTACTTGTGCTTGCCACCTCACCAGCTTGAACTGCACTTATGGGACTCGCCACGTCACCAAGTGTTACTGCAGTGCTGGTTTGACTACGACCGGGGTGTACTAGGCCGCTGGTGCTTGCCAGTTCAATAAAAAGCTACCAAAAAAACTGTTAGCGATCGCAGGGATCAGGCCTGACTCTGCGAACGCTGCAGTTATGCGTTTAGTGTTTTGTAAGTGACAGTGATCGATCGATACTGCACTTGGGTGGGCTGGGCCGGGTGGAGGGGCAAAACGCAGGTGCTAGCAGGTATCTGGGCTGATCCCGCTAACACTGCGTTTTTGGGAGCCCTAAACTGCTGGGGACGCTAGTATAGATCTGATCGGATCAGATATTGATCCGTTCAGATACTATACCACTAAGGGAGGCGTATGCTGCGTGCGTGGGTGTTAGCGGTACTGGCGCTAATCTGACGCTGCCTGGGGGCGACGCATATCACCGCCGGGCGATCAGGGGGCTAAACCTTTATTCGGTAATAAATGGCGGGTGCCCTGACACTATAGAAAATAAACTAACTAACCAGCGTCACCCGTAACACTTATACGGTGATCAGTGGTGAAAGGGTTAACTAGGGGGCAATCAAGGGGATAAAACATTTATTAGGTAGTATATGGGGGTCCCTGTCGCTATAAAACGCTGACGGCGAACCTAAATATTTACCTCCCTAACTAGCGCCACCAGCGACACTAATACAGCGATCAGAAAAATGATCGCTTAGTGAAACTGGTGATGGGGGGTGATCAAGGGGTTAAAACTTTATTAGGGGGGGTTAGGGGGGTACCCTAGACCTAAAGGGGGCTAACAGTAACTGTCCTAACACTGTAACTGTCACAAACTGACACCAATACAGTAATCAGAAGAAAAAAAAAACCTGCTTGGTGTCAGTTTGTGACAGGGGGGGGGGATCGGGGGGCGATGGGGGGGGGGATTGGGGTGTTTTGTGTGCCTGGCATGTTCTACTGTGTGTGTGTGTGTGTTGTGCACTCACATTCCAGTCTTCTCTCCTCGGCGCCGGAACGGAAAATACCGAGCCAAGGAGAGATGACATTATTTCCTCTGCCTCTGTGTACAATACAGAGGCAGGGAAATGATCCCATTGGCTGGGTGCGATCGCGAGGGGGGGGCCACGAATTGATGGCCTCCCCCTCACCACCGATCGCCGGGGAGGATTTGCCAACCGCCGCAGGCACCAGGGGGGGGTCCGATCGGACCCCCCACCCGCGGGCAGGCAAGGACGTACCTGTAAGCCCTTTTGCCTGCCCGTGCCGCTCTGAGGACGTACATCGTCGCGCGGCGGTTGGCAACTGGTTAAAATAAAATTGATATTTTTATATATATATATGTATGTATGTTTTATATATAACAGAATCATTTTTTAGACATTGTGCACATGTATTGCAATTAAAAGATGGGATAATACAACTCCATTACGGATGCTTGGGTGTTGCATTATCCTTGGCCAGCCTATGGCTGAACAAGGAAAATGGTGGCAGCATTAGAAGCTTCAGGAAAGGTGGCAGAGGTGATGATGGAATGAAGAGAGAGAGTGCAGAGCTGTCATTTATGGAGCAGAAGCAAACTTTGTTTGCCATAATGGTGAGAGCACTAGTTATAATGTGCAGCTATGCACTGCATTTTTGCACATTATGGCTTGTGCTTATTCCTGACCCCCAACCCTCAGTTCCTCTGAGATAAGATATTTCACAGGAAGGTGGTGCTGACACAGACATTTGTGTAAAGAAGCAGTAAATCTGAGCTACTGTGTAGCACTGATAAGCAGATCTTGCATGTCTAAGAGCAAATATTCCCCCATGTTCATAATTAATTACAACCTACTGTATATGTAGAAACAAAATTTTTTTTTTCTTTTTTTAAACATTAACACACATTGGTAAGATTAATTAAATTGGGATGATTTCTTGAAGTAGCATTATGAGCAGACCCCCTAATGTGACTTTATTGTATCTTATGTATGAAGTCAATATTCCCTTCCCATTCCTTCATATTACAGCATCAAAGAATACTAGCATACCAATGTATAAGGATCTCTTAACAAGCAACTTATTTCAGTATTTCTCTTGTCCTGTCAGAACCTTCTAGGTTTGAAGGATATTCCACGCCAATTCGTCTTCCAAGTCTATGAAACTTTCCACAAACTTCCATCGACCAGGTCAGTTTTGAATTTAACCAATGACTTACTATTTTTCAGTATATACAAGCTAGTTTAAGGAGTTGTGTTTTATAAGTTTAAAATATGAGTCCGTCAATGTTTTCTAGAGTTGGGGATGCCATCCTAGGATTTCTGTGTATTGGCTTTCTTTTGGCGCTTAAGTGGATGAAGGATCATTTCCCAAGAACATATAGAGGAATGCCAAGATGTTATCGATGCAGCTACATCATTATTTGGATGACTACAACAGGTAGATAAACACAGAAGGTTTTTTTTTTTTTTTCCAGTGGTAGGTCTTTAAGCCTTTGAGGGTTACCCAATGTCTAATAACTTTTTATGTTACTGTAGCTCGAAATGCGATTGTGGTGGTGGCTGCTGGATTGGTGGCCTACTCATTTGAAGTAATGGGGTTATCTCCTTTTGTCCTTACTGGAAAGACTGCAGAAGGCCTCCCTCACTTCCATCTCCCCCCCTTCTCAGAGACTGCAGGCAATCGCACTGTTCCTTTCAGGGATATGGCGCAGGTAGGTGAACTGTTGCTAAGATACATAAAAGAGACTCTTTTATGATTATTTATGTAACCTCTTATTCTTAAATTGGAAGTCAATGATGAAATTAAAATCCCTGCATCTAAAGACACCCTCGATCTAACACTAACCTATCTATCCCTGTAAAGAAAAAAATACCTTTTTTGAAGGCGACCCGACCTTCAACGACGGAAGCTGTGCAGAGGACCCGGCCGACAATGGCTGTGAAATGAATGGGGAGTAAAGTCACCCATAGATTTATTATGGGGCTTCCGTTGTCAGATGTGTCCTCTGCACTCTCCTACACAGAGAAGCCGTGGCTGACAGCTCAGCATGGGATCAGGTCGGATCAGCTTCAAAAAAGGTATGTATACAGATTTTTTTCTTTACAGGGCTAGATAGGTTAATGTTAGATCGTGGGTGTCTATAAATGCAGGGGTTTTTGATTTAGCATGGACTTCCACTTTAACCACTTCAAGACCGCCGCACGACTATATACGTCCAAACTTTTAACGGGGATATCGTTGTTATGGCAGCAGCTAGCTGCACGGTATCCCCGTTTTTCGTGCGGCGGCCGGCTTTTAGATAAAAGTGGTCCCTGCGGCGGATTCGCCGCGAGATCACTTTTATCGGTGGCGGGAGAGGGGCCCCCCCCCTCCCGCCGCGATCCGTTGCCCTCCGCCGCTGTCCGGAGCTGTCGTAGCGGCAGAGGTGATCGCGTCCTTCTGTGTGGTGTGTCTGGAGACGAGTGAGGCTAAGATGGCGCTCACTCGTCTCCATGACACTGGTGGGCGGAAGCGACGTCAAAACGTCACTTCCGTCCACGCCTCTTAAAGGCACATTTTTTCAAATGTCATTTTTCTAAATGACTTTTTTTTTTTTATTATTGCATTTTAGTGTAAATATGAGATCTGAGGTCTTTTTGACCCCAGATCTCATATTTAAGAGGTCCTGCCATGCTTTTTTCTATTACAAGGGATGTTTACATTCCTTGTAATAGGAATAAAAGTGACACCATTTTTTTTTTTTTTTAAAACAGTGTAAAAATAAATAAAATATTGTAAAATAAATAATAAAAATAAAAAAAAAAATTTTTAAAACCCCCCTGTCCCGACGAGCTCGCGCGCAGAAGCGAACGCATACGCGAGTAGCGCCCGCATCTGAAAACGGTGGTCAAACCACACATGTGAGGTATCACAGCGACCGGTAGAGCGAGAGCAATAATTCTAGCCCTAGACCTCCTCTGTACCGCAAAATATGCAACCTATAGAATTTTTTAAACGTCGCCTATGGAGATTTTTTATGGTAAATGTTTGACGCCATTCCACGAGCGGGTGCAGTTTTCAAGCGTGACATGTTGGGTATCAATTTACTTGGCGTAACATTAATATATATATATATATATAACATTATATATATATAATGTTTGGGGGTTCTAAGTAATTTTCTAGCAGAAAAAACAGTTTTAAACATGTAAACACCTAAAATCCAAAACGAGGCTGGTCCTTAAGTGGTTAACCACTGACGGACTGCCGCACGCCAATTTACGTCCTAACTTTGAAGAGGAATATCGTTGTTATGGCAGCAGCTAGCTTTCCTATAATCGTGGTCTCTGCGGTGAGTTCGCCGCGAGATCACTATTATCAGCCAGTGGGAGAGGGGCCTCCCCCTCCCACCGCTCTCTAGTGCCCTCCGCCGCTTACCGGAGCCGTCAGCGGAGGCGATCGGATCGTCCCCCTTGCTGGGTATGAAGACGAGTGAGGGATGTTTGCCTAAATCTGTCTTTTAACCGCTTGCCGACCAGCCGCTGCAGTTGTCTCAGCTGCGCGAATCGGCGTTATGTTACGTTGCTTCCTTTTTTGGCAACTAGGGGTGCACGCCCGCTGCTCGCCCCCGGAGCCGATGCGAGTGCTGCCGGGCTCCCACGATCGCTCGTGACACGGCGAGAACCGGGATCCTTGTGTGTAAAGACAGAGATCCCGGCTCTCTGAGGGGAGAAGAGACTGATCGTGTGTTCATACAAAGTATGAACACCAATCTCTCTTTCCCTAGCTAGTCCCATCCCCCCTTCAGTTAGAACACACACTAGGGAACACAGTTAACCCCTTAATCATCCCTAGTGTTAACCCCTTCACTGCCAGTGACATTTTTACAGTAATCAATACATTTTTATAGCACTGATCGCTGTATAAATGCCAAGGGTCCCAAAAATGTGTCAAAAGTGTCCGATGTGTCCGCTATAATGTCGCAGCCATGATAAAAATTGCAGATCGCCGCCATTACTAGTAAAAAAAATAATAAAAATAATAAAAATGCTATAAATCTATTCCCTATTTTGTAGACGCTATAACTTTTGCGCAAACCAATCAATATACGCTTATTGCGATTTTTAAACTGAGAAAAAAATGTGTTTTAAAAAAAAAAAAAGAGGCTATTTATTATAGCAAAAAGTACAAAATATTGTGGTGTGTTTTTTTTGTTTTTTTTTTCAAAATTGTCGCTCTTTTTTTGTTTATAGCGCAAAGGATAAAAACCGCAGAGGCGATCAAATACCACCAAAAGAAAGCTCTATTTGTGGGAAAAAAGAATGTCAATTTTGTTTAAGTACAGCGTCGCACGACCACGCAATTGTCAGTTAAAGCGACGCATGCCGAATCACAAAAAATGCTCTGGTCATTCAGCAGCCAAGTCTTCCGGGGCTGAACTGGTTAATAAAAATGTATCTTCAATTAATTTGAAGTTGCCAAGAGTATAAACTGGTAAAAAAAGATCAAATTTGGCAGAATATCATCTAGTAGACAGGAAGTTTTAAAAATAAAAGGAGGGGAAGGTGAGATGAAGAAAGAGGAAAATATATAAAGAGATACTAAACACACACTGTTTTAATTTACATTGTCACTTCTCTTTCTGTATGTGGATGATGGCAATGTAATTATTTTGATTAAAAAAAGCATTTAAGTACCTTTTTCCTAATCAATATACACCTGTCGCATGACCCTGATCTTTCCCAGCCTGTCTGCAGGGAAACATAAGCAGGAGGAGCTTCTAGTCCTTTGCTGGTCACATGTTCAAAATAAAAAAAACAGCCTTTGGAATACAGAGTAAAAATAAATAATATAGATGAATTGTTTTAAATTGGCATAAAAATATATATTTGATATCAAATAGTTATTTTGTTTGGCAATATCATGGTGTTGGCGGATTTCTGCCAGTCACAGGCTGGGTCACGCCCCTTCAGCCTATCTATGTATGGCAGAATAAGATTGAGGTGAAGCCGACTATCAATCTACATGTAATATCCCACCCCCATTGTGTTTAGCTGGTTAGTGGGCATGGAGGAGAAGGAAGAGAATGGACTGTCATTTACCACTGTATATACACTCACATGTGTGACTCTATAGTCACATGGGCTACTCAGATGTGATCTGGAGCAAATGCTCATGGTAGAAATACACTGAAAACTGAGCATGTGCAGAGCTGCCGACACTGCTCTGCAAAATCCCTAGCTGAATTGGGGGACTTGTAGAGAAGGGGGAGATAGAACAGCAGAATCAACCAGATTTTTTGCAGAATACAAAAAATGAATCTCATAGCGACTGAGTGAGTATGAACAGCATGTAATACACCATTTATTAACTTTTTATCGTGTGGGTTTAGTGACATCTTAACCTCTGTGGCAAAAAAGTGCTTGTGGATGATCCATGTTATGTAACTGATGATGTCTTACTCTTGAGTAGATGTAGTCCAAGCTTGGGGACCTCTAACAATTCAGTACAAATGACACAACCTCGGATAAGTTTCAGTAACACCTTTTTAGAATGGAGCCCACTAATGTTTTAATAGTTATTTTAATGAAAATGACAGGAGAAGAATGGTTTGTGAGAGCAAAAAAAGGCTTGGGCCCTGTCTGTGCCTGACTACAAAATGTCCAATCTCTGTACACTTGTCTGCCTTCAAGCTATACACCCCACAGAGGTTTGTGTAGTATAGAATTGATGCAAGGTGGTCTGACTGGGGAACAATACAAGGGAATGCCAATTGAGCTTAAAGGAGAAATATAGCCAAAGCACGTTTGGCTGGGCTTCTCCTATGGATCACAGGAGTGCAATACGTTTTGCACTCCTGTGACCCATTTTTAGCAGAGAGCGGGCTGAAGTTTGCGCTCTGCTGACATCACCGATATCAGTCCAGGCACCTGGCGGATCCCGACCACTGAGTCTGGATCCGCCAAGTGCCTGGACTGACACCCTGCTCAGCCTCTCAGCGAGCCATTGAGAGCCTGAGCCGGCCGCTCCCCGCCCCTTCACAGCTCCGCGCTCCGGTGAGCGTGGAGGAAGCAGAGCGGAGAGCTGTGACTGACAGTCTACAGCTCTCTGCTTGGGGAGCTGTGAAAATGGAGCCATCGGCGGTGTTCGATCGTTCGGTTCTCAGTGTAGAGGCGCCGGGGGAAACAGATGTAGCATCAGACCGATGCTGCATCCACCTAGGTAAGTATAAAACTGAAAAAAAAATTCCTTTACTTCTCTCTTAACGTGATTGTAAATTATCACCTTGTAAAACAACCCATTCAGTTTAAAATATAAATGAAAGGCAAAACATTTGTGTATAGATATAAAAATAAATTATAAATACCTTCTTTTTTTTCCCCCCTATTTTTATAAGTGATCACATTCCCTCTGTTCTCAGCTGCATAAGAGCTGAGAAAAGAGAAGAGGCAATACACTGAGCTTCCCAGTGAATGGGGGGGGGGGGGGGGGGGGGGGCGGCATGTGTCAGGACAAGCCTGATCATTGGAGGAGAGAAGGCTGAGTTCCCAGCTGTTCTCCTGCTTAGTGTGGTCAGTTTTTAATAGGAAAGCAGGGACACTAACTGGAACAGGGATTTTACACAAAGGAAGCAATACAAAGAGAACAGGATATTTTCTCATACAAGTACATGGTACAGCAGGCACGTATTAGGAATATGAAGTGTTGGGGTAAAAAACGCTTTAATGCTTAGGTGAGTTAAAGCGGAACTATACCATATCTGAGCACCACAAACCAAAAGTTTTAAAAATCAAAGCAAACTCACCCATCCATCCATGTCTCCATGCTTTATTTTGCAGAGAAATCATTTAGAAAAGCACCCTCTAGCATTTCTGGCCGCAGCCATCGCTCAACTTGTGCACAACCAGGCTGGCGGGTTTTTCCCAAACGATGGAACCTGTGGTGGAAGAAAAATTGCATAATCTATGGCCTGCCTTAGTGTTAAAACCCTAAGAGCCCTTGCACACTGGGGCGGTTTGCAGGCGCTATTGCGCTAATAATAGCGCCTGCAAATCGCCCCGAAAGTGCCGCTTT
Organism: Lithobates septentrionalis; assembly: GCA_037952835.1. NCBI lineage: Eukaryota > Metazoa > Chordata > Amphibia > Anura > Ranidae > Lithobates > Lithobates septentrionalis. Next base: position 2,972,022 of record JBBDGP010000536.1, on the reverse strand, counting down.
CATTCCAGTGTGAAAGCCCCGAGGGCTTCCACACTGGAGCGATGCGCTGGCAGGACGGTAAAAAAAGTCCTGCCAGCAGCATCTTCGGAGCGGTGAAGGAGCGGTGTGTATACCGCTCCTTTACCGCTCCTGCCCATTGAAATCAATAGGACGGCGCGGCTATACCGCCAGCAAAGCGCCTCTGCAGAGGCGCTTTGCGGTGGTATTTAACCCTTTCTCGGCCGCTAGCGGGGGCAAAACCGCCCCGCTAGTGGCCGCATACCAACGGTAAAACGCCGCTAATAATAGCGGCGTTTTACCGCCGACGCCACCCCGCCCCAGTGTGCAAGGGCTCTAATAGGCAATAATAGGATGTTTAAGTCAGTGTCTGGGGGAGAGAGGTAGAGGATGTTCAACTAACAATGACATTTTATAATGAAAGTAAATCTTAGTTAATGTGGATTTGCAATGTGTTCTGCATGTGATAAACACACAATGACTATAATAAGCTGAATCTTAACAGAACATTGGAGCTGGGATTATCATCATTCCACTGATGGGAGTACTGGAGAGTGTTGCCATTGCTAGAGCTTTTGGTGAGTACTATATATAAACTGCTAAAAGACCTGGTCAAACTGATGAGTCGAGTGCAGTATATAGAGTTGTTACCTTCACTTTTTTCCAGATTGCTGGTTTAATCTTTTCGGTGGCGGGCCCTGCTCTCCACTTTCAAACTGCGCAAATGTTTATCAAAACAATATTTCTTTATCGTACATCATGGGTCACAGAGCCTAAGTAATAACTTAACCACTTCCTGACCGCCGCACGCCGATGTACGTCCAAAGTTTGGCGGCGGATATCGTTGTTATGGCAGCAGCTAGCTGCCATAACCCAGGTATCCCCGTTTTCCCGCGGCGGTCGGCTTTCAGATAAAAGTGGTCTCTGTGGCGGATTCGCCGCAAGATCACCTTTATCGGTGGCTGGAAAGGGGCCCCCCACTCCCGACGCGATCCGGTGCCCACCGCCGCTTACCGGAGCTGTCGGTGGCATCGGAGGCGATCGCATCTGTCTCCTTGCTGTGCCTGGAGACGAGTGAGGCTAAGATGGCGCCCACTCGTTTTTGACACTGCAGGGTGGAAGCGACGTCAAAAGGTCACTTCCGCCAATACGTCTTAAAGGCACATTTTTTTCAATGTCATTTTTTTAAATGACTTTTTTTTTTTTTTATTGCATTTTAGTGTATATATGAGATCTGAGGTTTTTTTGACCCCAGATCTCATATTTAAGAGGTCCTGTCATGCTTTTTTTCTATTACAAGGGATGTTTACATTCCTTGTAATAGGAATAAAAGTGACACAATTTTTATTTTTTTTTAAAAAACAGTGTAAAAATAAATAAAATCAATTTTTAAACCCCCCCCCCCGTCTTGACAAGCTCACGCGCAGAAGCGAACGCATACGTGAGTAGCGCGCGCATATGAAAACGGTGGTCAAACCACACATGTGAGGTATCGTTAGAGCGAGAGCAATAATTCTAGCCCTAGACCTCCTCTGTAACGCAAAACATGCAACCTGTAGAATTTTTTAAACGTCGCCTATGGAGATTTTTGAGGGTAAAAGTTTGACGCCATTCCACGAGCAATTTTAAAGCGTGACATGTTTGGTATCAATTTACTCGGCGTAACATTAGCTTTCACAATATAAAAAAATTGGGCTAACTTTACTGTTGTCGTATTTTTTTATTCAAAAAAGTGATTTTTTTCCAAAAAAGCACGCTTGTAAGACCGCTGCGCAAATACGGTGTGAAAAAAAGTATTGCAATGACCACCATTTTATTCTCTAGAGTGTTAGAAAAAAAACTATATATATAAAAATATATAATGTTTGGGGGTTCGAAGTAATTTTCTAGCAAAAAAACCTGTTTTAAACATGTAAACACCTAAATTCCAAAACGAGGCTGGTCCTTTAGTAGTTAATGGGTATATAGGCACTGGACACTGGTATACCCATTCCAGGAAGTTCACTCCCTATATAACCCCTCCTCCTATTAGGAGTACCTCAGTTTTTTAATCAGTGTCTAAGGTGTTGGTCACGAGTGAAGATGTGCTCTGAGGAGCTCCAGGAGGGATCCATGTTTGATTTAAACAGCCTCCACAGACCAGATCCATCCAAAGTGCCACTGGGGCCAAAGTGGATGGTCCCTGGGCCTCGTATACAAAGCACAAGGTTTTGCCTGTACCGCCTCTCAATGAGGACTTGACCCTGGGACCCGAGGCTTTGGTCATGCTACATTACCTAAAAGCTTTTCCTGGCGGGGTGCTTTTACAGGTCCAAGGGAGTGGAACCCCGATAAAAAGGGACCCGGTCCTTGAAGGTTTGCTAAACGCAGCCCGTCGTGGTGGGTGAAGGTTAGATTGACTGTTAAATCCGCTAATCCTGCAGCAGGGAGGATAAGGTAAGGGAAGAAACTTAGGAACTAAAAAGTCCACCGATAATTTCTTCTTTAAGGGACAAAATGTTGTCATGCCTTAATTCTCCACTAGAGGGAGTATATGCACTTACCTTAATCTGTTGTCTTCACTGTAAAGCTTAGTGTCAGTCTGTGTGTGGCCGCAGCAGCTTGCGCAGGGGGATTCCTCAACCCCACCCCCGTGTTGGGTCTGCGGACCCGAAAGCCGCCCGCATGTGAGCGCAGGAATATTTTCAAACGAAAGGAGGGGTCGAGTTTACGAAGGGGGCGGGGCCTAGGCGTGGCTCCGTGCAACATCCACGAGGACGCACGGCAAATAAGCAGGCTTAAAAATACAGCTGGAGCAGTCTCTCTTCGGCTGATAGCGAGGAGGGGCAAGCAGGCCGCACACGGGACACGGGAGCAGTGGAGCCCGTAAGGGTTGCAACTGGCAATCCTGATACAGGAAGGACTTTTTTCCCAGCACTAGGCTGAACTTAATAGTGGCATCATTCTGTCATGACTATGTTTAGCAAGTAGTGCGAATTTAATAGTGTTTCTGCTTTGGTGTTACGACTATGCGTACCAAAAAAGACACCACAAAAACCAAAAAACCAAAGATTTCACCCCCAGGCGTGTCTCCACACTGTCATCCTTGCCTGAAATACCAATTATGGCAAGCAAGGGTGAGCCATTGGAACAATTTGATGGTGCAGCTGCTTCTTACATTTCAGCCCCGGTATACGTGACTGAAGATGTCTTTTCCTCCACCCCGCAGGGCCTGGAAGGAAGATTAGCGGCTTTAATAGCATCCTCCATTCAAATGGATAGGAAGCGTGCTAGATCCCCCTCCCCCACTTTAGACCCTTTGCAAGGGGAACAGTGGGCACAGGATGAGGTGTTACCCCCAGGCGATCAGGAGGAAAGACAAACTAATGATTCCTCTATGGAGGAAACAACGGTAGATGAACCTTTTTCAGCCTCACAATCTGAGAAATTGCTGATACAATCTCTAATGGGGCGTGCACACGGTCAGACTTTTTGGCTACAAAAGTCCGACAGCCTGTCCAACAGACTTTCGACTGACTTTTGGCGGACTTTAAACGGACTTGTCTAACGACCGGACTTGCCTACACACGATCACACCAAAGTCCGACAGGTTTCATACGTGATGACGTACACCGGACTAAAATAAGGAAGTTGATAGCCAGTAGCCAATAGCTGTCCTAGCGTAGTTTTTTGTCCGTCAGACTAGCATACAGACGAGCGGATTTCTGGGTCCGGCGGAGTTACGACGTAAAGATTTGAAGCAAGTTCCAAATCTAAAGTCCGTCAGATTTGCAACTGGAAAAGTCCGCTGAAAGTCCGGGGAAGCCCACACACGATCGGATTGTCCGCCGGATTTGGTCCGTCGGCGTCCGTCGGACTTTTGTAGCCGAAAAGTCCGACCGTGTGTACGCCTCATTACGGAGATGGTTCGTTCTACTTTCATGCTACCCCTAACAGAGTCTGCTGAAAGCTCAGTTTCTTCCTTGGGTTCCCTAAAACCCACACAGCCTTTGGATGCGTTTCCTGTCTATGCATTACTAGAACAGCTTATTTATGCTAAATAGGATCACCCGGATAAGCATTTTCTTCCTCCAAAGAGATTTTCAGTTCTCTATCCCATGGAGGAGAAATTCACCAAAAAATGGAAGGTACCAGCAGTTGACGCTGCAGTTTCCAGTGTGAATAAAAGTCTAACTTGTCCACTAGACAATGTACAAATGCTTAAGGATCCAACAGTAAAAGGTTGGAATTCCTGTTAAAATCCGCATTTTCCTTGGCAGGTGCCGTTACCCAGCCTGCAGTCACTGCAATAGGCGTCTGTCAATCCCTAAAGAACCAATTTAGACAGGCAATGAAAGAGGTTCCTGCACAACAAGCCCGGGAATTGGCCGAACTACCAAAAGCATTATACTTTGCCATAGATGCCATTAAAGATTCTATTCACCAGGCGTCAGACCCATTCTACATCTAAAGAATCTAAATCAGTTCCTGAAGATCCGCTCCTTTCACATGGAGACGGTCAGGTCAGTAGTTTCTATCCTACTAGGAGGAGAACTTCTGGCTTCTATCGACATCAGGGATGCATATCTGCATGTTCCTATATTTCCAGCTCACCAAAGGTTTCTGCGGTTCGAAGTAGAACAGCAGCATTTCCAGTTTGTAGCCCTGCCCTTCGGGCTAGCTACAGCACCCCGGGTGTTTACAAAAGTCCTGGCCCCACCTCTAGCCAGGTTAAGGGCACAGGGCATAACAGTCTTGGTGTACTTAGACGATCTATTGCTAATATACCAGTCGGTGGCTCGTTTGGAGCAAAGCATGCGCATTACAACCAGTTACCTGGAAAGTTTGGGTTGGATTCTCAACCTAGAGAAATCTTCCTTAAAACCGCTAAAAAGGCTGGAGTACTTGGGTCTGATCATAGGCACAGCCCAGAAAAAGGTGTTCTTGCCTCAGGCAAAGATCAACTCCATAAGAGAGCTGGTGCGGATGGTCAGGTCAAAAGGCGATCCCTCCATTCGCCTTTGCATGAGGTTGCTAGGAAAGATGGTGGCTTCATTCGAAGCGGTTCCCTATGCCCAGTTCCATTCGAGACTGTTGCAAAACAGTATTCTGTTTACTTGGAACAAAACAATTCAAACTTTAGACTTGCCAATGCGGCTGTCCCCAAGGGTGTCCCAAAGCCTCAGTTGGTGGTTACTAACCCAGAATCTGCTGAAAGGAAAATCCTTCAGACCAGTTATCTGGAAAGTAGTAAGGACAGATGCCAGCCTTTCAGACTGGGGAGCAGTACTAGAAAAGACAACTGTCCAGGGACAGTGGTGAAGAGCTGAAAGAACCTTGCCCATCAATACCCTAGAGATTCAGGCAGTGCGTCTGGTTCTGAAGGCCTGGACGTCCAGGTTACGGGATTGTCCTGTCAGGATCCAATCCAACAATGCCACAGCTGTGGCCTATATCAATCACCAAGGGGGCACCAATAGTCTCTCAGCGCAGAGAGAGGTGAACCATATTTTAACTTGGCCAGAAAGGAATGTTCCGTGCCTATCGGAAGTCTTCATTTCGGGAGTAGAGAATTGGCTGGCGGACTATCTGAGTCGCCAGCAGTTATTCCAGGGGGAATGGTCTCTTCACCCCAACATTTTTTGGGCTATTTGCCAAAGATGGGGACTCCAGACATAGATCTTCTAGCATCCAGATTCAACATGTTAGTCAACTTTGTGTCCAGGACAAGGGATACACTCACATGCGGAACAGATGCGTTGATGACCCCGTGGGATCAGTTCTCACTGATCTATGCATTCCCCCCCTATCCAGTTGCTGCCTCGACTTCTTTGCAGGATCAAGCTGGAAAGAAAGCTGGTAATTCTGGTAGCACCAGCATGGCCCAGAAGGTCATGGTATGCAGAAATCGTAAAGATGGCAGTGGAGGGTCCATGGTCCCTCCCACTACAGTCAGATCTACGCTCACAGGGGCCAATATTCCATCCTACCTTACGGTCTCTGAATTTAACGGCTTGGCTATTGAAACCCACATTCTGAAGAAACGTGGGCTTTCCGGGTCAGTTATCTCTACCCTGATTAATGCCAGTAAGCCAGCTTCCAGAACTATATATTATAAGGTCTGGAGGGCTTATGTTTCCTGGTGTGAATCCAAGGGTTGGCACCCTCGAAGATATATCATAGGCTGAATTCTTGCCTTTTTTACAATTAGGGGTAGGGATGAAATTGGCTTTGAGTACTATTAAAGGCCAAGTCTCAGCTTTATTGGTCTTATTTCAAAGACCGCTTGCTTCATATTCTTTAGTCCGGGGTTTTATGCAAGGGGTGATGCGGCTTAATCCACCAGTCAAACCTCCTTTGAACCCTTGGGACTTGAACTTAGTTTTGTCTGTGTTACAAAAACAGCCATTTGAATCGTCACAACATATTCCCTTAGTCCTTCTGACAAGGAAGTTGGTATTTTTGGTCGCTATATCCTCAGCAAGGAGGGTTTCGGAATTGGCTGCTCTTTCTTGTAAATAACCATATTTGATTATTCATGAGGACAGAGTGGTGTTGCGCCCTCGTCCAGGTTTTTTTTACCAAAAGTGGTCTCAGGTTTCCACCTGAACCAAGACATTATCCTGCCATCATTTTTTCCAAAACCATGTCCCAGAGAAGAGAAGTCAATACATTGTCTTGTGGTGAGAGCGATCAAGGTCTGTTTAAAGACGACTGCTCAGATTCGTAAGACTGATGTCTTATTTATTCTGCCAGAGGGTTGTAAGAAAGGACAGGCAGCGTCGAAATCCACTGTCGCTAAGTGGATTCGGCAAGTTATAATTCAGACTTATAATTTAAGGGGTAAGATTCCCCCTTTTCAAGTCAAAGCGCACTCTACCAGAGCGGTTAATGCTTCTTGGGCAGTGCGTCACCAGGCCTCTATGGCTCAGATCTGTAAGACCGCAATTTGGTCTTCACTACTTGCATCCACTTGATAAAAGTTGATGAATGTATGGAGGTATGAGGATATCGCCTTTGGGCGCAGTGTGCTGCAGGCAGCAGTGTAGGTCCTCAAGTCTTGGGGTACCCTGTGGCTTGTGTCTCCCTCCCCTCAAATAGCATTGCTATGGGACGCCCCATTAAGTTATTACTTAGGCATATGTCCCATGATGTATGATAAAGAAAATAGGATTTTTTTATAACAGCTTACCTGTAAAATCCTTTTCTTGGAGTACATCATGGGACACAGAGGTCCCTCCCCTCTTTTGGGGTTTAAGTATATTGCTTTGCTACAAAAACGAAGGTACTCCTGATAGGAAGAGGGGTTATATAGGGGAGAGAACTTCCTGTATTGGGTATACCAGTGTCCATCACCTGAAGGTACCTATATACCCATTAAGTTATTACTTAGGCTCTGTGTCCCATGATGTACTCCAAGAAAAGGATTTTACAGGTAAGCTGTTATAAAAATCCTATTTTTCGCTAAAAATACACTAAAATCATCATTAGCAGATAAAACACAGCAAATTTACAAAATTCCTAGTAAATATAAAGGCTAACCTGTATTAAAGTGGATGTAAACCCGAAATGTTTTAATTTTTTTTATATCATACTGTAGAGTATAAGATTTCCTATCATTTGAGCCCAGTCTTGCCACACAGAGTTAATCCATCTCTGAGCAATCCTCTTTTATTGTTCAGTGAGAAAAATCTTGACAAACTGAGAAAAACTTTGTCAAATATTCCCCCTTGCTGTGAGTGACAGCCTAAGACACAGGCATTATTTTTTAATTCCCTCCCCCACTCCTTTCTTCAGCAGCTCTGCAAGGATTGGCTGTTCCACACCTCACCATGATTTGGCATGCTGAAGTCATGTGGTTACTTTCCTGTCTTTTCACTGGATGTTAGAGATCATAGCAGAAGTTCAGTGTTAGAAATACACAGGAGAAAATGCATATTGACAAGGAGTGTAGGGGTGGGCGGGGAGTCTACTGACATCACAACTCCACCCACCGAGCTCCAAACAACAGACCCACCCACAGAATCTGCAGTTTTTCGGGTCTAATAACAGACAGAGGGGAGACATTTGACAGGTAAGTATACATGCAGGAGGCATGTATATCCTTATAGATAACCCCTATGGCAGTAGTTTAGAAAGGATGACATTGGGTTTACATCCACTTTAAGTTAATAAATAACAAATATTTATCAATTTTTTATTTATTTAATTATTATTACTTTTCCTTTTTTTTTTTTTTTCCTATATTTGGGGGGGGGGGGGGGGTTCTTTGGTGAGATACCAGAGGTCTAAATAGACCCCTGATGTCTCTTTTTTTAAACAGAAAGGGACTGAAGATAGTCCCTTTTCCCTGCATCCTGAGCTGCACTGTGCTTGAACGAATGGGAGGCTCTTATTCATTCACAATACTGACGCTGTTTACTATTCTTCAGTGATCAATGGATATAGGAGCAATCAGAAAGTGCTACATGTTACATTTCTAAAGAGTAATTTGTATTATAGGTGTGTATCTGTTATAATAATGTGTTCTTTGTGTTGCAGCATCTCAGAATAACTACAGAATAAATACAAACCAAGAGCTTCTGGCCATTGGTAAGAACATTTTATTAATTTTAATTAATTAGTTTAGTGTTTTTGGAAAAGTAGTTGAATGTTTTTTTTGGAAGGTATATTTGTTGTTTTTTTGGTTTTTTTTTTACATCTTTTTACTTTTAATAAACCTGTGTTCAGGAGAAAAAAAAAATAACAAGAAAAGGTATACTATATGTATCAAGGGTACCTCAGGGGCATAATTTTAAAGTGCTTTAATACTGCAGGTGAATATTCCTGGTGCATTTTTTTTAAATGATAGTGATCGATTCACTACCAGTGAATTTTTAATGAACGTTACTAATTTACAGTTGCGGTTGGGGGTGGTAAAAATTCACAAGTGTCCAGCACTTCTACACACATCTCTCCAGCACTGATCCACTGATTTTCGCCTCTCCAGCCCTGATCCTCTTCTATCCAGCACTGATTCACTGATACTCCCCTCTCCAGCACTGATCCACTGATTTTTGCCTCTCCAGCACTGATCGAATGATACTCGCCTCTCCAGCACTGATCAACTGATCCTCTCGTCTCCTGCACTGATAATCTCCTCTCCTGTACTAATCATCTCCTCTCCAGCACTAATCCTCTCCAGCGCTGATCCACCGATCCTTTCCTCTCCAGCACTGATCCTTTCCTTTCCAGCACTGATCCACTGATACTCGCCTCTTCAACACTGATCCTCTCCAGCACTAATCCTCTCCACCACTGATCCTCTCCTTTCCAGCACTGATCCACTGATCCTCTCCTCTCCTGCACTGATCCACTAATACTCTTTTCTCCAGCACTGATGCTCTCCTCTCCATCACTCCCCTACATCTCTCCAGCACGGATCCACTGATATTTGCCTATCCAACACTGATCCACTGATGCTCTCCTCTCCAACACTCCCCTACACCTCTCCAGCACTGATCCACTGATGCTCTCCTCTCCAGCGCTGATCCACTGATACTCTCTCTTCTCGAGCAACCCTACACCTTTACAGCACTGATCCTCTCCATTACTGATCCACTGATTCTCGCCTTTCCAGCGCTCTCCTACATCTTTCCATCACCGTTCTACTGATACTTGGCTCTCCAACCCTCCCCCACTGACTCTTGTCTCCCCTTTACTTACTGTCCTGAGAGGCATCAAGAAGTGAGGAAATGTCTATAAGGTGCTGAGCATAGAGAGTTGTCACTGGACAGGTGTCCCCATTGGAAAATTAATTTTTGCCTCTTTTGTTGTGTTTTTCAGCTTCTATGTACTCTTCTCCATGAGGTTCCAAACATCTCCTTTTCCCTCTCCCTTTTTTTTTTGTTTGATATGAGAAGTGTGTGTTCTCTGCTACCATGTACACTGCTCTATACACACTACAAATCTCATAGTCTATAGTACATAGTTCTAGTCTATATCAGGAGTGAGCAAGAGAGGGTGGCTACAGCTATAGATATACCTATATATACCGGTATATCTAGATCTAGATCATGTTGCATGTTAACTTGCAGTGCGTTAAGGCAGCTCATTTAAAATTGCACACGACCTGTTTTTTCTAACACAATGCCATGCGTTGTGGTGTGCTACACTGCAGGTATGTTGCTTTAGTGCCTTGGGGTAATGAACTGCAAAGCAATGCATGTTATGTGCTTCACTGCAAAGCAGCCTAAAACAATGTATTTTCTCACATTCATACAGCAATATGTGTGAAAAATAACAACTGTGAATAAGTCTACCGCGTATGAAGTAAATATAATAGGCTGTGGTAACATTACTACATGTGCTTGCTTAGAGACTGTGAAGTTTATTTTTTTTCCTAACATGCTTTATTTTCTGTAGGCCTTACAAATTTCCTGGGCTCCTTCTTGTCCTCATACCCCGTAACAGGTAGCTTTGGCAGGTGAGTAAATGTGTAAATCGTATTAATAATGTATATGTAATTGGTCTTTGTTTCTCTGACAATATGTATGTGTTTTAGGACAGCACTGAACTCTCAGACTGGAGTGTGTACCCCAGCAGGTGGCATCCTTACAGGTGAGACAGCACATTACTATATCAACTTTATTATTTCCTGACAGATACAGGTTTAACAGTAAACGCTGTTGCACACAGCTGTAATTTACAGAATATGGGCACACAGAGTAAAATATGGCTATTGTTGTGGTCTTTTCTCAGGCAATAGGTGCAGGAACCCTCCATCCCCAGTCAACACACCACACGCAACCCCGCCCCCAATCCTACCATTCCTCAGGAAAGAGGAGTAAAGTGATGCCAAATAAGGCTCACCTTTTTTCCCCAGTCTACAGCTCACCTTCCCTCCATCCTTAGCTCATCCTCACCCCCTCCCCCCTCGTTCACAGCTCACTTTCCCTCCCCCCGTCCACAGCTTACCATCTTCCCCCTGTCCCCATCAATCAGTCACCTTCTCTCCTCCCACCCACAGCTCACCCTCTTGCCCCTGTCCACAGCTCAGCCTCTCACCCTTTTCCACAGCTCAGCCTCTCGCCCTTTTCCACAGCTCACCCTCTCACCCCTGTCCACAGCTCTCCCTCTCGCCCCTGACCACAGCTCTCCCTTTCGCCCCTGACCACAGCTCTCCCTTTCGCCCCTGACCACAGCTCTCCCTCTCGCCCCTGACCACAGCTCTCCCTCTCGCCCCTGACCACAGCTCTCCCTCTCGCCCCTGACCACAGCTCTCCCTCTCGCCCCTGACCACAGCTCTCCCTCTCGCCCCTGTCCACAGCTCTCCCTCTCGCCCCTGTCCACAGCTCTCCCTCTCGCCCCTGTCCACAGCTCTCCCTCTCGCCCCTGTCCACAGCTCTCCCTCTCGCCCCTGTCCACAGCTCTCCCTCTCGCCCCTGTCCACAGCTCTCCCTCTCGCCCCTGTCCACAGCTCTCCCTCTCGCCCCTGTCCACAGCTCTCCCTCTCGCCCCTGTCCACAGCTCTCCCTCTCGCCCCTGTCCACAGCTCTCCCCTTTTCACTGCTCACCCTCTTGCCCTTGTCCACAGCTCACAATCTCCCCCTGTCCCCATCCATATGTCATCTTCTCTCCTCCCACCCACAGCTCCCCATGTTCCCCCTGTCCACAGCTCACCCTCTCGCCCCTGTGCACAGCTCGCCCCTTTTCACAGCTCACCCTCTCGCCCCTGTCCACAGCTCGGCCCTTTTCACAGCTCACCCTATCGCTCCTTGTCCACAGCTCTCCCTCTCGCCCTTGTCCACAGCTCTCCCTCTCGCCCTTGTCCACAGCTCTCCCTCTCGCCCCTGTCCACAGCTCTCCCTCTCGCCCCTGTCCACAGCTCTCCCTCTCGCCCCTGTCCACAGCTCTCCCTCTCGCCCCTGTCCACAGCTCTCCCTCTCGCCCCTGTCCACAGCTCTCCCTCTCGCCCCTGTCCACAGCTCTCCCCTTTTTACAGCTCACCCTCTCGCCCTTGTCCACAGCTCACAATCTCCCCCTGTCCCCATCCATATGTCATCTTCTCTCCTCCCACCCACAGCTCACCATGTTCCCCCTGTCCACAGCTCACCCTCTCGCCCGGTCCCCATCCATATGTGTGTATGTCACCTTCTTCCCCCCTGTCCACAGCTCTTCCTCTCGCCCCTGTCCACAGCTCGCCCCTTTTCACAGCTCTTCCTCTCGCCCCTGTCCACAGCTTTCCCTCTTGCCCCTGTCCACAGCTCGCCCCTTTTCACAGCTCTTCCTCTCGCCCCTGTCCACAGCTTTCCCCCTCGCCCCTGACCACAGCTCGCCCCTTTTAACAGCTCAACCTCTCACCTTTGTCCACAGCTCTCCCTCTCGCCCCTGTCCACAGCTCTCCCTCTCGCCCCAGTCCCCATCCATATGTATGTCACCTTCTTCCTCCCCCCACCCACAGCTCACCCTCTCGCCCCTGTCCACAGCTCACCCTTTTTCACAGCTCTCCCTCTCGCCCCTGTCCACAGCTCTCCCTCTCGCCCCTGTCCACAGCTCGCCCCTTTTCACAGCTAAACCTCTCGCCCCTGTCCACAGCTCTCCCTCTCGCCCCTGTCCACAGCTCTCCCTCTCGCCCCTGTCCACAGCTCTCCCTCTCGCCCCTGTCCACAGCTCTCCCTTTCGCCCCTGTCCACAGCTCTCCCTCTCGCCCCTGTCCACAGCTCTCCCTCTCGCCCTGGTCCCCATCCATATGTGTGTATGTCACCTTCTCCCCCCCCCGTCCACAGCTCTCCCTCTTGCCCCTGTCCACAGCTCTCTCTCTCGCCCCTGTCCACAGCTCTCCCTCTCGCCCCTGTCCACAGCTCTCCCTCTCGCCCCTTTCCACAGCTCTCCCTCTCGCCCCTGTCCACAGCTCTCCCTCTCGCCCCTTTCCACAGCTCTCCCTCTCGCCCCTGTCCACAGCTCTCCCTCCCGCCCCTGTCCACAGCTCTCCCTCCCGCCCCTGTCCACAGCTCTCCTTCTCGCCCCTGTCCACAGCTCTCCTCCTCGCCCCTGTCCACAGCTCTCCCTCTCGCCCCTGTCCACAGCTCTCCCTCCCGCCCCTGTCCACAGCTCTCCTTCTCGCCCCTGTCCACAGCTCTCCTTCTCGCCCCTGTCCACAGCTCTCCCTCTCGCCGCTGTCCACAGCTCTCCCTCTCGCCCCTGTCCACAGCTCTCCCTCTCGCCCCTGTCCACAGCTCTCCCTCTCGCCCCTTTCCACAGCTCTCCCTCTCGCCCCTGTCCACAGCTCTCCCTCTCGCCCCTTTCCACAGCTCTCCCTCTCGCCCCTGTCCACAGCTCTCCCTCCCGCCCCTGTCCACAGCTCTCCTTCTCGCCCCTGTCCACAGCTCTCCTTCTCGCCCCTGTCCACAGCTCTCCCTCTCGCCCCTGTCCACAGCTCTCCCTCTCGCCCCTGTCCACAGCTCTCCCTCTCGCCCCTGTCCACAGCTCTCCCTCTCGCCCCTGTCCACAGCTCTCCCTCTCGCCCCTGTCCACAGCTCTCCCTCTCGCCCCTGTCCACAGCTCTCCCTCTCGCCCCTGTCCACAGCTCTCCCTCTCGCCCCTGTCCACAGCTCAGCCTGTCCCCATCCATATGTCACCTTCTCTCCTCCCGCCCTCAGCTCACATCTTTCCCCTGTCCACAGCTCGCCCTCTCCCCTTGTCCTCATCCATATGTCACCTTCTCTCCTCCCGCCCACAGCTCACCATCTTCCCCCTGTCCACAGCTCGCCCCTGTCCATAGCTCAACCTTTTTCACAGCTCTCCCTCTCGCCCCTGTCCACTGATCTCCCTCTCGCCCCTGTCCACAGATCTCCCTCTCGCCCCTGTCCACAGCTCACCCTCTCGCCCCTGTCCACAGCTCTCCCTCTCGCCCCTGTCCACAGCTCTCCCTCTCGCCCCTGTCCACAGCTCTCCCTCTCGCCCCTGTCCACAGCTCTCCCTCTCGCCCCTGTCCACAGCTCTCCCTCTCGCCCCTGTCCACAGCTCTCCCTCTCGCCCCTGTCCACAGCTCTCCCTCTCGCCCCTGTCCACAGCTCTCCCTCTCGCCCCTGTCCACAGCTCTCCCTCTCGCCCCTGTCCACAGCTCTCCCTCTCGCCCCTGTCCACAGCTCTCCCTCTCGCCCCTGTCCACAGCTCTCCCTCTCGCCCCTGTCCACAGCTCTCCTTCTCGCCCCTGTCCACAGCTCTCCTTCTCGCCCCTGTCCACAGCTCTCCCTCTCGCCCCTGTCCACAGCTCTCCCTCTCGCCCCTGTCCACAGCTCTCCCTCTCGCCCCTGTCCACAGCTCTCCCTCTCGCCCCTGTCCACAGCTCTCCCTCTCGCCCCTGTCCACAGCTCTCCCTCTCGCCCCTGTCCACAGCTCTCCCTCTCGCCCCTGTCCACAGCTCTCCCTCTCGCCCCTGTCCACAGCTCTCCCTCTCGCCCCTGTCCACAGCTCAGCATGTCCCCATCCATATGTCACCTTCTCTCCTCCCGCCCTCAGCTCACATCTTTCCCCTGTCCACAGCTCGCCCTCTCCCCTTGTCCTCATCCATATGTCACCTTCTCTCCTCCCGCCCACAGCTCACCATCTTCCCCCTGTCCACAGCTCGCCCCTGTCCATAGCTCAACCTTTTTCACAGCTCTCCCTCTTGCCCCTGTCCACTGATCTCCCTCTCGCCCCTGTCCACAGATCTCCCTCTCGCCCCTGTCCACAGCTCACCCTCTCGCCCCTGTCCACAGCTCTCCCTCTCGCCCCTGTCCACAGCTCTCCCTCTCGCCCCTGTCCACAGCTCTCCCTCTCGCCCCTGTCCACAGCTCTCCCTCTCGCCCCTGTCCACAGCTCTCCCTCTCGCCCCTGTCCACAGCTCTCCCTCTCGCCCCTGTCCACAGCTCTCCCTCCCGCCCCTGTCCACAGCTCTCCTTCTCGCCCCTGTCCACAGCTCTCCCTCTCGCCCCTGTCCACAGCTCTCCCTCTCGCCCCTGTCCACAGCTCTCCCTCTCGCCCCTGTCCACAGCTCTCCCTCTCGCCCCTGTCCACAGCTCTCCCTCTCGCCCCTGTCCACAGCTCTCCCTCTCGCCCCTGTCCACAGCTCTCCCTCTCGCCCCTGTCCACAGCTCTCCCTCTCGCCCCTGTCCACAGCTCTCCCTCTCGCCCCTGTCCACAGCTCTCCCCTGTCCACAGCTCTCCCTCTCGCCCCTGTCCACAGCTCTCCCTCTCGCCCCTGTCCACAGCTCTCCCTCTCGCCCCTGTCCACAGCTCTCCCTCTCGCCCCTGTCCACAGCTCTCCCTCTCGCCCCTGTCCACAGCTCTCCCTCTCGCCCCTGTCCACAGCTCAGCCTCTCCCCCTGTCCCCATCCATATGTCACCTTCTCTCCTCCCGCACTCAGCTCACATCTTTCCCCTGTCCACAGCTCCCCTCTCCCCTTGTCCCTATCCATATGTCACCATCTTCCCCCTGTCCACAGCTCGCCCCTTTTCACAGCTCACCCTCTCGCCCCTGTCCACAGCTCGCCCCTTTTCACAGCTCTCCCTCTCGACTTTGTCCACAGCTCTCCCTCTCGCCTTTGTCCACAGCTCTCCCTCTCGCCCCTGTCCACAGCTTTCCCTCTCGCCCCTGTCCACAGCTTTCCCTCTCGCCCCTGTCCACAGCTTTCCCTCTCGCCCCTGTCCACAGCTTTGCCTCTCGCCCCTGTCCACAGCTTTGCCTCTCGCCCCTGTCCACAGCTTTGCCTCTCGCCCCTGTCCACAGCTTTGCCTCTCGCCCCTGTCCACAGCTTTGCCTCTCGCCCCTGTCCACAGCTTTGCCTCTCGCCCCTGTCCACAGCTTTGCCTCTCGCCCCTGTCCACAGCTTTGCCTCTCGCCCCTGTCCACAGCTTTCCCTCTCGCCCCTGTCCACAGCTTTCCCTCTCGCCCCTGTCCACAGCTCTCCCTCTCGCCCTGCTCCCCATCCATACGTGTGTATGTCACCTTCTCCCAATCCCCCCCACCACAGCTCACAATCTCGCCCCTGTCCGCAGCTCACCCCTTTTCACAGCTCACCCTCTCGCCCCTGTCCACAGCTCTCCCTCTCGCCCCTGTCCACAGCTCTCCCTCTCGCCCCTGTCCACAGCTCTCCATCTCGCCCCTGTCCACAGCTCTCCATCTCGCCCCTGTCCACAGCTCTCCATCTCGCCCCTGTCCACAGCTCTCCATCTCGCCCCTGTCCACAGCTCTCCCTCTCGCCCCTGTCCACAGCTCGCCCCTTTTCACAGCTCACCCTCTCACCCTTGTCCACAGCTCACAATCTCCCCCTGTCCCCATCCATATGTCATCTTCTCTCCTCCCACCCACAGCTCACCATGTTCCCCCTGTACACAGCTCACCCTCTCGCCCTGTGCACAGCTTGCCCCTTTTCACAGCTCGCCCTCTTGCCCCTGTACACAGCTCGCCCCTTTTCACAGCTCTCCCTCTCGCCCCTGTCCACAGCTCTCCCTCTCGCCCCGGTCCCCATCCATATGTGTGTATGTCACCTTCTTCATCTACCCTTAAATGGTTCTAAAGCAGTGTTTCTCAACCTTTTTTTTTTTTTTTCAGTCAAGGCACCCTTTACAATTATAGACAGTCCTCAAGGCATCCCATGCTAAAATGTAAAAAAATGATTCTTATGCCCAGTACACACAATCGGATTTTCCAACAACAAAACCGTGGATTTTTTTCCGAAGGATGCTCAAACTTGTCTTGCATACACACGGTCACACACATGTTGTCGGAAATTCCGATCACCAAGAGTGCGGTGACGTACAACACGTACGACGAGCCAAGAATAATGAAGTTCAATAGCGAGTGCAGCTCTTCTGCTTGATTCCGAGCATGCGTGGACTTTTGTGCGTCGGACTTATGTACACACGATTGGAATTTCCGATAGCAAGTTTTGAAGTCGGAAAATTTGAGAACCTGCTCTCAAACATTTGTTGGTGGAAATTCCGCCAACAAATGTTCTATGGAGCATACACACGGTCGGACTTTCCGACAACAAGCTCACATCCAACATTTGTTGGCAGAAAATCCTATCGTGTGTACAGGGCATAATAGTTTTATACAATGCAGCAACATCCACACGTAAGACACCCAACGTTAGAGGTGATTTATTCTTCCAAAGCAAATACATTTTTGCACACTGATACTGACTAGTATTCCTATGTTTCTCTTCTCCCTAAATTTCTCTCAGTCAGCTAATGTGACCCCAGTACTGAGGGAGAGGGGCAGAGGAGGGTCAAACAAGGATGCTGTGGAGGCAACAGACATCCTCCTTATTAACTGATAATGTCATTGGTTGTTAGGATGCCAGTGTCTAGAAAGTCGTAATGGTGCATAATGAAAACCTGTGGCTTTGTGTAATTAAAAAGGAGGCTTGATCCACATTCTGGCTTGTATACAATTTCAAATGTATTTTGCCAAGGCACCCTGGTTGAAAAGGGCTGTTCTAAGGGCAGGAGATTTTAAATACTTACCCAAGTCTTCTCTCTAGCCAGTGCTGTACCTGAGTGCAGCAGCGCTTCTCTCTATTTTTCCCCTCACAACCATTAGCTCCTGCTTCTGTCAGCCAAATCCTGTAAAAAGGGAGCAGGGGCAAGACCAAGCTGCACTGCGTCTGTCTATTGAGTTTTCTTTGAATATTAAAAATGAATTAAATGGCATTTAAGTTTGTGGTGCTCAGATACAGTTTTGTCTTGCTTTAAAGACACCAATGCATCTAGATCTTGCATTGATTTTAAAAATAGTAAGTGGCGAGACTTTCCTCTCTTGCAGGACTTTTGGTTTTACTTTCTCTTGGATACCTCACTCCTCTCTTCTACTACATTCCCAAAGCAGCTCTTGCTGCAGTCATCATCTGTGCTGTGGCCCCTGTGTTTGATCTGAGAATCTGCAAGGACCTATGGAAAGTGAAACGTAAGCGTTCAAAACTGTGACTGTAATTGTATATATTATCATCAGTGTGAGATGTTATAGATGCAATAAAGTCATTTGCATATGTCACCGCTGTCTGTAAAAGCAGTGTAAAGACCACTGCTTGTATGTGTGTGTGTGTGTATCTCTCTATCTATCTATCTATCTATCTATCTATCTATCTATCTATCTATCTATCTTTTATATACAAACTCTAAACCACTTCATGTAGTCTTTTATCAGCCCACATGTAAATTATAAACCGTGCAAGACAACTTTCCAGTTGGGTAATTGTAATTAGCAGTTAAAAATATACTGATGTGGGTCACCTATCCACATTTTTTGCGCATGCAACTATACCACCGCTGAGCATGTACAGTATGATCCTGTTTGATCCTGTATGCAAAGATCCTCCTCTTCTTGTATTGTCCCCATAACAAGTCCGGATAAGACAGAGTTACTGGGGATAGGCTGCATATGCTCAGTTTAGTGTATATTGCTAGAAAGTTTTTCTTTTTTCTTTTTCTTAGGAGGGTGATCAGCACAGGGCCAATCAGGACTGTCCAGACACAAGGGTCAGGGGTCCTGCATTATGATAGGACAGAGCCAGTGTAGTATGAAAACTCCTCCTACAAGCTTTAACCAGACACTTATAGAAGTCACAAGACTGTTATATACTGCTAATGAGAAAAGGTATTTAGCTGTTTATATTTACTAAAATAATTGCATTTCCTTGTTCTGTGTAATGTGGGAGATCAGATATAGTGAGGGTACTCTTTTACATATCTTTTGGGAATGTCCCCATATAAAAAACACCTGGCATAAGGCTAGCTTAATCATTGATAAAATATCAGGTAGGAAGATTTCCCTTCTGTCTTTTATTCTATATCCTATACAAGATATTCCATTGACTAGCACAAGGCTAATTCACACATTCCTCAGCTCTATTCACTGGGCCATAGCCTTCAACTGGCGCTCCACTACGGTACCTTGGTCACAAATACTCAACCGCATGACGAACATCAAACTCTCTGAGAGAATCCACCACACATTATATGACTCTATGCCACTTTATCAAAAAAAAAATGGACTCTCTGGGACACCACCTCTATGATTTAGAAAAATTTCTATTATATATATGTAATTGTCCTTTCCTCCTTTTATGACAATACTTTTGACTGGCCTGATTATAACAATGTGTATTTTTTCATCTAACTAACCATATTCCTTTATTATCTCCTATACAACAGTTACTGCTAAAGATATTTGTATACATTTCCATACCATCATTGTAATTGTTTTATACCTTGACCTTTTACATAATAAAAATAGTTTGTAAACACAGATATAGTGAATGCAGGGTCCTGGGTTTAGTAACACCTAAAGTAAAGCTTAGTAGAGGCACAAATGGACATAAATGTTAGTGCAGAAACATATGTACAACTGTCACAGAGAGAGAGACCTGTGTCAAGTGTCTTAAAAAATTGTGAGCTGTATGGGGAATGCAGTCTCTGCAACACCATTTGCCCATTTTGTTCTTACAAAAGGTTTTGTTGAAAGGGCATTTTTAAGAAATGTTTTTTTTTTTTTTTTACTGTTTTTTTTTTTTCTACTAAGTGAATACAGTATATGGGAACCTACAGTGAACTTTAGGGCAGTATGAATGAGACCTCTCGCTAACCTTTCCAGCTGTTGTAAAGCTGCATACTGTATCTCAGTATTTTCTGACAATGATAACCTGGCACAGGTCTAGAACATGGCCCTATAAACCAGTGGTCTCCAAACTGCAGCCCTTTCCTTGCCTTTATCTGGCCCTTGGGGCACTATTCCATCCGATGACACCAACAATGAGGCATACTTCCTGTTGCTGACACCAACAATGAGGCATACTTCCTGTTGCTGACACCAACAATGGGGCACTATTCTTCCCACTGATACCATCAAAAGGGTTTGATTCCTCCCGCTGATACCAATGATGGGGCACAATTCTTTCCATTGATACCAACGATGGGGCACAATTCTTTCCATTGACACCAACGATAGGGCACCATTCCTTTCATTGACGCCAATGATGGGGCACAATTCCTTTCATTGACACCAACAATGGGGCGCAATTCCTTTCATTGACACCAACAATGGGGCACAATTCCTTTCATTGACACCAACAATGGGGCACAATTCTTTTCATTGACACCAACAATGGGGCGCAATTCTATTCATTGACACCAACAATGGGGCACAATTCCTTTCATTGACACCAACAATGGGGCACAATTCCTTTCATTGACACCAACAATGGGGCACAATTCCTTTCATTGACACCAACAATGGGGCACAATTCCTTTCATTGACACCAACAATGGGGCACAATTCCTTTCACTGACACCAACAATGGGGCACAATTCCTTTCACTGACACCAATGATGGGGCACAATTCCTTTCACTGACACCAATGATGGGGCACAATTCCTTTCACTGACACCAACGATGGGGCACAATTCCTTTCACTGACACCAATGATGGGGCACAATTCCTTTCACTGACACCAACGATGGGGCACAATTCCTTTCACTGACACCAATGATGGGGCACAATTCCTTTCACTGACACCAATGATGGGGCACAATTCCTTTCACTGACACCAATGATGGGGCACAATTCCTTTCACTGACACCAATGATGGGGCACAATTCCTTTCACTGACACCAATGATGGGGCACAATTCCTTTCACTGACACCAATGATGGGGCACAATTCCTTTCACTGACACCAATGATGGGGCACAATTCCTTTCACTGACACCAATGATGGGGCACAATTCCTTTCACTGACACCAATGATGGGGCACAATTCCTTTCACTGACACCAGCAATGGTCACAATTCCTTTCACTGACACCAGCAATGGTCACAATTCCTTTCACTGACACCAGCAATGGGGCACAATTCCTTTCATTGACACCAGCAATGGGGCACAATTCCTTCTATTGACTCCAACGATGGGGCACAATTCCTTCCATTGACACCAACGATGGGGCACTAGTCCTCCCACTGTTTGTTTTTGGTTTTTGTTTTGTGTTTTTACCACTTTCTTTATTTATTTTTTCAGGGATTGATCTACTTCCCTTTCTGGCCACGTTCCTTTTATCCTTCTGGGAAATCCAGTATGGAATTATAATTGGTATTGTGATCTCACTGATCATCGTTTGTATTCCAGTTGCACGGCCACAGATCAAGGTGAGCAGCATTATGGTGGGAGTAATAAGGAATTCTATTTTGTGAGGTTAGTTTAAAGTGTTACTAAATCCACAACAGTAAAATCAGTTTGTATATGCAATAAAGCATGCTTGTTATAGTCACTGTGGAACCTAAGGGGTTAATTTTCTACATTGTGTAAAAAGGCTGTTTTTCCTGTCTTCTCTGATCCTCCCCTTCTTTTACTGTCCCCAATCCATCTCCTGATAGTTCAGAGCCTTGGGGGCACTCTGCACATGCTCAGTTTGGTGTGTATTGCTAGAGGGGTATTTTTCTTTTGGGAGGGTACATGTGATCAGCACAGGGCCAGTCAGCACTGTCCATACAGAAAGTCAGGGGTCATGCAGCCTTATAAGACAGAGCAGAATAAAAACTCCTCCTACAAGCTTTAACAAGACACTGATAAAAGTCATAAGACTGCTATATACTGCTGATGAGAAAGGGTATTTAGCAGTTTAAATTTACTAAAATAATTACATTCACATGTTCTGTGTACTGTGTGAGACCAGATATTGTGAATGCAGGGTCCTGGGCTTAGTAACACTTCAATAAAATCAATATGTTGTCTTTTCCAGGTTATAGACACTGGTGGCTTAAATATGATGATAATGAGTGGCCTGAGTTTTCCAGCCATGGAATATCTCCGGGATGCTATTCATAAAAGCGCTTTTGAAGGTAAATATTCTCAGTTCTCAATGCTTAATGTTTTTTCAGCAAGCACATATTTTTTTGAGTTACTATTTCCTTTGTTTGGATAAAAAAAAAAAATCATAATTCAAGATATTTTCAGTTGACAATTCAACATATTAACAAACAGGTTCACATACTGTATATATCAGAGTTTGAACCATGTGGAAAAGACAAAAACTAGGATTCATAATCAGGGACTCTGTCAAATACAGAGTTTTAAACGTGTAGAGACAAGGATCTTACATGCATAAGTTCATATCAGTATTAGACGATACACAGCTAAGATCAGGTGTCCTTGCAGTGACATGCATAACAAGCAGAGAAGCTGATGGATATGTGGAACATACTTTGAAAGCAATATCTGAGGCAGATAAGTAGTGCATGGAAATGAGGGAGTAGACTGGCAGAGTCTTGTTCCCGTGCAGGGAACGGTGTAACTTCTTTGGTGGTGGAGAGCTTGATATTGTTATTGCAGTCGATTTCAAACGTCGCACAAAGGCCAAAGGGGTCCTCCTCCTAACTGAGTGACCTTATCCAGGAGTCCGACTCTGTCGTCCCAAAGAAGAAAAGAAGCCAGGGAGAAAGGGGGAAAAAAAGGGGGTGGGTGCCATCATAGGGGAGAAAAGGGGGTAGGAGGGGGGCTGGAAGGGAGAACATAGGTCTTCCAGGGGACCCTCCGGTGGTATGCTTACCTAGCCCTATCCACCCTGTAGCCAGAGTGGTTCATGATGGGTGGGCTACACTCTTATGAGTGGGAAGGGAAAAGAAAGAGCTTTATACAACCCCAGAAGGGACATTGTGTATGCTGTGTATTCGGACAGAGTGTTGTTGGAGGAAACTCACTTAGGTGCTTTCAGTGTCTGCTGTCATGCGTGGCGGTGAGAGGAACTTGAATGGCCTCAGCCTCAGCCCAATGGAACACCTTTGGGATGAATTCGAACGAAGACTGCGAGCCAGGCCTTCTTGTCCAACATCAGGGCCTGACCTCACAAATGCGCTCCTGGAAGAATGGTTAAACATTCCCATAGACACACTCCTTGTGGACAGCCTTCCCAGAAGAGTTGAAGCCGTTCTATCTGCAAAGGATGGGCCATCTCAATATTGAACCCTACGGACTAAGACTGGGATGCCATTAAAGTTCATTTGCGTGTAAAGGCAGGTGTCCCAATACTTTTGATAATATAGCGTATTTGTTGTGTGCCAAAGCAGACTTTGCTTTTAAATGCAAGGTCCAATTATCTCTCATTCACCAATAAACACTGCAAAGCATTTAGAAAAAGAAAAATTATATACTTTACACTTCCTGTAGGTCCTGGGGACGTCGCTGGGTCTCATCGCGGCATCCTGGGAAAGCTAAGGATTCTAAATCTTATAGGAATACACTCTCTCACATTGTGTAGAGGTACATTCTCTCATGTGAGATCTTCAGCTCTCCTATGGTCCCAGAGAGCCTACCAGTAGGCATAACCTAAGCATTTTTTCATTTTACTTTTAATTCTTTTTTTTGTTTATTTTCCGTGAATATTTTTCACTTTGTGCTTTTAATGGGGTGATGGATTTTTAGATAAGTAGAACTTGCATCGTAATACACATTGATAACATCAAGCTGTTTTCTTATGTGTATATCTAAATGTCACAGAAAAAAACATAACTCCCTTTAGTGCTAGTTCACACAGGGGCGACTTGTAGGCGACCTAGCCGCCTGACAAGTTGCCTCCCGTTCTGTACTACGGAACCGTTCTAATAGGAGTGACGCAAGTCGCTCCGACTTAGAAAAATGTTCCTGTAGTATTTTTGAGGCGACTTCCATTGACTTCTATACAGAAGTCGTTTTGCAAGTCGCCGCTGAAGTCGTGTGCAGGTCGCCTCGGTGAGGCGACCTGCAAGTCGTGCCGCCCCTGTGTGAACCGGCACTTAGAGAAATAAGCTTTTAGTAAAATGCTACACTCCAGCCAGCTATGAAATGGTTGCATCTAATCCCAGAATACACAGTTTTTACCTGCAATATGATGTCCTGTTAATTGTAAAATTCATATTCTGCGTATGCAGAACAACTTGTGCAATCCAACTTCTGATTCTGAGAACCCATACACCCATTTGTGTTTTTAATTTTTTGTTTTGTTTTTTAACATGTATTTATGTGCAATAGCCCGCATTGAAAAAAAATAGTAAACCCGATTCATGAAATTTTGACCTAGGCATATCTATCTGTAGGGTTTACTTATCTCTCTCCAAAGCCCTGAGTCCTGTGTCTTTTTGCTGTTTCATTCCTCTGTTATCAGCATGATAACTTATGGCAAGCTCTCCGAGACGGGAGATAAAAGCAGTGGAAATTTGTGTCGGTGTGGGTGCTATAAATAGTTTAACAGAGCGTTGGTCTCATCACGGTACATCTCTGAAAGTATCTTTGCTCCTCTGCCTATGCGGAGTGCGGGTGTGTGCCTTTCCTCCAATCAGCTCACACACAGTGTATGCCCAGACTCCCCTCCCATTGCTGAAAGAGGAAGTAAAAATTCCAACACAATGTAAGAATTCTAAAGACTATATAAAGCTGAAGACTGCAGATATACATGTAAAATGTTTGTATGGAGATCTGTTTCATTCCTGTGTATCATCTGAGGCGGTTCACTTCACTGGGTATAGAAGGTTTACATCCACTTTAATAAAAAGTTACATTAAATAATCACTTTCTTTATCGTACATCATGGGACACAGAGCAGCCATAGTAATTACTATGTGGGTTATACGCCACCTATAGGT
Source organism: Lithobates septentrionalis (assembly GCA_037952835.1). Taxonomy (NCBI): domain Eukaryota; kingdom Metazoa; phylum Chordata; class Amphibia; order Anura; family Ranidae; genus Lithobates; species Lithobates septentrionalis. The sequence continues at coordinate 2,947,414 of JBBDGP010000536.1, read as the reverse complement.
GAATGGACACTGGAACACCCAAAAGACAGGAAGTCCTCCTCTATATAACCCCTCCCATACAGAAAGTACCTCAGTTTTTTCGCCAGTGTCTCAAGGTGATGGTCACGATGGATTAAAATGCTATACTAAGGACAGCCCCGTTGGAGAAATCCTTGACAGGATCAAGGGGCTATGCGGATGGATCCATTCAAGGTGGCAAAAGAAAAGGCCAAGATGGATGTTTTTTGCCTGTAATGCTGCTCTTAGGAGGGCTGGACCGTGGGATCCAGGCCCTTGGATACATGACTAAACCAAAGGTTGTCCTGGCAGGGTGCTGTACAGGTCCAAGGGTATGGACCCCAGTATGCAAGGGGGATCCGGTCCTTGAAGGCCCATATGAGACCTGGCCCACTGTGATGGGTGAAGATTGGGTCTGGCTGTGTATTCCAGCAGTATCCTGCGGCGGGAACTGTAAGTTTTTTTTTTGTTTGTTTGTTTTTTTTTTTAAAAGAAGAAAGAACCTGGAAAAGGAATGCATATGGTTCACTTTAAGGGATTTTTTCTGAGTAGCGTATGCCTGTTTTTCACCACTAGAGGGTGTTTTATAACATACCTGGTGTTCACTTGTCATGCTTTCCAGCTCCCCTTCATTTTTTCTGTGTCTGGCAAGCACTCCTTTTGGAGACAGCATTGCCCCTCATCCTGGTCTACCAGTTGTCTGCCGAAAGGCCCTGGGACCGCCCCCCTCCTGAGCGAGGCAGCCAGCATCCCCCCACAGTAACACAGCCCCGTTTCCCCCCCCCAGCTATCCCGATAACGGGACCGCATCCTCCACGCTCACGTGTGGGAGTCAGCTCTGGTTAAAAGGCCACCGTAGGATGCAGGGGGTGTGGCTTAGGCACGGCCAGTGTGCAGATGGAGGGCAAGCGTGCACGTAGCACAAGGCGCAGGCTCAGTGGCTATAACGTTTGTGACTCTGTAAAGAGTCCGGTGGCTGACCAGGGGACACTACTGGGGCAGGGAGCATACTGGGGCATGTAAGCACTTTATAGGTGTGGATACAGGCCTACTGGGCATTAGGCTGAGAAGTGATGGCGGCATTTTTTTTCTGGACTACAGCTCAGCAGTGGATGCAGATTGTGAGTACCTCTGCATTTTGTGCTTAGGACTATGTCTTCCCGAAAAAAAGTGGGGGGGAATACAGCAGGGAGGAGTGCAAGGACACCGCTGTCAGGATCTGAGGATCCTAGTCAAGCTTCCACAGTACTATCCTCCCCTGAAATGCCAGAGGCAACTGGCCAGGCTGTTAGGCATAGTGGCTACATCCAACATTTCAGCCTCTGCATGCGTCACCAGTGACTATTTGGCTTCAGCATTAGCTGGTTTGGAAGGAAAAATAATGAAAAAAAAAATGATCGCCTCTGTCTCCCAGTCCAGGAAAAAAACACGAAAGGTCCCCTTCTCCCCCTCCTGACCTTGCAGTATTGGAACAGGAATGGGCAGATGATATTGAGGTGCCATTGGGTGACGGGGAAGAAGGGCAGGCTGATGACTCCTCCTCTGAGGATTCAATCTCAGAGGAGCCCTTCTCAGCCTCGCAATCCCAAAGATTGCTAGTTCAATCCCTTACGGGATTGGTCCGTTCTGGATTCAAGTTTCCCCCAGCGGAGGTGGCCGAGGCCCACTGTTTGTCTTTGGGCTCTTTGAGGCCTCCACAGGGCCCACATGCTTTCCCTTTACACCCACTGCTGGAGCAACTAATATATGCAGACTGGGATCACCCAGATAGGTATTTTATTCCTCCTAGAAGATTTTCTCTTCTTTATCCCATGGAGGAAAAGTTCACTAATGCCGTGTACACACAATCGGAAATGCCGCCAGCAAAACTCAGATGAGAGCTTTTTGTCATAAAATGCGACCGTGTGTATGCTCCATCAGTCTTTTGCTGGCGGAATTCCAGCCAGCAAAAGATTGAGAGCATGTTCTCTATTTTTCGGTCGGGAAAAGTTCCTATCCGAAAATGCGTTCGTCTGTATGCAATTCAGACGCACAAAAAATCATGCATGCTCAGAAACAATTTGACGCATGCTCGGAAGCATTGAACTTCATTTTCTCAGCTCGTCGTAGTGTTGTACGTCACCGCATTCTTGATGGTCGAAAGTTCAGAGAACTTTTGTGTGACTGTGTGTATGCAAGGCAAGCTTGAGCGGAATTCCGTCGGAAAAACCATGCAAGTTTTTTCTGACGGAAATTCCTATCGTGTGTACGCGGCATTAGAAGTGGAGTTTGCCGGCAGCGGATGCTGCTATTTCTGCTGTAAATAGGAGTCTAACTTGTCCAGTGGACAAGGTCCAGGTTTTCAAAGATCCAGTCAACAAGAAGCTGTAATCTTTACTTAAAGCCTCCTTTTCTATAGCTGGTTCAGCAGCAAAGCCTGCAGTGGCAGCGATAGGCATTTGTCAATCCTTAAAAGACCAGCTCAAATAGGTCATTAAAGGTGTCCCTGCTCAAGGGGAAGCAATGTTTTGCGATTGACTCTCTTAAACATTGTATTCAACAGGTGTCACGCTTTGCCCTCTCATCTGTGCATATGCGCAGAATTCTCTGGTTGAAGCATTGGTCAGCTGAATTGCCGTGCAGGCAAAAAACGATTGGCAGGTTTCCCTTTTCATGGGGAACGGTTGTTCGGAGACGACTTGGATAAGTATATCCAAAAAATCTCTGGTGGTAAGAGTGCCCTTTTACCGGTTAAAAAAAGGAGTAGGCGTCCTTCATTTAAATGTTCTTCTTCCCCGGCACCAGGTGCTGTAACCTCCAGGCAGTTTCGATGGCCTCTGCTGTTGGGTTCAAGAGGTAAGCCACAAGGCCAGAAGAAGCCCGGGGGATAGAAGCCTGCAAAACAGAGTCCAAGGGCTCCTTATGAAGAGGCGCCCCCACTCGCTCAAGTGGGGGGAAGGCTTCTGCAGTTTTCAGAAGCCTGGCGGGAAGAGATCCAAGACAGATGGGTCATCTGCACAGTATCTCTAGGCTACAAGCTAGAGTTTCGAGAGTTTCCACCATTTCGTTTTCTAAGATTGAATTTTCCCAGAGAGCTGTTTAAAAAGAAGGTCTTTATTCCAGGCACTGGACTGGTTGACGTCACAGGGTGTAATTTATAGAAATTCCAACAAAGGAGCAGGCCATGCATTTTTATTTGAATCTCTTCACGATGCCAAAACCGAATGGAGATGTCAGACCCATTCTAGATCTGAAAGATCTAAATCAGTTTCTAACCATCCACTCCTTTTGCATGGAGTCAATCCAGTCAGTCGTGTCCACTCTGAGGGGAGGAGAATTTCTAGCATCAATAGACATCAAAGATACATATCTGCATGTACCAATTTTCCCCGCTCACCAGAAGTTTCTGCGATTCGATGTGGAACAGCGCCATTTTCAGTTCGTGGCCTTGCTCTTTGGGTTAGCCACCATCCCCCTGGGTGTTTACAAAAGTTCTGGCCCTGGTATTAGCAAGATTAAGGGTCCAGGGTATATCAGTAATGGCATACTTAGATGACCTGCTGCTTGTAGATCAGTCTGTTGCACGGCTAGACCTGAGTGTGTCCAGCACAGTCAAGTATTTGAAACACCTGGGTTGGATTCTCAACCTAGAAAAATTGGCCTTACGGCCAGTAAGAAGGCTAGAATACCTGGGTCTGGTCATAGACACAGTCTAAGAAAGAGTCTTTTTGCCTCAGATGAAGGTAAGGGCTATAGGAGATCTGGTCCGTGTGGTCAAGGGAAAGAAGGATTCCTCCATTCACCTTTTGCATGAGGTTGTTAGGGAAGGTGGTGGCTTAGTTTGAAGCTATTCCCTATGCCCAATTTCATTCCAGAGTGTTGCAAAACAGTATTCTGTCTGCTTGGAACAAGAGGATCCAAGTCTTGGACTACCCAATGTATCTGTCCCTAAAGGTGCTCCATAGTCTCAATTGGTGGTTGATAGCCAGAAATTTGCAGAAGGGGAAATCCTTCATGCCGAGAGCCTGGAAGGTAGTAACGACGGATGCCAGCCTCTTGGGCTGGGGAACGGTTCTGTAGGAGGCACTGTCCAGGGGAAGTGGTCAGAGACCGAAAAAGCCTTGCCCATCAACATTCTAGAGATTTAGGCCGCACGTCTGGCTCCAATATCCTGGACTTTCAGGTTGCAGGGTTGTCTCATCAGGATACAATCTGACAATGCCACAGCAGTGGCTTACATCAACCACCAAGGGGGGTACCCGGAGTCAGGCGGCCCAGAGGGAGGTGGGCCATATTTTGACATGGGCAGAGAAGCATGTGCCTTTTCTGTCAGCAGTCTTCATTCCAGGAGTCGAGAATTGACAGACGGACTTCTTGAGCCACCAACAATTGTTCCTGGGGGGAATGGTCCCTGCGTCCCAAGGTTTTTTCAGCCATGTGCCAAAAGTGGAGTACCCGGGACATAGATCTGTTGGCGTCCAGGTTCAACAAGAAGTTGGACAGCTTTGTGTCAAGGACAAGGGATCCGCTCGCATTCGGGACAGTGCGCTAGTGACCCCTTGGGATCAGTTTTCATTGATTTATGCATTCCCCCCAGTTCAGCTGCTACCGCGGCTTCTACGCAGGATCAAGGAGGAAGGGAACCTGGTGATACAATAGCCCCAGCGTGGCCCAGAAGATCTTGGTACGCAGAAATCAAAAGGCTGGCAGTAGGGAAAGCGTGGACTCCTCCATCCCGTCCAGACTTGCTTTCGCAAAGACCGGTGTTCCGTCCTGCCTTACAATCGCTAAGTTTAATGGTTTGGCTATTGAAGCCCAAATTTTAAAGGATCGGGGGCTTTTTCGGGCTCAGTGGTGACTACCCTGATTAATGCAAGGAAGCCGGCTTCTAGGGCCATTTATTATAGGATCTGGAGGTCATATATTTCCTGGTGTGTAGCCAAAAGATGGCATCCTCAAAAGTATGTGTTAGGAAGAATTCTTGCCTTCCTACAATTGGGGGGTTTAAATGAAGCTAGCCTTGAGTACAATCAAGGGTCAGATCTCGGCCTTATCAGTATTTTTTCAAAGACCGCTTGCTTCGCATTCTTTGACTTGGGCCTTTATACAAGGGGAAACTTGTATAACTCCACCAGTCAGGCCGCCCTTGTGCCCATGGCACTTGAACTCTTGCAAAAAAAACCCTTTGAGCCTATGCGCCATATTCCTTCCCTTGATCCTTTTAACAAGGAAGTTTTTTTTTTTTGGTTGCAGTAACCTCGGCAAGGAGAGTGTCAGAATTGGCAGCTTTTTCCTGTAAAGAGCCATACTTAATTATTCATAAAGACAAGGTGGTGTTTCGTCCTCACCCAACCTTTCTGCCTAAGTGTCCAGTTTTCACTTTAATCAAGATGTCTCCCTGCCTTTTTTTCCCCAGAACCTCTCTCTGCGGAAGAAAAATTGTTGCATTCTCTTGATGTGGTGAGAGCTGTCAGGATCTATCTTAAGGTGACAGCTCAGATGCGGAAGACTGATGCTTTGTTTGTGCTGCCAGAAGGGCCCAGAAAAGGGCAGGCAGCGTCAAAATCGACTATTTCACAGTGGATTTGTCAGGTTATAATTCAGGATTATGGATTGAAAAGAAGGGTTCCACCTTTTCAAATTAGAGCGCACTTTACCAGGGGAGTGAGTGCTTCATGGGCAGTGCATCACCAGGCCTCTATGGCCCAGATTTGCAAGGCTGCGACTTGGTCATCAGTGCATACTTTTACTAAATATTACCAGATGGATGTAAGGCGGCAGGAGGATGCCGCTTTTGGGCGCAGTGTACTGCAGGCAGCAGTATAGGTCCTCACCTCTGAAGCCGGCCTGCTTTGATATGTGTCTCCCTCCTCTCAGGGGCATTGCTTTGGGACATCCCACATAATAATTACTATGGCTGCTCTGTGTCCCATGATGTACGATAAAGAAAATAGGATTTTTATTACAGCTTACCTGTAAAATCCTTTTCTTGGAGTACATCACGGGACACAGAGGTCCCTCCCCTCTTGCTGGGATATACATTGCTTTGCTACAAAACTGAGGTACTTCCTGTATGGGAGGCATTATATAGTGGGGGACTGCCTGTCTTTTGAATGTGCCAGTGTCCATTCACCTATAGGTGGCGTATAACCCACATAGTAATTACTATGGCTGCTCTGTGTCCCGTGATGTACTCCAAGAAAAGGATTTTACAGTTAAACTGTATTAAAAATCCTATTTTAATATAAAAAAGTATAGTACTGTATATGGAGTTGTATAGAGCAATACTCTGTGTCTTCAGCCTTGAGAGATGCCTCAGATGAGGGCTCCCTTAGAAGCTATTTCTACTTTTGGGCATTGATATCTGCATCTATTTTACAGAGAGAATTGCTGGAAAATATAATGCTAGGGCTTTACGTTACCTGGACTGCATTGTACCTTTTGAAGTGATCGAAAGTCTGAAACTGGGAAATGTAACCGTCTTTGTTTTTACTAATGCCTTTACAGTTTCCCCACCAAGATCAGTAAACCTTGATTTCTCACACGTAAACGTACTGGATTATACTATTGTCACAGGACTTGGAGAACTAATTCATGAGTTCCAGTGTCAGGGATTGTCACTTTCTTTCTCGGGATTGCAGGTATTTTGATGACTTTTCGTGCAGTTATTTTTATTATAGTGTAGGTAGTTTTCTCCATAAATATCATATTTTGTTTTTTCCTTTTTGCAGCCTGAAGTACTTCAGATTTTATTGGCGGCAGATTTGAATGGATTTAAACATCTCCAGAGCATGGGATCAGGTAATGAGGGGGTAGCTCTTTCTTTAAGCAGAGGTCCACCCTAAAAAAAAAAATTACATAAAAATGCTCCTAAAAAAATCTGAAAAAAAAAAAATGTATTTACCAGAAATGGCTATTGCTAGGCACATCGTCCTAATCTGCCACTTCCTACTCCGCGGTGATCTTCATTCTTCTCCTCCTCGCGTTGTCTTCTGGGGAATGGGGCACGCTGTGTTCTGGGAACTGTGTGTGTCCCAGAACACAGCCGGCCATTCACAAAGCGCTGCGTGACTCGCGCATGCGCAGTAGGAAACGGGCAGTGAAGCCGCAAGGCTCCACTGCCTGTTTCCCTTAGTTCGAATGGCGGCGCCGGGACCCGATCCGATGGACGGATCGGCCTCGGGTGGCCGACATCGTGGACACCCTGGACAGGTAAGTGTGCTTATTAAAAGTCAGCAGCTATAGTGTTTGTAGCTGCAGACTTTTAAAAAAAAAAAAAATTTTCAGCTGGACATCCGCTTTAAATGCAGCCTACACAGAGCACACAATTTTGTGTCCCTTGTTAAGCACTATAGAACACAACATGTGTCCTAAACTCTGAATTAGAGATTAAAACAGAACTGCAGGCAAACAGCTAGAAGTCAATCACCTTAATGGCACAAGTTGTTAAAATATTATTTTATTGCCCAATAATTTCAACATGTCCAATTTACACACATAAATGCCACGCAGGTAAGGAGTTTGTATCAGTCACATAAAGAAGTGATTTAGCAGCTGCAAGCCATTTCTTATGAACTACCGTATTTATCGGCGTATAACACGCACCGGCGTATAACACGCACCCCAATTTTTAGGAAAAAAAAACTTTTAGGAGGGAAGTTGAAGGAAAAAAAACTTACATTTAAATGCCCATCATTGCAGCCTTCTCAGTGCAGCCTTGCCCCAGTGCAGCCTTGTCAGTGCAGCCTTGTCAGTGCAGCCTTGTCAGTGCAGCCTTCCCCAGTGCAGCCTTGTCAGTGCAGCCTTCCCCAGTGCAGCCTTCCCCAGTGCAGCCTTGTCAGTGCAGCCTTGTCAGTGCAGCCTTGTCAGTGCAGCCTTGTCAGTGCAGCCTTGTCAGTGCAGCCTTGTCAGTGCAGCCTTGTCAGTGCAGCCATGTCAGTGCAGCCTTGTCAATGCAGCCTTCCCCAGTGCAGCCTTCCCCAGTGCAGCCTTGTCAGTGCAGCCTTGTCAGTGCAGCCTTCCCCAGTGCAGCCTTCCCCAGTGCAGCCTTCCCCAGTGCATTGCGTCCTGTGATCCCTGCCATCCTGTCTTTCAAAATCGCCGACCGCGATTTGAAAATGGCGCCGCCGGCGCCGAAATACACAGAGCCGGTCCTCGGCTCTTCTCGGCTGCTCTCGTTTACTTTCGTCTCCACTCGTAGTCCCGAGCGGAGCTATCCGAACCTAGCCGAATACACTCGGCTAGGTTCGGGCGGCGCTCGAGTGAAGACGAAAGTGGCCGAGAAGAGCCGAGGACCGGCACTGTGTATTTCGGCGCCGGCGGCGCCATTTTCAAATCGCGGTCGGCGATTTTGAAAATCTGACAGCTCCGGATCGCAGGGGATCGGCGTATAACACGCACCCGCGATTTTCCCCTGATTTTAAGGGGAAAAAAGTGCGTGTTATACGCCGATAAATACGGTATTTTATCCTTCCTTGGAATGAATGTTTTCTACTTTTTTCAATATATTTCATAGTTAACAGCAGCCAGAAGGAAGGTGGCTGTATTTAAAGGAGCAGAAATCCATACGAAATACAACAGAATTATTAATAAATTCTGCATGTTGTATGTTTATCCTATCCATGCTTTCAAGCGTTTTAGCAGATTGAAGAAATAATATCTAAATGTAAAAATTATTTGAAGCCATGTGTTTTAGTGAATTCATAGTTAAAGGATAAGTTCACTTTTGTAAAAGAATAAAAAATAAATGCAAATCTTTTTTGCAGGTGAAAAAATTTGCATTTATTTGTTTATTTTTATTTTTTTTACTATGAGCCTGCCAAGCATTGCATCCACAATCAGCAGATCATCCATGTACGAGGAGGCAGTTGCACACTGACAGGAAGAATCAATGAACTACCCAGAGCACTGAACAGAACCCTGGTGGTTCATTGAGAACTACAAGCTAACCGCTGCAAAAAGCTGTCGGGACTTGTAGTTTTCACATTCAAAGAACACTGTGAATCTGTTAATTTTGGCAGCAAATTTCAATTTAGTTTTAGTCTTAGTCGTTTAACTAAATGCCATTTTAGTTTTAGTCCCATTTTAGTCATCTGCAATTTATTTTTTGTTTTAGTCGACTAAATCTGCAGTACATTTTAGTTGATTAAAATAGAATGGGTTTAGTTAAATTGTAATGCATTATTTAAGCATTTCTCTAGAATTTCCAAACTTATTATATACTCCTGAGTAAAAAAAATCAAATTATTTATTGTATTACGGTTTGAACAAACTCACAGGTAGAGATTTAGCTGCTCTGGATAGTCTAAGGAGGCCTGTAATGCACAGTGCTGTGAGTTGGCAGCAGTGGTGATGTACTTGCAGTTTTCCTGCATGTTACGCCTTACTATAGCCACAGTCCTATAGACTACTATTAGGTTGCATGTTTTTGTAGGGTTTTCTGAAAGCACACCAAAGATACAGCATGCAGGGCTTTTGGTGCACTTTCAGAAAATGTGGCAAAAATGTGCAACTTAATAGTAGTCTATGGGACTGCGGCTATAATCTGGAGTAACATGCATGAAAACTGCAAGTACACCACCACTGTGGCCAAACCACAGCCTACCAGTGTGAACCCAAAGGGTTGTTCACACACTTGATGCAGGCAATATCACTCCACTGAAAAGTAATCCATGATCAGGTCACTTTTCAGAGGCATTTGACAGGCAATGAGGAGGCGATATTACATTTGTGCACTGCCTGTTTTAACCTCCTAAATGCCAGACCCTCAAAAAAATGGCATGGTGAGCCCACTTAAATGCACATAGAACCAAGCAAAATTGGAGCCTGAAGAAAAAAAGCTCTTTGCTTGCAGGTAAGGAAAGATTCTGCTGGGGGACAACATAAGAAAGAGGAGGAGGGAGAGAGATTTGGGAGAGGGATGGCAGGAAGGGATTGGAGGAGAAGTGGGAGAGTACAGTCACGGTGCTGAACTGCTCACTCACTCAGTCCCCGGCTTCATATTTCGGCTGCTTGATTGAGACTTTCCCACCCACACATCCTCTTCACATACACAATGCACAGACTGGCTGTACAGAGGGACGGAGAACAGATCCAGGGGAATGTGCTGTCCAGACGCTCATAGCCCAGGCTCTGAGAACAGAAAGCAGACACTTGTATGGTGTGACAGAAACCGGAAGTTCACAAGGGTAAACATCCCCCTTCACATTTTCATTTCGTTTTCGTTCGTTAACGAAAACGGAATTGATTTTTGTCATAGTTTTCGTCAGTGGACAAAAATGTGCTATACTTTTCATCACTGTAAAAATGGCGCTGATGAAAACATTTTCGTAAACGAAATTAACACTGCTGTGAATAAATGACGCAGTGGCGTTTTTTAAAATTGTGACAGCAAGCGGGAAGAGAAGTTGAACTTATCCTTTTAAAATACATAGATGTGAACTGCTTTGCCTGCATCAAGATTAGTAATTCTGTCCAGCTAGTTATGGGGTTCAAACACATCTACCACATTCTATAGGAAAGATGATTACTCTATATCCTTCTTCAGCTTTCTGTTTCTTCTGCTTGCTCATTGAACAATGTGACAATGCAGATTTATTGTCCAGTGAGCATGTTTGAGCTATACAGGTAGCTGCCATTTTGTTACACCTGGTGCCAAGATGGTATACAAAACAAGCTCTGTGTGCCTTTCCTGGATACTGGTATTTACAAATCTGTCCTCCATTGCCAATGCACAGCTGCTTTCACCATGTTGTGAAGGCACCATGAATGCTGTTGAATTTGTTCCTCACTTAATGGGAAGCTGGTGATGTTGCTTGAAAGATACAAACCTACAGGCCCCCCCCCCCCCCTCCATGACTCATTAAACAAAAAACAAATTGCCTACACTAAAGCAAAACCCTAAACCCTAACACCTAAACTTCCTCTACCTGACACTTTGGGCCTCATGCACACTGGACGTTTTTTACAGCAGCTGTTTTTGGCTGTAGACCTTTTTTTCTACAGTCATTAAACTCTCCATCATATTATCCTATGTGGCCATGCACACATAGGCTGTTATGAGCAGTTTTGGGCAGTGGCATTTTTGAGCAATAAAAAAACCCCAAAACTAGTAGGTTCTGAGAGATGTTTTTCAGCTGTAAAAAACGCTCTAACGCTGATAAACGTCAAACGCTCAAAAACGTCGCTCACCAGCGTTTAACGTTTTTGACCCATTGAAGAAAAAAATTGTTTTTCTTCAAAAAAGAAAACGCTAATGTGAAAAAACACTAATAAACGCTATTGCAAAAACGTTGAAAAAAGGTAAAAAACTCACTGCAAAGCTACTGACGTTTTTATAATGTTATTTTAACGTCCAGTGTGCATGAGGCCTAAAGAGGAAGTAAACCCTAATGGGTTAAATTTCCTATTTGTTCCCCTGCAAAGTAAAAGCATAATGGGATAGTATGTGTAGCGGTACCCCCATAGGGGCTGCTGATTGACTCTATACCCCACTGGCTACCCCAACTCTGCAGATCCTCTCTTACCTCTGACACCTCGGGTTCCATATTGTAATGAGATGCTATCAATGAGAACCACACATAGAGTTACTGAACCACTTAAGTAATTTACTGTAATATGTGTGGAACATAAAAGAAAATGCAATTCAGCATAAACAATAAGTAACAATGGATAGCACTCAATATAATCTTGAAAATTGTAGACCGTACTGTAGTTACGGTCTACATAGTTACCGTAAGGGAGGTATGCAGACAAGTACACAGTGGGATAAACGCTCAATGCACTCCAAAACTTATATTAAGCGCCTTCCCACTGAAACTTCAAAGCACTCACACCAAATCCACAGTATAATGTTATGAAAATGCAACAGTACAATACAATAAATAAATAAATATATATATAATCTCCTGTACTCAAGGGCTCCCCCTAGGTTGTAATGCAATGTTCCAAATGCAAAATGAATGGTGATGCTTTATAGAAGATGATAAAAGTTCCTGGTCTTCAAAATCTTCAGCTAGCTTATGGTATTAGACTGCAGTATTTGTAAATCCAAACAGGGAAACAGGTAGGAAACAAACTGTATGATAAATGATGCACTGATAATTGTGTACTTGCAAATATAAGGCTCTTATAATACTTCCTCTGTAGCAGAAACAAATCCTATGGTTCAACTGTATGCAGCTTGTGGACAAGTGTGATCACTTCTGTGGGACTACAAGTCTCACCAGCAGTCTGTAACTAACTCGCACAACGACAGTGCAATATATTGATCTGGGCAAGTGCCCGCTCACCACAACAGGACCAGGTACTGTAAAGCTCCTTCCGCACTCCTTTCCTGATATCTCAGTCTGATCCAAAGCTGGCGCCGCCACACCGCACCGCTCCTTCTGATGGCTTATAACTGTAATGCAGGAAACCTTCAAAAATCTTGGGTCCTCCGGTCCATCCGCACGCTGGTCCAGCTGGCTGTGTTCTGGAACACCTGATAGGCCAATAGATTCCGCTCCGCGCCTCACAGGCCGCAGTCTCCCGGTCACACAGACCTCACTGCAGGCTGGTATTGAATGGCGTCCAAAGAGACTGAAAGATGGCCGCGCTGTTCCTTTTATTTCTGCTCCCTGCATGCAGCGCAGTAACTTGGCCTTGTGGGTCTGTGACTTGTCATTGTGGGTTTTGTTCCCAAAACAAAGTTAACACATGAGTCATTTCCTCATTAAACTACATCTCCATCAATGCTTTGTAACTCTGCTTCCAGAAACCAAACAAAAGTCTTAATAGCATAGAAGGACACTAGAGGGAGCCAAACTCATTTGTAATCATCACAACTGTAATGTCTATATTAGCAAAGCATGGCTACATATGCAACGCATACTAGCCCATTATGTGGCACTTGCCTGAAAACGAAGCCCACGCTGTCCCCACTGGTGGCTGCATCCATCTTCATCCCTCTTCCTTCCAGGGCCGCGGACTCTGGCTCTGTGACGGCCGAAACCGCATGCGCGCGGGAGCCGTCAGTCACGGCACTTGCGAGTGAAGAAACGGCACAGAGGGCCGTTTCTTCACTGCACATGCGCTGATGGAATCATCGGCGCAGTGTACAGCAAATCTCCTAAACTGCACATGTTTAGGAGATATTTCCACTACCTATAGGTAAGCCTTATTCTAGGCCTACCTATAGGTAAAAGATGCAATCGGAGGTTTACAACCTCTTAAAAGAGGACCTTTTTGTTCCCCAAGTATATAAACATAGTGGTACCTTCACAATCTGCTCCTTTTTAACTTCTTCTAATGCACTCAATTCCTCAAAATGTGCAGCCTTATCAGACTATGCTGTGCCGATATGCACATTTCAACTTTTTCTTAAGACTGCCGTCTTTACTGCCTTCTCTTACCACCAATATCTTGTTGTCACCAACACAGGTATTGAGGGCACATCTTTCACTGAGGAAAACTACTAGTGATTTCACTTCACTTAAAAGAGAAGTATGGCTTTCTGGAAAAAAAATAAAAAAACATTTATAGTCTCCTAGGTGGATGCAGCATCTCTTTGATGCTGTATCTGTCCCCCGTCGGTTCAGCACTGAGAACTTAGCGATCAAACACCGCTAATTGCTCAGTTCTCCCCTCCGCTCTGAGCAGAGAGCCGTAACTGTCATTCACCAGAGAGATTTTTTTTCCCAGCAAAAAAATGCTGCTGCCTTGATTCTTAAGAGCATGTCTACACACCGTATGTAGAGAAAGGCTGGAGATGTAGTTTTAGGGGCATGCCTGCATCAATGGCAAATGATCCCCCAGCAGCTGCCCCTGTAAAAATTTTACAAGCCAGGTGATGACCACAGAGAGTGTAATAAAACCCGGTTTTTTGCTACAGGAACAGGGGAAAAGAAAAAAAGTACGGCTAGGATATACTCTAGTTAGGGATATAGAGTGTAGCAGGGCGGTACCCTGACAGGATCCAGGTCTAATAAATAGCCAGTTCACTAATGAGTCAGCTGTGTTCTGGGTTTTAAGTAATCACCAGACCAAGGCTCTAGGCTCCCAGTTGGAGATGACTCCACCCTGCAGATAGGAGGTCTGGGTATATGAGTCAGTAGGGCTTTTACCTAGGAGAGAGAGGTGGGAGCCAGTATAGCACAAGGCTACTTGCTGTAAGCACAGAGGTGCTGAGCGTCCAGTCTGTGGGAGACAGACCAAGGCCCTAAAGTTTAAGGCCTGAGCTGTAGAGCTGCGTTTACAAGCCAGGAGGGCTGAAAATTGTTTACTTTGGTAGCAGGACTGAAATACTGAATACCCCTGTGAGGGAATCTTCTGTGTTTTGTTTTGAACTTTCTTTTGAATAAAAGTGGACAAAACCAGTCCTGAAACAGAAAAGCGAGTGGTTGTGTCCTTAAAGCGCTACACTTGGCGTGAACCCCTAACAAGAGATTTGAGGATATATTTGGGTAGAGCTTGGACATACTGTACAATTTTAATCATCCTGTCATATAAGACATAGATGGTAAAGCTGATATATTTTGATATTGCTTTTCTTTTATTAATGTATATTTTTACAAAGGACTGTAGCAAATACTATCTTTGCTTTGACTCCAGGGGGACAGTATGAAGAAGGAAGCACAGAGCCATTGCTCCACAATGCAATTAAAACATACTCATAATTCCAAAGAACGTTAAAAATACTTGGTAAGTATTAAAGGTAATTAAATTTTACTGCATTACCTAAAGTATATTTTATTTTTTCCATAGTCCTTAAAGGATAAGTTCACCTTTCAAAACATGTTACACCCATAATCAGGGTAGAACATGTAACATGTTATGAAAGGACTGGCCCCCTCTACCCCGCTGTAACAGCTAGCGGGGGATCTTCTTCCCAAAATGCGGTCTAGCAGGGCTCCTCCCTCCGTGTAATTCATTCACAGCCCTCTGCGAATGGAAAACTACAAGTCTCGACAGCCTTAGCAGCTGTCGGCTTGTAGTTCTCAATGAACTACCATGGCGCTGTGAGCACTTTGGTAGTTCATTCATTCTTTCTGTAAGCCTGACAACTCTTAATAGCAATACCTGCCAAAAAGAGCCTGTGCACTTGCCTTTCTTGGTGTCTTAAAACACTTCTGCAATGTTGCCACCCAGCCATGGCAAGTTGGCAAGTACCTGTTTCCTCCATTGAATGCAGTAGTTCCTCCCACTGGCTTGTACTTTCTGTAGTGACATGAGCTGGGGGGGTTACTGTCTGGGACAAGGGTAGTAGGAATTTACACATCCAGAAGTTGAATAATTGCAGTGTCTCAGGAAATGCATTTACACGCTGTTTGCTATTTTGACCCTGTAGCGATTTAAAAAAATAACATTGTGTGCATGAGACATGAACGGTTTGGCTCTTCCTGTAGGCATGAAGGATCTGCAGTCAAATGATCAGTCCCAGTGTTGTAATAAAAGAACTACTACTGGAAATAATCACGAGTAGGATATGACGTTTCTGGAAAGATTCAGTAAACAGAACTTTCTGTTGGTACAGGTCTTTAAGAGATTCCATGACCGATTCAGAAATCCCTGCCGCCACTTTCGGTAGCGTTACAGATACGGCAGATTGAGGTCCTTTTGCAAAGTGGTGCTATTACTGCACCAAATTGAAATCGAATTGCCTCCAGTTTGTACACAACAAAACTGCACTTATTTAACACCAACTGCAACTGTTGGTTTACAGAGACAGGCACGTGGTGCTTACCTGTACAAAACAGGTACATGAATCTGCAGGCACTGACATTTGCCTTGGGGAGAAAATTTCATTTTGAAGAGTCATAGACACTCATTAGGAATTGCCAAAATAAATGTGTTGCACTGTCTAATAATACATAAACCAAGTGAATCCAATATAATAAAGTGCATAAAACAGCTCACGTCATAATTTAATAAATGAATAAAAAGATCCACATTTCATAAAAAGTGCACTCAAATAATGGATAAATAAATAGATAAATAATCCCAAAAAGTTCATAAAGTTCTTTATCAGTCTCTTACCCTCTTGGTGGCGCACATTTTGGTAAATATTGGGGGCACAATATTTTTCTGGTTATTTTCAGATGCACACATAGAGCACCGTGATCTTTCCAACAATTAACTGTGGTTGATTTTCCACTTTCTATGAACTTTTTGGGATTATTTATTTATCCATTATTTGAGTGCATTTTTTTTGGATTTATTTATTTATTACTTATGTTGTGAGCTGTTTTATGCACTTTATTATAATAAAATCACTTGGTTTATGTATTATTAGACAGCTCAACACATTTATTTTGGTGATTTTATTTTGTATTGGTATGTGTAGATAAAGTAGTGCTGCTGTCTTCCGATTGATTTTTTTTTTCAGATTTTTTGGTTTTCATTATTTGTGACACTTTTAGCGCAGGGTATCTTTGCTGTTAACTCCTTAGGAATTCCCTTGCAAGTGTGCAGAATGCGCCAGTTGTCATGGCTACAAGAAAACATTTAAAATGCTGTCAGTTTTACAATGTTAGCTGGTGGTAGGTTAAAATAGGTAATTCTATCCTAAAAAATATTAAATCTATGTGACGCTATCTGATCTCTGAGATTCCACCATTAGCCACACCTATTGATCATTGCTCTAAATACAGCTTCCAGCATACAAACCTAACTTCTCCGCCGAGATACAACATAGCCGAGTGTACTGTGTACTCGGCTCCATTCGGCTCCGCTCGCAGTCCCGCCATTGGACCTCTGTTATGTCCATCATACTAGCCGGGCCAAAGAGCGGGACTGGGCGGGACTGCGAGCGGAGTCAAATGGAGCCAAGATACACAGGACATCCAGCTCTGTGTATCTCGGCGGCGCTAATTTTAAAAACCAGCAAGGCTGAAATGACACTGAGCAAGGTTTTAAAAACGATCAAGGCTGCAAGGCTGAAATGACACTGAGCAAGGTTGCAATCAGACTGGGCAAGGCTGCAGATGGACACTGGTCATTCTGCAATGATGGACAAGGCTGCAGATGGACACTGATAAGGCTGCATTGATGGGCATTTAAATGTAAGTTTTTTTCCTTAAAATTCCACCTAAACTTGGGGTGCGTGTTATACGCCGATAAATACGGTATTTAAACTGAGAAAATGTACCATTTGTAAGAAAAAAAAAAGGTAAATTTTTCAAATTGATGGCAGCAACAAGTCTCAAAGTTGGCACAGGGCCATCTTTACTACAGTGTAGCATAGCATCCCCTCTTATTTGAGCAACAGTCTGTAAACGTCTGGGAACTGAGGAGGCCAGCTGCGAGAATTTTGGGAGAGGAATGTTGTCCCATTTGTGCCTGATACAGGATTATAACTGCTCAACAGTCCTAGGCCTTGGTCGTATTTTTAGTTTCAAGATGCGCCAAAGATGTTAAATTGGTGAAAGGTCTGGACTGCAGACAGGCCAGTTAAGTACCCAGATTCCTCTACTATAAAGAAATGGTGTTGTCATAGATGCAGTACGAGGTTTAGCATTTCCCTGCTAAAAAAAGTCAAGGCCTTTCCTGAAAAAGACGTCATCTGGATGGGAGCATAAGCTGCTCTAAAACCTAGATATATCTTTCAGCAATGATGGTGCCTTTCCAGATGTGTAAGCTGCCCATTCCATACGCACTAATGCACCCCCATACCATCAGAGGTGCAGGCTTTTGAACTCAGTGCTGATAATAAGCTGGAAGGTTCCTCTCCTTATCAGTTTGGAGGACACATTTCTCCATGGTTGAATAAAAGAATGTCAAATTTCAATTCTCCTGACCACAGAAGAGTTTTCTACTTTGCAGCAGACCATTTCAAATGGGCTTTGATCCAGAGAAAAGGTGGATCATGTTCACATATGGGTTCTTCTTTACATGATAGAGGTTTAACTTGCATTTTTGGATGTTGGGGCGAAATGTGTTTACAGACAGTGATTTTTGAAAGTATTCCTAAACCCATGCAGTGATGTCCATCACAGAATCATGCCTGTTTTTAATGCAGCGCCCTCCAAGGGGCCAAAGATCATAGGCATCCAATTTTGCGTTTTGGCCATGTCCCTTGCGCACAGAGATTTCCCCAGATTCTTGGAAATCTTTGATATTATTATGTACTTTAGATGATGACATATTTAAAGTCTCTGCTATTTTTCATTGAGGGACATTATTGTAAAAAATGTTATCAATTTTTAGACGCAGCTTTTCACAGATTGGTGACCCTATGCCCATCTTTACTTGGGAGACACTGACTCTCTAAGATGCTCTTTTTATGCCCAATCATGTTACCGACCTGTTGCAAAATGTTCTTCCAGCTCTTCTTTGTTAGTACCTTTTACTTTGGCAGCTTTTTTGTTGCCCTGTCACAACTTTTTTAAGACGTGTTGCCATCAATTTCAAAATTACCTTTTCTTTATCGTACATCACGGGACACAGAGCACCATAGTAATAACTGTGGGTTATAGGCCACCTTTAGGTGAATGGACACTGGTATAACCAAAAAGGAAACCGGAAGTGCCCCTCCCTATATAACCCCTCCCATACCGGGATTACCTCCATTTTTTTCGCCAGTGTGTAAGGCAGTGATGGCGATCCTTGGCACCCCAGATGTTTTGGAACTACATTTTGCATGATGCTCAGCTGCACTGCAGAGTGCATGAGCATCATGGGAAATGTAGTTCCAAAACATCTGGGGTGCCAAGGTTCGCCATCACTGGTCTAAGGTGTTGGTCACGGTTGATGAAATGCTAAGAGAGCTCTGCTAAGAAATCCCTGATGGGATCAAGGAGCTGTGAAAACGGATCCATCTAAAGAGCTTCAAATCCAAAATGGATGGTACCTGGGCCTCGTGGAAGAAGAAACAAGGTTTTTGCCTGTAATGCATCTATCTATCTATCTATCTATCTATCTATCTATCTATCTATCTATCTATCTATCTATCTATCTGTCTGTCTGTCTGTCTGTCTGTCTATCTATCTATAATCTCACTTGGTTTTTCTTCTAACATGAGTATGCAATGCCATGCCTTACCTGTGTTTGCCACTAGAGGGTGTTAAAGCAACATACCTGGCTTCCAACATTCCAGGCTTCCTCTGTTGTGCACAGTGTCAGCAAAGGCTCCTACGGCAGCACTGCTATCTCCAGCTCTGTCAGCCATCGGAGGAGTTTGGGGGGGACCATCCATCGTCTCAGGAGGTCAGGTTCCCCCCTGCTGGGAAGCCCACACCCCCTCCCCCGCACAGAGCGCGGGAAAGGGAGACGCAAGGCTCACTGGCTTTAAAAGGTTTGCACTCTGTCTGGTTGGCTGATGGAGGGACACAGAGCACACAAGTGGCATTTAAGCTGTATGGGTGTGGATACAGACATTTTCAAGGGGCACGTTTTACTCAGCATTGAGACTGAGCATTTATAGCAGCATGTTATGTAATTGCTAGACTAAAGCTCGGCAGTAGATGCACTTTGTATAGTACCTCTGCTTTTTTGTGCTTAGGGCTATGTCTTCCCGCAGGAGGGGTAATTCATCAGGGGGAGTGCAAAGTCACTGTGGTCAGGCTCCTAGTTGCATGCCTGCAGTTCCATCCTCCCATGAAGGACCTGCAGCATCTGGCGAATCTGAGCCATCTTGTCTCACAGGCATGGTGGCTACCTCCAACGTCCCAGCCTCTGCATACGTCACTAAGGATGATTTGGCTTTGGCTCTGGCTAGTTTGGAAGGGAAAATAGCCGAGATGTTAGCGACTTCCTCCCAGGAGGTGATAAAACATGGCAGATCCCCTTCTCCTGCCCTTGACCTTCCAGTATTGGAGCAACAATAGGCAGATAATATTGGGGTATCTTTGAGAGATGGTGGTTCAGGTGACTCTTCTTCTGAGGATTCAACGTCTGAAGAACCTTTTCTCAACTTCGCAATCGCAGAAATTGCTAATCCAGTCCCTTACGGACTTGGTTCATTCTGGGTATAAGTTGCCTCCTGCAGAGGTGGAGGATGTTTCCTTCTCCTAATTGGGTTCGCTAAAACCCCCACAGGGTTCTCATGTTTTCCTTATGTACCCATTACTGGAGCAACTGATTTATGCTGATTGGGATCACCCAGATAATTCTTTACCTTATGGAGAAAAAGTTCTCAAAGAGATGGGATTTGCCAGCGGTAGATGCGGCTATCTCCTCTGTGAACAGGAGTTTAACTTGTCCAGTGGACAATGTACAAGTATTTAGTGATCCAGCTGATAAGAAGTTGGAATCTCTACTTAAGGCCTCATTTGCTGTAGCTGGTGCGGTAGTACAACCTGCAGTGGCAGCAATAGGCATCTGTCAATCCCTTTGGGATGAATTCAAGCAGGTTATTAAAAAAGTTCCTGCTCAAATTGAAGAGGCCCAAAGTTTAGCTGAGCTACCTAGGGCTCTATACTTTGCAGTGGACGCTATCAAGGATTCTATCCATCAGGCGTCTCGCCTTGCGCTCATGTTGATACATATGCGCAGGATTCTGTGGCTAAAGAACTGGTCAGCCGAGTTACCATTCAAGAAGCTCTTGGCTGAGTTTCCATTTCATGGAGAAAGGTTGTTTGGGGAAGATTTGGACAAGTATATCCAAAAGATTTTGGGGGGTAAAAGTACCCCTCTGCCAGTTAAGAAAAAGAATAGACGGCCTTCTTTTAAACCTTCTCCTCAGATGTCTGGGGTAACAGCCTCCAGGCAGTCTCGACAGCCTCCACCGTCAGGGGCAAAGGGTAAGCCTCATAACCAGGCACAGGGCTACAAAAAGCCCTGGGGTCAGAAGTCCACAAAACAAAATCCCAAGGCTTCCTTGTAAAGGGGCGCCCCCGCTCGATCGAGTGGGGGGAAGTAGATCAGTCAATAGCAGGGTTAAATCAGGGGGTGTCCAGAACAGTCATCTGAGACACCTGGGTTGGATCTAGAGAAATCATCTTTACAGCTGGTAAGAAGGCTGCAGTATTTGGGCCTGGTCATAGACACATCCCAGGAAAGGGTGTTCTTTCCTCAGGCAAAGGTCAACGCTCTAAGAGAGCTGGTCCAGGCGGTCAAGGCAAAGAAGGGTCCTTCCATTCGCCTTTGTATGAGATTACTAGGGAAGATGTTGGCTTCCTTCAAAGATGTTCCCTATGCCAAGTTTCATTCAAGACTGTTGCAACATAGTATTCTGTCTGCTTGGAACAAACGGATCCAAGCCTTGGATTATCCAATGTATCTGGCTCCAAAGTATCATCAACTGGTGGTTGATGATAACCAGGAATTTACAGAAGGGGAAATCCTTCATTTCAGTTTCTTGGAAAGTAGTAACAATGGATGCCAGCCTATGGGGCTTGGGAGCAGTTCTAGAAGAGACCACTGCTCAAGGTCAGAGTCCGAGAAGACCTTGCCCATCAATATGCTAGAGATTCGGGCAGTACCTCTGGCTCTAAGAGCATGGACGTCCAGGTTGCGGAATTCACCTGTCTGGATACAATCTGACAAAGCCACAGCAGTGACCTATATCGATCACCAAGGGGGTACCAGCCCAAAGGGAGGTGGACCATATTCTGTCTTGGGCAGAGAAACATGTTCCTTGCCTATCTGCAGTTTACATTCCAGGAGTGGAAAACTGGCAGGCAGATTTTCTGAGCCGTCAACAGTTGTTGCCGGGAGAATGGTCTCTACATCCCGATGTCTTTTTGGCCATATGCCAAAGATGGGGGACGCTGGACGTAGATCTATTGGTGTCCAGGTTCAACAAGAAGTTGGACAACTTTGTGGCGAGAACAAGGGATCCACTTGCACTCGGAGTAGATGCGTTGGTGACCCCGTGGAATCAGTTTTCACTGATTTATGCATTCCCTCCAGTTCAGCTGCTACCACGGCTGCTTCACAGGATCAGGGAAGAAGGGAAGCCGGTAATCATAGTGGCCCCAGCATGGCCCAGAAGACCCTGGTATGCAGGGATCGTGAGAATGGCAGTAGGGGAGTCTTTGACTCTTCCAACTCGTCCGGACCTGCTGTCGCAGGGACCTGTATTCCATCCTGCCTTACAAATGCTAAATTTAATGGTGTGGCTGTCCACATTCTAAAAAATTGGGGGCTTTCAGGTTCAGTAGTAACCACCCATTAATGCCAGAAAGCCATTTATTACAGGGTCTGGAAGGCCTATGTCACTTGGTGTGAAACCAAATGACATTCTCGTAAGTATGTCATAGGAAGAGTTATGGCATTTCTACAATTAGGAGTAGAAATGAAGCTGGCCTTGAGTACAATCAAGGGTCAGGTTTCGTCCTTGGCAGTGTTTTTTTCCAACAGCCGCTTCCTTCGCATTCTTTAGTCCGGGCATTTATACAAGGGGTAACTCGGATAACTCCTCCAGTTAGAATACCCTTGTGCCCATGGGATTTGAATTTGGTTTTGTCTGTGTTGCAAAGACAACCCTTTGAACCTATACGGAATATTCCTTTGATCCTTTTGACAAGGAAATTGGTATTCCTAGTTGCGATAACCTCTGCAAGAAGAGTATCAGAATTGGCTGCTTTCTCCTGTAAAGAGCCATACTTAATCATTCACAAGGATAAGGTGGTGCTGCGTCCTCACCCAAACTTTTTACCAAAGGTAGTGTCTGGGTTTCATCTGAATCAAAATGTTTCCTTACCTTCTTTTTTCCCAGAACCTCGTTCTGCAGAAGAAAAATTATTACACTCTCTTAATGTAGTGAGAGCAGTTAAAGCCTATCTGAAAGCGACTGCTCAGATACGGAAAGCTGAAGTTTTGTTTGTGTTGCCGGAAGGACCTAGAAAGGGTCAGGCAGCATCGAAATCTACTGTTGCTAAGTGGATTCGTCAGTTATTTAGTCAGGCTTATGGCCTGAAAAGAAGGGTTCCTCCATTTAAGATTAATGCGCACTCTACCCGGGCAGTCAGTGCTTCATGGGCAGTGCATCACCAAGCCTCTGTGGCTCAGATTTGCAGGGCCGCTACTTGGTCGTCAGTAAATACATTCACCGACTTCGAGGCGCAGTGTGCTGCAGGCAGCAGTATAGGTCCACATGCCAGGCGGCGGCTATTTGCTTTGTGTCTCCCTCCCCTCAGGTGGCATTGCTTTGGGACATCCCACATAGTTATTACTATGCTCTGTGTCCTGTGTTGTACAATAAAGATCCCTCCCTTCTTATTGGGATATGTGTATATATTGCTTTGCTACAAAAACTGAGGTACTCCTGGTATGGGAGGGGTTATATAGGGAGGGGCACTTCCTGTTTGCTTTTTGGTTATACCAGTGTCCATTCACCCAAAGGTGGCCTATAACCCACATAGTTATTACTATAGTGCGCTGTGTCCCGTAAAGTACTCCAAAAAAAAAGGATTTTACAGGTAATCTGTTATAAAATCAGATTATTTTTTTCTTAAAATGGTAAATTTCTCAGTTTAAACATTTAATGTTTTCAGTATTCTTTAAATATTCATAAAATATGGGTTTATGAAATTTGCAAATCATTGCATACTGGTTTTATGTAGATTTTACAGTCCCAACTTATTTGGAATTGGGGTTGTACTTCTACCCCTATTTATTGTCATCCTGTGCACAAACTCACACATACTTACAAAATAAAGGCACTTACCCACAGCAGACAGGCCACATACTCATTTCCAGAATAAGGCACTTACCCACAGCAGACAGACCACATACTCATTTCCAGAATAAGGCACTTACCCACAGCAGACAGACCACATACTCATTTCCAGAATACAAACACAGCTCATAGTCATAGCATAAAGTCAGAAAGCACTTTGGCCACACTTCCAACACAGAGCTGTTGTTACTTTCAGTGTGCTGGTGCTCTTTTTAACCTTTTGTCCTCGATCTGTATCTGATGGAAACAGGAGGAATCTAATAGACCTCTGGCGTTTCCATACAGATTACCAAGTAGTAAAAACCAGCAAAAGTGTGCTCTATCCTCACATTCTTCTTTCTCCTTTACATCCAGTCTGTGCCACTATAACTTCCAAACATTGGGTGCGCTGTCCTATTTTCTGCACTTCTCTCCTGCTCCAACTACCCATCATCATAACCTTATCCTGCACCTATTGCCTGGTGTCACACCCCACTTCTTTTCCTACACTTACAGCTAGCCATCATATCTTCTGTACTTTTTCCAACAAATTTGCTGCCATACTGCCTTCATTGCTCTCCTGCACATACTGTTCACTGTCATATCCATCAAGCTCCTCTCCTGCTTAATATGCCCCATGTCATACCTTCCACATTCCTTTTCTTGCACCTAATGACCACTGTCATGCCATCTGTACTCCTCTCCTGCATCTACTGCTTCATTATATGCTCAGCACTCCTCTCCTGCACACACTGCCCACCATCATCTCCTTTACACTCTTTTCATGTACTTACCACCCACTGTCCTGTCCTGCACCTACTGCCCCCCTCCTTTTACTTCTCTCCTGCACATATTGCCTATTGTCATACCCTCTGCACTCCTCTCCTGCACATACTGCTTGCTTTCATACCTTTCACACTATCTTGTACATACTACCCAGTGCCCCACCCTTTGGATTTTCTTTGTAAAGCAACAAAAAAGTGCCTTGTGTAAAAATGAAGGCAACAGAACATTAGGATTTAAAACGTCACACATTTTCCTATTTTCCTCCTTTACCCAAAATATATATCCACTATTAGGGAAATTTTTCCATTGCTGCCTATGGGAGAAGCAGGCTAAATCTGTTCTAATGCAAAAATGGGTCTCCTGAGGTGGGATCTGGTGCAGTTATTGCACAACTGCTTGAATTGCGTAATGGTTTCTTACCAATATATAATACAGTTTAAGGTCAGTCAAAAACTGATATACGGTTTTGTAAAATACTGGAAAGTTTTTTGTTTTTTTTTGTGACTTTTGAACTCTTAACACGTCTCCTTTTCTTAGCTTACAACTAGGGTTGCACCGATACCAGTATTGGTGCTGATACCGAGTATTTGCACAAGTATCAGTACTCGTGCAAATGCACCAATACCTGAAACCGATACTTTCAGGCTCGTTTCTTTGAACTGTCAGTGGGTCTTCCCTGTTGACAGCTGAAGTGTTAACCACTTGCCGACCGCCGCACGCCGATGTACGTCCTAACTTTGAGGACGGATATCGATGTTATGGCAGCAGCTAGCTGCCACAACCCCAGTATCAACGTTTTCGGTCGGCTACAAGATAGAAGTGGTCCCTGCGGCGGATTCACTGCGAGATCACTTTTATCGGTGGCGGGAGAAGGCCCCCCCCCGCCCGCGTCTCCATGACACTGCAGGGCGGAAGCGACTTCATAACGTCACTTCCGCCCATGCCTCTTAAAGGTATATTTTTTCAATGTCATTTTTTCAAATTACATTTTTTATTATTTTTTTTTTTTTATTGCATTTAAGTCCAAATATGAGATCTGAGGTCTTTTTGACCCCGGATCTCATATTTAGGAGGACCTGTCATGCTTTTTTCTATTACAAGGGATGTTTACATTCCTTGTAATAGGAATAAAAGTGATCCATTTTTTTTTTTTAAAACAGTGAAAAATTAAATAAAATAAAAGTAAAATAAATAATAATAAAAAAAAAACATTTTTAAAGTGCCCTGTCCCGATGAGCTCGCGCGCAGAAGCGAACGCATACGTGAGTAGCGCCCGCATATGAAAACGGTGGTCAAACCACACATGTGAGGTATCGCCGCGACCGGTAGAGCGAGAGCAATAATTCTAGCCCTAGACCTCCTCTGTAACCCAAAACATGCAACCTGTAGAATTTTTTAAACGTCGCCTATGGAGATTTTTAAGGGTAAAAGTTTGATGCCAATCCACGAGCGGGCGCAATTTTGAAGCGTGACATGTTGGGTATCAATTTACTTGCTGTAACATTATATTTCACAATATTAAAAAAATTGGGCTAACTTTACTGTTGTCTTATTTTTTTTATTCAAAAAAGTGAATTTTTTCCAAAAAAAGTGCGCCTATAAGACCGCTGCGCAAATACGGTGCAAATAAAAAGTATTACAATGACCGCCATTTTATTCTCTAGGGTGTTAGAAAAAAAGCAATATATAATGGTTGGGGGTTCTAAGTAATTTTCTAGCAAACAAACCTGTTTTGAACATGTAAACGCCTAAAATCCAAAACGAGGCTGGTCCTTAACTGGTTAACCACTTCAGCCCCAGAAGAATTTACCCCCTTCCTGACCAGAGCACTTTTTGCGATTCGGCACTGCGTCGCATTAACTGACAATTGCGCAGTCGTGCGACATGGCTCCCAAACAAAGTTAACGTCCTTTTTTTCCCACAAATAGAGCTTTCTTTTTGTGGTATTTGATCGCCTCTGCGGTTTTTATTTTATGCGCTATAAACAAAAATAGAGCGACAGTTTTGAAAAAAACGCATTATTTTTTACTTTTTGCTTTAATAAATATCCCCCAAAAATATATAAAAAACTATTTTTTTTCTTAGTTTAGGCCGATACGTATTCTTCATATTTTTGGTAAAAAAAATCGCAATAAGCGATTATTGATCGATTTGCGCAAAAGTTATAGCGTTTACACAATAGGGATAGTTTTATGGTATTTTTATTAATAATTTTTTTTTTTTTAAATGGCGGCGATCAGCGATTGTTATTGTGACTGCGACATTATGGCGCACACATCGGACATTTTTGACACATTTTTGGGACCATTGTCATTTATACAGCAATCAGTGCTATAAAAATGCATTGATTCCTGTATAAATGACACTGGCAGTGAAGGGGTTAACCACTAGGGGGCGGAGAGGGGTTAAATCAGTACTGGGGAGTGATTACTAACTGTCAGGGGGATGGGCTGTGTGCCTGACATCACTGATCTCTGCTCCAATGACAGGGAGCAGAGATCGAGTGACACTGTCACTAGGCAGAACCGGGAGATGCTGTTTACATCAGCATCTCCCCGTTCTTCCTCCCCATGAGGCGATCGCGGGTATCCCCGCGGCGATCGAGTCCGCTGGACCCGCGACACGACTCACGGAGCTTGCCGCGGACGCACGCGCGCCTGCTGGCCACCTGTTAAAGGGCAACGTACAGGTACGTGATTTTGCCTGTACGAGCTCTTCTGCCGCAGTATATCTGCATGAGACGGTCGGCAAGCGGTTAAAGAAGTCCGGTAATTGGAGCTGTCAAATAAAAATTAACAACATTACTCTGAAACACTAAAATAAAAAGAAAGATTGTTTCTTTTTGTATCTTTCTGTTTCTTCATCTGCAGATCAAAGGGATAAACAAATGTTTTTCTGTTTAACCCCTTATTAACCCTTAATTTACTCTAATCAGCCTTAATTAACTCCCTATTCTCTACCATTTAACCACTTAAGGACCGCCTCACGCCGATGTACGTCGGCAAGGTGGCACGGGCAGGCAAAATCACGTACATACACGTGATTTGCCTCCCGCGGGTGGGGGGTCCCATCGGACCCCCCCCCCCGGTGCCCGAGGCGGTCCTGTTTTGTCCCCTGGCGATCGGAGGTGAGGGGGAGGCCATCCGTTCGTGGCCCCCCCCTCGCGATCGCCGCCGGCCAATGGGAACATTCCTTTGCTGCTGTATGCTAAACAGCAGCAAAGGAAATGATGTCATCTCTCCTCGGCTCGGTATTTTCTGTTCCGGCGCCGAGGAGAGAAGACTGAAATGTGAGTGGACAAACACTACACACACAGTAGAACATGCCAGGCACACAAAACACCCCGATCCCCCCCCCCCCCCCGATCACCCCCCCGTCACAAACTGACACCAAGCAGTTTTTTTTTTTGTTTTTTTTTTTCTGATTACTGCATTGGTGTCAGTTTGTGACAGTTACAGTGTTAGGACAGTTAGGGTTAGCCCCCTTTAGGTTTAGGGTACTCCCCTAATAAAGTTTTAACCCCTTGATCACCCCCGTCACCAGTGTCACTAAGCGATCATTTTTCTGATCGCTGGATTAGTGTCGCTGGTGACGCTAGTTAGGGACGTAAATAATTAGGTTCGCCGTCAGCGTTTTATAGCGTCAGGGACCCCCATATACTACCTAATAAATGTTTTAACCCCTTGATTGCCCCCTAGTTAACCCTTTCACCACTGATCACCGTATAAGTGTTATGGGTGACGCTGGTTAGTTCGTTTATTTTTTATAGTGTCAGAGCACCCGCCGTTTATTACCGAATAAAGGTTTAGCCCCCTGATCGCCCCGGCGGTGATATGCGTCGCCCCAGGCAGCATCAGATTAGCGCCAGTACCACTAACACCCACGCACGCAGCATACACCTCCCTTAGTGGTATAGTATCTGAACGGATCAATATCTGATCCGATCAGATCTATACTAGCGTCCCCAGCAGTTTAGGGTTCCCAAAAACGCGTGTTAGGGGGATCAGCCCAGATACCTGCTAGCACCTGCATTTTGCCCCTCCGCCCGGCCCAGCCCACCCAAGTGGAGTATCGATCGATCACTGTCACTTACAAAACACTAAACGCATAACTGCAGCGTTCGCAGAGTCAGGCCTGATCCCTGCGATCGCTAACAGTTTTTTTGGTAGCTTTTTATTGAACTGGCAAGCACCAGTGGCCTAGTACACCCCGGTCGTAGTCAAACCCGCACTGCAGTAACACTTGGTGACGTGGCGAGTCCCATAAGTGCAGTTCAAGCTGGTGAGGTGGCAAGCACAAGTAGTGTCCCGCTGCCACCACGAAGAACACAAACAGGCCCGTCGTGCCCATAATGCCCTTCCTGCTGCATTCACCAATCCTAATTGAGAACCCACCGCTTCTGCAGCGCCCGTACTTCCCCCATTCACATCCCCAACCAAATGCAGTCGGCTGCATGAGAGGCATTTTCTTTATGCCCTCCCGAGTACCCCTACCCAACGAACCCCCCCAAAAAAGATGTTGTGTCTGCAGCAAGCGCGGATATAGGCGTGACACCCACTATTATTGTCCCTCCTGTACTGACAATCCTGGTCTTTGCATTGGTGAATGTTTTGAACGCTACCATTCACTAGTTGAGTATTAGCGTAGGGTACAGCATTGCACAGACTAGGCACACCTTTACAGGGTCTCCCAAGATGCCATCGCATTTTGAGAGACCTGAACCTGGAACCGGTTACAGTTATAAAAGTTACAGTTGCAAAAAAAGTTTAAAAAAAAAATAAATATATAAAATAAAAAAAAATAGTTGTCGTTTGATTGTTCTCTCTCTCTCTATTCTCTCTCTATTGTTCTGCTCTTTTTTACTGTATTCTATTCTGCAATGTTTTCTTGTTATTATGTTTTATCATGTTTGCTTTTCAGTTATGCAATTTTTTATACTTTACCGTTTACTGTGCTTTATTGTTAACCATTTTTTTGTCTTCAGGTACGCCATTCACGACTTTGAGTGGTTATACCAGAATGATGCCTGCAGGTTTAGGTATCATCTTGGTATCATTCTTTTCAGCCAGCGGTCGGCTTTCATGTAAAAGCAATCCTAGCGGCTAATTAGCCTCTAGACTGCTTTTACAAGCCGTGGGAGGGAATGCCCCCCCCCCCACCGTCTTCCGTGTTTTTCTCAGGCTCTCCTGTCTCAACAGGGAACCTGAGAATGCAGCCGGTGATTCAGCCAGCTGACCATAGAGCTGATCAGAGACCAGAGTGGCTCCAAACATCTCTATGTCCTAAGAAACCGGAAGCTACGAGCATTTTATGACTTCGATTTCGCCGGATGTAAATAGCGCCATTGGAAAATTGGGGAAGCATTTTATCACACCGATCTTGGTGTGGTCAGATGCTTTGAGGGCAGAGATCTAGGGTCTAATAGACCCCAATTTTTTCAAAAAAGAGTACCTGTCACTACCTATTGCTATCATAGGGGATATTTACATTCCCCGGGATAACAATAAAAATGATTAAAAAAAATAAAAATGAAAGGAACAGTTTAAAAATAAGATAAAAAAGCAAAAAAATAATAAAGAAAAAAAAAAGAAAAAAAGCACCCCTGTCGCCCCCTGCTCTCGCGCTAAGGCGAACGCAAGCGGCGGTCTGTCGTCAAACGTAAACAGCAATTGCACCATGCATGTGAGGTATCACCGCGAAGGTCAGATCGAGGGCAGTCATTTTTGCAGTAGACCTCCTCTGTAAATCTAAAGTGGTAACCTGTAAAGGCTTTTAAAGGCTTTTAAAAATGTATTTACTTTGTTGCCACTGCACGTTTGTGCGCAATTGTAAAGCATGTCATGTTTGGTATCCATGTACTCGGCCTAAGATCATCTTTTTTATTTCATCAAACATTTGGGCAATATAGTGTGTTTTAGTGCATTACAATTTAAAAAAGTGTGTTTTTTCCCCAAAAAATGCGTTTGAAAAATCGCTGCGCATATACTGTGTGAAAAAAAAAATGAAACACCCACCATTTTAATCTGTAGGGCATTTGCTTTAAGAAAATATATAATGTTTGGGGGTTCAAAGTAATTTTTTTGCAAAAAAAAAAACTTTTTATGTAAACAAAAAGTGTCAGAAAGGGCTTTGTCTTCAAGTGGTTAGAAGAGTGGGTGATGTGTGACATAAGCTTCTAAATGTTGTGCATAAAATGCCAGGACAGTTCAAAACCCCCCCAAATGACCCCATTTTGGAAAGTAGACACCCCAAGCTATTTGCTGAGAGGCATGTCGAGTCAATGGAATATTTTATATTGCGACACAAGTTGCGGCAATGAGACAAATTTTTTTTTTGCACAAAGTTGTCACTAAATTATATATTGCTCAAACATTCCATGGGAATATGTGAAATTACACCCCAAAATACATTCTGCTGCTTCTCCTGAGTACGGGGATACCACATGTGTGAGACTTTTTGGGAGCCTAGCCGCGTACGGGACCCCGAAAACCAAGCACCGCCTTCAGGCTTTCTAAGGGCGTGAATTTTTGATTTCACTCTTCACTGCCTATCACAGTTTCGGAGGCCATGGAATGCCCAGGTGGCACAAACCCCCCCAAATGACCCCATTTTGGAAAGTAGACACCCAAAGCTATTTGCTGAGAGGTATAGTGAGTATTTTGCAGACCTCACTTTTTGTCACAAAGTTTTGAATATTGAAAAAAGAAAAAAAAATTTTTTTCTTGTCTTTCTTCATTTTCAAAAACAAATGAGAGCTGCAAAATACTCACCATGCCTCTCAGCAAATAGCTTGGGGTGTCTACTTTCCAAAATGGGGTCATTTGGGGGGGTTTTGTGCCACCTGGGCATTCCATGGCCTCCAAAACTGTGATAGGCAGTGAAGAGTGAAATCAAAAATTTACACCCTTAGAAATCTTGAAGGCGGTGATTGGTTTTCGGGGCCCGTACGCGGCTAGGCTCCCAAAAAGTCCCACACATGTGGTATCCCCATACTCAGGAGAAGCAGCTAAAAGTCCCACACATGTGGTATCCCCATACTCAGGAGAAGCGGCTAAATGTATTTTGGGGTGCAATTCCACATATGCCCATGGCCTGTGTGAGCAATATATCATTTAGTGACAACTTTGTGCAAAAAAAAAATAAAAAAATAAAAATGTGTCACTTTCCCGCAACTTGTGTCAAAATATAAAATATTCCATGGACTCAATATGCCTCTCAGCAAACAGCTTGGGGTGTCTACTTTCCAAAATGGGGTCATTTGGGGGGGTTTTGTGCCACCTGGGCATTCCATGGCCTCCGAAACTGTGATAGGCAGTGAAGAGTGAAATCAAAAATTTACACCCTTAGAAATCCTGAAGGCGGTGATTGGTTTTAGGGGCCCCGTACGGGGCTAGGCTCCCAAAAAGTCCCACACATGTGGTATCCCCATACTCAGGAGAAGCAGCTGAATGTATTTTGGGGTGCAATTCCACATAGGCCCATGGCCTGTGTGAGCAATATATCATTTAGTGACAACTTTTTGTAAATTTTTTTTTTTTTTTTTGTCATTATTCAATCACTTGGGACAAAAAAAAAAAATATTCAATGGGTTCAACATGCCTCTCAGCAATTTCCTTGGGGTGTCTACTTTCCAAAATTGGGTCATTTGGGGAGGTTTTGTACTGCCCTGCCATTTTAGCAACTCAAGAAATGACATAGGCAGTCATAAACTAAAAGCTGTGTAAATTCCAGAAAATGTACCCTAGTTTGTAGACCCTATAACTTTTGCGCAAACCAATAAATATACGCTTATTGACATTTTTTTTACCAAAGACATGTGGCCGAATACATTTTGGCCTACATGTATGACTAAAATTGAGTTTATTGGACTTTTTTTATAACAAAAAGTAGAAAATATCATTTTTTTTCAAAATGTTCGGTCTTTTTCCGTTTATAGCGCAAAAAATAAAAACCTGCAGAGGTGATCAAATACCATCAAAAGAAAGCTCTATTTGTTGGAAGAAAAGGACGCAAATTTCGTTTGGGTACAGCATTGCATGACCGCGCAATTAGCAGTTAAAGCGACGCAGTGCCAAATTGGAAAAAGACCTCTGGTCCTTAGGCAGCATAATGGTCCGGGGCTCAAGTGGTTAATTATTATTTTCCTGCTTTTTTTTTGTTCACGTCTATTTTATAAATGATAAATAATTTACTTTTTTTTGTTTGCTTTGTTAGTGAATATTTTTATGAATATATATATATATTTATGAATATATATATATATATATATATATATAAAGCGCAAAAAAAAAAATCAATTAATTCAATTTATAAATAACTTTTCAATGCTTTGTACCATTGCTGAAATGAAAACAAAACAGTTGCAGTAGGTATCGGTAATTGGTATCGGCGAGTACTAAAAAAAAAAAGTATCGGTACTTTTACTCATTGTAAAAAAAAAATGGTATTGGTGCATCCCTACTTAAAACTATTTCACAAATCATGAGTCGGGAGAAATTTCAGGCCACTCCCAGTTTCTCTAGGTTGGTTATTTAAGTTTTATATAAATGATTGTGTTATATGATGAATCTGTAGGATCTGCAACTTTTTCATTTCTTTTTTTGCACTGTTTATGTACATTAAAAACAAGGGAGGACAAAATCACAAATTGGTTACTTTTATCTCTAGCTGTGACATTTATGTGCTTGAATTCTAAGATCTGCATGCCTAATAATAATAAGTAGGGGGTAATAATAAGTAGGGGGTCCCACCCTCTTATTTCATTTTTAATTCGTGTTGTATAATATTATGAGCAATGTAACAGTTGGGGAGAAGGAATAGCGCTGGTAAGTGTGAAGGGAATATCCTACTGATGGACAGTGTTGCCAACCTACCAGATTGAATTTTAATGACACGACACCCACAACTTACTGGCACAGCAAAGTTTTTACTGGCCTTTCCAAAATTTAAAAAATTACAGTTTTGGGTGCAAATTTCAGTATTTAGGTTACAAACAAGTACAGTATGCAATTAGAAATGCGATTTAAGGCAAAAAACATGTTTCATATTTTGTTTTCGAAATAGTGAGTAATTAGCTCAGAGACACGACACGTCCCCTCCTGAGTAACAGTGACAGTCTCTCTCCATGCCAGGTGATCCCTTCTGTCCACTCCAGTCTAAACAGCACTGACAGTCCCACTCCCATCTTGCCTTGCTCCCCTACTGCAGACCCACACACAAGGCTCTGGCCACTCCCCTTGGCCTTCTTGTATCACACAACATGCTCAGGCACTGCCTCCACCAAACCCGCTGGCACCACCCAAACACACTGTAGCATGCACTCAGATGGTCTCAGCTGGCTCCAAACCAGAACTGTGCATGCGCTGAGCTGAGCGTCACAACCATATTTTTAACTGGCAATTCTTTCCTTTTACTGGCAGGAGACAAATGCCTGTTTATTACTCACTGCCAGTAAAAATACTGGCGGTTGGCAACACTGCTGATGGAGTCCCCAAGATTTAGACTTCAAAAGACTACAATCCATGTATATTTGAAATGTGCTTTTTTTGTGTGGACTAACTCTTTAAGCACGGCAGTTTACTGTACACATAACATTAAACACTGATATTAAAGTGAATATTGCCATTTTTTATAGACGCATACAACTTAACCACTTCCATGCAGCCAGGCACACATTTAAAATACAAACATGGCAGCTATTTACCTGCCAAAGAATTTGTAGGGTTTTTTTTGTTTTTTTTTAGCCAGTCTTGCGACACTGGTACCCTTGCCAGACAGTATAGCCATTCTGTCGACCTACACCACATCCTTAGCACAGCTTGTTCAATCCTGCTATTGCATGAGAAAAGAGCAGTAGCATATGGATCATTTGTCATTTTCTCAGGCTGCTCTCTCTTTTGTCAGTATGTTCTCTGTCAGAAGTGCACTGCAGCAAAGCCTGATTGGCCTGCTGGGCCTATGTTCCCCAGTCATACTGCGTAGGGGATTACAGTAGTCTGAAAATAAATTTAAGGGGGCCATTCATTGTGAATGACCCCCCAAACCACTAAGACAATGCACCTGTGTTTCAGAGTTCTGCAAAGCATAGTACAGTGTTGCAATAGAAAAAAAAGAGGTCATGTGCAATGTTTTTTTTTTTTAAATCAAAAAAGGTTTTATTGAACATTCACATATTTTCCAACAATAAGCAATGTTCAGGTTGCATTTACAGTTACATCATTAATACCAATTAGGTTCACGTACATGTATACAGTAATTTTTCCAGCTATTTTGTCAACTTGTTGCATTTCTCCACACATCTATAGTACAACTCTCCCTGTTTTCTCCATCACCGCCCGCATTGTTATTATTATACAATCTGTCTTGCCCCCCCCCCCCCTCATCCTGTTTAAACAGATTGCAGGAGTCTAGACATCACCAGCTCTTTCGGGCTCAATCCCGGTGTGTCCAGCCATTTTGACCAGATACGCTCAAACCTACTTGGGCATCCCCTATGTTGGTATATATATTTTTCCCTGATAAGGGTTTGTCCCATGTGTTCCACCCAGGAGCCCCTGGTGGGTGGCAGTGTAGATTTCCACCCCATTAGGATAAGTTTCCTGGCCTGAAATAGAGCCCTGGAGAAAGCGACCCTAGCCATCTCCTCCGGGATCTCTTCCTCCAGGACCCCCAGCAAACAACACTTAGGATCGGTGGGAACCTTTGTCTGAAATACTCCATTGAGCGTGCCCATCACCTCATTCCAATACCGATGGAGCTTCGGGCAGCGCCATAGAAGGTGAATAAGGTCCCCTTCATGTTGTCGACAGCGGGAACACAAAGGGTCTGCCGCCCTGCCCATCTTGTGCAACTTTTTTGGGGTATAATGCACTCTCAGTACTA
Organism: Lithobates septentrionalis; assembly: GCA_037952835.1. Lineage (NCBI taxonomy): Eukaryota > Metazoa > Chordata > Amphibia > Anura > Ranidae > Lithobates > Lithobates septentrionalis. The sequence goes on along the minus strand of JBBDGP010000536.1, from coordinate 2,912,193 downwards.
TAAACAGTTGGGAAACCTTTTGTGCAACATTAAGGGAGCAGGTAGATATAGACTGAAGAGCCTCCTAGCACTGTTCATCTGTGATCTGGCCAAGGTCCCTCTCCCAGGCAGAAGCCGCCTTGCATGGATAAGCCCGCAGGTGTCTTGCTAGCAGCATCTGGTAGCATTGGGATATGATTCCTTTAGTTTCACTACTAGACTGCAGTACATGAAATACCGGAGTGGATGACAATATCCACTCAACGGCATCTCCTTGCGCAGCGACAGCATGTCGCAATTGAAGGTACGAGTAAAACATATTATTCGGTAGGTTAAATTTGGCTTGTAGTTCTGTGAAAGAAAGCAGTTTACCGTCCCTAAATATATGGGAAAGTAGTTTTACCCCGTGCTTACAACATCCAGACCTTTGCTGTAATTTTCCCAGTTCAGTATAGGAGCGGTTACCCCATATTGGACTGAAATCCGTGAAGCCTTGCACCCCCTGAATTTGTCTGACCTTATTCCATATTTTCTGTACAAGTGACAGGGTTGGGGCCTTTTTATTGGATTTCGCAAACAGTTGTGCCTCAAGACCCATAGGGATGGTCTCCGCTCCAGAGGCAATCAGCATCATCCGCGCTGCTGAGCCCTGCGGTTCTGGAGTCATAGAGCCAACCAACTGCTGCAATTGGGATGCTATGTAGTACAACCAGGGGTTGGGAACCGCCAGCCCCCCCTTGTCCTTAGACTGCTGCAACTGTTCTAGTTTAATTCTGGGATGTTTGGTATTCCATAGTAATTTACGAAAAAGGGTATTTACTATTCTGAAAATTTTTAGGGGAATTACTACCGGTGTATTGTGCAGGAAGTATAATAATTGGGGCATTAAGATCATTTTAATTAAGTTGGCCTTGCCTGCCAGGGACATTTTTAACCAGTTGCCGACCGCCGCACGACGATGTACGTCGGCAGAGCGGCACGGGCAGGCAAAAGGGCTTACCTGTACGTCCTTGCCTGCCCGCGGGTGGGGGGTCCGATCGGACACCCCCCCCGGTGCCTGCGGCGGTCGGCAAATCTCCCCCGGCGATCGGTGGTGAGGGGGAGGCCATCCATTTGTGGCCCCCCCCTCGCGATCGCTCCTGGCCAATGGGATCATTTCCCTGCCTCTGTATTGTACACAGAGGCAGAGGAAATGATGTCATCTCTCCTTGGCTCGGTATTTTCCGTTCCGGCGCCGAGGAGAGAAGACTGTAATGTGAGTGCACAACACACACACACACAGTAGAACATGCCAGGCACACAAAACACCCCGATCCCCCCAATCACCCCCCCCCCCCTGTCACAAACTGACACCAAGCAGGTTTTTTTTTTTGTTTTTTGTTTTTTCTGATTACTGTATTGGTGTCAGTTTGTGACAGTTACAGTGTTAGGACAGTTACTGTTAGCCCCCTTTAGGTCTAGGATACCCCCTAACCCCCCCTAATAAAGTTTTAACCCCTTGATCACCCCCTGTCACCAGTGTCACTAAGCGATCATTTTTCTGATCGCTGTATTAGTGTCACTGGTTCCGCTAGTTAGGGAGGTAAATATTTAGGTTCGCCGTCAGCGTTTTATAGCAACAGGGACCCCCATATACTATCTAATAAATGTTTTAACCCCTTGATTGCCCCCTAGTTAACCCTTTCACCACTGATCACCGTATAACCGTTACGGGTGACGCTGGTTAGTTCGTTTATCTTTTTTAGTGTCAGGGCACCCGCCGTTTATTACCGAATAAAGGTTTAGCCCCCTGATCGCCCGGCGGTGATATGCGTCGCCCCAGGCAGCGTCAGATTAGCGCCAGTACCGCTAACACCCACGCACGCAGCATACGCCTCCCTTAGTGGTATAGTATCTGAACAGATCTATACTAGCGTCCCCAGCAGTTTAGGGTTCCCAAAAACGCAGTGTTAGCGGGATCAGCCTAGATACCTGCTAGCACCTGCGTTTTGCCCCTCCACCCAGCCCAGCCCAGCCCACCCAAGTGCAGTATCGATCGATCACTGTCACTTACAAAATACTAAACGCATAATTGCAGCGTTCGCAGAGTCAGGCCTGATCCCTGCGATCGCTAACAGTTTTTTTGGTAGCGTTTTGGTGAACTGGCAAGCACCAGCCCCAGGCAGCGTCAGATTATCCCCAGTACCGCTAACACCCACGCACGCACCGTACGCCTCCCTTAGTGGTATAGTATCTGAACGGATCAATATCTAATCCGATCAGATCTATACTAGCGTCCCCAGCCGTTTAGGGTTCCCAAAAACGCAGTGTTAGCGGGATCAGCCCAGATACCTGCTAGCACCTGCGTTTTGCCCCTCCGCCTGGCCCAGCCCACCCAAGTGCAGTATCGATCGATCACTGTTACTTACAAAACACTAAATGCATAACTGCAGCGTTCGCAGAGTCAGGCCTGATCCCTACGATCGCTAACAGTTTTTTTGGTAGCGTTTTGGTGAACTGGCAAGCGCCAGCGGCCTAGTACACCCCGGTCGTAGTCAAACCAGCACTGCAGTAACACTTGGTGACATGGCGAGTCCCATAAGTGCAGTTCAAGCTGGTGAGGTGGCAAGCACAAGTAGTGTCCCGCTGCCACCAAGAAGAAGACAAACAGGCCCGTCGTGCCCATAGTGCCCTTCCTGCTGCATTCGCCAATCTTAATTGGGATCCCCAACCAAATGCAGTCGGCTGCATGAGAGGCATTTTCTTTATGTCCTCCCGAGTACCCCTACCCAGCGAAACCCCCAAAAAAGATGTCGTGTCTGCAGCAAGCGCGGATATAGGCGTGACACCCGCTATTATTGTCCCTCCTGTCAATCCTGGTCTTTGCATTGGTGAATGTTTTGAACGCTACCATTCACTAGTTGAGTATTAGCGTAGGGTACAGCATTGCACAGACTAGGCACACTTTCACAGGGTCTCCCAAGATGCCATCGCATTTTGAGAGACCCGAACCTGGAACCGGTTACAGTTATAAAAGTTACAGTTACAAAAAAAGTGTAACAAAAAAAAAAAAAACACAAACAAAAATAAAAAATAATAGTTGTCGTTTTATTGTTCTCTCTCTCTCTCTATTCTCTCTATTGTTCTGCTCTTTTTTACTGTATTCTATTCTGCAATGTTTTATTGTTATTATGTTTTATCATGTTTGCTTTTCAGGTATGCAATTTTTTATACTTTACCTTTTACTGTGCTTTATTGTTAACCATTTTTTTGTCTTCAGGTACACCATTCACGACTTTGAGTGGTTATACCAGAATGATGCTTGCAGGTTTAGGTATCATCTTGGTATCATTCTTTTCAGCCAGCGGTCGGCTTTCATGTAAAAGCAATCCTAGCGGCTAATTAGCCTCTAGACTGCTTTTACAAGCAGTGGGAGAGAATGCCCCCCCCACCGTCTTCCGTGTTTTTCTCTGGCTCTCCTGTCTCAACAGGGAACCTGAGAATGCAGCCGGTGATTCAGCCAGCTGACCATAGAGCTGATCAGAGACCAGAGTGGCTCCAAACATCTCTATGGCCTAAGAAACCGGAAGCTACGAGCATTTTATGACTTAGATTTCGCCGGATGTAAATAGCGCCATTGGGAAATTGGGGAAGCATTTTATCACACCGATCTTGGTGTGGTCAGATGCTTTGAGGGCAGAGGAGAAATCTAGGGTCTAATAGACCCCAATTTTTTCAAAAAAGAGTACCTGTCTCTACCTATTGCTATCATAGGGGATATTTACATTCCCTGAGATAACAATAAAAATGATTAAAAAAAAATAAAAAATGAAAGGAACAGTTTAAAAATAAGATAAAAAAGCAAAAAAATAATAAAGAAAAAAAAAAAAGCACCCTTGTCCCCCCTGCTCTCGCGCTAAGGCGAACGCAAGCGTCGGTCTGGCGTCAAATGTAAACAGCAATTGCACCATGCATGTGAGGTATCACCGCGAAGGTCAGATCGAGGGCAGTAATTTTAGCAGTAGACCTCCTCTGTAAATCTAAAGTGGTAACCTGTAAAGGCTTTTAAAGGCTTTTAAAAATGTATTTATTTTGTTGCCACTGCACGTTTGTGTGCAATTGTAAAGCATGTCATGTTTGGTATCCATGTACTCGGCCTAAGATCATCTTTTTTATTTCATCAAACATTTGGGCAATATAGTGTGTTTTAGTGCATTATAATTTAAAAAAGTGTGTTTTTTCCCCAAAAAATGCATTTGAAAAATCACTGCGCAAATACTGTGTGAAAAAAAAATGAAACACCCACCATTTTAATCTGTAGGGCATTTGCTTTAAAAAAATATATAATGTTTGGGGGTTCAAAGTAATTTTCTTGCAAAAAAAAATAATTTTTTCATGTAATCAAAAAGTGTCAGAAAGGGCTTTGTCTTCAAGTGGTTAGAAGAGTGGGTGATGTGTGACATAAGCTTCTAAATGTTGTGCATAAAATGCCAGGACAGTTCAAAACCCCCCCAAATGACCCCATTTTGGAAAGTAGACACCCCAAGCTATTTGCTGAGAGGCATGTCGAGTCCATGGAATATTTTATATTGTGACACAAGTTGCGGGAAAGAGAAAATTTTTTATTTTTTTTGCACAAAGTTGTCACTAAATGATATATTGCTCAAACATGCCATGGGAATATGTGAAATTACACCCCAAAATACATTCTGTTGCTTCTCCTGAGTATGGGGATACCACATGTGTGGGACTTTTTGGGAGCCTAGCCGCGCACGGGACCCCGAAAACCAAGCACAGCCTTCAGGCTTTCTAAGGGCGTAAATTTTTGATTTCACTCTTCACTGCCTATCACAGTTTCGGAGGCCATGGAATACCCAGGTGGCACAAAACCCCCCCAAATGACCCCATTTTGGAAAGTAGACACCCCAAGCTATTTGCTGCGCGGTATAGTGAGTATTTTGCAGACCTCACTTTTTGTCACAAAGTTTTGAAAATTAAAAAAAGAGAAAAAACATTTTTTTTCTTGTCTTTCTTCATTTTCAAAAACAAATGAGAGCTGCAAAATACTCACCATGCCTCTCAGCAAATAGCTTGGGGTGTCTACTTTCCAAAATGGGGTCATTTGGGGGGGGGGGTTGTGCCACCTGGGCATTCCATGGCCTCCGAAACTGTGATAGGCAGTGAAGAGTGAAATCAAAAATGTACACCCTTAGAAATCCTGAAGGCGGTGATTGGTTTTCGGGGCCCCGTACGTGGCTAGGCTCCCAAAAAGTCCCACACATGTGGTATCCCCGTACTCAGGAGAATCAGCAGAATGTATTTTGGGGTGCAATTCCACATATGCCCATGGCCTGTGTGAGCAATATATCATTTAGTGACAACTTTGTGCAAAAAAAAAAAATTGTCAATTTCCCGCAACTTGTGTCAAAATATAAAATATTCCATGGACTCAACATGCCTCTCAGCAAATAGCTTGGGGTGTCTACATTCCAAAATGGGGTCATTTGGGGGGGGGGGGGGGTTGTGCCATCTGGGCATTTTATGGCCTTCAAAACTGTGATAGGTAGTGAGGAGTAAAATCAAAAATGTACGCCCTTAGAAATCCTGAAGGCAGTGATTGGTTTTCGGGGCCCCGTACGCGGCTAGGCTCCCAAAAAGTCCCACACATGTGGTATCCCCGTACTCAGGAGAATCAGCAGAATGTATTTTGGGGTGCAATTCCACATATGCCCATGGCCTGTGTGAGCAATATATCATTTAGTGACAACTTTTTGTAATTTTTCTTTTTTTGTCATTATTCAATCACTTGGGACAAAAAAAATGAATATTCAATGGGCTCAACATGCCTCTCAGCAATTTCCTTGGGGTGTCTACTTTCCAAAATGGGGTCATTTGTGGGGGTTTTGTACTGCCCTGCCATTTTAGCACCTCAAGAAACGACATAGGCAGTCATAAATTAAAGGCTGTGTAAATTCCAGAAAATGTACCCTAGTTTGTAGGCGCTATAACTTTTGCGCAAACCAATAAATATACACTTATTGACATTTTTTTTACCAAAGACATGTGGCCGAATACATTTTGGCCTAAATGTATGACTAAAATTGAGTTTATTGGATTTTTTTTAGAACAAAAAGTAGAAAATATCATTTTTTTCAAAATTTTCGGTCTTTTTCCGTGTATAGCGCAAAAAATAAAAACGACAGAGGTGATCAAATACCATCAAAAGAAAGCTCTATTTGTGGGAAGAAAAGGACGCAAATTTCGTTTGGGTACAGCATTGCATGACCGCGCAATTAGCAGTTAAAGTGACGCAGTGCCAAATTGTAAAAAGTGCTCTGGTCAGGAAGGGGGTAAATCCTTCCGGGGCTGAAGTGGTTAAGTTATTCCATGTGTTTATTTTATCTCGAAACCGTGAAAGCAAGGGGTATATGTTTAGGGAGCAGTAGTCTCCAATCCTGGGTGCTATTTGTACGCCCAGGTATTTGAAACTAGTGACCAGAGGGATGGGGCAGTGGTCAGGAAGCGCAACCCCATGATCTCCATCCAGCATCATCAGGGCTGACTTGGACCAGTTTATGGTTAACCCGGAGTGGTGACCAAACAATTTTATTATAGACATCGCCTCTGCCAGTGAATTGCTCGGGTCCCCCAAAAAGAGTAACATGTCGTCTGCGTACAACATTTTTTTTTCATGCAGAGTTCCATATTGAAACCCTTGAATCTGGGCGCTGTCCCTTATAAGGGCCGCAAGTGGTTCTATCGCGATCGCAAAGAGCAGCGGGGACAGAGGGCAACCTTGCCTCGTCCCCCTGCCCAGAGCAAAGGCTTGTGAAACTCTATCTGTCATTCGAATATTGGCCTGAGGGGACGCATACAGTAGCTTAACCCATGCTATAAAGCGTTCCCCAAACCCAAATTTGTCTAATACTGCCCAAAGATAATTCCAGCTAACGCTGTCAAAGGCCTTGTTGGCGTCAAGGGACAACAGTGCTCTTTGACCCTCGTTATCTGCCTGCATTTGCATATTAAGGAACAATCTCCTCAAATTTGTGGCTGTGGACTTTTGGGGCATAAAGCCCGCCTGGTCTTGGTGTATAATGGAGGAGATGACCCCATTGACCCGGAGCGCCATGACCTTTGCAAGGATCTTTACATCACTCTGGAGTAGTGAAATAGGTCTATAGGAGCCGGGGTCAACCGGATCCTTCCCCTGTTTAAGAAGTAAAATCACATTAGCCCTTGCCATAGATTCAGGAAGTCTGCCTGCGTCCAGGCTAGCGCTAAATACTTTTAACAGTTCAGGAAGTATCTGTTCACCATATTGAGTAAATACCTCCATCGGGAGGCCATCCCCACCCGGTGCCTTACATGTGGGAAAAGAGCAGGCCGCCATCTGAAGCTCCTCCAAAGTTATTGGGGCATCCAATTGTTTTTGTGCTGCTGCTGACAATGAAGGTAAATCAATTTTTGACATATATTCAGCTAGTTCTGCATCCGAGTAAGCATCCCTCGGCCTATAGAAGGATGCCAGCTCGGATATGATGACTTCCGGGGAATTGACTACTTTCCCATTGGCAGCTCAAATAGCTCCAATGGCTGGTGATTGCTGTTGTGATCGTGCAATTTTTGCGAGTAGGCGGCCCGTCTTTTCCCCTCCTCCATAAAATGCTAACTTCGTGAAGAACCTTTTACGTTCCGCAGTGGAGGAACTCAGCCGGTCCAGGGAATCCTGGGCCGACATCCAGGGCCGGTACAAGGCAGGGGCGGAAGGGGCACGTGCCCTGGGCGGTACCATTTGCTATAAGGGGAGGGGGCGCAGGCTGCAGGTGACATTCTGCCACGGCCGCCGCCCGCCAGTGTGTACAATAGTACAACTACTGTCTACAGTCAAGTGCATTTACAGCGCCCAGCGGCACTGTACAAATTGCCTTTGTGCGCTCCTGCATCCTCCCTTCCCTCAGCACACAACTACACTCTTACAGTTTACTCCCCTATGGAGGAGTCTCGTAGTCCCTGCCAGCGCCGTGACGTCACGCACGGCCGGAGGCAAGGTGGGAGGATGCAGAGGAGCGCAGGGAGGCGGGAGCTGTGTCGGCGCGCAGGGAGGCGGGAGCTGTGTCGGCGCGCAGGGAGGCGGGAGCTGTGTCGGCGCGCAGGGAGGTGGGAGCTGTGTCGGCGCGCAGGGAGGCGGGAGCTGTGTCGGCGCGCTGTCACCTCAAGGAGCGAGCCGAGTTGAGCTGAGCTGCTGCTGCCTGCCTGGCTGGCTGGCTCTAGTAGCTGCTGCTGGATTCAGTCTGGAAAGAAGCGAAGGTAGACGATTGCAGTGCCAGTGTTTTGACTCAGATCATCAGCAATGGTGGTCACTGGTCATTAACCTCGCCTCAGCCTCCTCCCCTCCCCCAATCCAGCCATTTATTAATCTCTTTTTTAGTGTTTACTTACACAAGTTCAGACTCAGAACTTCAGAGTCTGAACTTGTGTAAGTAAACACTAAAAAACAGATTAATAAATGGCTGGATTGGGGGAGGGGAGGAGGCTGAGGCGAGGTTAATGACCAGTGACCACCACTGCTGTTTAACCACTTAACAACCGACCCATAGCCGAATGACGGCTACAGGGTGGTTGCTTAACTCCGGGAGGACGTACTATGACGTCCTCCCAGAATTCCCCTCTCGCAGTGCTGTGGGCTGGATGTGTAGTGCCCACAGCGCTGCTCAGTGACATCCAGCCATCCATCCATCCATGCTCAGCCATCCCTAATGCTCTGCAATGCCCCACAATACTCTGCAATGCCCCAGAATACTGTGCAATACTCTGTAATGCCCCACAATACCCCGCAACACTGTGCAGTACTCTGCAATACCCCACAATACTCTGCAATAATCTGCAATACCCCGAAATACTTTGCAATACCCTGAAATACTTTGCAATACCCCGCAATACTTTGCAATACCCCGCAATACTTTGCAATACCCCGCAATACCGTGCAATACTCTGCAATACCCAGCCATACTCTGTGATACTCGGCAATACCCCGCAATACTCTGCAAAACCCCGCAATACTCTGCAATACTTTGCAATACCCCACAACACTGTGCAATACTCTTCAATACCCCACAATACTGTGCAATACCCTGAATTACTCTGCAATACCCCACAATACTCCGCAATACCCCGCAACACTGTGCAATACTCTGCAATACCCCACAATACTGTGCAATACTCTGCAATACCCCACAACACTGTGCAATACTCTGCAATATCCTGCAATACCCCGCAATACTCTGCAATACTTTGCAAAACCCCGCAATACTTTGCAATACACTGCAATACCCCGCAATACCGTGCAATACCCTGTGATACTCAGCGATACCCCGCCATACTCTGCAATACCCCACCATACTCTGCAATACCCCGCTATACTCTGCAATACTCGGTGATACCCAGCCATACCCTTCCATATCCAGTCATAGTCTGCATTACTCGGTGATACACAGCCATGCTCTGCCATACCCAGCCATGCTCTGCCATACCCAGCCATGCTCTGCCATACCCAGCCATGCTCTGCCATACCCAGCCATGCTCTGCCATACCCAGCCATGCTCTGCCATACCCAGCCATGCTCGGCCATACCCAGCCATGCTCAGCCATACTCGGCTGTACTCGGCCTCTGTATGTGGCCAGGCTGTGGAAGTCTCACACATGTGGTATTGCCGTACTCACGAGGAGTAGGAGAATCTATTTTGGGGTGTCATTTTTGGTATGTACATGTTATGTGTTAGAAATATTGTATAAATGGACAACTTTGTGTTAAAAAAAAATGCGTTTTAACCACTTCCCGACCGCCAGTTTTCATACAACGTCCTTGACTTTGTGCGGGGATATCTGAATGAAAAATGGGGGGGGGGGCGCAGTTTGCCATCTTCGCCCTGGGCACCAAATGGCCTTGTCCCAGCACTGCCGACATCCATGCCTCCCTGGCAGAGTCAGTAGGATCAGTTATGTAGGTTATTTCTAATTGCTTGACCAAGTCCCCAGCCTGTTCTAACAGGACCGAGGAGTTGTGTTTAATCTGTTGTATTTCCTGAATAAAAATCCCTCTCAGATGTGCCTTAAAAGTCTCCCATTTCATATGAACATCATTTAAATGTCGGTGTGTTTTGAAAAAAACCTTGATCTGAGTTGCTATTCCCTCCTGTGAGACAAAAAGTTTTAACCAGAAAGCATTCAGCTTCCACGGGGCTTTAGGTAAGTTGCTGGGGGGTCTAGTAATTAACCATAAAGTCAGTGGAGAGTGGTCCGACATTCCCCGTGGAAAATATTCCACTTTGGATATGTTGCCCACCAGGTTTGGGGTACCTATGCATAGGTCAATACGAGATAACGACCCATGGGTCTTGGAAAAACAGGAAAATTGCTTCCATTCTGGGTTACGATTGCGCCACATATCTATCCATCCTACTTCTGCAAGTAGACGACTGAGAGCAGTGCCCCGTCCACCCCCAGGGGGCTGTACAGGTGGATGTCTGTCTAGTTTAGGGTCTAGGTAGCAATTAAAGTCACCCATTATTAATACTGGAATATCCGGTTTGTTAGCTAAATAAGAGATTAACAATTGTAATACCTCTCTGGAGAATGGAGGGGGCACATATACAAAGGCTAATATCAAAGTGATAGTATACAATTTACAATGCAGAAACACAAATCTACCAGATATATCTATTAAGGAGTCTAACTCTTGGTACACTAGGGCTTTGTGTATCAGTACACTTACTCCGCGCGAAAAAGCGGAGTAGGTGGAGTGATAGGCTTTGCCGACCCAGGCATATTGTAAGAAGCCAACCGTATCGTCCCGCAGGTGAGTTTCCTGCAGGCCAATTATGGCCGGATGGAACTTCCGCAGTCCGGTTGAGATCATAGATCTTTTCAGTGGATCGTTCACTCCCCGAACGTTCCAGGTCACTATGGGTGTATCAGACATTGCAAAAATTCAATCCAATTCCTATAAGTGTAACAAGGTCCCGTATTGTCGTGCAGCACCTCCGGGGATCTCCAGTCAGCAATCCATGCGTAAACTGAAGTGGCCAGCCGGCCACCTGGATCACAGGGTATGACGGTGATGCAGTTCAAGCAGTGGAGAAGCAACAAAATGTCACGGAAACGCTGTATGTTCATTTGTAGAGTAAGGTGAACCAGGTAATAGGTCCAGGAATAAAAAAGAACCTGTGAAACAACCCCCGCTGACTGTGCCACGCGGAGGGGTATCAGATTTTGTGGGGCTCTGTGGGCCCTAACCGTGCCAACAGGGCACAAAACCTCAAGCCATGCCAACAGTGGCAACATGGAAAGTTCAGGTGCGGAGCACAATTGCCATCCACCTAAGTGGCTATTCAACACTTGTAGAGAGCTCATAAAATTGAGGTTCCTTCGCTGGTACTTGGTGATAAGGAAAAGTCCTCTGTAAAAGGAGTAATAACGACAGTAGAATGTGGGCGCCCTTTATTCCTGCAACAAGCGGATTAAGTGAAGTCATCCTTCCTCATTTTCGCGTCTACGAGGACGCAGATCTTGCTCGTTCCGGTCCAGCCATCCTGCAGCATCTTGCGCGTTTTCAAAGAAATGATTCTGATCTCCAGCTGTAATTCGCAACTTGGCAGGGAATAACATTGCATATTTAAGCTGTAATCGTTGCAGCCGTTTTTTAACATCTGCAAATTTGGATCTTCTGCGCTGCACTTCGGCTGAGAAGTCGAGGTAAAAGGAGATTTTGGTTCCATTAAACTGCACAGCCCCTTTTTCTCTGGCTAGTCGTAGCACTACTTCACAGTCACGATAATTAAGGAGCCTGGGCAGCATCACTCTAGGGGGATTTCCGGGTGGGAGAGGTCTTGGCGGCACTCGATGTGCCCGCTCCACCGCATACAGGGGAGAGAAGGCCTCTTTACCAAATATTTCCTGCAGCCACTCTTCGACGAACACCGTGGGGTCCCTGCCCTCCACCTTCTCCGGGAGCCCCACTATGCGAACGTTATTGCGTCTCAGGCGGTTTTCGATGTCATCAGTCTTTTCAAAGGCCTGGCATGCATGTTGTGCAGCCCCCCTCACATCTCTGTTTAAATGAGGCATCTGATCTTCTATATCACTTACTCTCCCCTCCACAGCCGTGGTTCTCTCCCTAATTTTTTGAATGTCCTGGCGGAGGAGAGAGACAGTCTCCTTCAGTCCCCCAAATTTTTCTTTAAGATCATCCACTGAGATCTATTGTGAAAAAAAAAAGATCATCCACTGAGGCAGTGCATCTATGGACTGCATGTAAAATTTCACTGAGCGTAGGCTGGGGGCTGTCTTCCACTTGTAAATCAAACAGGCCTGGCATAGGATCTGGAACAGAGTCCATAATGTCAGTGTCCTCTGGCCTGTCTGTGTCTCCCCTGCCTGCCTGCTCCATGGACACTGCTGGGATCTGTGTACTGGTCTGTGTGGAGTCTGCAGAGCCTGCCAGTTTCTGTGCATAGTATAGCATATCCCTGGTTTGGTCTTTGGTCTTAGGGGGTTTCTGTGACTTACCCCCCTGGTCTGCTTTCTTGTCCTGGCCTCGTGGCGTTCTCTGCGGCTGAGATGTCCAGGCGCCATCTTGGAAGTCCGGAGCGGCCGAGGCCGCGGCTTTACCGCGATTCCCACGGATCATCATACCCAAAAACTGCAGCGTTATCTGTGTCCTGGGGCGTCAGGGAGGCTGTAGGTACCGAACACTTCGGTTTTTGGGCGCCGGGAACAGCGAGGAAAGGATCGTTCAGAGGATCACCGGACCGGTGAACAGGTCTGTTCACATGCCGCGCTAGGCCACGCCCCCCATGTTCAATGTTTAGCATGTTGGGGTGCATAGGTAACGCAATCACTTTGAATAGGCTGCCCTAAAGTGGTTGTAAACCTCAGACATGAAATATGAACAAAGCATATCCCTCTATAGTGTGTGCTTGTCTCAAGGGCACTAAGTGTATTTTATGTCTGCTGCTTCCTTCATCTGCTATCAGCATAGGTCACTTCTGACAAGTTTTCCTGACACCAAAGGAAAAAAAGTGACAGGGGAGGGAGCTCCATCTGATTGACAGGCTCAGCTTTGTTCCTGTGTGCTGTGTGAAGAGGGGTGTGTGTCCCTTCCCTGCAATCAGCTCTCAGAGCTCTCCTCACTGAGCTTTGCAGAGTGTAATTTCAGCTGTGTGAAAGTTTCAGAGTGTAAAATGCCTCGTACACACTGGCGGATTTTACGACAGAAAAAGTCAGATGGGAGCTTTTGGTCGGATATTCCGACAGTGTGTATGCCCCATCGGACTTTTTCTGTCGGAATTTCCGACGGACTTAGATATAGCACAGGTTCTAAATTTTTCTAAAATTCGGAAATGCCGATGGAAGTTATCCCGTTGGCAAGTCAGACCATATGTACGCGGCATTAGCCCTCTTTTTACTGTCAACTCATACATGCTTTATAAATTCTGGACTTTGAACCTCTTTAGGAAAGAGAATACTGCAGATAAACAGGTAAAACTTATGTAGCAGGATTTATTCATCTCTGTGTATTACTTGTGGATAGTCACTTCACTGAGTATATGTAAGGGTTTACAATCACTTTAATGCAATGCGTGTAACCATAGAATATAACACATATTAATACACTGCAAAAAATGTGAATGGGCCATTTTTTTATGTATACATAATTGCAGTAATTGGTATTTGCTTGGAGTTCAGGTTTAATGCAAATAAATATTTTGTGAATACAATTAATTTGATGCGTGTAATGTAAGTTTATTTTAGAACAAGTTAAAAATGATGGAACAAAGAAGTACAGGTTAAACTGAAGGCACAGAGTCCTCTTCTTGGTGTGTATTTGGATGCCAACATGTACAGCCTAACTGGGTCCTTAATGTGGCTTTAGACGTTCAGATATTGGGAAGAGATCTGACCCCAGAGTCTTGTGATTTGGTTAACCGAGATTAATTGTGTACTGTTGTTTAACTACTTCTCCTCATTGAGATCAGCTGCAGCACTAATCTCTTGGGGCTCATTCACACAGGCAGCCACAGGGTGGTAAATGCAGGCAGTTTAGCTGAAGTCTGCCCACTTAAAAATGGCCTAAAAATTAAACTATATGTCTCATTTGGTGGGTAGTACCACCATAAAGTGACCTATTTAAGTGTATGCAGGCATGCTGCAACCATGATCCACCCTTTTTAGAGTTAAAACAGCAGTTGCAAACAAGGCCTGGGGAATGCCCAGGAAAAAATTCCAAGCCTACTTGCCACCAGCTCGCAGACAACCAAATTAACCTGTCTAACAGTATGCATTAAAAACAGGGGTTTAGTCCGCACGCATTTGCAAATGCATGCGTAAGCCACAGAGCCTCATCATGGCACCCTGATATCTGTGGTCCTAACACTAAAATATCCGTGTCCCCACAGTGGAGGCACATGCATTCTGATGGATAAATGAGAGCAGGTGGACTGAAGGGAAGCCCATCCCTTCTTAAAGGTACAGGAGCACACCAGACACCCAGCAAATGGCACAATGGCTGCAAAGGTGCTGGTGCATTGCTAGACCAATACACACACCAAGGTGATCTCAAAAAACTTGCCACCACCCTCATTTATAGATGGCTATCGCAGTAAGCGGCATTGGAGGGCTACAAACAGATATAAACAAGGCCTGGGGAATGCCCAGGAAAAAATTCCAAGCCTACTTACCACCAGCTCGCAGACAACAAAAATGAACCTGTCTAACAGTATGCGTTAAAAACAGGGGTTTAGTCCGCACGCATTTGCAAATGCATGCGTAAGCCACAGAGCCTCATCATGGCACCCTGATATCTGTGGTCCTAGCACTAAAATATGAGTGTCCCCACAGTGGAGGCACAGTTGCAGAGGCAACATGCCACCTCCTCACCGCTTGTGAGTTGCCCATCCACTGCTGATCCCTTTTCAGTGGGGTCAGAAAAAGGGGAAGGTACCATCCAACAGTGTCACAAAAGTTGCCACCATCCCTAGCATACGAGAAAAGAGAGAAGAGACCCCTCAAAGAGTGGTGGGACTTTAAAGGCAACAAAAAATAACAGTAAAAAAGCAGGTTTTATTAATACAATTAAATAAAATTATACAATTGAAAAAAGAATTTTTTTACAGATACAAACATATGAATCAGTTTGACAATAAAAACAGTGTTCTGCTGGTGAGCGAACAAAAGATGTATTCATGTAGTCTTCTACCTGAACCTACGCGTTTCGGGGCTGTTAAAGTCCCTTCATCAGGGGCAATGGTAAGCAGACTTTACACTGGTAAAACATGAAGTATTATAATTAGGTACAAATGTATTGAACATGTTTGCTGCATTTAATATCATTCTAGGAAAGAAAGGAAAAGAGAAAAGAGAAGAAAAAAAAAATAATAAATAAATAAATAAATAATTACACACCCAAGCATGAGCAGGAGAAGAGGCCAACCGTCGGAAGCATTCCTGGGGGCAACCACACATTGGACGCCAGAAAACCAAATTGGGAAACGGGCGTGTCTCCGGCCCCACCTTATCCACACTGGTCCCAGTGTATCCCCGCAGAAAGGGGGACAACGCTACCCCAAGAGGTCCCAGCGACCAAAGGATCAAGAGGGGAGAGGAGGAAGAGAAGGAGATTGTCTGAGAATACAAAAAAGGGAAAGGGAAAAGCCTTATGTGCTGAGAAGCTAAAAGGGAGGGGCTTGTATAGTAATCAAATGTATATCTGCTAAAGACGCATAGATAACATGCGTCGGAGCAGCAATATAACCATGTATTTAGGATACACTACAAACTGCGCAGATGTGCGGGTATTCCTAAACAACAGGGGTTAGAAAATAATCTCAGCATATGTGACTTACCCCGGTATAAATGTGTAAAGAAGTATATGCCCAGTAGCACGTGGAAGAAGCAGGTGTGCTGGATGAGCAGACTCAACTGTAATTATAATGATCAGGGGAGACCTCCTGTAAGGAAATCTGTAAAGAGGAATGGAGAAAGTGTTGGCTGAATATAATGCAGCCCAATGTGTATGACCATGGTGTTCCTTGGCAAGCACATTGAGCGGCGTATTCATATAACAAGGATAAGGTAAGAGTAATCCTAATAGGTAATATGAGAATAGCCTTACCTAGGTCTCTAATATTGCCGGTATCGTTGGTGGTTAGTAGCCGCCTCACTCCGCCGCCGCCGTGTCAGACAATGACACCGACACAGGCGTTGGGGGGTGGGGTATAAAAGGAGGAAGAGGAGGTGGGTGCGGCGATGATTGGCGTGGAATCCCGCCAATCATAGCGCTGCTCCTATCAGTCACCGGTGCCAGGGGATCTGACCGCGTCAACAGACGCTGAGAAAGAGAAACCAAAATGACGTAGTATGGGAAGAGGGGAAAGGGGTGGATGCGGCAGTGATTGGCGTGAGATTCGGCCAATCATACCGCAACTGTTAATTGAGTACAGAGGTCAGGGGAATCCTACAGCGTCGACAGACGCTGAGAGAAGGATACCAAGGTGACAGCCAAACACAACCCAGGATCGCATCATTATCGATGCGATCCAGAGGGGGGTGCCGGGGAAACAGTGTCATTCCAACATAGAACGCTGGAGAGGCGAGATGCACGGCAGCCCCGGACATTTGTATTTCAAAAACGAGGGGGGGCCTAAGCAGGGGTGACCTGTCACTACACCGATGCATGGGCGGAGATGTGTACCTAACAAAACAGTGCAAACCGCCCCATAAGGGGGGAAGGTGTGCACGCAGTGTGTTGAAGTGTAGGGGGAAGACAGTTTGGGAAATACTCTCCGAGGGTCGTCACATGGACACCGCTGGGGCAGAGGGACCCTGGGCGGGGACTGCACGGCACCCCCCCACGTGAGCCGCGGGGGGGGGTCATGCAGAGACCGCCCACCGACGCAAAGGAGGGAACCGAGGATAGCGGGCATGGACTGGCAGAAAGAGGGACTGCCAGACATTCCACGAGTTTGTTCCGGGCACCCATATAGCGGCCCCCCGAAGGACAAAGAAATTTTCCCGGGGAGCCCACGTGCGCCGGGCGGGACAAGGAAGGGCCAGAGCTGTGGCTGAAGGATGTTGTCCAAGCACGACCGACAGTGTGCCTCAAATCCCGGCACGCCTGTGCGTGACAAGAAAAGGGGGGGGGAAAGGGGAGAATGGGGTGAAAACAAAAAATAGACAAAAATAACAAGAGAAAGACATACATGGAGGCAACCAGGACGGGCATAGGGGCATCAATATTTCATAGATCTTTTTCGCAAACCCCAGAAGAGAAACCCTCTAGAAAGGGTCTAAAGCTCAAATGATCATTAAGGCCGGGGGGTGAGGTGGCAGCAAGGTTTGCAATCCAACGGGCCTCCCGTTGCAGTAAAGCCTTGTTCCAATCACCACCCCTCGGACTCGGGTGTACTCTGTCCAAGATTAGAAAATAGATGTTGGGAAAAGTGCCGTGGTGCACATTCGCCACATGTCTCCCCAATGGAAATTGGGGATTCGCTTTCCTCATGGCAGAAATGTGCCGTGAGGCTCGCAACGAGAATTTTTGTTTAGTCTTACCTACGTAGAATTGGAAACACTGGCATATATATCTTTTAGTTTGCCAGTGTTTCCAATTCTACGTAGGTAAGACTAAACAAAAATTCTCGTTGCGAGCCTCACGACACATTTCTGCCATGAGGAAAGCGAATCCCCAATTTCCATTGGGGAGACATGTGGCGAATGTGCACCACGGCACTTTTCCCAACATCTATTTTCTAATCTTGGACAGAGTACACCCGAGTCCGAGGGGTGGTGATTGGAACAAGGCTTTACTGCAACGGGAGGCCCGTTGGATTGCAGACCTTGCTGCCACCTCACCCCCCGGCCTTAATGATCATTTGAGCTTTAGACCCTTTCTAGAGGGTTTCTCTTCTGGGGTTTGCGAAAAAGATCTATGAAATATTGATGCCCCTATGCCCGTCCTGGTTGCCTCCATGTATGTCTTTCTCTTGTTATTTTTGTCTATTTTTTTCACCCCATTCTCCCCTTTCCCCCCCCCCTTTTCTTGTCACGCACAGGCGTGCCGGGATTTGAGGCACACTGTCGGTCGTGCTTGGACAACATCCTTCAGCCACAGCTCTGGCCCTTCCTTGTCCCGCCCGGCGCACGTGGGCTCCCCGGGAAAATTTCTTTGTCCTTCGGGGGGCCGCTATATGGGTGCCCGGAACAAACTCGCGGAATGTCTGGCAGTCCCTCTTTCTGCCAGTCCATGCCCGCTATCCTCGGTTCCCTCCTCTGCGTCGGTGGGCGGTCTCTGCATGACCCCCCCCCTGCGGCTCACGTGGGGGGGTGCCGTGCAGTCCCCGCCCAGGGTCCCTCTGCCCCAGCGGTGTCCATGTGACGACCCTCGGAGAGTATTTCCCAAACTGTCTTCCCCCTACACTTCAACACACTGCGTGCACACCTTCCCCCCCTTATGGGGCGGTTTGCACTGTTTTGTTAGGTACACATCTCCGCCCATGCATCGGTGTAGTGACAGGTCACCCCTGCTTAGGCCCCCCCTCGTTTTTGAAATACAAATGTCCGGGGCTGCCGTGCATCTCGCCTCTCCAGCGTTCTATGTTGGAATGACACTGTTTCCCCGGCACCCCCCTCTGGATCGCATCGATAATGATGCGATCCTGGGTTGTGTTTGGCTGTCACCTTGGTATCCTTCTCTCAGCGTCTGTCGACGCTGTAGGATTCCCCTGACCTCTGTACTCGATTAACAGTTGCGGTATGATTGGCCGAATCTCACGCCAATCACTGCCGCATCCACCCCTTTCCCCTCTTCCCATACTACGTCATTTTGGTTTCTCTTTCTCAGCGTCTGTTGACGCGGTCAGATCCCCTGGCACCGGTGACTGATAGGAGCGGCGCTATGATTGGCGGGATTCCACGCCAATCATCGCCGCACCCACCTCCTCTTCCTCCTTTTATACCCCACCCCCCAACGCCTGTGTCGGTGTCATTGTCTGACACGGCGGCGGCGGAGTGAGGCGGCTACTAACCACCAACGATACCGGCAATATTAGAGACCTAGGTAAGGCTATTCTCATATTACCTATTAGGATTACTCTTACCTTATCCTTGTTATATGAATACGCCGCTCAATGTGCTTGCCAAGGAACACCATGGTCATACACATTGGGCTGCATTATATTCAGCCAACACTTTCTCCATTCCTCTTTACAGATTTCCTTACAGGAGGTCTCCCCTGATCATTATAATTACAGCTGAGTCTGCTCATCCAGCACACCTGCTTCTTCCACGTGCTACTGGGCATATACTTCTTTACACATTTATACCGGGGTAAGTCACATATGCTGAGATTATTTTCTAACCCCTGTTGTTTAGGAATACCCGCACATCTGCGCAGTTTGTAGTGTATCCTAAATACATGGTTATATTGCTGCTCCGACGCATGTTATCTATGCGTCTTTAGCAGATATACATTTGATTACTATACAAGCCCCTCCCTTTTAGCTTCTCAGCACATAAGGCTTTTCCCTTTCCCTTTTTTGTATTCTCAGACAATCTCCTTCTCTTCCTCCTCTCCCCTCTTGATCCTTTGGTCGCTGGGAACTCTTGGGGTAGCGTTGTCCCCCTTTCTGCGGGGATACACTGGGACCAGTGTGGATAAGGTGGGGCCGGAGACACGCCCGTTTCCCAATTTGGTTTTCTGGCGTCCAATGTGTGGTTGCCCCCAGGAATGCTTCCGACGGTTGGCCTCTTCTCCTGCTCATGCTTGGGTGTGTAATTATTTATATATTTATTTTTTTTCTTCTCTTTTCTCTTTTCCTTTCTTTCCTAGAATGATATTAAATGCAGCAAACATGTTCAATACATTTGTACCTAATTATAATACTTCATGTTTTACCAGTGTAAAGTCTGCTTACCATTGCCCCTGATGAAGGGACTTTAACAGCCCCGAAACGCGTAGGCTCAGGTAGAAGACTACATGAATACATCTTTTGTTCGCTCACCAGCAGAACACTGTTTTTATTGTCAAACTGATTCATATGTTTGTATCTGTAAAAAAATTCTTTTTTCAATTGTATAATTTTATTTAATTGTATTAATAAAACCTGCTTTTTTACTCTTATTTTTTGTTGCCTTTAAAGTCCCACCACTCTTTGAGGGGTCTCTTCTCTCTTTTCTTTTCAGTGGGGTGGCCAGGATTGCTACACATGAGAATGAGCCCTGAGTATGTGAAAAGGGTGTCCAGTGGTTTGTGGGTGCTCATTAATGCCCTTTGTGGTAGCCCTAAGCAAGCTACTCTTCACTGGAATGTCACCACCAGATCTTTGAATGGATGTGATATTATACCACTTATGGTTAAGTTGTTACTCCAGATGCAAGTCTGTCAGTCCTAACCTTTTCAACATCAAGCTAGTAAACACAACATCAGCTTGTTGTGGGTTGGATCTTGAATCCCTTCCTCAATCGCTGGTGGGGATCACTCTACTTGGAGAAAATAGCATGTGGAAGAGCTACAGTATCTAACAAAAGTGAGAACACCCCTCACATATTTGTAAATATTTTATTATATAGTTTCATGCGACAACACTGAAGACATTACTTTGCTACAATGTAAAGTAGTGATTGTACAGCTTGTATACCAGTGTAAATTTGCTATCCCCTCAAAATAACTCAACAAACAGCCAATGTCTAAACCACTGACAACAAATGAAATGTCCAAATTGGGCCCAAAGTGTCAATATTTTGTGTGGTCACCATTATTTTCCAGCACTGCCTTAACCTTCTTGGGCATGGAGTTCAACAGAGCTTCACTGTTTGCCACTGGATTCCTCTTCCACTCCTCCATGAGGACATCACTGAGCTGGTGGAGGGTAGAGACCGTGCACTCCTCCACCTTCTGTTTGACGATGCCCCACAGATGCTCAATAGGGTTTAGGTCTGGAGACATGCTTGGCCAGTCCAGCACCTTTACCCTCAGCTTCTTTATCAAGGCAGTGGTCATCTTGGAGGTGCTTGACTGTAGGCAAGACACACTTGTCTTTGTACTCCTCACCTGGTTGCCACCACACACACGCTTGACACCATCTGAACCAAATAAGTTTATCTTGGTCTCAGACCACAGGACATGTTTCAGAGCACGTGCACTCCACTTCTTTGGTCGACCATGGTGAGACCTGTTCTGCGTGGAACCTGTCCTGTTAAACCAATGTATGCTCTTGGCCACCGTGCTGGAGCTCAGTTTCAGGGTCTTGGCTATCTTCTTATAGCCTAGTCCATCTTTATGTAGAGCAATAATTATTTTTTTCAGATTGTCAGAGTTCTTTGCCATGAGGGGCCATTTTGAACTTCCAGTGACCAGTATGAGAGAGTGAGAGCGATAACACCAAATTTAACACACCTGCTCCCCATTCACACCTGAGACCTTGTAACACTAACCAGTCACATAACACCCGGGAGGGAGAATGGCTAATTGAGCCCAAATTTGACATTTTCACTTAGGGGTGTACTCACTTTTGTTGCAAGTGGTTTAGACATTAATGGCTGTGTGTTGAGTTATTTTGTGGGGACAGAAAATGTACACTGTTATACAAGCTGTACACTCACTACTTTACATTGTAGCAAAGTGTCATTTCTTCAGTGCTATTGCATGAAAAGATATATTAAAATAATTACAAAAATGTGAGGGGTGTACTCACTTTTGTGAGATGCTGTGTGTTTGTTCAATCATACGCCTACAGGACTAATGCAACCTCTTTAGCTAACAGATTTTGCCTTCCAACCATTATTTGAAGCAATGCTTTTAAATCCAACCTTTTTTCTTCCTTTCCAGTTTCTACATTGTAAAAAGTGGCAGAGAAACCATAAATATATAGAAGATGACTTTTGCCGGAAAGTATCAGAAGATACCTTGCAAATAAATCTGTATACTGTCTCCAGAAGGCCAGATTTCATAAAGTAATCACGTGGAGCAAGAGGTTCTTCTAAAAGGAAAAAGCTTTGTATTGTGACATTTACAGGACACTTAAAAAAATAATGAAGAATATATAATTAATAATTAATGAATCTGTGCTTGGATATTTTTTCCCATACCATTTTCCAATGACCACTACCTTGGTCAATGAATGCAGAGCATTCTTCTAATTCTGGTGCACGTTTGTGAGTGGGGGCAGAGTTCATACAGTCAAAGCCATTCTGCTTTATTACAATACTGGCAACATCGGGATCATGCTGATAGCACTTATTGATTAAAATATTTCTAAGAACTTGTTGCTATAGTTTTCCTCTCTGACATCATTGTCGGCATTCATTATTACATATTATTTTTTTACACTTCTAACAGATTAGGTTGCAGAAAACAGAAGACAACTCCCCTCAAGTGTTATGAAATGATTTTTTTCCCCCCAGAACTCTCTTCTTCATACAGGCAAACCAGAAAAGAACAACATCTATATTTAAAGATGAATTCCACGTATGGTATATTTTTTACATAGTTACATTGGTCCTGCTTGGACAAGTGTAACTATGCATATAAAGTCAAAAAACCCAAGAAGAGGGTTAACGCTGCGCTAGAACAGTGTAAATTGATATGTGAAATGTAAAAGCTGCCAGCACTAAAAAGTCCAATACTAAACTCCAAAACACCAAAAAAAAACAAAAATAAGTGCAGCGCTAAAACTAAATATAAATAATAAATCATACTAGAGAAAATCATACAGAGGTGATTGGTCCACCAAGCAATAAATTAAGAAACACAACAAGTCTCCTATGAAGGACAGAGACAAATGTCTCAACATATGTCACATGTGAAAAATTATAGAACTTAAAAAAGTGATAAAGTAAGTCCCAAGATTATTGCAGAGAAAAAAGTCCATAAGTGAAGTAAGTAGATAATCAAAATGGATATATTCTGGAGAGGTGTGACACAGGTGAATCCAACATCCAAAGTGACTTGCACCCAAGTGAGGTATGAGGCTCCTTACCAGCTCAGGATGACCACCATGACAGTGGTCCCACCAGGCATTTGGGAAAGTATCAGGTCACCCACAAACCTATGCCGATCTTTCCAGTATGTGGAACTCAAAAGACAAAAATCAAGAAAAAGCTCCCATAGCGTAAAATTGCAAAACAGTAAAATTAATAAGCTAAAAGATTGCACTTACAAGAAACTTCCATCAAAAACAGCGTATGACCGAGCATCACGATCGCGGCGTCTCCACGAGCTTCCGCCTGCTTACTGTGTATGTCCCATCAATCACAGAGAAAATGTAATGACGTCAGCGTCACAGGCTCCTCCCTACGCGTTTCGTCACGATAGGACGTCGTCTGGGGATTGGCCGGGTGACGCGGTCATTACGTTTATGGTTTAAATAGTCCCGCAGCGCCATATTGACTACTGGCTACTAGGACCAAAAAGATGGGAACAAAACAAGCGCCACCATATTGACTTCTGGCAGCCTATGTGGGTCCAATAAGGAACATACAAGTAAGGAGAGGTATAGAGATTCCCCCATCTAGTGGTAGCCAGTGATATTACCAGTGACAAATATTTGAAAGACAGGGGAAAGCAAAAAGTGGGATAGGGTTCTCGCCATCTAGTGGACAAAAACCATACCAATTATAATCCAATGGGTCATACACACCAGCAGGCCGAAAACAAATGGACAACACATAGCCATACCGCATGAAATATATTTAAACATTACATAAACACAATTATGATAGTTACACTTCTGGAGTAATACAGAATCACTTTAAAACTATATAATCGTTAGAAAGATTATAAAAATTACAGAAAAAGATGAAAATAAAAACAAATATCAGATAAAGGAATGGGATAAAATTAAGAATTATTGATAAAACAATTTATGTCCCAGTCAACATTGAGGCCTAGGGGTACATAGGATTTCATCAAAAAAATCCATTTCGTTTCGCACCTGGAAATGGCTCTCACTTTATTAACACCCCTCCAATGGGGCTGAAGCTTATCCAAAGCAACAAACAAGGTCCCCTTAAGCTGTTTATTATGGTATTTCGCGTAATGTCTAGAAAGGTTGTGTTTACTAAAGCCACGTTTAATGTTCCCTATATGCTCAGATAGGCGTACCTGCAGGGCTCTCTTGGTACGCCCTATATACTGTTTGGAGCATGGACACTGGATCATATAAACTACACACTCCGTCGAGCATGTAATAAAGGACTCTATATTATACGATTTATTGGTTTGAGTGGATTGAAAAGATTCACACCTGCGTCCCCTGAAGGAATTAATATGGCATGTTTCACACTTCCTGCAGGGGTAAAAACCTTTCATGCTTTGGAAAAAGGAGATGGTTTTAGGGGGATTTACAACATTGGGGGCTATCCTATGGCGCAAGGAGGGTGCTCCTCTGAAAATAACCACAGGATGGTCAGGGAGAACTGGACCCAACACTTTATCACTCTTCAGCAGGCTCCAATATCTCTTAAAGATTTTACTGACTGAGAAATGCTGGTTGGAGTATCCTGTCACTAGGGAACAAGCAAATTTGTTAATATCTCCAGACAGTTGGTGTGGCTATGGGGGCAAAGTTCGCGCCCAGCCTAGCGAACCTCTTCATAGCCCGTTGGGAAGGTGAAGAAATTGATGCCAATCCCCCCAAAGAGCTACGCCTCTGGAGAAGGTACATCGACGATGTCCTTCTCTTGTGGAAGGGCGATTTGCCTTCTCTAGAGGCGTTTTTCCATAAGCTCAATTCAAATGACAGAGGGATCTCCTTACAGTATGAGACTAGCCAGACTCAAATTCATTTCCTAGATCTTAATATATGTGTCCAGGATGGTAAATTGATTACAACTACTCACTTCAAAGAAACCGATCGTAATGCCTATATTCCGCTCAACAGTTGTCATCATGCCTCTTGGCTTAGGGCAGTTCCTAAGGGGCAATTCCAGCGGATTAGGCGTAATTGCACCAACTTATCAGATTATCAGCAACAGGCCCAGATCCTTAAAATGAGATTTCTTGATAAGGGATATGATGAGAGGGAGATTAATGAAACTATTATCAATGTTGGTAATATGAGCAGGGACACTATGCTTCAAGGACCCAGTAGGAACAACCAGGGAGATATTAATAAATTTGCTTGTTCCCTAGTGACAGGATACTCCAACCAGCATTTCTCAGTCAGTAAAATCTTTAAGAGATATTGGAGCCTGCTGAAGAGTGATAAAGTGTTGGGTCCAGTTCTCCCTGACCATCCTGTGGTTATTTTCAGAGGAGCACCCTCCTTGCGCCATAGGATAGCCCCCAATGTTGTAAATCCCCCTAAAACCATCTCCTTTTTCCAAAGCATGAAAGGTTTTTACCCCTGCAGGAAGTGTGAAACATGCCATATTAATTCCTTCAGGGGACGCAGGTGTGAATCTTTTCAATCCACTCAAACCAATAAATCGTATAATATAGAGTCCTTTATTACATGCTCGACGGAGTGTGTAGTTTATATGATCCAGTGTCCATGCTCCAAACAGTATATAGGGCGTACCAAGAGAGCCCTGCAGGTACGCCTATCTGAGCATATAGGGAACATTAAACGTGGCTTTAGTAAACACAACCTTTCTAGACATTACGCGAAATACCATAATAAACAGCTTAAGGGGACCTTGTTTGTTGCTTTGGATAAGCTTCAGCCCCATTGGAGGGGTGTTAATAAAGTGAGAGCCATTTCCAGGTGCGAAACGAAATGGATTTTTTTGATGAAATCCTATGTACCCCTAGGCCTCAATGTTGACTGGGACATAAATTGTTTTATCAATAATTCTTAATTTTATCCCATTCCTTTATCTGATATTTGTTTTTATTTTCATCTTTTTCTGTAATTTTTATAATTTTTATAATCTTTCTAACGATTATATAGTTTTAAAGTGATTCTGTATTACTCCAGAAGTGTAACTATCATAATTGTGTTTATGTAATGTTTAAATATATTTCATGCGGTATGGCTATGTGTTGTCCATGAGTTTTCGGCCTGCTGGTGTGTATGACCCATTGGATTATAATTGGTATGGTTTTTGTCCACTAGATGGCGAGAACCCTATCCCACTTTTTGCTTTCCCCTGTCTTTCAAATATTTGTCACTGGTAATATCACTGGCTACCACTAGATGGGGGAATCTCTATACCTCTCCTTACTTGTATGTTCCTTATTGGACCCACATAGGCTGCCAGAAGTCAATATGGTGGCGCTTGTTTTGTTCCCATCTTTTTGGTCCTAGTAGCCAGTAGTCAATATGGCGCTGCGGGACTATTTAAACCATAAACGTAATGACCGCGTCACTCGGCCAATCCCCAGACGACGTCCTATCGTGACGAAACGCGTAGGGAGGAGCCTGTGACGCTGACGTCATTACGTTTTCTCTGTGATTGATGGGACATACACAGTAAGCAGGCGGAAGCTCGTGGAGACGCCGCGATCGTGATGCTCGGTCATACGCTGTTTTTGATGGAAGTTTCTTGTAAGTGCAATCTTTTAGCTTAATAAATTTTACTGTTTTGCAATTTTACGCTATGGGAGCTTTTTCTTGATTTTTGTCTTTTGAGTTCCACATACTGGAAAGATCGGCATAGGTTTGTGGGTGACCTGATAATTTCCCAAATGCCTGGTGGGACCACTGTCATGGTGGTCATCCTGAGCTGGTAAGGAGCCTCATACCTCACTTGGGTGCAAGTCACTTTGGATGTTGGATTCACCTGTGTCACACCTCTCCAGAATATATCCATTTTGATTATCTACTTACTTCACTTATGGACTTTTTTCTCTGCAATAATCTTGGGACTTACTTTATCACTTTTTTAAGTTCTATAATTTTTCACATGTGACATATGTTGAGACATTTGTCTCTGTCCTTCATAGGAGACTTGTTGTGTTTCTTAATTTATTGCTTGGTGGACCAATCACCTCTGTATGATTTTCTCTAGTATGATTTATTATTTATATTTAGTTTTAGCGCTGCACTTATTTTTGTTTTTTTTTGGTAACTAGGCATATACCATACATGGCTGATGCCCCTGGAAGCTGGAAATTACTGAAGTACACACCACTACTGTGGTAATTTCCACTTGCTTCTGAGTCCTGTGCGGCCAACCTCCTGTGTTCAGAATGCATTAGGCAGGTTGCTCAGCACAGCACTGAGGAGCAAGCACAGGCACTATTTAGAGATGGCTCTGCATTTTCCAAAGGAATGCAAAGCAATCTCTTATTGGACGAGAGGGAGAATTTGAGGTCACTGCCTGCTTCTCCACCTTATCCAATCAGAGAATGCTTTGCTTTCATTCAGAAAATGCAATGCATTCTCTGAATGGCCCCCTTGCTGATAAATGGCTTTTCCTGTTTACACAGTTATCAGCCATGATTGGACGTGGCTGATCATGTGGTAAAGAGTCTCCGCCAGAGACTCTTTATCTAGATTGGAGTTGCAGTGTGTCAGACTGACACGCCACGCTGCGCGCTGGCTAGTTATCCTGATCACATCATATGACGTCATATGAGGATAACCACTTAGCCGACTTAATTTTGCTATAGCGTGGGCGGCAAGTGGTTAAAGTTTAATACGTAAGAATTGTTTACAATTACAGCTATTGCCCAGATATTGTTTTTTTCAGGCTAAGAACATTTTTAGCAAAGACAAAAAAAATAATGGCTACATAGCAATTGAACCAAGACACTAAACCCGTGAAGCCAATGTTCAACTTAATCCCAATAATCCTGTTGCCTGAAATTCCCACACGATAGGAAAAACTAAACAAACAACACATACAATCCAGTGCAAAAATACCTGTTGATCTGCCAATTCCTGTAGGCTGAAAAAAAAAGCACATTTTTTATTTTTTACTAATACTATTCCCATTAATTCAGCATGTTGTAGAAAATAACAAAGGCAGACATGTTTGAAGTCCAGCCTGTGATGTTTACACACTTACTTGTTCCATCCCACACATTCCTGAGTAAGGGCTGGAGTTTGGGAGTGCTATAGCAACTGCCAACAAGTTGACTGGCATCAGTATAGGTAAGAACATTTGCCACCAGCACATCACGAATCAAAAGATTGTTTATGGAAGTGATGACATCATAGAAAGTGCAGGTGCCCTGTTTTGGTGCCACGCAGGATGACTTTGTGAAGCATGTGATAAGTGCGTGGTGCAATCAACAAACCTTTAAAGAACATTCATCCACTAGTCAGAAAACAGCAGAAACTGATAACTTTATTGTCCTAAACCTGCCAAAATGGTTGTGCAATCATGAGTAAGAGGGATTCACATGCATTAAAAAAAACATAATGAAGCATTAATACCTTTATGAATAATTAAATTCTTACCTATAACCAGGTCCTAATGTCCTATGAAAACCTAAACGTATGCTGGTCCAGAAGAACTTGATCCAGCACATACACTATATTACCAAAATTATTGTGACGCCTACCTTTATACGCACATGAACTTTAATGGCATCCCTTAGCATCTCTTAGTCCGTAGGGTTCAATATTGAGTTGGTCCATCCTTTCCAGCTATAAAAGCTTCAACTCTTCTGGGAAGGCTTTCCACAAGGTTTAGGAGTGTGTCTAGGGCAGTGTTTCTCAACTCCAGTCCTCGAGGCTCCCCATTATTTTGCACAGGTAATTTGATCAGTTTTACTGCCTTAGTAATTACCACAGCAGTTTCATCTGGTGCAAATCCTGAAAACATGACCTGTTGGGGCACCTTGAGGACTGGAATTGAGAAACACTGGTCTATGGGAAGGTTTGACCATTCTTCCAGATGCACATGTATGAGAACAGGCATTGATGTGCAAGGTTTATGGACCTTGCTTTGTGCACTGGTCCAAATCATTTGGTGGAGGGGGGATTATGGTGTGGGGTTGTTTTTTAGGGGTTGGGCTTAGTTCCAATGAAGAGAACTCTTAAGGCATCAGCACACCAAGACATTTTGGACAATTTCATGCTCCCAACTTTGTGGGAACAGTTTGGGGATGGCCTCTTCCTGTTCCAACATGACTGCGCACCAGTGCACAAAGCAAGGTCCAAAGACATGGATGAGCGAGTTTGGGGTGGAGGAACTTCACTGGCCTGTACAGAGTCCTGACCTCAACCTGGTAGAACACCTTTGGAAGAATTAGAGCAGAGACTGTGAGCTAGGCCTTGTCCACATCAGTGCCTGACCTCACAAATGTGCTTATGGAAGAATGGTAAAATGTTCCCATAGACACACTCCTAAGCCTTGTGGACAGCCTTTCCAGAAGAGTTGAAGTTGTTCTAGCTGCAGTAACTCAATATTGAACCCTATAGACTAAGACTGGGATGCTATTAAAGTTCATTACTTTTGATAATATAGTGTATGTCTGATTAGAAAAGCGGCGTCAAAGCCTGCATCAAGACATAGCATCCCATTCCGATCCAACATGTACATGTACAGTGCGGCCTAGCCACCTGTCCAGTAGTAACAAGTGACGCTGGATAGCTGAAAGCTGTCATTGCACTTTGCTGTGGCAGCAGAGGAAGGACAGAGTACAGTGCCAAGCAATGGAAACAAGAAAAAAGGGGGAGGGAAGAGACTGCACCGGCCCCAAGATAGCCAACAAAAGGGAGAAGCTGCCACGTTATATGATCAATGAAAAATAAACTTTCTTGAGAATATTGTTAGACATGAGTTAAAAAGGAAGAGGGGAATCCACATGTGTGGAGGGTGACCAGACAGGTGGGATCCGTTCCTCCGCGATATCTATAGGTTGTGTAAAGCAATTAACAATTAAAGAACTGTGTACATAAAACAACGCTGAATGATAAAAATAGAACGTTGGTAAACCTCTCCTCCCCCTCAGTCTCTGTGTGAAAGGCGTTAAGCGCACCTGCAAGCCTGTATTAAAAGGAAAAAATTCAAAAAGTCCACCTAAGTAGGCTGAACGGCTGGTAATATGTCCCAAGTAGTGACTGAAAATAGATATGCCCAATTCTGGGCTTGGTGGTATTATACGAACATAGCCTGGTCAACATTGGGATATGAAATTGAACAATAATGCAGCTGTTAGATCCAGAGCAGTTAAAAAATCACAGTGATGATCCTGCCAGTGCGTGCATGAAACTGATGTAGTGATGCTTAAAATTCCTGCAAAAAAGTTGAATAACAATGTCCGCCTTGATATGCAGAGCTCCTGTAATGTATCCCAATAATAGCTGAGGGTATGTATGCTCTTGTCAGGATTTAACTGATCACTCATGCACGCTGAGGTATAAACAATTGGAATGTATGAATACCTTTTGGCTAATTACCATAAATAATGATATCACAGGGAAAGTCCTGCCTGTGTAGACCCGAACTCAATGCACAATCATATAGTGTGAGTGGGATATGATCGTCCCTTTGAAGGGAGTAGATGAAGGTGTGCTTGTTCAGGTAAGATTATCTGGTTGCTAATGATGCTTGAAAACTGATAGCGTAAAGATCATCACTATGTCTTAATGAGTCACTGGGCAGCCAAGTGATCTAAATGGAATGGGTAGGTATAGAGGCATACATCAAAAAATAGAGCCAGTCCTTATCAAATTCTTACCCTTCCTATGACTCTACAGTTCAAGCAGCAGCTCCCCTTCGTGGATCAAGTCTGTATGAATCCAGTTCGCCGACATAAACCCGCGTGCAGGAGTGGTTTCTTGCTCTCGGCCGGGGAATCAGCTGATCACGCTGGGGAACGCAGATAGCAAAAGCATTTGGGTGAGGTGAACAGATTACTCCACTGTCCCGCTTCGCTGTGGCCAGTAGAGGGCACTGGTTCAAAGGATCATATTAGCGCTGCTGCCAGAGATGTTCCTGCGATGTGATGCTGACAGTGATATGGGCTGCACAGAAACAAGAGAGAGGGGGGTCCCCAGCGTCTAGGGCATCAAAATGTCAACGCGTTTCGTGCTGCAAGCCGAGCACTTCATCTGGACATTGTGCTTAGGTAATCTATATCAATAAATAGGGCTGTCTGCCCAATCAGCATTTTGATCGCTCATTTAATTATCTATCGCCATCTTGTGGAAACAACATATAATTACAGTCAAACAGTCTAAGAATGAATAGGCATAGATAGCCACAAAACTGTGAATGGAACACCAGCTATGTAGCATATTAGTACTTATTACAGGGTACATTGCCAAGCATCATAAAAGGGTGAGGGGGTGCCAAGAGTAAGAAAGCTATGTGTGTGAAGAGTATACCTAAAGTGAAAGTATGGAATAGGGGGCGAAATCATCAACCAAGAAGAAGAAAAAAGCGAGGGCAAAGATACAGAAGGACATAATGCCTATTACTACTAAATGTTCCCTGAGCACTATTACACAGTGCCCCATGATAAACAACAAGCCCTACCAGGATAGAATATATGAACATTATGTAGGTTATGCTAATGTAATCCCTACCAATGTACCAATATCATAAACACCTAGGGGCCTGTAATAAAATATGCGTCTGGCCAAAGAAATGTTGTAAAAGCTGCATAAAAAAGGAGGGGAAATGGAAACAGAGTAAAAGGAGAAAAGACAATGAAGATGCAGTTGAAACAAATAAATGAATCCTAGAAATGACAGATAAATAATTTTCATCCAAAAAAACTTGTAAATTACCGGTTGGTGTTCATATCACCAGTATGTACAGTACCTAGTGTCCAGGACAGGTCACCATCATACACAATCCAACAAAAAATGTCTGATTGCCTGTAGACCTGCTACGTAAAGTTTGCAGGTATAGAAAGAGCAAATGTCCATTGTGGCCAACATCCAGTTTTCTATATGTGGAGTACATATTTTGTTTGTCCAATAAATTTTTTGTATCCTTGATGTATATACACAGTGTTATAAAATAATCAACATATGGACTAAGTTATAAAATAATCGACATATGGACTAAGTTATCCCACTAGACAGCGCTAGTGTTGAGCAATAAAAACTTGTGGCCAACAACACATATATGGACAGTCTTAAATCAGAAAAAAGTCCTCTAAAAGAAAACCCTTATAAAGGGAAGTGATGAAAAGTTCAGGGTGCGATTCAGATAATCAACAGGTGATCTTGAATAAACCTCAATCCTCCACCGATCACTGTAAGATCCACCCTGGTGACACACACTCTCCCCCTAGGGGGTTAAACTCACCAGATAAGGGGAGTAATAAAGCCTTCAGAGTCAACACTCTTTAGAGATAGTGGGTTGCCATCATCACTCTAGATAGGGTCACAGGTTTGCAGGGCTCATAATGAATCAAAAAAACAGAAAGAAAGGTGCACATAGCGTAATCCTGTTTATTGATTCAAACCCGTTGCACACAGACAGACTAAAAACCCCCCTTCAATAAAATACGTACATCAAATAAAACGAATAGTGAGCAATCAATCAAACAGGCAGGTAATGCCAGTATGTGCACTTCACCCAAAAATCGTCAGCGCCGCTACACAGGAAAGGCACGATACTTCCTGGTTGTGTAGATGACTCAGGTGGAGCGCACACCTCACTTCCAGCGTCGTGTTGGCCACGCCCTGACGCGTTTCGTCATATCCTTTGACTTCAACAGAGGGCGTGGCCACACGACGTAATGGCCAGTTTATATATCCCTCCACAAGCCGCTCAGCCAATCACAGCAAGACTAGGCGGCGGCTAAAACACGCCTACAGCTCCAGCCTCACTGACGGCTTATTGTAAACAGCGTGGAGGCATACAAAGGCACTGCACTAATCCGATATGGTAAAAATCATTAAACAGTGGGTACAAGCTACCATAACTACATACATTTAATCAAGAAGCATCGCCTCATGTATCTTAGCATTATGGATTCCCATTAATAGGCAGCCAGTGCTAATTACACCCACGTCATGAATGAAGAAAATAATAACATTGATACATCTTAAAATCATCTGTCATAATCTAAAAGCAAATACAATGGTAAATATGCACATAACGAATAGACATATAAAAAGGAAACTCTAATACCATTACATACTAAAGACCTTCCTGTACTGATATGCACATATATTTAGTGTAAACATTGTTTTATCATATAGGTATGAAAAAGCACCGTGAGCGCAATAATACTGCAAGATACAGTACCCAACCTACAGAGCTATTGTTAGTTTTAATAATTATAGCAAAACCAGCAAATATTCAAAGAAAAAATATTCAAAGAAAAAATAAATCATTAAAGTAAAGATAGGGAGGCAACACAGTCGCAACAAGCAAAACTACATTGAAAATCGCACAAATATTAAAAATCGCACAGATATTAAAAAGATAAAATTAATCTATATCATATTAATTAAGAGCTAATGCCATATCACATGCACTCCTATCCACGAGAGCATGTTACAAACACATAGAAGCAGGATAATCGCATAACAATAAGACCAAAGTTACTCTCAATCTCCCTATACAGCTCATATAATTGTAGCAAACTGTGCTACTAAAAGTAGACCAGACCCATGCCACAAGAAAGAAGGAAGAAAGAGATCAGGGATATAACATATAGAAAAAGATTGGAAAATCGCATAATGTAAAAAAACTACAAAACCAAAATTAATCCCAATCTCTATATAAGAGTCAGGTACTCGTACACACTATACTACTGTGGGGAGACCAAACAGACGTCACAGAGAGATAGCTCACTTTAACCCCATAAGAGCCAATTCTAACTGCCTGCACAGATACTCTCAACGGATCCGATCAACTATTAGTAACAGATATTAGTAGTCGCTTATAAAGCAGTTGATGTCCAAATCCACATTGAGTCCCCTTGGCGACAAAGTGTCAGCCAAGAAGATCCACTGGGTCTCTCTTCTTGACAGGTCACGCACCAGATTAGACCCTCTCCACTTTGGTCTCAAATGGTCTACACCCCAAAATTTGAGGCCCGAGGGATCTTGGTTGTGTTTAAGCTTGAAGTGGAGCGATACATTATGGTCTTTGAAACCAATCTTTATATTCGCTATATGCTCTGCAATCCTGACCCTTAAAAGCCTTTTGGTGCGCCCTATGTACATAAGGCCACATGGGCATTGCATAGCGTACACCACGTAAGCCGTATTGCACGTAATAAATTCATTAATCCTGAATTCTCTACCATTAGAAGAGGATGTAAAACTTTCAAGCGCCCTCATTGGTCTGCCAACTTCCCTGCATGCCCGGCATCTCCTACAACTATAGAATCCTTTTTTATCCCAGAAGGTTAAAGGCCTGGAAGGGGGATCGAGTACCTTCCGCACTTGTCACCAAAACTGTGAGCTCTTCTATAGATAAATTTAGGCCTACATGGTAGGGATGGGCCCAATGATTTGTCCATGCATAAGACATGCCAATGGGCATTGAAAATGTCTTCTACCTCCCTAAATTGGGAATGAAACCCTGATATAAAGCTCCACTCATGGTTTTCATTGTCCTGGACCTTAGGCTGATCTGTTAAAAAAGAATCTCTGGGTCGCACAGCCAGCTCCTGAATGGTGGAGTCCAAGGCCTCCCCCACATAGCCTTTTTCCACAAACTTTTTTCTAACGACTTGGGCCTGTCTTAAAAAGTCAGCATCATTGGAACAATTTCTTTTCACCCTGGTGAGCTGACCCTTGGGTATATTTTTCAGCCACTTAGGGTGATGTCCACTACTAGTAGGTAGGTAGCTGTTGGAATCTGTGGGTTTAAAATAAACTTTCATACCCAATCTGTCACCTTGCCTGAAGATGTTTACATCCAAAAAGTGAATGTCATTTTGACTGAAATCACTGGTTAGCCTAATGTTGTTGTTATTGGAATTAAGCTCTCTCAGGAATTCCTGCAAACTATCGCTGGACCCTTCCCAGATGAAGAACAGGTCGTCTATGTACCTTTTATACAGTAACAACTGAGTACGGGTGGTGGAAAATATCCTTTTATCTTCCCATTCCCCCATAAACAAATTTGCTATGCTTGGGGCAAATTTTGCCCCCATAGCAACACCTCTGCGTTGGGAGAAAAATTGCCCATCAAACCAGAAAAAATTATGGCTTAGACAGAAGTCTAATGCGTTTCTGATAAAGACTTTCTAATTATGTGGCAGGTCATCACGCTGGCTTAACGCCCAATTAAGGGCTAAGAGGGCATCGTCATGCTGTATGACCGAGTAGAGAGATGCCACATCAGCTGTTACTAGGTACAGTTCTTGTTTCCCTGTTAGGTTCACCTGTTGTAGGATCTGTAAGAGACTCTTGGTGTCTCTCAAATACGCCTTAGTGCGTATAACGCTCTCCTGAAGGAAGTGGTCAAGGTACTGGCCCATCCGAGATGTGATTGAGCCAATACCATTGACAATGGGTCTCCCCGGAGGTTGATTCATATCCTTGTGGATTTTGGGCAAGGTATAAATTGTGGGGATTCTGCTATCACTTGGAACAAGATACCTTCTTTCTTTATTAGACAGAACCCCCATAGAGAAACCCATTTCCACCAAGTTCTTAAGATCCTTTTCATACTGCCCAGTGGGGTCTTTAGGTAGTCTTACATATGTTTGATCATCACTTAGCATCTCAGTGAGCTGATTCACATAAAAATCCCTGTTCAAAATGACTACCCCCCCCCCCTTGTCAGCTGGCCTAATAACTATCTCCTTCCCTTTCTCAAGTAAGGAGATCCCATCCATAATGTGCTGAGGATTAACTTTCTTTTTTGGTACCAGCTGTTCAAGATCGCGCAGAACCAGTCCCTTAAAAACATCAATGTGCTGATTAGCGCTATTCAGGGGGTTGAACAGGGACCTATTCTTAAGCCCACTGTCCACTGGACCTGACTCATTCACTACAAACGGTCGGGGCGTTTTGTTTAGAAAATATTTTTTAATGTTAATTTTCCTCATGTACTTATGCACGTCAATAAAAACATCAAATTTGCTGACGGGTCTTTTTAAGCCACACTTTAAACCTAAATGCAAAATATTCATTTCTTTATGCGATAAAGTCACGTTACTCAAATTAAAAATGCCTCCTATTCCTGCTCTCTCCTTCTTTTTTTGGGCCCTTCTCCCTGCCCTGCAGCCCCTTGTTCTCCTCTCCACTGGTTGGGATAATAAGGAAGTTCGTCTTCCCGCCACGGGTAGTCCCTCCGTGGAGGTGCATGGTGTTCCTGCCTCCCCCAACCCTGACCTGGAGGCCTCCCCCTTCGGTGTGAGTTCCCCCGGCCCCGTTTCTGCCAACCCCTCCCTCTCCCTAAAAAAGGACGGGGTGATTGTTCGGCTGTTCTTTCTCCATTATCTCTTAACGGGCCAAATCTGTTATATACAGGGACTTGATAATTGCTAGTACTAGGCGGATGATTGTATGGTTGATAGGGTCCACCCGCCCTGTCATTCCTTCTCCCGTCAACAGCCTCCCCTCTACTCGGGGTGGCACAAGTATCAGCAGGGTGAATAGGTCTCTCAACCTTCTTGTTACCACCAGCCTGAATACCCATGCTAGGTGGTTTAGTTAAGCGATTATTTGGTTCATCACCCGATGCCCCAAACACGTTATTGGACCCGCTGACGGGTATTTTAGCTTGTTGCCAGACATACACAGAGTTGGACCTAAAATCATTCAGGTCCCTATGAAACTTCTTGGATTTCTTCTTCTGTGTATCCCTGTCAACCTTTTCAAGCTTCTTTTTTATACGAGTATTAAACTCTAGTACTTGCTGGGTATCCTTCACAGGGTCAAGCTGCAAACGAAATTCGTTAATCTTGCCCTCCAAGATGGACATTTTCTTACGCTTGCGGGCTAGAACCAAATCCTGCAATTTATGACCCATACCGGTAAAGAACTCATACCATTCCTGCATAGATTCTGGGTCATCCAGTCCATCTTGGGGGGCTACCTCCCATCTTAAACTTCTGACTATAATTTTTTCTTTAATGTACTGCTCGAATGTGCAGATGTCCCACCAAGTGCGGACTTGTTTTTCTAGCACATTTCCCAAAGCAGTAAGTATCCCATTAATATTAGATTGTGCAGAAGCCTGCTCATTGATTGCAAAAATAGCATTAATATCAATCGTTCTACTACTCAGGAACTGCAGAGCGTCCATGGCTGCTAAGAAAAAAGACTACAAAGAAATAAGTATATAAAAGTGTTTCACCAGGCCTGCAAACACCGCTCAGCGCCAGATTCCCAAACAGACCCAAGATATAGATATATTAATATTAAAAAGGAATAAATCAATATTCAAAAATGCATATTCATAAATACACACCAGTATGCAAATAACATTTAAACATAAAACAGATTGAACTCCCCTGTGTCTGTCTAGGCAGAGAGACAATCTAATGGGCAGCAGCTGTCTCAAATCAAAGAAAACACATATATATACACAGTGTTATAAAATAATCAACATATGGACTAAGTTATAAAATAATCGACATATGGACTAAGTTATCCCACTAGACAGCGCTAGTGTTGAGCAATAAAAACTTGTGGCCAACAACACATATATGGACAGTCTTAAATCAGAAAAAAGTCCTCTAAAAGAAAACCCTTATAAAGGGAAGTGATGAAAAGTTCAGGGTGCGATTCAGATAATCAACAGGTGATCTTGAATAAACCTCAATCCTCCACCGATCACTGTAAGATCCACCCTGGTGACACACACTCTCCCCCTAGGGGGTTAAACTCACCAGATAAGGGGAGTAATAAAGCCTTCAGAGTCAAAGCTCTTTAGAGATAGTGGGTTGCCATCATCACTCTAGATAGGGTCACAGGTTTGCAGGGCTCATAATGAATCAAAAAAACAGAAAGAAAGGTGCACATAGCGTAATCCTGTTTATTGATTCAAACCCGTTGCACACAGACAGACTAAAAACCCCCCTTCAATAAAATACGTACATCAAATAAAACGAATAGTGAGCAATCAATCAAACAGGCAGGTAATGCCAGTATGTGCACTTCACCCAAAAATCGTCAGCGCCGCTACACAGGAAAGGCACGATACTTCCTGGTTGTGTAGATGACTCAGGTGGAGCGCACACCTCACTTCCAGCGTCGTGTTGGCCACGCCCTGACGCGTTTCGTCATATCCTTTGACTTCAACAGAGGGCGTGGCCACACGACGTAATGGCCAGTTTATATATCCCTCCACAAGCCGCTCAGCCAATCACAGCAAGACTAGGCGGCGGCTAAAACACGCCTACAGCTCCAGCCTCACTGACGGCTTATTGTAAACAGCGTGGAGGCATACAAAGGCACTGCACTAATCCAATATGGTAAAAATCATTAAACAGTGGGTACAAGCTACCATAACTACATACATTTAATCAAGAAGCATCGCCTCATGTATCTTAGCATTATGGATTCCCATTAATAGGCAGCCAGTGCTAATTACACCCACGTCATGAATGAAGAAAATAATAACATTGATACATCTTAAAATCATCTGTCATAATCTAAAATCAAATACAATGGTAAATATGCACATAACGAATAGACATATAAAAAGGAAACTCTAATACCATTACATACTAAAGACCTTCCTGTACTGATATGCACATATATTTAGTGTAAACATTGTTTTATCATATAGGTATGAAAAAGCACCGTGAGCGCAATAATACTGCAAGATACAGTACCCAACCTACAGAGCTATTGTTAGTTTTAATAATTATAGCAAAACCAGCAAATATTCAAAGAAAAAATATTCAAAGAAAAAATAAATCATTAAAGTAAAGATAGGGAGGCAACACAGTCGCATAAAGCAAAACTACATTGAAAATCGCACAAATATTAAAAATCGCACAGATATTAAAAAGATAAAATTAATCTATATCATATTAATTAAGAGCTAATGCCATATCACATGCACTCCTATCCACGAGAGCATGTTACAAACACATAGAAGCAGGATAATCGCATAACAATAAGACCAAAGTTACTCTCAATCTCCCTATACAGCTCATATAATTGTAGCAAACTGTGCTACTAAAAGTAGACCAGACCCATGCCACAAGAAAGAAGGAAGAAAGAGATCAGGGATATAACATATAGAAAAAGATTGGAAAATCGCATAATGTAAAAAAACTACAAAACCAAAATTAATCCCAATCTCTATATAAGAGTCAGGTACTCGTACACACTATACTACTGTGGGGAGACCAAACAGACGTCACAGAGAGATAGCTCACTTTAACCCCATAAGAGCCAATTCTAACTGCCTGCACAGATACTCTCAACGGATCCGATCAACTATTAGTAACAGATATTAGTAGTCGCTTATAAAGCAGTTGATGTCCAAATCCAAATTGAGTTCCCTTGGCGACAAAGTGTCAGCCAAGAAGATCCACTGGGTCTCTCTTCTTGACAGGTCACGCACCAGATTAGACCCTCTCCACTTTGGTCTCAAATGGTCTACACCCCAAAATTTGAGGCCCGAGGGATCTTGGTTGTGTTTAAGCTTGAAGTGGAGCGATACATTATGGTCTTTGAAACCAATCTTTATATTCGCTATATGCTCTGCAATCCTGACCCTTAAAAGCCTTTTGGTGCGCCCTATGTACATAAGGCCACATGGGCATTGCATAGCGTACAAACTTCCCTGCATGCCAACTTCCCTGCATGCCCGGCATCTCCTACAACTATAGAATCCTTTTTTATCCCAGAAGGTTAAAGGCCTGGAAGGGGGATCGAGTACCTTCCGCACTATCTTGTCACCAAAACTGTGAGCTCTTCTATAGATAAATTTAGGCCTACATGGTAGGGATGGGCCCAATGATTTGTCCATGCATAAGACATGCCAATGGGCATTGAAAATGTCTTCTACCTCCCTAAATTGGGAATGAAACCCTGATATAAAGCTCCACTCGTGGTTTTCATTGTCCTGGACCTTAGGCTGATCTGTTAAAAAAGAATCTCTGGGTCGCACAGCCAGCTCCTGAATGGTGGAGTCCAAGGCCTCCCCCACATAGCCTTTTTCCACAAACTTTTTTCTAACGACTTGGGCCTGTCTTAAAAAGTCAGCATCATTGGAACAATTTCTTTTCACCCTGGTGAGCTGACCCTTGGGTATATTTTTCAGCCACTTAGGGTGATGTCCACTACTAGTAGGTAGGTAGCTGTTGGAATCTGTGGGTTTAAAATAAACTTTCGTACCCAATCTGTCACCTTGCCTGAAGATGTTTACATCCAAAAAGTGAATGTCATTTTGACTGAAATCACTGGTTAGCCTAATGTTGTTGTTATTGGAATTAAGCTCTCTCAGGAATTCCTGCAAACTATCGCTGGACCCTTCCCAGATGAAGAACAGGTCGTCTATGTACCTTTTATACAGTAACAACTGAGTACGGGTGGTGGAAAATATCCTTTTATCTTCCCATTCCCCCATAAAGACACCAAGACACCAAGAGTCTCTTACAGATCCTACAACAGGTGAACCTAACAGGGAAACAAGAACTGTACCTAGTAACAGCTGATGTGGCATCTCTCTACTCGGTCATACAGCATGACGATGCCCTCTTAGCCCTTAATTGGGCGTTAAGCCAGCGTGATGACCTGCCACATAATCAGAAAGTCTTTATCAGAAACGCATTAGACTTCTGTCTAAGCCATAATTTTTTCTGGTTTGATGGGCAATTTTTCTCCCAACGCAGAGGTGTTGCTATGGGGGCAAAATTTGCCCCAAGCATAGCAAATTTGTTTATGGGGGAATGGGAAGATAAAAGGATATTTTCCACCACCCGTACTCAGTTGTTACTGTATAAAAGGTACATAGACGACCTGTTCTTCATCTGGGAAGGGTCCAGCGATAGTTTGCAGGAATTCCTGAGAGAGCTTAATTCCAATAACAACAACATTAGGCTAACCAGTGATTTCAGTCAAAATGACATTCACTTTTTGGATGTAAACATCTTCAGGCAAGGTGACAGATTGGGTACGAAAGTTTATTTTAAACCCACAGATTCCAACAGCTACCTACCTACTAGTAGTGGACATCACCCTAAGTGGCTGAAAAATATACCCAAGGGTCAGCTCACCAGGGTGAAAAGAAATTGTTCCAATGATGCTGACTTTTTAAGACAGGCCCAAGTCGTTAGAAAAAAGTTTGTGGAAAAAGGCTATGTGGGGGAGGCCTTGGACTCCACCATTCAGGAGCTGGCTGTGCGACCCAGAGATTCTTTTTTAACAGATCAGCCTAAGGTCCAGGACAATGAAAACCATGAGTGGAGCTTTATATCAGGGTTTCATTCCCAATTTAGGGAGGTAGAAGACATTTTCAATGCCCATTGGCATGTCTTATGCATGGACAAATCATTGGGCCCATCCCTACCATGTAGGCCTAAATTTATCTATAGAAGAGCTCACAGTTTTGGTGACAAGATAGTGCGGAAGGTACTCGATCCCCCTTCCAGGCCTTTAACCTTCTGGGATAAAAAAGGATTCTATAGTTGTAGGAGATGCCGGGCATGCAGGGAAGTTGGCAGACCAATGAGGGCGCTTGAAAGTTTTACATCCTCTTCTAATGGTAGAGAATTCAGGATTAATGAATTTATTACGTGCAATACGGCTTACGTGGTGTACGCTATGCAATGCCCATGTGGCCTTATGTACATAGGGCGCACCAAAAGGCTTTTAAGGGTCAGGATTGCAGAGCATATAGCGAATATAAAGATTGGTTTCAAAGACCATAATGTATCGCTCCACTTCAAGCTTAAACACAACCAAGATCCCTCGGGCCTCAAATTTTGGGGTGTAGACCATTTGAGACCAAAGTGGAGAGGGTCTAATCTGGTGCGTGACCTGTCAAGAAGAGAGACCCAGTGGATCTTCTTGGCTGACACTTTGTCGCCAAGGGGACTCAATGTGGATTTGGACATCAACTGCTTTATAAGCGACTACTAATATCTGTTACTAATAGTTGATCGGATCCGTTGAGAGTATCTGTGCAGGCAGTTAGAATTGGCTCTTATGGGGTTAAAGTGAGCTATCTCTCTGTGACGTCTGTTTGGTCTCCCCACAGTAGTATAGTGTGTACGAGTACCTGACTCTTATATAGAGATTGGGATTAATTTTGGTTTTGTAGTTTTTTTACATTATGCGATTTTCCAATCTTTTTCTATATGTTATATCCCTGATCTCTTTCTTCCTTCTTTCTTGTGGCATGGGTCTGGTCTACTTTTAGTAGCACAGTTTGCTACAATTATATGAGCTGTATAGGGAGATTGAGAGTAACTTTGGTCTTATTGTTATGCGATTATCCT
This sequence comes from Lithobates septentrionalis, assembly GCA_037952835.1. Lineage (NCBI taxonomy): Eukaryota > Metazoa > Chordata > Amphibia > Anura > Ranidae > Lithobates > Lithobates septentrionalis. Next base: position 2,869,955 of record JBBDGP010000536.1, on the reverse strand, counting down.
GCTTCTATGTGTTTGTAACATGCTCTCGTGGATAGGAGTGCATGTGATATGGCATTAGCTCTTAATTAATATGATATAGATTAATTTTATCTTTTTAATATCTGTGCGATTTTTAATATTTGTGCGATTTTCAATGTAGTTTTGCTTTATGCGACTGTGTTGCCTCCCTATCTTTACTTTAATGATTTATTTTTTCTTTGAATATTTTTTCTTTGAATATTTGCTGGTTTTGCTATAATTATTAAAACTAACAATAGCTCTGTAGGTTGGGTACTGTATCTTGCAGTATTATTGCGCTCACGGTGCTTTTTCATACCTATATGATAAAACAATGTTTACACTAAATATATGTGCATATCAGTACAGGAAGGTCTTTAGTATGTAATGGTATTAGAGTTTCCTTTTTATATGTCTATTCGTTATGTGCATATTTACCATTGTATTTGATTTTAGATTATGACAGATGATTTTAAGATGTATCAATGTTATTATTTTCTTCATTCATGACGTGGGTGTAATTAGCACTGGCTGCCTATTAATGGGAATCCATAATGCTAAGATACATGAGGCGATGCTTCTTGATTAAATGTATGTAGTTATGGTAGCTTGTACCCACTGTTTAATGATTTTTACCATATTGGATTAGTGCAGTGCCTTTGTATGCCTCCACGCTGTTTACAATAAGCCGTCAGTGAGGCTGGAGCTGTAGGCGTGTTTTAGCGCCGCCTAGTCTTGCTGTGATTGGCTGAGCGGCTTGTGGAGGGATATATAAACTGGCCATTACGTCGTGTGGCCACGCCCTCTGTTGAAGTCAAAGGATATGACGAAACGCGTCAGGGCGTGGCCAACACGACGCTGGAAGTGAGGTGTGCGCTCCACCTGAGTCATCTACACAACCAGGAAGTATCGTGCCTTTCCTGTGTAGCGGCGTTGACGATTTTTGGGTGAAGTGCACATACTGGCATTACCTGCCTGTTTGATTGATTGCTCACTATTCGTTTTATTTGATGTACGTATTTTATTGAAGGGGGTTTTTAGTCTGTCTGTGTGCAACGGGTTTGAATCAATAAACAGGATTACGCTATGTGCACCTTTCTTTCTGTTTTTTTGATTCATTATGAGCCCTGCAAACCTGTGACCCTATCTAGAGTGATGATGGCAACCCACTATCTCTAAAGAGCGTTGACTCTGAAGGCTTTATTACTCCCCTTATCTGGTGAGTTTAACCCCCTAGGGGGAGAGTGTGTGTCACCAGGGTGGATCTTACAGTGATCGGTGGAGGATTGAGGTTTATTCAAGATCACCTGTTGATTATCTGAATCGCACCCTGAACTTTTCATCACTTCCCTTTATAAGGGTTTTCTTTTAGAGGACTTTTTTCTGATTTAAGACTGTCCATATATGTGTTGTTGGCCACAAGTTTTTATTGCTCAACACTAGCGCTGTCTAGTGGGATAACTTAGTCCATATGTCGATTATTTTATAACTTAGTCCATATGTTGATTATTTTATAACACTGTGTATATATATGTGTTTTCTTTGATTTGAGACAGCTGCTGCCCATTAGATTGTCTCTCTGCCTAGACAGACACAGGGGAGTTCAATCTGTTTTATGTTTAAATGTTATTTGCATACTGGTGTGTATTTATGAATATGCATTTTTGAATATTGATTTATTCCTTTTTAATATTAATATATCTATATCTTGGGTCTGTTTGGGAATCTGGCGCTGAGCGGTGTTTGCAGGCCTGGTGAAACACTTTTATATACTTATATCCTTGATGTATGCAGGTGGATTCTAAACTATTGGCTGCTAATAGTGGTTGAATAATAGATACAAATGGTCAGAATTTCAGCAGCGAGGTCTCTTTATGCGTCCAATAGTGACCAATAGTGACAACATCATGCTTGACATTGCATATGTAACTCAATCAAGTAAAACTGTCCCGGTGGAATGAATTTGCTCTTAGATTTAAATGGGGCCTGCTTGGTTTGAAGCATAGTGGCAGGCTCTGTATGAAATATTTTTTTTTATCTTAAGAGATCTTTTGAACTTAAGGGGTTCCTAAACCCAGGACCCTGCATTCACTATATCTGGTCCCCCACAGTACACAGAACATGGAAATGCAATAATTTTAGTAAACATAAACTGCTAAATACCTTTTCTCATCAGCAGTAAATAGCAGTATTACGACATCAGTGCCTGGTTAAAGCTTGTAGGAGTAGTTTTCATTCTCCCATGATTGTCCTATAAGGATGCAGGATCCCTGACCCTCTGTCTGGACAGTGCTGATTGGCCCTGTGCTGATCACATGCACTCTCCCAAGAAAAATAAATTCCCTAGCAATACACACTAAACTGGGCATTCGCAGCTTGTCCCCTACCTCTGTAAATATCAGGAGATATATTGGGGACTGTGGAAAAAGGGGAGGATCAGAGAAGACAGGATCAAACAGCTTTTTCTTACACAATGCAGAGGATTAACCCCTTAGGTTCCACAGTTGGTATAACAAACATGCTTTACTGCATATACAGACTGATTTTACTGTTGAGGGTTTAGTAACACTTTAAATACTTCCACCTCATTCAGATCATATCCAGTCTGATATGGCTGAGTCACTGGCCTTCAGAAATTACTCTCAGTATTTGTATCTATGTCAAACGAGAGCTCAGAGCTGCTAATGCTTTTTCTTGACTCTCCAAAGGACATTGCTGAGTTAACTCCCCCAATCAAAGGATCCAAGTTATTTACCATAGGTGTGCTAGGGGGTGTTTTGTTATGGTTCGCAGACACACTCTTAATATCAACTTTATGGACTATATCTATAATTGCATATGGCAAGGTTTCACAATCCGACAACTAGCATAATGAAATCATGATTTATTAGACACCGCATACAATATAGAGGCGATCTAATGTATATTTCTTTTGGGAAGTCTAATGTGTCCTATTAGTCTTCAGAAAGTAAATTAGGAGTGTTTGGTGTCTGATTGGTATCTTATACGTCATAGCCACTGTTTTGGAAGATAACTCCATTATTGTAGGAGTTTGAGTATAAATTATAGTTGAGAATACGAAAGTTCAGTTTTAGGTAAAAAAATAAATACAACTCACAAATATGAATTACTCAAACTGCTCTCTTTAGACTGTTTGACAGGTCCTCATTGGGAGTCTTTTGAAAATCATGTGGAAAGTAACAAAACAACTAGGCAGTAAATTTCCAAAAGAGCAAGAGGCTTCATTGCTTGCTCAGAAATATACTCAGTTTATTACTTGCTCAGAAATATAGAGCTTGCAGGCTCATTGTATAAACATTTTTGACCATAAAATTAAATGTAGTACAATATGATTGGTTGTCAAAACATACGTCATTGTAACTAACCATAAATCTGACATCTGTCATACATGCAGACAAATCTATTCAATCCCACAATTCCTATATGTTTATTAAAAATTATGTATAACTGTTTTTATCTATAGGAAAAAATATATAATCTAAATATATAAACTCTCGCTGATGGTGTGAAAAAACGGGTGATAAAAATGAATGAAGCTGCTATACACAAAGTGCTAAACACTTGAACATAGTGACAAAATATAAATACAGCGCTCACAGACAAAGACCCATAATAGGTAAAAACAAAAACATGAAGTCCATATAAAACTAAAAAGTGCTTCACAAATAGTGTGCAAAATTGCAGAAAATGCTTCACATCGGGTGTGCAAAAAGTGCAGAGAAAATGTTGCAGATGAGTTTTCAGGTGTATCTAGGCACACCCACATGTGTCCCCACTCACCAAATCACGGTGACAGCTTTTTAGTCTGGGAGTCAATGCAGGCTTATAACGATATCCAGAGAATGTCACAGGATGGCAGGTTCACTGATGAGATGATAAACGATCCTTCAAAATTAATACCATATAAGTACCCAAAAGGAAGAAAAGGGGGACCAATAGTGAAGTATGCTAAGATAGAAAATTTAGTGCACGTAAAAGGTTATACTTACAAAAGTAAGTTAAAAACAAGCATTGGAATAGTCAGAGGATGCAGCAAACACTGTTGTAAGCGTTCCTACGAGACCGGAAATGACGTCATTCGTGCCGGAAGTGCGTCACGTCATTGTATTTCGCCCTCCCACAGGGCGTCATCAAAGGATCCTTTTGGGCTGTAGTTTTGGAGATCCATGCTTTAAAGCCTCAAGCACACTGGATGTTTACAAGTAAAATACAATTAAAGGAGTTAGACAATAACTATACTATTTAATCTTCTATATTTGGAGGATATTCTCTACACGACATTTTATTGTACATACTGTATGTTGGCATACTACCTCACAGACAAATTCTCTTCCTCTTTGTGTGTGGTTGTGTTTACCCACATACAAAGATGTTGTTTCTAAAATTCTACTATATGCACACTTGATTTTATTTTGTTGTAACACCTTTTGTGGTTTGTGTGGATCTGGGCTCCGATACACCAAACCAAGGATTAATTGGCATAATCAAGCACTATTTATTTTTCAGCTGTGCGCATGGTATTTTATAGTTGCACTTACTGGTGTTAGAATATGACTAAGCGAACCTTGATTCGTGAAACGCGTTACTCTTTCTATGCCTGCATAGAGGTCTCATGATGTCTTATGATGTATCTTGATGGATTTTTATCTTCAATAAAGTAATTATCACTGCTTCATACCCGAGAGTGCGGTCAACCTTTCTTCAACCATTCATCATCTTCAACCTCCTAATGATAACAGTTTTTTTTTCTAAATAAAAAACTTACAATGCACTGTTCCAAATTATTACGCACAGTAAGTTTCAAAACACTTTACAGGTTGTAAAGAACTGAAATTTTTCATTTGTGTTTGCAGCATATTTACTGAAATCAAAACCTATTTCAATCAAACTTTAAAAAGTTAAAATGTTTTCTTGAGCATCCTTGTGTTTTCTTGAGCATCCTTGTGTTTGAATATATAGTTGAGATGGAAGCATGGATACTGTATGGAACTTCTATTTTGTATGTATGACCCAATTCGGGAAGAAGCTGACATCTATCAGATATCCTCATCATGCTTATCTACACTGTTTGTACCTATCTTATGACTGCTTCCCTGTTAAAATGTCATAAACCATTTTTATACCTTTTGTTATGCTGATTTATATTTGTTGAAAAATAAAAAATTACAAAAAAAAAAAAAAAAAGTTAAAATGTTGTTCAAACATTTTAACAGGTCACGTTACATTTTAACATAGGACCCCTTATTTCATAGCAGCTTCACAAATCTTGCATCCATTGAACTTGTGAGTTTTTGGACAGTTTCTGCTTGAATTTGTTTGCAAGATGTCAGAGCCCTGAGACACAATGCCATCCATGAGCGGCTGAGGAAAGGCAGTTTACCATACAGTATGCTCTATCCAGCTAAATTACGTGTGGTGCACAAGGGACAAACACAGTTCTTTCTGTCACCCAAGGAAGCGAATAGATGGCTGGAGTCCCTGGGACAGGCCTAGTACATGTGTTATCCACATCAGAATGCAACATCATCTAGCAAAACCCAGGATGCTTCCTGGGTTGAGGTTGTCGACAGGTTTTTTTTTCTTTTTTTTCTTTTTCCCCTTTTTTATGACATATACTTTGACTATCCGTAAGAATATACAGAAAGGTGAAGGGATATCGGGTTACAAGATCCTGCTGAACTCTAAGCCACACAGGAACATTAATATGAGACCTACAAGCAACGCGGTACAGTGAGTGCTCAGGAAACTCTCACATACCTTGCCCTAAAGCCTCCTGCCCGGCTGGTGCAGGAAGAATACCCCCCCTTTAGGGAACAATTTGCTGCGATGTTTAGGGTAAAAGTCTGCGGGTTGTTCAGGGCTGGAGGCAGGGTGGGGGGAGGGGGAATTCAACTCGGTGAAGCTGATTTCAGGAAAAGTTATGTTTTTTTGTTGTTTTCTTTTTTTTGGTTAATGTTGGGTATTCTCAAAATTCAATCACAATCACAAGTGCTGGAGAGGAATGTGCATTGCGAATAGGTCCTACATCTGCACGCAAATACTGTTTCAAATAGATATGGTTAAAAATGTTGTTATTATATATGTTATGGAGAGGTTGAGTGATAATGCTTCTGTGTTGCCAGGCTATTTCCGGAAGATATTATTATCTCCCCACCAAATAAGTATCCTAGGAAATATACAACCTATGTGTCTTGATGCAGTCTCTTAGTCTCCTCTCCTGGAATGTGAGAGGGCTCAATTCTAAGATCAAAGGAGCGCTGGTATTTAAATACATTTTAAAGCGAAAACCACACATCATATTCCTCCAGGAGTCACATTTAGTAAGCTCCAAAACCTTAGCCCTTCACAGGGCTGGTTTCAGTAGGGCATTTCACTCAACTTCCTCCAGTTATGCCAGAGGTGTGTCTGTGCTGATAGCCAAATCACTTTTATATACTATTAGGACAGTGAAACTAGATCCTATGGGCAGATATGTGGCACTAGTATTGATTATTGATAATCAGGTATACACTTTTGTAGCTATCTACATACCACCACCGTTTACAATTAAGGTATGGGAGGCAATGATGGCGGAGGTGTTGAAGGTGGCGGAAGGTCCTCTTATTTTAGCTGGTGACCTAAATGCAGTATTATCTCCAGATAAGGATAGACATGGGATGGCTACGGTGGGAGGGTCCCCACTGGAGGCATGTGTAAAACCCTAGGATCTGGTGGAGGCTTGGAGGTGGAAGCACCCAGATGTCAAGGAATATTCTTGTTTTTCTTCCACCTTCAATACTCTTTCCAGGATAGATTTATGTTTTGTGTCAAAAGAATTGTTGCCAAGGGTGTTGGATGCTCAATACTTACCGAGGGCCATCTCGGATCACTCCCCCACGCTTCTCACTATTGATATGGAGCGACCACGGGGTTATGTGGTGTGGAGATTAACTCCTCTGTGGCTTAAGGTGGAGTGCTTTGAGAGGTCAACTGCTTCATCTATTAATACCTTCTGGATAGAAAACAAAAATGAGGTTCCAATTGGGATCACATGGGATGCTTTCAAGGCCACACTCCGGGGTTCCACAGGGGGACTGATCAAACAGCTCCAGTCAGACGGGTGATGGAAGGTGCGGGAGGCTGAACAGTTGGCCACTGAGTCTGAGGTGGAATACATTAAAAACCCTACCTCTGTTACACATAGACTATGGAGGGAGAGTATAAGACAATTAGACTTAGTATTAATGGAAAAAACACAGAAGAAGTTACTTTATCAAGCGCAGAGGATCTTTGAGTTTGGGGATAAGAACAGCAGATTATTGGCGTATTTGGCTCACTCTCAGCAGGCCCCAACCTCTATACCACGAATAAGGGATACGAACAAGTAGACATAGCAAATGCATTCTTAGAATTCTATAAGGAATTATATACCTCAAAAGTTGATTATATAGTGGAGGAAGTCCGGGAATACTTAGGTCTAATACCCCTACTAGAGCTCACGGAGGAGAGGGCGGAAGAACTGGATAGTCCCTTCTCGATTGAAGAGGTCATCTCAGCTAATGGGTCATTAAAACCTAATAAGACTCCTGGTTTAGATGGATTCCCGGTGGAGTGGTATGGGACGTACGCAGAAACCTTGGCCCCTAAGCTCCTGACTATGTATGAAGACACATATAATAGGGGTATATTACCTGAATCTATGAGAGAAGCATTGATAGTGTTGATCCCAAAGCCACATAAGGACCATGATTTGTGTGAATCATACCGACCAATATCGCTCATTAATGTTGACGCAAAAATTTTAGCTAAACTTATGGCGAGGAGACTGAACAAGGCTATTGCATCTATTGTTCATCCTGATCAGACAGGATTCATTCCTGAAAGATCGACGGCTTTAAACCTGAGACGTCTTTTCACTATAATTCAATCTAAGGGCCCTGCCCAGGATACCCGTGTGGTAGTGTCACTAGACACACACAAAGCGTTTGATTCTATAGAATGGCCATACTTGATTGCGGTCCTTGGGCGGCTGGGATTTGGCCCCAAATTTATAAAATGGGTTGAACTCTTGTACGCAGACCCCCAGGCTAGACTAAGGATTAATAATACCATTATGGGAAAATTCAAAATAGCTAGGGGCACACGGCAGGGGTGTCCTTTATCACCCCTTCTGTTTGCCCTGGCAATAGTGCCATTGGCGGCTCTGCTGAGAGCGGACGGATTAATCAAGGGCTGTATGATGAATGACAGGGAGGAGAAAACATCTTTATACGCAGATGATATGCTGTTGTATTTAGAGGAGGCATGGGGATCACTGCGTACGGCCCTGAATAAAATTTCTGACTTTGGGAGGTACTCGGGGTTCAGGGTGAACTGGGGTAAATCAGTGGTGCTTCCCCTGGATCCTACGTATGTTCCGGAAATGCCTCAGGACATTCCATTGAAACTAGTTAACAAATTCAGATATCTGGGGGTTGAGATCCAGTTGCCATTAAGCTTATATGTGATCAACAACCTGTCCCCGGTCTGGAAAAGACTAAAAGAGAGTACACAGACCTGGGCCAAGTTGCCTCTTGGCCTACTGGGGAAAATCAACATATTTAAAATGATTTATCCGCCCAGGTTTTTGTACTTGCTCTGGCATGCCCCAGTATATATCCCCAAAAAATGGTTCACGGAAGTAAATAAGACAATCTCCTCCTTCCTATGGGGCCCTAAACCAGCTAGAATATCACTAGAAACACTTCACCTACCTATAAGAGAGGGAGGGTTGGCCCTGCCAAATTTACGTTGTTATTACCTAGCTGCTCAACTAACGCATGTGTACTGGTGGGGTTTTCCAAAGATGAATCTCGCCTCAGTGGCAACACAAGCTGCTCAGGTACATTCGTATGAGGCATTGATCAATATACTTTATAGAAATGGCCCTTATCCGGAACAAGGGGCTGATATTCTGAAGCTGTCATACAAAATATTTCATTTGTGTAATGTTAAGATGAATGGATCCAGCTTGGCGGATTCTCCCAATGCCCCACTGTGGCATAACCCCCAACTTACAGAAATAGCTAAAATACCGGACGGGGCATGTTGGGCAACATATGGGATTAGGTATGCACACCAGCTGTTCAGAGAGGGAGTCTTTAGATCATTTACAGACCTGAAAATTGAGTACGCCATTCCCAATGCTTTTTTTTTCAGATATCTTCAGCTACGTCACGCTGTAATAGCTCAATATGGTAGAGGTAAAATAAATTTACTCCCTTCTGTAGGGGAAAAAATGATTGCAGAAGAAGACCATGTAAAAATGATCTCTAGGTATTACTCGGCTCTGCTGCCATCCTCTACCCCCAGGGTGGAAAGGGTGGCGGCACAGTGGAAGATGGATATACCATCCCTTGGGGAGGAGACTTGGACGGAGGTGTTGGATACAATGCTTTCCTCAGTAATCTCAGCTAGAGATAAAATGCTTCAGTTAAATTATTTACATAGAATTTACTATACACCGGAAAGACTACACAAAATGGGTAGGAGGGAACTCCCAGAATGCCCCCGTTGTAATGTAGGGGTGGGGAACTTCTTCCATATGGTATGGCAATGCCCTCGGGTAGTATCATATTGGAGGACAATCCTTTCTTATATGGAGGAGAAACTTGAACTTCCAAATATATATTCCCCAGCCAGGTGTCTTCTTGGAGACCTGGAGGAGGAGGAATTGCCCATATCACAAAAGACCCTTTTGAGAATAGTATTTTGTTATGCTAAGAAAGCATTGGCTCTAAAATGGAAACACTCAGATCCCCCTTCTTTACAGGACTGGTTAAAATTGGTTAATAACGCCATACCAATGTATAAACTTACATACCAGGCCAGAGGTAGCAATAAAAAGTTTGATAAAGTGTGGGGAAAGTGGATTAAAAATATCTCTGGAGAAATTGCAGTGTAAAAAACTTATCGTTACTGATAAGGACAGGATGATAAAAGTGTTGAGTACATAGGATGTGAAAGGACAAATGACACAGATGGAACGTGGATAAGATGCACAATAACGAAGATTAAGAAAGAAACAGTGCAGCAGATGACTTGTGAAATCAACAATTTTATTGGTTATTTTCTAAGTTAATAAAGATCTGTTTATGTATTAATAGTGATATAGTTTAAATAAATGAGAACAGTCTGTAATGTAATTTACTGACATTATATGTAAACAGTACAGTATGACATGAAACTGTAAATGTTGTGAATCTCAATAAATTTACCCTTTAAAAAAAAAAAAAGTTTTCAGACAAATATATACAACAAATTCACAAACAATCAAAACAAGAATATTATAAAAAATTGTACATAACATAAGAACATTTTACACATAGACATATATAGACACCCTAAACATCAAAAATAAAAACCTTTATCCAAAAAAATGGCGTGAGCTAATTAGGGCACCATTGGGTAACCTCTAACAATGTAGAAGCTTATGTATTATAAGGAATAAATAAAATAATACACTGGGTTACTTAGATTGTTGGACCCCTTGCAAGAATAACTCTATAATAAATATCCAATCTTCCTCACCCCAACAAAATTGTGGTCTATGGTTTACTACTAATCAGAAAATGGCTGGCGACTCGGATGCTCTTGAATAAAAGTCCTTTATTTGGTCTTTCTTTTTTTTCTATTTCTTTTTCTCGTTTTTGTTTTGTATTAGTATGTGTGATGTGTCCTACACCCTTATGAAAGTCGAAGATGGGGAGTAGTAAACCACAGAAGAAGCAAAATGATACCCCAGCTCCACTGCCAATATGATGAACTGTGAACCAGTGCTCTAGCCAGGCCCCAAAATGCAGTACTTGAATCTGAAAATGGCTGGCGACTCGGATGCTCTTAAATAAAAGTCCTTTATTTGGTTACATGGGTACATGAGTACAGGCTACCCTGACGCGTTTTGGCTAAGAAGCCTTCATCAAAGCATACATGTTTGATTTAAAAACTGATATTTATAACAGAGTAAGCACTCCAAATGGGGTGGGTGCATCCTAATCAGAGCAATCAAAACAATTAAAAACACATGGAGAAAAGGAAGAGAGAAGCACAGCAGGCATATGAGGGACATATCATGAACAAATAAAGCATATTCAAAATAGTGTGATAAATGTATCAAACAATGCGACTATGTTAAAAAATGCGATTATGTTAAAAAAAGATTTATGTCCATCCTATCATTCAAACCATACGGTTTTCTAGTATGTAGTATGAGGGTATGTTCCCACCACACTTCAAGCAAAATACGATCTCTGTATTCCTGCATTCCTCACTCTCTAGCACTGTTAGCCATTAAACACCATCTTTCATACTACAGTGGTTACAGTCCTAATGTACGTGAGTTTATTTGTAGAGCAGTAGAGTTTCTCCTGACTCCTTCATAAAGGTGACTTTATGAAATATATTAATACCAACTCCCTAAACCTGGAGTTCACCTGTGTGCACCACCCGACCCAAATAGACTATTTGGATTTGACCTTGATGGGGCATCTAGATAGCAACACAGTGACTTCCAGAACTTTTAGAAAGCACTGTGCAGGGAATTCCCTTTTATTGGCCAATAGCTGTCACCCCAGTCACACCATCAAGTCTTTGCCCACTGGTGAATTTATCAGGGCCAGGAGAAACTGCTCTACAAACAAGGATTTCTTGCAAGAATGCACAGCGATTGAAAAGCGACTGAAAGAAAGGGGCTATAATACACGATCAATAGCAAGAAGTAAAAATATAGCATTTCATAGAAATCAGGTGGAGATGATTCAGAATAGTGGCACAAATAAACACAAACAGTGTAGGGATTACAAAAGAAATAAAGTTAATTTTGTCACTACATTTTCTTTAGAATACAACAAAATTGTTGCGATTCTTAAAGCACATCTCCCCATTTTGTATGCTGACAAGGATCTGTACTCTGTTATCTTTCGAGCCTACCGTCAAGGAGTCATAGACCAAAACACCTTAAATTTCTTAAATGTGAAAGATCCAAGGATCCCTACATTCTACGCACTACCGAAGGTGCACAATCACTGACTAAACCCCCAGGACATCCAATAATCTCCGGATGTTCAAGTCTTACTGAAAATGCCAGTTCTCTGGTAGACAGTTACTTACAACCCCATGTAACGGCACTCTCATCATACATTAAGGACACCATTGACCTCTTGAGAACAATCGAGGATCTGTCCCTTCCCCCCAACACCTGGTTAGTAGCACTAGATGTTGAAAGCCTGTATAATGCTATTCCACACGATGCAGGACTTAAAGTAATACAACAACATCTGAATGAGAGGGGCCCATCCTTTGCTAAATACAATGCCTTCATTTTGGATTTATTGGACTATATCTTGAAACACAATGTGTTTGTCTTTAATTCCTCCCACTTCCTCCAGGTACAGGGGGTCGCAATGGGGACCAATTGTGCCCCCTCCTATGCGAACCTGTACCTGGGGGGGTGGGAGAAAGAGGTCCTTACTAGGGACGACCTCAATCATCTCCATGACAAAATTCTGGCTTGGTATCGTTTCATAGATGATGTCCTTATTTTTTGGTCCGGAACTCAAACTGAACTGAACGAATTTTTAAGAATTATTTCAATCAACAATTTCAATCTTAAATTTACTATGAATTGCAGTCAGAGCAGTATTGACTTCCTTGACTTGGTCATCTCCATCAATGCAGATGGTAAACTTGATTCATCTCTCTATAGAAAGCCTTCAGCAGGCAACACTATCCTTCACGGCCAAAGCTCGCATCCCACTTCCTTGATCAAAAGCATTCCTTAAGTCAGTATTTAAGACTTAAGCGTAACTGCAGCCGGGACTCCGACTTCAAAATTGCTGCTAGGGACTTATACAATAAGTTGAAAACTAGAGGGTATAGCCACACCTGCCTCAAAAAAGCCTTTAATAGAGCGATTGAACAAAATAGAAATTCACTGATATTCTCGAACAAACAAGTCAAAAAACCAGACAACGTACGAGTCATTACTCAATATTCCTGTCAGCATCAACAATTCAGACGCATTTAAAAAAAAATTTGGCCCCTTCTAGCTGCAGATCCCACCGTGAGCAAATATATAAACAACGTCCCTGAAATTACTTTCAAGCGAGCCCCTTCCCTAAGGGACCGACTGGTCCGAAGTCATTTCAAAACTACACAACCATCTTTAGAATTAATGAATTGCAGCACTTTTCCTTGTGGTACATGCGATGTATGTGAATATGTTGCTGCAAAAACCAAAATTTTAATTACCCATCGGTAGTTGGCATTCTGTCCACTTTGGAGTCACCTGCCAGACACCTGGCATTGTATACTTTGCTCAATCCTGGTGCGGTGACTTCTATATAGGCAAAACAAAAAGACAATTTTTTAAACGCATACGAGACCATAGCAAACCCATAATGAAAAACAAAATGGACACTGCCATCAGCCGACACATCGGCACATATCACAACTTTAATCCGCAATTCATTAAATTCTTTGCACTTGAGCACATTCCTCCAGACTCTCGAGGTGGCAGCGTTGATCGTACACTGCTACAACTAGAGGCTCGTTGGATTTACAACTTAAAAGCCACAAGTTTTCCTGGCTTTAATGAAAATCTGAGCTTCAAATCTTTTCTGTAGTCCCTCAATCAGTCTCTCGCCTCTCCCCCCCCCCCTCCCCCCCTTCCGTTTTCTTCCCCAGCCCCCCCTTCCCATGGATAATTTAATAAATTTATATTTTATTATATGTTTGCTTTCATTTTTTCCATATTTGACTTTCTATTTTTATTTTCTTACTTTCCATATTTTTCACTTCTGTATGGATTGTATTAATACTTTGTCTTATAGTGGATAATTAAATGCTATCTATTTATTATTTGTTTCCCCTTTGAAAAATGAATATATTTGTTTCTGACACTATATTTGAGTTATTGTTAGGTGTTTCAAATTCTGTAAATGGACTTAGTTGCCTATGTGACATATGTGGTCTTGCCCCAATCCCCCTATATCTGCTACTATTTCCATTCTTATCCCTCTCCCGTCCATTTGAATCGGCCCCTGTCCCATGTCCCCTAACACACCGCCCTCGGGCGTCTGCTCTGGCAGGCCATACAGACGCCCAGGGCTTGCCTTATCCACCACTAGCAGGCCCACCTCTACGCCTGGCATCGCCTGGCAGCCTCCAAAAGATCCTGTGATGGCCTGGCCATCCGGGATTTTATCCCCCTCAGCAACATCACTGCAAGCCCGAGCACTGCGGCGATTGGATGGAGGGTTCCTGGACACTCCCGACATCGTTGGAGGTGCCTGGACCCTCCCCTCCACTGCATAGCTCCATGGTCGTTGTAGTTAGCGGTTTGAAGGCTGCCGGTGCGCATGCGCGCAGGCGTCTTTACATCCGCCTCGAGCCGGGGACGTCACACGCCAGCTCGTCGGAGGGATGATTTAAACTGGCCCATCAGGCTGTCAGTTCAGCCTGAGCCAGAGGGAGACACTTGTTATGTGACCATCTCTGTGAGGTAAGACGCGATATAACTGGATTCATCATCCCTAATCTATTTTCAAGTCTTCTTCAACTTTGCACTAATTTTCCCTCATTCGGTGGCTGTTGCCTTATATCTAACCTCATCATGGTTTGGTGTTCCTACCCTTATCCTTGTGATTGGCAATTCCATCTGCTGTGTTGATTTGGAGCAAAAGAAAAACCTTTTCTGCCTTATGATTTTTAGGTGCGGAGAGCTTGCCCCCCGTCACCTATGTTCTTATTTTCCTGATCATGCCCAATCATCACTGTTGGTTCTTGAGCATAACTCTACATCACACTCACTTTTTTCTTAGTAAAATTCACGATCTTACTTGTATTCATCACAGAGTATACTTCATACTTTATTAAAACAAACCCCCTTTCCATCATTTCTTAGTCTGCCTTTGCAGTTAAGTCTACACAGATCCTGATTAGAGCCATCCAAATACCATCTTTCATATGGACCAGTAGATTACTAAAACCACTAGAGAATTCAATGTAAGTATATATTTATTCTTTATCAGGAGACGTTTGCTCCCCCCCTCCCCCTCCTTCATTACATTAAGTCATTTATTCAACAATGTAACTCTATGGTGATTTTACTGTTTCCTAGTGTCCCCCTATCAGCCCTCTATGGCCTTGCCAAATTGACCCCCTTGGATCGGTTTCTTTGGGGCCAAGTCAAGGGCCCGGCCAGGTGGTTTATGGGTGCAATTATTGTATATAGGGTAAGTGTCCAGTCAATTTAGGCAACTAGGTTCATAATTAGATCAACACTCTGTATGTATATTTTCATACTGTTGTTACAACTTTGTCTTTCTTTATCTACTCAGTGGTCTCAGTAAAATAAATCTCTTGCACATCCCCTGAGGAAGCTAAAGTAGCGAAACATGTCGGGCTAGTGTGCAATATCTCCTGCTGTGAACTATTACTCACCTATACACTATGTTGACCACCAAATGTTTATAACCTCATACTGCCTAGCAACAGTATGCTTTGTCTGTTTTCTCTTTTAATCATGTTTTGTCAATAAAAATAATGTTTTACTTACAGCAAGTCAACTGTGCATTTGTATACTTGACACCGTAAAAATCCCCCTATCCTCCTTTTTTGATATATCTGTCTTTATTGGGATGAGGTGTCTATAGAAAGGGTGTTCTCAACCAACCGGACCAATAAAATTACAAATCTCACAAAAAAATTGTTGCGATTCTTAAAGCACATCTCCCCATTTTGTATGCTGACAAGGATCTGTACTCTGTTATCCAGCGCGGTTGCCAATTTTCCAGTAGACGGGCCCCCAGTCTGGGAAGTATGTTGTCACCCAGCTTTTTTTGCTCTCAGAAGTCAAACAAATCACAGACCTGGCTTTCCACTGTGAGTTCCTACATGTGTGGCCACAACACCTGTAGGCAGTGTCATAGACATAAAAAAAGCACCACAGTTTTTTCTTTTTCTACCAAGAAAACATATACCATCAAACAGTACATAAACTGCAACTCTAAATTGTGGTATATGTTATTCAGTGTAGTGCCTGCAGTCTACAATACATTGGGTGCACTATACGCCAGTTAGAATCTCGGAACATGTGAATGACACTACAAATAATAATGCTAAAAATATCTCAAATGTGTCAAAACATTTCCGGGAATTCTATCATGGTAATCTTGACACTTTTTCCTTTTTTGGTGCTGAACAGGTTAAAAAAACCCCAAGAGGGGGTGACACTCATCGTATTTTGCTTAAACGTGAAGTGTGGTGGATACATACCCTCAATACTAGAAAACCGTATGGTTTGAATGATAGGATGGACATAAATCTTTTTTTAACATAATCGCATTTTTTAACATAGTCGCATTGTTTGATACATTTATCGCACTGTTTTGAATATGCTTTATTTGTTCATGATATGTCCCTCATATGCCTGCTGTGCTTCTCTCTTCCTTTACTCCATGCGTTTTTAATTGTTTTGATTGCTCTGATTAGGATGCACCCACCCCATTTGGAGTGCTTACTCTGTTATAAATATCAGTTTTAAAATCAAACATGTATGCTTTGATGAAGGCTTCTTAGCCGAAACGCGTTAGTGTAGCCTGTACCCGTGTGCCCATGTAACCAAATAAAAGACTTTTATTCAAGAGCATCCGAGTCACCAGCCATTTTCTGATTCAAGTACTGCATTTTGGGGCCTGAACGTCCTGGCTAGAGCACTGGCTCACAGTTCATAGATCATCATATTGGCAGTGGAGCTGGGGTATCAATTTGCTTCTTCTATGGTTTACTACTCCCCATCTTCATAAGGGTGTAGGACACATCACACATACTAATACAAAACAAAAACGAGAAAAAGAAAAGAAGAGGGAAAAAAAAGGGACACAATGCAGCCAGAATTAGGCTCATGGACAGACATCGATAATAGACAGTGCAGCGCTGGACATAAATTTAAATAAATTGTTATACCAACCAATGATAATAACATTAAATCCAAAAAATATTATTACAACAATGTGGGTGACAATGTGCTAATAAAATGATGTGAGCAATCAAAATAATTAGCCATCAGTATAAAAAAAAAAACAATTAGTGAAAAATAAGTGTACATAACACCTAAATATATTCCAAAGAATGTTCAGATAAAATAATAAAGTCCAAAAAAGATTCCAAAAAGGGTGTAGGATGAAGAATGTAAAATTCAAATCCAATAATCCACTTGAGAGTGACGCCCACCACCAGAAGAGAAAAATGGAGGCTTACCAGAGAGCCTGCGACCGCCCTTATTCAGGGGGGTCAAAACAGGCTTAGTAGATCACCGTTGATGTCCTGCCAGGATTGGATCTGTAGTTCCTCAGACCTCCCTTCACGATGGCTTATGGGTGACAGCCAGAAGCACTCAGGAGAATTTAGTCACAGGATGGTTCAAGCAGCGAACACTCCAGCAAGGGTGAGTCATATAAAAGAAAAAGGAACTCCCATAGTGTAGAAAATCAAGTTCCATTTATTCTGGACAGACATCGCCTCGTTCATCCCAACTCTAGACTGTGTTTGAGTCTTCCGATCGACCTGTATATATATTTTGCATTTCAAAGTATTCCCTGAGCGATTTCCAGGGGCGCCAGATGTGACAACATTGTTTATGTGTGTCCAATTCACGTGACAGGAGTGTTTCCATCGTCTCAATATGATCCATCTCTATAACCCACTCTATCAGAGGTGGAGCCTGTGCCGTTCTCAAATGGTGCGTTATAACTGCTCTTGCTGCAGTCAGCCAATGCTTAAGATGGCCTTTTTTAATGCTTTTATACGAGCCAGGTAAAATAGCAGAGTAATTTGTGGTGTATTGGGGACAGTCACCCCAGTTGCCCGGGTATGGAGCTGTAAAATCATCCCCAAGAAATCATAGATAGGTGGACATTCCCACCAGATATGCAATAGCGACCCCCTAGCGGACTGATAAGGCCAACATAAATCTGAGATATTTGGATATATCCGCTGGTGCAATGTGGACATCTATACCACTGAGAAAGAAGCTTAAAATTCATCTCCTGTGCCTTAGTTGCTAATAACATACAGTGAGTGAGGGTAAACACTTTCTCCCATTCTTCTTGTTTAATTTGAACCTTCAAATCTAAATTCCACTTATCTGTAAATTCTGGGAGGTGTGGATGGAGTTTCAAAATAAAAATCCTATATACTGCAGAGAGAATATGATCTGGTATAGTGTCCTGTAAAAGAAGAGATTCAAAGGTACCCAATTTTCTAATAAATACATCCCTTGAAGAAAGATGATAATTGCTGATATTCCAGCCATTGTGTAATTGATTGTTGCTGCATAGGAATCAGACTTGATAGCAGTGGGAGGGTTCCCTGGTAAAGAATTTGAGATATTCACCGGTTTGTCTCCTTGCTCCATGACAGGAAACGACTCCGTACAACTGCCGGAGGAAACCTGGGGTTGCCGAATAAGGGAGTCATTTGTCCTATTTTGGGAGAAAGTCCCAATTGGGTTTGCATTTTATCCCAAACACGCACTAAACGTGCTGTAAGGAAGTATAGGGAGGAGAGTGGCCACTGGCAGAAATGTCTAGTCATGAAAGCTCGTGGAGATAGAAAGAGGCAATCGACTGTTCTACATGAGCCCATTGCTTGAGGTGGGAATGATGGAACCAATTCACTAGCCTAGTTAAAGCGGTGGTTTGCTGAAAATTTTTTTTAAAAGCCAGCAGCTACAAATACTGCAGCTGCTGACTTTATATATATGGACACTTACCTGTCCAGGGAGCCCGCGATGTCGGCAGCCGAAGCCGATCCGTCCTTCGGCTCTCGGCTGCTGCCGCCGCCATCCTCGGTAAGGGAATAAGGAAGTGAAGCCGTGCGGCTTCACTTCCTGGTTCCCTACTGCGCATGCACGAGTCGCGCTGCGCGTCCTCTCAGGTCCCCGCTGTGTTCTGTGTCTCACAGAATACAGCGGGGGAGGATGGGGTAGGCGCCGGAAGTGGCGTAGGTCACCGCAAGCACCACGGTGATCTATGCCAGGAAGTGGGAGCAAATACCTGTATTAGACAGGTATCTGCTCCCTCCTCCCCCCTGAAAGGTGCCAAATGTGACACCGGAGGGGGGGGAATCCAAAAAGTGGAAGTTCCATTTTTGGGTGGAACTCCACTTTAAGACCGCTGCAGTGTGGTAATGATATAGGTCTGGTGCCTCTACACCACCCTTTGTTTTGGGGAGAAATAGACTTCTCCTTTGCACTCTAGGTTTATTGCCTCCCCAAATTAACTTTCTAAAAGCAGATTGTAAAATAACAAAAAAGAATGCGGGATCACAATAGGTAAAGTTTGAAAGATATAAAGGAAGTGCAGTACTATGTCCATTTTTAAGATGTTGATCCTCCCAAACCATGAGTGTTGAGTTTGATCGTACCTCTTGAGATCTTGTATTGTACGCTGCGTAAGAGGGTCATAATTTTCTCTATTCAGCTTAGTAAAATCTGCGGGAATTCTAATACTCAGATATTTGAGCGTTTTGGAGCAAATTTTTAATGGGAAATTATTCCCAAGAACCTGGACTTGATGTGGTAGAAGAGACACATCCATAATTTCTAAATTTGGATATATTTACTTTAAAATTACTCAAAGCCCCAAAATGTTGAAATTCATACAGAATGGAAGGAATTGACACATGTGGGTTGGTGACATAAAGAAGTAAATTATCAGCAAATGCTGCCAACTTCACCTCCTGTCCATCTATTGGTATACCTGATGGAAGGATTTAATCTTAAGGCTTTTTTCAGATCTTCCATTACCAAGACGAACAGGAGGGGAGACAGTGGGCATCCCTGACAAGTTCCATTTTGAATAGAAAAACTTGGAGACACTTGCGCCAATGTTTGTTCCAAAAAGGGCCAACCCACTCGATCAAAAGCCTTCTCTGCATCAACAGAAAGAAGGCAAGCTGGTATTTTTGCTGCTTGGACACAGTTAATGAGCAGTAAGGATTTAAGTGTATTATCACAAGCTTCTCTCCCCTGAACAAACTCAACTTAGTCTGAATGCGCCAGACTTGGAATAATGGGTTGAAGACATGAGGCAATCATTTTGGCATACATTTTTACATCTACCCCAATCAAGCATATAGGCCGATAACCAGAACAGAGCCCTAAATCCTTGTCTGGTGGGAAGTAATGTGATATGTGCCTCAAGTGTCTGAGGTGTGAACCAGTTGGTAGCAGATATACTATTGAACACCCTGAGCAGGAATGGTATTATATGTTCCTTAAAAGTCTTATAGAATTTTGATGAAAATCCATCGTGACCGGGACTTTTACCCGACGGTGAATTAGTAATTGCTTCCAATAATTTCTCCAGTGAAAATGGAGAATCCAAAAAAATCCCACTATCCTCGTCTAATTTGGGAATGACAGTTTCATGTACATACTCCTGTATTCGACGACTAAAAGAGTCTATATTGGAAGAAGGTTGAGGTGCAAGGTTGTATAAAGCTGTAAAATAATCGCAAAAAGCCTGTTGGAGGGAATGTGGGTCTGCAGTGATTTCCCCTGATGGCAACGTAATGCTTGGTATAAAGGTCTGGAAGGAACGGGGATGTAATGACCGAGCAAGTGATCTCCTAGGCTTATTTTCATACCGATACCTTCCTAGAGCATATCTACGTTGAACATTAATATGTGAAACCTCTAAAGTCTGCAATAATGATGACCTTGTCAAGGATATGTCAGCCAATAGCTCTGGAGTCGGAAGTTTTTATGTGAGGTCTCCAATATTGGTTTTTCTTTTTCATAGACAACAAGGTACACAACTTAAAACACTCACACGTGTCATTTGGAAATCGTCTGTTATTTGGCCAACATGGCCTATAGTGGTTCAACTAACTGACATAGTTCTACTATCTACACACAAAACCCCATCCCTTCCTTCCCTCCCCCCTCCCCTTAACCCTCATACCCAACTTGAGTCACAGCTATACAAAAGTAAACCTCCGGATTTTCCTTACCTTCTGCCTGGTAATTATTGGTTAGCTCAGCTGTATCTAGATATAAATTATAGATAGGCCATCCTCACTATTTCATGGAGTGTAATCTTCCTCTGTATTACCGGTGTGAGAACAATACTGTTGTGTATTAGGAAAGATAGATTGCATATACCCCTTTTGTATACATAAGCAAAGGGAAAGTGAAATGGGTATACATCCCCTCCCTCCTGTGAATACTTCCTTGACCCTGGATACAATTAATCACAGATTACGATTCCTTCCCTAACCTACCGTATTACTGGAATTATACCAAGTGTGCCAGACCTTGTCAAATTTTTTCATACAGCCCCTAGCTTCATATGTGTATTTGTAGTATGGCAACATACCCTGTTTCCCCTAAAATAAGACCTAGCGTGACTGTCGGCGATGGCTTCAATATAAGCCCTACCCCCAAAATAAGCCCTAGTTAAAGTCTTTGTAGGTCTTATTTTCAGGGTAGGGCTTATTTTCGGGGAAACAGGGTAGGGCTTATTTGGAGGGTAGGGCTTATATTGCAGCCATCACCGACAATCACGCTAGGTCTTATTTTAGGGGAAACAGGGTAGCATTTACTAGACCCTTCCAGAAGGCTATTCCCGGTGCCCCCGGCTTTTTCCAGTGTAATAAGATAGCTTTCCTCCCATAAAATAATGTAATGTTAAGCATAGTCCTTAAAGCACGTGATGGCACTACTTCATCCACTAGACCCAATAGGCAAACCTTTACATTCATCGGTATAGGCACCGACAGTAAATCAGAAAGACATGAGGTGGCATCCGTCCAAAATCTTTGAATCTTTTGACATTTCCAAAAAATATGATCAGCATCTGCCGGCGAATGAGAACACCTCCAACACTCTGATGAAACATTGGGAAATATCTATCCGGAGTATAATAGCTCCTATGCAAAAATTTGAACTGGATCAACCTATCCCTGGCTGATACTAGATGTTGAAATGGTTGTATCCATAACTCGTCCCAATCCTCCCCCTGTACATCAGGGATCTCCGTTACCCATTTTTCTCTACACCTGGCAACCGTCTGCGGGGTAGTTTTAAAAAACTGTTTGTATGAAACCGAGAGTGGCTTCTCCAAATCCTCACTCGACAGCAGTGTTTCCAGAGACGAAGGCAGGGATTCAACCCTCATCTCTCGAAACTGCATCTGGAAGGCATGTCTAATCTGTAAAAATCTGAAGAAATATGCATTTGCAAGATCATGTCTTGATTTTAATTGGGAAAATGTTAGTAGTTCTCCAAAACACGTAATTTCCCTTAGTACTTTCACACCCTTGATTGCCCATATCACAGGATCCGGAAAGTTGTAAAATTGAGGTAAAGCTGGGTTCATCCATAGAGGAGCCGAGGGCGACACCCCCCCATAACTAGGACATGCCATTTTAACTGCTGTTTCCCACGCCTTAATTGTGGCCTTCATTGTCTTAGTCAATGGTAAATCAGATCTACATCCCCGAAACAACGCAAATCTTAGGCTTTCATATGACCCCAAATGAGCCGCCTCTAGTACTGTGGCCGCATCTCCGTCTTCCGCTGTCAACCATCTTTTAGCGAAAACCATTTGGCCCGCTAAATAATATTTTTGCCAATCTGGTAACGCCAGACCCCCTGATCCCCCGGTTCCTGCAGTGTTTTGATGCCTATTCTAGGGGGCTTGGGGGCCCATAAAAAGGAGGAAATTATACTATCTATCTTTTTAAAGTATGATTTCGGGACCCAGATAAATTTAGGGGCATGTAATCCTGTATGTTAGCTGTGATCTTGACTCCTAGGTATTTCATGGACGTAACCCACTGAAGTGGTAGGTTCGGGTCAGCCTTGTCCTTGGCTTCGCTATCTAAGGGCAAAATTGAAGATTTATTCCAATTTACCTTTAGTCCTGAGAATCTGGCGAAGTGATCTATAATACCCAGTGCCATTTGAAGAGAGTCCCCCGGGTCACTAAGAAATAGTAGCATATCATCGTCGTACAATGCCAGTGATTCTTTAATTGTGCCTACCTTGATAGACTGAATCATCTCCGACAACTTGAGCGCCACCTCAAGGGGCTCCAGGGCGAGGGCAAACAGGAAGGGAGAGAGTGGGCAGCCCTGCCGAGTTCCCCTCCCCACCTCAAAATAATCTCAGATCTTTCTTTTTTAATGCAAGCTCCATGTTGAATGAACAATCCTTGTAACACTGCCTTCAAGGCTTCCCATTGTATGGGAAGGGAAGTCTCATCATGCTCATGGTCAATAATAAAGTTTTGAATTGCTACCACAATTGCCTGATGACACAGTGAGTCTAACATAAGAGTTTCATTCAAACGCCAGGACCAGTCGGAACGCGGGGTCTGTGGAGGGTAGATTGTCAGAAAAAGAGGTTAATGGTCAGACCACATAAAAGACCCAATATCCATGATAGGATTCCATTCCAGAGTTTGTGATCCCACAAAAAAAATAGTCTAACCTGCTATAAGATTGATGAACCAATGAATAATAAGTATAATTACAATTTTTAGGATTTAAAGTACGCCAAAGATCAAGCAATCGATGTTCAAACAACTGTTTTCTAAGAACCATCAAACAGGTGTAGGAAATATTTGATTGCTGAGAAGTGGTATCCAACTGGGTTTCTAACACCAGATTGAAATCCCCTCCTACAAGGATATTTCCTTCAGCAAATTCTGTCAAAAGGTGAAGATACCGTGTTATTGCCATTATTTGCTCATGATTTGGAATATAGAAATTGGCAATTGTAAAAGCTCTATTCTAAAGCTGAAATTTAAAAAAAAAGATACCGGCCATCTGGATCGGCCACATGCTCCAAGGGCAAGCTTGGCAGACACTTATGAATAGCGATGGGGACTCCCCTAGTCTTGGAAGAGGACAAGGTGCTATGGAACCTTCTGGAATAATATCTACGGAAGAACTTTGGGGAAAAAAAGTATAATATCTACCCTAGCTTTATGGAGGGCATATAAAATCTGGCCTCTTTTTGGTTGATTGTTAATGCCATTAACATTATATGAACACAGTTTCAATGAAGACGGTGAAGACAAGTTATTTGCCATTTCCTGGCTGCAAGAAAGGGGGAAGAAAAAAAAAAGAAACGAGAAAAGGAGAGAGATAACTCTCTCTGGGCCCGGGACTATCCGGGAACCAAAGTCTAGATAAAAAGGAGAAGAGAAAACAAGGAATCATCCAAAAACAAAAGGAAAATTTCCACCCAGCCCTACAGGGGGAAGTAGATAAACTTAGATAAACGTAGATAAACCCACCGACCGGAATGGGTACATTCCGGTCGAGAGTTGCCATCAAGAACAATGGCTTAAAGCAATCCCACGTTGCCAATTCCTTAGGCTACGCCGTAACTGTAGCAAAACATCCGTTTTTTAGTCCAATCACAGTTGCTCAAGAAAAGATTTCTTGAAAAGGGTTATAGACTAGACCATTTGGATGAGGAGATTAATGCCGTCTTGGCCTTTTTTTTTTTTTTTTATTTAGTCCTCTTTTCCCATCACTGCTAACAAGATGGATGTGTTTGAGTACAG
Organism: Lithobates septentrionalis; assembly: GCA_037952835.1. Classification (NCBI taxonomy): domain Eukaryota; kingdom Metazoa; phylum Chordata; class Amphibia; order Anura; family Ranidae; genus Lithobates; species Lithobates septentrionalis. The sequence continues at coordinate 2,845,338 of JBBDGP010000536.1, read as the reverse complement.
AACGTCCAGATCTCTAAACACTGATGGGATGTTTATTAATACCAACCCTGATTCAGAGATGAGTGGGATGTTCATCAGGCTTAAAAACCTGATGGTGAGTGAAATACATCTTCAATGGGATAAGGCTTTCCTGGAACAGTACATCAAAGAAGGGATGGTTCCTAGAGGCTTGAGGTGGGATATCCATCCCCAACAAGACGAGCCTGATCTTGAATCTTGGTTCAAAGATTTTAATGAAACCGGGTTAAAACTTTTACAGTTCTTAGTGGACAGAAAAAGTGTCAAGTTGTCCCTTATAGATTCAGAAATTAAAGATCTTCGAGACAAGTTGACACCACACAAGGGTACAGCGGAGTACATTTCTCTGTCCACTAATTTGAAAAGTATTCTTGAAAGAGAAGAAAAAGAACAAAGGAATAAAAAACAAAAAAAATATAATAGGGACTTCACTGATTACACTTCTAATTTGGTATATGGATGGCAAAAAAAGAATTTGAATATTCCCCCCCCACCAACAGTGACCCCTCCTCTGGTGACACCTTTGTTCCTGTAGTTGCACATCAAACTAGGAGATTAATCTACGAACCTCCCCAGGTACAGGGACATAAACGTTCTGGGTCTAATAGACCAGGACCTAGACCGCTGCCTGCCCAACCCCCAAGGGATTTCCCCCCACCCCCTCTTCTTCCACCCACCCCGCGGTTGCGGGGAGGAGGTGGACCTAGAGGGAGAGGAAGGGGCCAGTATAATAATCCCTCAGTAGATTCTCAATACAGACAGTATCCCAGAGGCCCTCCTCCAAATGGAAACCATGGACCTAACGGTCAAAGGTCACAGTATGAACCGGATTATGGTTACCGTACTCCGGTTCACACCAATAACCGTTTTGCTCCACTGTATGATAATGATTCTTACGGTAATTTTTCAGATCCATATTCACATTACAATGGGGATGTGGATTCTTATAATAGAACACCCTACTACTCCAATTCTAATTACTCGGGTCCCACCCAACCTTTGAGTTTTCACAGGTCTGTGGAAGGGCACCCGAGAAATTCAGAAGGAAAAGAGGGACCAGAGGGGGGTGGAGGGTCCAAGGCCAAAAGGAAAAGGACCTAGGGAATACAGGCATTTTTAATCTTAGTTCCTGTACTCTGACCAAGGCAGAACAAACAGTCCTTGACAAAGGTCTGAAGTTCGTTCCTCCCAGACCCCTTAATAGGTTCTCCACCTTCATTGATGTTCTTAAGTACACACGAAAACTCAGTGTCCAGAGACATTTTTTGGCTCAAACCATCCTACCTTCCCAGACGGAGAGTATTACTCCTCGAATTTCAGCCACCACGTCCGAATCAAGGACTGTCTTGCACTCGGGATTGAGCAATCCCTCCTTATTCAATCCCCCTGGGTCTTTGGCCCCCTCAGTACAGGTGTTTAAAAATCTTGTGCTGGAAGACCTTGAAAAATTGTCTCGTAATAAAAAAAGAGTTTATATAAAATCTGAGGTTAAAAAGGGACTTGAAATGTTGTGCGAAAGGAAAAATCTCATTATCCGCCCCGCAGACAAGGGGGGTGGTATTGTAGTTTTGGATAAAGCCAATTATCTTAAGGAAATGTATAGACTGTTGAGTGATACTGACACATATAGTGTCATTCCTAATGACCCGACCACCATTTATAAAAAAGAGTTATTACATCTTGTTAATGAGGGTTTTTCTTTAGGGATTCTGAACAAAAAAGAAAAAAGCTTTTTGGTCCCCCTTGCTCCTCGTATCCCTACAATTTATTATCTTCCCAAGGTCCATAAGGACCCAGTCAATCCCCCTGGCCGACCCATAGTCAGCGGGATTGACTCGGTCACAACTCGAATTGGTAAATACGTGGACCACTATTTACAACCACTGGTTAGATCTACCGCTTCGTATTTAAAGGATACGAGGGACACCATCAAACTTTTAGAATCCACGCCTTTCAAAAAAGGGATGCTCCTTGCCACAGCCGATGTGGCGGCACTTTATACGTGTATACCCCATCGGCTTGGTTTTGAAGCGGTCGAGAGTTTTTTGTCTAGGGATTCCCAACTTCCCCTCCTACAGCGTAACTTTATTATGCAACTGTTGCGTTTTGCTACTCGGCACAATTACTTCTGGTTTCAGAACCAGTTCTTCCTACAGAAGAGAGGCGTGGCTATGGGCGCTAAATTCGCGCCCAGCCTCGCCAATCTTTTTATGGCACAATGGGAGGAGGATGTCGTCTATGTTGACCGGAGGCCGGAGTTAGTCCTCTGGGCCAGGTACATAGACAACATCCTCCTCTTATGGGATGGAGATCGCCAGTCCCTGGATGACTATATGACCATCTTAAACTCCAATGATAGGGGTATCTCCCTAAGCTATGAGGCCAGCTCCTCTCATGTTCATTTCCTTGATTTAGAGCAGGGGTCTCAAACTGATGGCCCTCCAGCTGTTGCGAAACTACAAGTCCCATCATGCCTCTGCCTGTAGGAGTCATGTTTGTGCCTTGCAATGCCTCATGGGACTTGTAGTTTCGCAACAGCGGGAGGGCCACCAGTTTGAGACCCCTGATTTAGAGATTATGGCCATGGAGGACCACTTGGAATTCAAAACCTATTTCAAACCCACCGACCGGAATGGGTACATTCCGGTCGAGAGTTGCCATCAAGAACAATGGCTTAAAGCAATCCCACGTGGCCAATTCCTTAAGCTACGCCGTAACTGTAGCAAAACATCCGATTTTTTTAGTCCAATCACAGTTGCTCAAGAAAAGATTTCTTGAAAAGGGTTATGGACTAGACCATTTGGATGAGGAGATTAATGCCGTCTTGGCTGTGGAGAGAGCAGCCACATTGACGGAGCGTCCCAAAAATACCTCAGACTCTAGTTCTAAGTGGGCTTTCACCACCACGCATTCTATACAGTCTAAACAGGTCAAAAACATCCTTAAGAAACATTAGAGGGTGCTTTTGAATGATAGACTATTGGGTCCCGTTCTTCCCGAACGAGCACCAGTGATTTTTAGAGGTGCACGATCCATTCAGGGGCAGATTGCCCCTAATGTTATCGATCAACCCAAAAAGATATCCTTCTTCCAAGACTGCAAGGGTTTTTACCCTTGCCGTAAGTGCAACGTATGCCACCACAATAGTGCAGGCAGACAAAAGCTACTGACCTTTACATCCACAGTAACGTCTCGTGTATATCACATGAAGGAGTTTGCCACATGTGCATCTCAATATATTGTTTATTTGATAACATGTCCTTGTCATAAACAATATGTCGGACGTACCATCAGGACCTTCTCCATTCGTGTCAATGAGCATATCACCGGCATTAAAGGGGGAAAGAGCAAACATACGGTACCGAGACACTATTTGCAACATCATAATAGAGACCCTTCAGGCACCCTCTTCCAGGTCATAGACAGATTTGTCCCACACTGGAGGGGTGAATCGCGATTACGTGGCGTATCACGCCTCGAAACCTACCTGATCTACGAGTTGAGGTCCTTCTTTCCGTTTGGGATGAACGTCGAGTGGGACCTCAACTCGTTTATCAATACATCCTAGTAGTCATGTATTTTTCATGTACGATTTTTCCATTTCTGCTTGTTCATTTTTTATGTCCCTTTAAGGTATGGGTGTTCCATTTGCCCTCCCCCTTTTTTTTTTTTTTTTTTTTTGCCGATTCATTATTGCGTTATTACTAGTGTCTTTTTTCATGCTTTCCTTACAATACCAATTTGTTCCATGTTTTTATTTTCTAATTTTCCAATCTTATATTGGGAAATTACATTTATTATTTATTCTATTCAATATATTGATTATTTGTAATAGATTACCTAACAGCCATGTTAATATTTTTATAATTTTTTCTTTCATTGCTATGTATATTTTGTATGTACTGGTATAGATCTATTTGGGACATCTTGTGTCCGATTTAGGTAATGCTGCTTAGTATTGTTCAGTAATGTTTATTTTCTGTTTTGGTTTATCACCATTTGCTATCACTATTTTACTTTAGTGCTGCCATCTAGTGTTTGCCATTATTATTGTTGATTTTCACATTGATGTTTTTAGCCATGTGACAGCACCAGATCCGATCATGTGATCGGGACTTGAGCTGAGGAGATTCAGTTTCCGTGACTACCCTCTCCCATCCTGTGCACCTTTTGGTGGTTGTTGATTGGGTCAGGGAGCCGGGATACCGCCCCTTCACACCACATCACATGACCAGGAAGTGATGCATTACCAGGAAGTGATGTCCACTATTGTTTGACCAGGAAGTGATGCATTACCAGGAAGTGATGTCTACTATTGTTTGCCATGCGGTGGGGAGGTCTCCAGGCATCAGTCTCACTATTAGACTGCGCTATTGGGTCCTACACTCACCGGCTGTTTTATTCATGATTCTGATTGGTCTAGCGATCAACAGGATCCAGTTCCTGATTACTTGACCTTTGTAGCTCCACTGTGATTGGCTATAGGGGATATCTTATTGGATTAGATATTTATATATAGGAGCAGCGTGAAGGGAGAAGCTCATGCCCCTGTTGAAGACCCCCTTGGTCGAAACGCGTCGGGCGATCTCCCCTGCTTAGATTTTATTTTAATTGTGATCACTTTTATCCATTTTTTGTATGGTATTTTTAGAAATAAAAATCCCTGGTTTACCTGCACTATGCAGAAGCTTTTTATTTTTTATTTGCATATTATCCTGATGCAAGAAACTGCCTTCCAGTAGCCCTACTTCCATCACGGATCTGGATCAAATCTGTCCCCGGCTTCTCCTTGGAACACATCCTTGAGGACTATTGGCTGATATCCAGTTGGCGGCCCTTCCTGATGTTTCTTCACCCCACCAGAGAAGTCGAGAAGTGAGACAGAGGTTCCACCTTTCCGGATATCGTTTTCCAGCCTAGGTTTGGCTCCATGCACCATTGACTCCATGTCATATGACAGTGGAGTCCACGTCATCTGGTAAGAGTACCCATCTTATCTTACTTCCTGATGTTTTCATTCTGATGCCCCATATCGAGATGTTGGTTTACAGCTACGGAAGTTCTGTACCCCGTTGTTGACTCAGTCACAGATCCACACCGTGCACCATTGACTTTATTTTCCAGTTTCACATCATTTTTTGGTCCATACCAGTTCCTCTTATTAATTTGAGTTTGGAATCATCCATTTACCATATGTGGACACTTTATACTGTGTTTGTTCATTTCATTTCACTTATGGTTTTTGCACATATGCTTTACTGTTCAGTACAGCATCTCTTACTTAATTGTTTCACTACACCCTAACTTCCTATTATTTCTTAGCGCTGCATTTTTCACATTTACCAGTTATTGTTTGTCACAATGTATGCAGCTGCTGGCTCACATATATTTTATTTTCGCTATTAGAGCGCAGTGTTTTCATATTCTCTTGGAAGTAGATAAACACACAGGAGGCCCCATTATGAGACCCTAGGGAGATGTCAGCCTTTGCCACAATCACCCATATATTTAATAATAAGTCAAACAACTCAATACCCCATAGAGCATATATTCGCATACATAAGTCCTGGGGATCTATATATCCAATGGTACCCGCAGCTAGGTTTTTAAGGGCTTTTTCAATTGAACAACACAGGGGGTTATTTATGAAAGGCAAATCTACTTTGCACTACAAGTGCACTGCAAGTGTACTTGGAAGTGCAGTCGCTGCATATCTGTGGGGAAGATCTGAAATGAGGGGAAGCTCTGCTGATTTTATCATCCAATCATATACAAGATAAAATGCTGTTTTTTATTTTCCTTGCATGTCCCCTTCGGATCTACAGCGACTGCACTTCCAAGTGCACTTTCAAGTGCACTTGCAGTGCACTTGTAGTGCAAAGTGGATTTGCCTTTAGTAAATAACCCCCACAGTATCTAGACAACAGGAAAAAGTGATCATTGAGCTAGTTATGTTATCAAGAAACACTGCAACTCAAGAAACACCCATGGTAAGATGATGTTCTTGCTTTGCTCATCCTTGTTTCGCTCTTTAAAGTTTTGCAGGAAATCAATAATACTGTTATTTCAAAGTTCCATCAGGTCAAAGCAGTGACGATAGGTCATCAGTGCTTCCTCTCTAGGAACCGGGCAATGTGTTGCTGACCCCTTGTAACTCCACTATGGCATTACTGGCATGTTTATGTCCCACAAAGCCCTCTCCTGAGCACCAGAGATCGCTGGAGTTAACTAAGAAATCCCAAAATGTAAGCAGCAAAAGGAATTGAGCCATCAAATTGAGTAATTGAGATTTTTTGGGATGCAGCTGTTTTTATTTTTTATGGAAAGTGAGGTTGGTGTGTATGTAGTTTTAAAAATCAGTTCAGTTCAGCTTTAGAACTCCGGGCACAGAAAAACACCTGCATTACAGCAGTTATACGTTCCATTGGTAGAAAGAAACCTCCCATTATGCTGGATTTTTCTACAGCTCTCAAATCTGTTCTTTTACATGCAGAGAAAGTACAGTGGGAACTTGCTCATCTGTAAGCACTGCAGGTCTCGTATACCCAGGAGCTACAGTTGCATCCCCCCCAGGCCATTCACAAAGCAGAGCCTGGAGCCATGTGTGTTGTGAATGGCCAGGAAGAGAGGGAGGTAGGTGTGACCATAGTGCTGTGGTCCATGAGACCTCCAGAGCTTACATCCAAGCAGGCACATATCAAAGAACAGGTGCAATAGCTCTAGAACAGTGGTTCTCAGCTCCTGTCCTCAGGACCCACTAACAGGCCAGGTTTGCAAGATAACTGAAATACATCACAGGTGATATCATTTGCTGTTCAGTGATTGCAGTATTCTAGTCTGCATCTCCCCAAGGTAATACATAAAATCTGGCCTGTTAGTGGGTCCTGAGGACAGGAGTTGAGAACGACTGCTCTAGAATATACCAGCATGACCGGTTTCTTTTCTGACAAATGAATGTATAACTGCTGTAATACAGGTGAGTTTTTATGTGCCCAGAATTGGACTTTAATATCAGTTTGCAAAAATCTAATAAATATATTGTTTGTCCTGGAGCGAGTGTGTGCTAACTTCCTAAAATTCCATTAATAAAAGGGGTGGATCAGGAACAGTACCATGGAGAGGAAAGAGCTAGATGATTTTTAAATGTCCTTCAGCCAGGAAATGAGGCATGTCCTATATGACTGGCTGCAGCTTGTAATGCACATCATTGTAAGCTCTCAGTATGCAGTGAAATCAGAATAGCAATTTCAGTATGGGAGAAGAGGCTGTACAATTGTGCAAGACTGAATGTGTTGTGGAATTAAGCTTTAAATAGGACTATTGACTCACCCCATGTGACAGTTCTGGTGCTTGGTGATTGTCTCAATGCTGTAACATCCTTCTGCCTACTCAAATGTGCCAAATATTTTTTTTCTTACTAGGCAGCTGATCAGATTGAGCGGGGATCGAAGGAAAAGTATGTACTGCTGTTAAATCGTTGGTTTGAAACCCCTTGCACTTTCCCCATTTGATGGCTCATGCAGGGCAGCAGTAGAATGTATAAGCAACTGAATCCGCGCCAATGAGAGTGAATGGTGACAATACTTTAGAATCAAAAAACGGACATGATATTTAAAAAAAAATTAAAAACAAAAACAAACAAGCTGCTCCCCAACTTGAACATAAAAGGATCAGATGGTAAGTAGATATATAGGGGGCGCTAATGGTTACCTATATTTAATAAACCTAATTTAATGCAAAAGATTAAATTGTGCTTAATGTGTACCTTACTCTTGTAAGAAGGGAAAGGTAAATGTGTATATAAAATTGGTGGTAAAATTACACCAGTGACACACAATATAATATACACACAAAACCAACAACAATGGTATCAGTTACAATAATGAACTGTCTCAGTAGCAGTAAAAAAATATAATAAATTGAGGTGATATCTTCCAAAGTCAGCCAATCTCTTGCTGTTGATAGATAAAGAGTTCCTTCACTAAAAGAAGAAGAGGGAATTACACCTTGTAGAAATGGATATCTGCTTACCAGATACCAATGACCTCTTTACTCAAAAAGAGAGTCATTAGCGCTTTTGCAGGATTATGCCTGCTCACATGGACGGCTGGAAAGCTGGATGGTAATTAGGCAGAGAACCCCTCCGGTCCCAATCGTTCAAACATGGGATATATGGGAAACAAAGTCTCCATAGTGTAAAACTGTTTATTAAAATACTAAGTATACATATAAAGCCAAATGGCCGCTTACATTTGTGGGTGCCTACCCGGCACTGGGGCTGCTCGTTTGTCAGGGTAAGGTTGGAGTAAAAGACCCATCGCACCACATCGAAGGACGGCGTGCGTTCCACCCGGCGTAAGAAGCAACCAGAGAACCGGATGTAGGTAAGAATCACGTGACCACGTACCGCTCTGACGTACGTTTTGTTGTGAACGTCCTTAGGGAAGCGTTCACAACGAAACGTACGTCGGAGCGGTACGTGGTCACGTGATTCTTACCTACGTCCGGTAGGCCTCCAATCAAGGCGGAGCTTTTTTTTCCTTTCTATTTTTTGGGTCTGTCGGGCGGCGTGATTGAAAATGGATGGACATCACGGGACACTTTTTTTCTTTTTTAACCACTTCAGCCCCGGAAGGATTTACCCCCTTCCTGACCAGAGCACTTTTTACAATTCGGCACTGCGTCGCTTTAACTGCTAATTGCGCGGTCATGCAATGCTCTACCCAAACGAAATTTGCGTCCTTTTCTTCCCACAAATAGAGCTTTCTTTTGATGGTATTTGATCACCTCTGCCGTTTTTATTTTTTGCGCTATAAACGGAAAAAGACTGAAAATTTTGAAAAAAAAGATATTTTCTACTTTTTGTTATAAAAAAAATCCAATAAACTAAATTTTAGTCATACATTTAGGCCAAAATGTATTCGGCCACATGTCTTTGGTAAAAAAAATGTCAATAAGCGTATATTTATTGGTTTGCGCAAAAGTTATAGCGTCTACAAACTAGGGTACATTTTCTGGAATTTACACAGATTTTAGTTTATGACTGCCTATGTCATTTCTTGAGGTGCTAAAATGGCAGGGCAGTACAAAACCCCCCCAAATGACCCCATTTTGGAAAGTAGACACCCCAAGGAAATTGCTGAGAGGCATGTTGAACCCATTGAATATTTTTTTTTTTTGTCCCAAGTGATTGAATAATGACAAAAAAAAAAAAAAATTTACAAAAAGTTGTCACTAAATGATATATTGCTCACACAGGCCATGGGCATATGTGGAATTGCACCCCAAAATACATTCAGCTGCTTCTCCTGAGTACGGGGATACCACATGTGTGGCACTTTTTGGGAGCCTAGCCGCGTACGGGGCCCCGAAAACCCAGCACCACCTTCAGGATTTCTAAGGGCATACATTTTTGATTTTACTCCTCACTACCTATCAAAGTTTTGAAGGCCATAAAATGCCAAGATGGCACAAACCCCCCCCAAATTACCCCATTTTGGAAAGTAGACACCCCAAGCTATTTGCTGAGAGGCATGGTGAGTATTTTGCAGCTCTCATTTGTTTTTGAAAATGAAGAAAGACCAGAAAAAAAAAATTTTTTTTTCTTTTTTCAATTTTCAAAACTTTGTGACAAAAAGTGAGGTCTGCAAAATACTCACTATACCTCTCAGCAAATAGCTTGGGGTGTCTACTTTCCAAAATGGGGTAATTTGGGGGGGGGTTGTGCCACCTGGGCATTCCATGGCCTCCGAAACTGTGATAGGCAGTGAAGAGTGAAATCAAAAATTTACGGCCTTAGAAAGCCTGAAGGCGGTGCTTGGTTTTCGGGGTCCCGTGCGCGGCTAGGCTCCCAAAAAGTCCCACACATGTGGTATCCCCGTACTCAGGAGAAGCAACAGAATTTATTTTGGGGTGTAATTTCACATATTCCCATGGCACGTTTGAGCAATATAACATTTAGTGACAACTTTGTGCAAAAAAAAAAAAAAAAAATTTGTCTCTTTCCCGCTACTTGTGTCACAATATAAAATATTCCATGGACTCGACATGCCTCTCAGCAAATAGCTTGGGGTGTCTACTTTCCAAAATGGGGTCATTTGGGGGGGTTTGAACTGTCCTGGCATTTTATGCACAACATTTAGAAGCTTATGTCACACATCACCCACTCTTCTAACCACTTTAGACAAAGCCCTTTCTGACACTTTTTGATTACATGAAAAAATTATTTTTTTTTGCAAGAAAATTACTTTGAACCCCCAAACATTATATATTTTTTTAAAGCAAATGCCCTACAGATTAAAATGGTGGGTGTTTCATTTTTTTTTTTTTCACACAGTATTTGCGCAGCGATTTTCAAACGCATTTTTTGGGGAAAAAACACACTTTTTTAAATTTTAATGCACTAAAACACACTATATTGCCCAAATGTTTGATGAAATAAAAAAGATGATCTTAGGCCGAGTACATGGATACCAAACATGACATGCTTTAAAATTGCGCACAAACGTGCAGTGGCAACAAAATTAATACATTTTTAAAAGCCTTTAAAAGCCTTTACAGGTTACCACTTTAGATTTACAGAGGTCTACTGCTAAAATTACTGCCCTCGATCTGACCTTCGCGGTGATACCTCACATGCATGGTGCAATTGCTGTTTACATTTGACGCCAGACCGCCGCTTGCGTTCGCCTTAGCGCGAGAGCAGGGGGGACAGGGGTGCTTTTTATTTATTTATTTTTTTTCTTTATTATTTTTTTGCTTTTTTATCTTATTTTTAAACTGTTCCTTTCATTTTTTTTTTTTAAATCATTTTTATTGTTATCTCAGGGAATGTAAATATCCCCTATGATAGCAATAGGTAGTGACAGGTACTCTTTTTTGAAAAAATTGGGGTCTATTAGACCCTAGATCTCTCCTCTGCCCTCAAAGCATCTGACCACACCAAGATCGGTGTGATAAAATGCTCCCCCAATTTCCCAATGGCGCTATTTACATCCGGCGAAATCTAAGTCATAAAATGCTCGTAGCTTCCGGTTTCTTAGGCCATAGAGATGTTTGGAGCCACTCTGGTCTCTGATCAGCTCTATGGTCAGCTGGCTGAATCACCGGCTGCATTCTCAGGTTCCCTGTTGAGACAGGAGAGCCAGAGAAAAACACGAAGACGGTGGGGGGGGGGGGGGGCATTCCCTCCCACTGCTTGTAAAAGCAGTCTAGAGGCTAATTAGCCGCTAGGATTGCTTTTACATGAAAGCCGACCGCTGGCTGAAAAGAATGATACCAAGATGATACCTAAACCTGCAGGCATCATTCTGGTATAACCACTCAAAGTCGTGAATGGCGTACCTGAAGACAAAAAAATGGTTAACAATAAAGCACAGTAAACGGTAAAGTATAAAAAATTGCATACCTGAAAAGCAAACATGATAAAATATAATAACAATAAAAAATTGCAGAATAGAATACAGTAAAAAAGAGCAGAACAATAGAGAGAGAGAATAGAGAGAGAGAACAATAAAACGACAACTATTTTTTTTTATTTTTGTTTGTGTTTTTTTTTTTTTTTACACTTTTTTTTTGTAACTGTAACTTTTATAACTGTAACCGCTTCCAGGTTCGGGTCTCTCAAAATGCGATGGCATCTTGGGAGACCCTGTGAAAGTGTGCCTAGTCTGTGCAATGCTGCACCCTACGCTAATACTCAACTAGTGAATGGTAGCGTTCAAAACATTCACCAATGCAAAGACCAGGATTGTCAGGACAGGAGGGACAATAATAGTGAGTGTCACGCCTATATCCGCGCTTGCTGCAGACACAACATCTTTTTTGGGGGGGTTCGTTGGGTAGGGGTACTCGGGAGGACATAAAGAAAATGCCTCTCATGCAGCCGACTGCATTTGGTTGGGGATGTGAATGGGGGAAGTACGGGCGCTGCAGAAGCGGTGGGTTCCCAATTAGGATTGGCGAATGCAGCAGGAAGGGCACTATGGGCACGACGGGCCTGTGTTTGTCTTTTTGGTGGCAGCGGGACACTACTTGTGCTTGCCACCTCACCAGCTTGAACTGCACTTATGGGACTCGCCACGTCACCAAGTGTTACTGCAGTGCTGGTTTGACTACGACCGGGGTGTACTAGGCCGCTGGTGCTTGCCAGTTCACCAAAACGCTACAAAAAAAAGTGACATCGATCGATACTGCACTTGGGTGGGCTGGACTGGGCTGGGCCGGGCGGAGGGGCAAAACGCAGGTGCTAGCAGGTATCTGGGCTGATCCCGCTAACACTGCGTTTTTGGGAACCCTAAACTGCTGGGGACGCCAGTATAGATCTGATCGGATCAGATATTGATGCGTTCAGATACTATACCACTAAGGGAGGTGTACGGTGCGTGTACGGTGCGTGCATGGGTGTTCGCGGTACTGGTGCTAATCTGACGCTGCCTAGGGCGACGCATATCACCGCCGGGCGATCAGGGGGCTAAACCTTTTTTCGGTAATAAACGGCGGGTGCCCTGACACTATAAAAAATAAACAAACTAACCAGCGTCACCCGTAACGGTTATACGGTGATCAGTGGTAAAAGGGTTAACTAGGGGGCCATCAAGGGGTTAAAACATTTATTAGATAGTATATGGGGGTCCCTGTCGCTATAAAACGCTGACGGCGAACCTAAATATTTACGTCCCTAACTAGCGTCACCAGCGACACTAATACAGCGATCAGAAAAATGATCGCTTAGCGACACTGGCGACAGGGGGTGATCAAGGAGTTAAAACTTTATTAGGGGGGGGTAAGGGGGGTACCCTAGACCTACAGGGGGCTAAACTTTTATTTGGTAATAAACGGCGGGTGCCCTGACACTATAAAAAATAAACAAACTAACCAGCATCACCCGTAACGGTTATACGGTGATCAGTGGTGAAAGGGTTAACTAGGGGGCAATCAAGGGGTTAAAACATTTATTCGGTAGTATATGGGGGTCCCTGTCGCTATAAAACACTGACGGCGAACCTAAATATTTACGTCCCTAACCAGCATCAACAGCGACACTAATACAGCGATCAGAAAAATGATCGCTTAGCGACACTGGTGACGGGGGGTGATCAAGGGGTTAAAACTTTATTAGGGGGGGTAATGGGGGTACCCTAGACCTACAGGGGGGTAACAGTCACTACCCTAACACTGCTAACTGTCACAAACTGACACTATGCAGTAATCAGGAAAAAAAAAACAAAAAAAAAAAAAACCTGCTTGGTGTCAGTTTGTGACAGGGGGGGGGGGGTGATTGGGGGGGGATCGGGGGGCGATCGGGGGGGGATCGGGGGTGTAAGGTATGCCTGGCATGTTCTACTGTGTGTGTGTGAGTGTTGGTGCACTTACATGTCATCTCTCCTCGGCGCTGGAACGGAAACTCCCGAGCCGAGGAGAGATGACATCACATCCTCTGCCTCTGTGTACTATACAGAGGCAGGGGATGTTTGTCATTGGCTGGGAGCGATCGCGAGGGGGGGGCCACGATCGGATGGCCTTCCCCTCGTCTCCCATCGCTTCCAACCAAATGCCGACCGCAGCTGGCACCGATCGGACCCCCCACCCGCGGGAAGGCAATCACGTTTCAGGTACGTGATTTTGCCTGCCCGTGCCGCTCTGCTCACGTATATAGGCGTGAGGCGGTCGGCAAGTGGTTAATAAAGGAATTGTCAAAAACGGTCTATTGTGATTTTTACTTTTTGACACTTTTTTGGTGAATGGGTAGGGGGGGCAATGTACCTCATACCCATTCACATAGGGGGGGGCTGGGATCTGGGGGGCCCCCTTGTTAAAGGGCTATTCCAGATTCTGATAAGCCCCCCACCCACAGATCACAAACACCCTCCCCATGTTGGCAAGCGGCCTGGTATGGTTCAGGAGGGGAGGCGCTCGCTCGTCACCCCCCTTTCATGGCCTGCCAGGCTGCTTGCTTGGATAAGGGTCTGGTATGGATTTTGGGGGGGGACAATACGCTGCTTTTTTTTAAAATTGGCGTGGAGTTCTTCTTAAAATCTATACCAGACCCAAAGGGCCTGGTATGGCTGTTGAAGGGGACCCCATGCCCTTTTTTTTCTTAATTCTGTCATAGGGTTCCCCTTAATCACTTAAATGCACTATTATATACTCTGCACTGTATATATGTGTGTATATATATATACACACTAGACTGCCTGCACTGTATATATAGTCTACACTGAATGCACTGTATGTGTGTGTATGTATATATATATATAAGGCCAGCATAGTGGCCTGAATTTATGGGAGGAGCCCGGGGGGGTATTTAACCAGCCCGCTCGCCTGTGGTCTTTGTCGGTTTCCTGTGCGCGATAGCATCACAATTTCAGACAGACACGGATTGGAGCCTGATGGACACTGAATTGTTTTGCCGTCACTTTGCCAGCCTCACCACTATGCGCTGTCAGTCCTCCACCCACCCCGCCACCTATTGCGCCAACACGGCAGTCAGTCGCCCCTTCGAGTTCCCCTCTACCTCCAGTGCAGTTCAAGGACCATCGGCTCCCGTACAGACGCCCCAGGTGGACAGGTTTGGACGCTCTGTTCAGACAGTAGAAGGAGCAGCCATCTGCAATAATTTTAACTATTGGTCGTGCAATTTTAGCCAATGCGCATCCAAAAAATTTATGCCAGGTCAAGCAGCAGAAAAAGTCAGGAACCTCCGCTCAGTGGCCACCGATGAGTAGGTCATAGACCAGCTGTTACAGGCCGAACTGGAGCGAGGCTTCATCATAGGCCCCTTCACTCAGCCCCCTTTCAACACCTGGAGAGTTAGCCCTATTGGGCTTGTCAAGGGCAAGTTTTCGAATAAAGTCAGTTTGGTGTACGACCTGTCTGTGCCTCATTCTTCCCACATTCCCAACCTGAATTCCCTAATTCCCTCGGAGGAGTTCTCCCTGAAGTACGCTTCCATAGACATGGCAATTCAGGCCATTATCAAAGCAGGCACAGGCGCCTGGCTCTCCAAGGCTGGCGTTTCGGATGCTTTTAAGCTTCTGCATATCCACCTGTCCCTCTGGTGCTGGCACGGTATTAAGTGGAAAGAGGCATACTACTTTGATACCAAACTGACCTTTGTCTCTAAGAGTAGCCCCAGGCTCTTCAACACTTTTGCACAGTGCCTCACCTAGATACTGTTTCATCAAGCTCAGTGTCAAGAAGTCATCCATTCCCTGGATGACTTTTTGTTAATTGAACAGCCCAACGTGCCCCCAGGAGACCTTGAAAAATTGAGAGTGGTTTTTGGGAATCTCAATGTTCCCATTGCGGAACACAAGGTAGATGGACCAGCACACTCCATCACTTTCCTCGGAGTCAACCTAGACGCTTGCTCCATGCAGGCCAGCCTCCCCCTCGACAAACTGACCCGCATCTGGTCAGTCCTCCAAGACTTCACCCATACAAGGGAGTGTACTAAGAAGCAGCTTCAATCACTCTTGGGAATGCTCAATTTCGCTATGCTGATCATTCCCTGGGATTGATCTTTTGTGTCATGCCTCCTGGTCTTCCTCTCCCAGGCACAGGACCCCGATCAGATCCTTAACTTGGACACCGCGGCAGTAGCGGACCTATCAACGTGGGGGGAGTTCCTTACTATGTGGAATGGTTTATCAATGTTTATACCATCAATAGCGCCCCTATCACCGCAGGTAGTGACAGATGCCGCAGCCTCCACAGGCTTCGCTGCAATTTTTGGCCACCATTGGTTTGCAGGACCCTGGCCTTCAGAGATACTCCTAATCCCTGGGTTTACCCGGACTTCCTTCCTGTTCGAGCTTTACCCGATCGTGGCAGCCGCCCAGCTCTGGGATCATATCTTTACCACCGACAACCAGGCCACGGCCAATATTATTAGTAAAGGCAGGTCCAAGTCATTCTCGATTATGTCCTTCCTACGCAGGCTGGTACAACTATCTCTACAGCACCAGTTTAATGTCCACTGTACATTCATTCCGGGCAAGTGCAACCTCGCAGCAGATGCACTGTCCTGCTTTAATTACACTTCCTTTTTCCAGCAGATTCCCGGAGCCAATCCAGTATAAGCCCCTATCCCTGCTTGGTCTCAGCTGACTCTGGACTAGAACAGCATCTGCACGGAGCGACCCAGCTCATCAACCAGTCAATCTCCCACAACACGCTCAAAGCTTACCATTCAGCTTGGAACATATTCAACAAATTCCTATCATCCTGCTCAGCGGAAACAACAACAGACGTCAAGCACATAGTGGCTTTTATCTCATATTGCCATAATCAGTTGGCCCTATCCCATAAAACTATCCAACTATACTTAGCCGGCATCCAACACTTTCTAGCTTTACGAGATCCCGCAAAACCATCTTTATTCGCATCCCATGCCATCCGAGCTATCCTATGCAGCATCCAGAAACGACAACCTATAATCAATGATAGAAAATATGCGCTGCGCTAGAGTAAACCCAATAACTAATAAATGATGAATAGAAATAAAAAAATCAAAAATATAAAAATATATGTATATAAGTATCTGGAAATAACAACGACCAATAAATTACTATCCTCTTACATATAAAAGTGCAAAGTGCAAATATTAATTGATCTGTATAATGAAAACTATCAATAATCCATAATGCAAACAGTGAAGTGCATAAATAAATGCAGAAAGTGCTTAGTGCTCCGTAATAGACATCATAGATGCCCTAATACATAGTTGTAAAGTAATACGTGAAAAAGTCTCATATAACAATCCAAATCTGTGCGTGTAGGTGGTGTCCAAATGTGATATCATCCGTCATGCTCATACTGTACATCCTAGGTGCTGCAAAACATGCTCCGGTGCACTTCAGTGGTCCCCCTAGGCTAATATGCTCACCTCAGAGCGTGTGACCCAGCTGTTAACCTGAGTCAAAACACGCTTTGGAGCCACCCCCGGGCTCAGTGCTGATATCAGATGTATCTCTCCAGCTGGATTCAATGTAGCTCCATGTGTATAAATAAGAGAAAAAACTATATAGTGTAATATTGTTGGGTAAATTTATTAATAAAAACACTCCCCACAATGGGGTACTCACATAGTCCTGGTGCGTCAGTGCACCATTCTATAATCAGCCTCCAATATAAAAAGCAAAAATCACTGGACGTATGGTGTGGTATGGTATGATAAGCTTCTGCTGTGTGGAGTCTGTGCTGCTCTCTCCATCCTGGCCCCTCCTCTACGCGTGTTCGACACAGGGATCACGTGTCTTCATCAGGGGGGTATCAGTGCACGCAGCTGGAGGTTAGCACACGTTTGGCACAGGACTGTTGTGGCTCACAAGAATTTTTGATTTTGTTTAAACCTATAATCAATGCCAAACGTTTGCCTATAACAAGTGCCATCTTCAAGGATATGTCTACTATCCTTGCTAATTCTCTATTTGGTCTTCTCCCCAGCCTGGTCATACAAGCGGCCATCTACTGTCATGGTTATGCAATAGAGTTTTTGTCTGTCAGCTTACCTGTCTCCATGTGTTCATCTCTAAAGACCAGCTGACTCTCACCTGACTGGTTTTATAACCTCTCCTCTAAGCATGGACCTTCCCCAGGCCCTATCAAGGAACCCTATATTAACCTGTGCACTGCAAGCCAGCAGTGCTGATTCCAGTTACTGACTTTGGCGTGTCCCCGAATATCCTGGTGGGATCCGTGCTGGTGTTCCAGCGGCCCTGCCTTCCTTACCACCCTGACTCCCATCCGCAGCAGTCAGCCGTAGGGTCCACTACCTTGTGGTGCACTCCTGATCCCTACGGTGTGCATCTGTCACCTAGCCTCAAGGTGACCTGACATCTACCTAGCCTACTACGGGTTCTTGCGGCCAACGAGTTTACCTGCAGTAACCCCGCCGGCCAAGTTCTGCGTAGACATCACCTGGCTCGCTACCAAGACCATTTCATCCTCCACCTCGCAGTACCGAAAACCCAGCAATCAGGTAGACATCCACCTCTGTAAAACAAACAATGTCTGGTGTTCAGTTACCGTGCTTGATCGCCTACTGTCACTCCTACCCGAACAGTCAAACTCTAGTCCCCTACTACCTTTTCCAATTAAACCCTTGAGTGCCTGCCAGTTCGTCAAACACATGAGGATTCTTCTTCGCAAACCTACACCCCAACCCCAGCCAGTACTCCGGTCACTCTTTCTGTATTGGAGCAGCCTCGGCTGCATCCTGGCATGGGGTTCCAGATCATGTCATTAAGAGACTAGGCAGGTGGAAATCTGCCTGCTTCGCCCAGTACATCCTCAATCCTCAGGTGGAGTACCTGAATGTTTTTGCCCCCTTATTTTGGTATACCATCCATCAGACCAGGGCACACTTCAGGTCCATTTCATGTTGTAAGTCTTATGGTAAGTCTATGTTGTCCATATCCGTATCGGCCAAAGGGCTTCAACCATAAGTAAGAAGGCCAGTACAGTGGCCTGAATTTATGGGAAGAGCCCAGGGGGTATTTAACCAGCCTGCTCGCCTGTGGTCTTTGTCGGTTTCCTGTGCGCGATACCCATCCTCCCATCCCCTTTTCAGGGCATTTCTCAAGTTAATTTCTCTTCACAAAATATTCATTTCTAAGCTTGGGTATGCCCCCTTATTTGGTATACCGTCCATCAGACCAGGGCACACTTCAGGTCCATTTCATGTTGTAAGTCTTATGGTAAGTCTATGTTGTCCATATCTGTATCGGCCATAGGGCTTCAACCATAAATATATATATATATATATATATATATATATATATATATATATATATATAATTAAACAATATTTACACAATAAATCTCACTTCAGATTTTTACATTTCTACTAATAGCTGGGGACATGGTACTGGACAGCCGTCACCTTCCACCAGATGCAGCCTGTCCAATTTGTGCACTGCAATGTCGCAGTCACGCTATAAGTTGCTGATCGCCGCCATTACTAGTAGAAAAAATAAATAGATAAAAATGCCATAAATATATCACATGGTTTGTAGACGCTATAACTTTTGCACAAACCAATCAATATACGCTTATTGGTATTTTTTTTTACCAAAAATATGTAGCAGAATACAAATTGGCCTAAATTGATGAAGAAATGAGATTTTTTTACATTTTTTTTATTGGATATGTATTATAGCAGAAAGTAAAAAATTTGTTTTTTTTCAAAATTGTCGCTCTTTTTTTGTTTATAGCGCAAAAAATAAAAACCACAGAGGTGATCAAATACCACCAAAAGAAAACTCTATTTGTGGAGAAAAAAGGACATCAATTTTATTTGAGTACAGTGTTGCACGACTACGCAGTGCCGTATCGCAAAAAATTGCCTGGTCATGAAGGGGGTAAAACTTTCTTGGTTAACAAGGGCTGTTTTTTTTAATGGTCTGTCTATAACATGGACTTCCTCTATACATCAGGGATTGTCCTTACCAAACAGGGATTAGAACTATGATATTTGCACTTGGTAGAGGGACAGAAGACAATAAAAGAAGGACAGAGGGGTTTATTTATGAGACAAGAACTGTCCCTATCAGGGGCGTAACTAGAAATCACAGGGCCCCATAGCAAAATGTTGTATGGGCCCCCCCCCCCAAAAAAAAAATTAACTAATGCCATTGAACAACAGATTACCACACCCATGTGGCACAGTAACCAGGCAACAGCTTATATTAATTTAGAACAATAAAGTGTGCAGTATACTGTATGCAGCCCCTGAAGGACACAAGTTGCTGACCTCCATGCCTTCTAACCAGTTTCTGTTCTGATTAAACTTATGTGTAAATGCAAGACAAATAGGGGAGAAATAAGACCGCAATGATGAACAGTGACCCAGTGCCGAAAACTGTGTCCCTTCACAGGCGCGCACAAGCGTTCTGCCCCGCCCACTCTGCTCTCTGCTCCTGCTTCCTGCTGTATGCAGCTGCGTGTGTCCGTACAGGGCCGGACTCATGAGGCCCGGGAGGCTTAAACTTACATTCCTCATCCTCACCGGAGGGGCGGATCCAGAGTCTAGTCTCAGGAGGGGCACTGCTAGAAAATACGTTTTTTTGGTGGCAATTTATTTGGGAAATGGCTGGTGTTAACGCTTCAATGGTTGTTATGTGTCAGGATGATTGTAGCGCATTATTTCTATTTATATTATTACAATGAAATAGTTCAACTCACCATAATGCAGAATCAGTGGGAGCCCTGAGCGTGTCACTTGCACATCGCCTGTCACCAGATGCAGATTGTCACATCACCTGGCACGCGTTGCAGTTTGTCACTTGCCCTGTCACCTGCCACAAGTTGCGGATTGTCACTTGCCACAAGTTGCGGATTGACACTTGCCACACGTTGCAGATTGTCCACTTGCCACGTCACCTGCCACACATTGCGGATTGTCCACTTGCCATGTCACCTGCCACAAGTTGCAGATTGTCACTTGCCACAAGTTGCTGATTGTCACTCGCCACGTCACCTGCCACAAGTTACAGATTGTCCACTTGCCACAAGTTGCGGACTGTCACTTGCCACGTCATCTGCCACAAGTTGCAAATTGTCCACTGGCCACGTCACCTGCCACAAGTTGCGGATTGTCCACTTGCCACGTCACCTGCCACACACTGCGGAATGTCCACATGCCACGTCACCTGCCACACATTGTGGATTGTCCACTTGTCACATCCCCTGCCACAAGTTGCGGATTGTCCACTTGCCACAAGTTGCAGATTGTCCACTTGCCACAAGTTGCGGATTGTCACTTGCCACAAGTTGTGGATTCTCACTTGCCACGTCACCTGCCACACATTGCGGATTGTCCACTTGCCACATCACCTGCCACAAGTTGCGGATTGTCATTTTCCTGCTAAGGTGGGGAATGGGGATTGTCACTTCCTGTGTCCCAGTCTGAGTCAGGCAGCAGAGAGATGATGTAATCTCTCTGCTGAATGCACAGTTAGTGAGGGCGGAACTGCCGGGATGCAGGGCGGGCGCCAGGCGGTGAGAGATGATGTTATCTCTCTGCTCCGCCACCCGCTGATTGGCCAGTCCACCCACCGAGCCTCCCAGCTGGCAGCTTCCCGTCCGCTCTCTCACCTGCCCGCCGAGCCACCCAGCTGCGTCCGCTCACACAGTGTGACTGTACGAGCACCGAGTGGATGGGCAAGCTCGGCGGCTTACCCACTGAGCCACAGTCACTTGCACGCTGACTTACCAGGCCCCATAGCGCCCGCGTGGGTCGCTATGGTGGTAGTTCCGCCACTGGTCCCTATTAATCAGGGAGATGCCATACACTGTAGTGGGTGAAGGAGAGGGACTGGTCTTCAGGTCAGGGACTGTCTCTCTATCGGGGACCCTGTGTACAGTGACATTGTCAGGGGCATGTCAGCAGCCGTCAGGCGAATCTGCGTGCACGCAGGTCCACAAGGAATCCGCCAACTGAATCTTTGTCTCTATTGTGGCGGGACGGGCCACTATGTGAACAACTGCCCAGTAAAGATCCGTAAGTCTTTTTCTTCAACTCCAATCAGTTTATCCGCTCTAACAGCCAATGCCACTCAACTTGTTCTCCCTCTCTCATTACAGCTCCAGGGAAGAACAATTCAAGTCAACGCCATTGTTGATTCCGGGGCATGTAGCTGCTTTGTTGACTCTGTTTTTGCTACTCAACAAGATCTTCCTTTAAAGAATAAGACACATAGACTTTCAATTTTTCTGGCCGATGGGTCCCATATAAGATCTGGACAGGTCTCTCAAGAAACCCTTCCTCTGTCTGCTAACTGCTCATCTCAGCACCGAGAAATCCTAGTCCTGGACGTCATTTCATCACCACTTTTCCCAATCATTTTGGGGATGCCCTGGCTTCGAGCCCACAGTCCTCTTGTTAACTGGGCCACGGGCGAGATCAAGTTTCAGTCACCTTATTGCCAAAGACACTGTCTACCTGAACCTGTTAATTCTGCCACTACCTTACTGTGTATGGACATTGACCCAGATCTGCTTCAAGATGTACCAGAGGTCTATCAGGACTTTGCAGATGTGTTCAGCAAGAAGGGAGCAGACTCTCTGCCACCCCATCGCCCCTATGACTGTCCAATTGAGCTGCTTCCTGGAGCTGAGATTCCTTTTGGGCGCATCTTTCCGCTATCCGAAAAAGAACAAGAGGCACTTAAGGTTTACATAAACGAAAATCTTGAAAAAGGCTTCATTCGACAGTCCACTTCACCAGCTGGGGCGGGAATATTTTTTGTCTCCAAAAAAGATCTTACGCTTCGCCCTTGTGTAGACTATCGGGAGCTAAATAAAGTTACGGTCAAAAACCGTTATCCGTTGCCCCTAATACCTGAACTGTTTCAAAAATGAAGGTCCACCATCATCTTTACCAAATTAGATCTGAGAGGGGCCTACAATCTGGTCCGGGGATGAATGGAAGACGGCCTTCCGGACCCGTTTCGGTCACTATGAATACCTAGTCATGCCCTTCGGCCTTTGCAATGCTCCTGCCACGTTTCAGCATCTGGTCAATGATGTGTTTAAGGATTTCCTGGACATCTTTCTAATCGTCTACTTGGACAATATTCTAATCTTCTCCAGTTCACTCGAGCAACATAGGGAACATGTCCGTAAAGTCCTGGCCCGACTCCGCCTGCACAGATTGTATGCCAAGGCGGAGAAGTGCGAATTTGAACAAAAGGAGATTCAGTTCCTGGGGTTAGTTATCTCCCCAACCGGTATCAAAATGGATCCTCAGAAAGTGTCTGCTGTGTTAGAATGGCCAGCACCCATGGACAAGAAGGGCGTACAACGCTTCATTGGATTTGCAAACTTTTATAGGAAGTTTATCAGGGGGTTCTCTGCCATCATCTCCCCCATCACACAGCTAACCAAGCAGAATCTTCGTTTCCACTGGAACCTGGAAGCTCAAGGGGCCTTTGAAGAGTTAAAGAGACGTTTCACGTCGGCTCCGATTCTTAGCCATCCTGACCCATCTTTGCCCTTTATCCTGGAGGTTGATGCTTCCGAAGTAGCTGTGGGTGCTATTATTTCCCAACGACAAGGCAACAAGGACCTGATGCATCCTGTAGGATTCTTCTCTAGGAAACTTTCGCCGGCTGAGCGGAACTATGATATGGGGGACCGGGAGCTACTTGCTATCAAGACAGCCTTGGAGGAATGGAGGTATTTGCTTGAAGGCGCAGTCCATCCAGTACTGATTTATACGGATCACAAGAATCTGGAATATTTAAGATCTGCTAAAAGACTAAAACCCAGACAGGCCCGTTGGGCTCTATTCTTTACACGGTTTTGCTTCCATATCACCTACCGGCCAGGATCCAAAAATGTAAAGCCAGACGCGCTGTCGCGCATGTTTGATAATCCGAAAGACTTTTCTGTACCTGACACTATTCTGCCGGCAAATAGTTTCCTTCTCCTTCAAACAGATCTTCTATCCATGATCAGAGAAGCATCCCCAGAACCTTCAAGTCTCCAGGGGTCCTCTTTAACACCTCGAGATGGACTATTATGGAGGGGAAGTCAAATTTTTGTACCAGAGAACGTCCGAGTCAAGGTGCTGACGCTTCTGCATGACCATCCACTTGCAGGACATTTTGGGGTCCGTAAGACCCTTGAGCTGGTGCAGCGCACCTTTTGGTGGCCTAACCTAAAGGAATTTTGCAGAAAATATGTCAACTCCTGCTCTGTCTGCATCCAGAATAAAACTCCCAGGAACAGAGCTTGGGGACTACTAAGACCATTGCCTATACCAGATAGGCCCTGGAGGATGATAGCAATGGACTTTATAGTTGAATTGCCATGTTCTGAGGGATGTTCGGCGATTCTTGTGGTCGTTGACCGGCTATCCAAAATGGCCCACTTTGTGTCCCTAAAGGGAACACCTTCTGCTGTGGAGACGGCCCGTGTGTTCATTAGGGAAATTGTCAGGTTACACGGGATCCCCGCAAATATAGTGTCCGATAGGGGGGTACAGTTTACTTCACGCTTTTGGAGAGCCCTTTGTGAAAATCTGAAAATTGAACTAGCTCTGTCCTCAGCATACCATCCCCAAACAAATGGGCAAACTGAAAGGACAAATCAGACTCTGGAGCAATACATTAGGTGTTTTACATCTTTTGTGCAAGATGATTGGGTATCCTTGCTGCCCCTAGCGGAATTCGCTTACAATAATGCCAGTCACTCTGCCACCGGTCAATCCCCTTTCTTTGCCAATTATGGGTTTCATGCATCTTTTTTACCAGATTTTCTTTTAGAATCCTCAGTTCCAGCGGTCCAGGACACAGTGCAGTTCCTCTGTCATAATAACCGGATCTTGCAGGAAGCGGTATCCAAGGCGCAAGCGGACAATAAGAGGTTCTTTGATCAGAAAAGAAGAGGAGATCTAAACCTTCAGCTTGGCGACAAGGTATGGCTGTCTACCAATAATATTAGATTGACATGTCCTTCCAAGAAGCTTGCCCCTAAATTTATTGAGCCTTTCCCTGTGAAAAGGAAAATTAACGAGGTGTCTTAAGAATTATGCTTACCTGACTCACTTAAGATACACCCTGTGTTTCACGTGTCACTCTTAAAGCCTGCTGTAGATGATCCTTTTCCTGATAGGGGCACCAGGGTCCCTGAACCAGTTCTGGTGGACGGCAATGAGGAGTATGAAGTGGAATCCATCCTTGACTGCAGAAAGAGGTCTGGGCAAGTACAGTTTTTAATTAAGTGGAAGGGGTATGGTCCAGAAAACAACTCATGGGAACCTGACTGTAATATTCATGCCAAACGTTTGATTCATGCCTATTTTTCTGCCCATCCTGAAAAAAAGATTTATCTGGGCATCCGGAGGCTGCCCGTTGGGAGGGGGCAATGTCAGGGGCATGTCAGCAGCCGTCAGGCGAATCTGCGTGCACGCAGGTCCACAAGGAATCCTTCTAGGTTAATTCAGCTCAATTCCCCACCAGGGGGCGCCGGCGCGCTCCCGCCTGTGCCCGTACGCGCGTTCGCGGGTGCGCGCGTTCGCGGGTGCGCGCGCCCGTTCGCGCTGGCGCCGTTTGGCGCCAAGGGCCCTTTAAAAGAGTGACAGGTGCTCATGTCAGGTGCTGTTCGTCTGCAGCTCTGCACCTGAAGTTCCTGTATCTGCCTGTCTGTTGTTTTGCTATTGACCCGGCTACGTCTGACCACTCTCCAGTCTCCAATCCGACCCGGCTTGCCTGTCCTTGCTTATTCTGTTACCTGTTGCCGAACTCCTGCCTGTCTGACTATCCTTGGATCATCCCTCCTGTTTATACCTGCCTGATCTCCTGCCAATACGGACTGTCTGACCTTGCTTGCCTGTGTCCTGTGACGCTGCTACCAGCCTGCTTGTTTTTGCATCCAGCTGCTGTCTTCGAACCTGTCTGCCGCCCGGCCTGCACTAGTTTACCTGCATCCGCAGCCCAGCCATCTCTGAGGGACGTCCTTCCAGTTCCGGTGTCTGCTTCTGCTGGAACCTGCATCAGGCCCTCCTACCCACTGCGCTCAGGAGACCACTGTTCCCACTTCCAGCGGCTCCTGAACCAGCGTTTAAGAGAAGTCTCCTTCTACCAGTCAGGC
This sequence comes from Lithobates septentrionalis, assembly GCA_037952835.1. NCBI lineage: Eukaryota > Metazoa > Chordata > Amphibia > Anura > Ranidae > Lithobates > Lithobates septentrionalis. Next base: position 2,819,721 of record JBBDGP010000536.1, on the reverse strand, counting down.
TCAACTACCAGGTACCTTACAGACATGCTGTGTATACAGTGGGTGAGCAGTGCTTCAGCATACAGCCAGTGTTGTCTCATGTCTGATTGTAACACACACATAGGCAGTAGACATGTACACATACACTGACAGCTGTAAATCCCCCCCCCCCCCACTCCCTCCCTCCTGAGCACTCGTTCATGGTTCCTTCCCCTCACAGTGATTTATGACTCTTCCAGCACAGCCACGGAGCATTCTAAGCAGGCAGGTTAGGGAGGGGAAAGAAAGTGACCGACAAGGAGGCACAGGCTCAAGGCTCATCCATCAGACAGCTCTATAGAACTCCCCCTGAGTCTCTGACATTACAATGTTTTCCGGGAAATTCTCATTATGGAGAGGGCAGAGGCTGGGGGCTCCCCCTCCTACTAGAATAGAACTTACTGTGTGATCGGGACATCACTAGTGGCGGCTGCCCCATGCTGTGAAGGGTCAGGTACCCATTAGCAAAAGAGAGGATTGTCCCCCATAAGGGTTTTTTTTAGCAGCCAACAATAATTGAAGAATATACTGAACAAATAACGTAGTAAAAGATTTTTATTTTAGCAAAATATCAAAAATGTTGCTATAGACATAAATAGTCAAAACATGAGCTGTAGTACAAAAGTATTGAATTAAAAACAACACCAATGGCATAACAGTATACAAAGTGTGATACGCGATGATATTAAACCATGAAAAACAGTGGTACATGGGTCTTGTATGTAAGAAACTGACGCGTTTTGACCCCAGCGGGTCTTCTTCAGAGGATATATATAAACTGTAAAGGTGTTGACATGTGTTAAGATTCCTAATTAAAAGGAAAAACAAATATATTTATATATATTTACCGGTCACATTGTATTAGGTCATGTTGGGTAGCCTCTGTATGGAAAAAATTCCCCTTTGCTTGATCCTAACGTCTCCCAGCGGTTGGCCCAGTCAGCAGGGGAGTTGGTCGCGTATGCGTGCCTTGCGAGGAGTCTACACTGGGCAATCCCCAAACTTTAGGGGGGGCAACAGAAAGGGAAGGTGTGAACAGCACCTATAGTAAAGTGTCATATGTAATGAGTGGACAACTCAGAACAGGGTTTCCATATGTATTTATACGTTGTTATATTTATGCGTATGCACTATATAATTTAATATTAAATATTGCATGTGGATGGTCCATGTGATAGAACCAAAAGGAAAAGAAAAGAAAAGGAAAAACCAAGTGAGGAAAATGATGATGAGGAGGGGGAAAAAAGGGGGGGGGAGAAAAGGGGGGGGGGGGGACTGATTGTATGAGGGTGAAGGAGGAGAAGGAAAAACATGGACCAATTCCAGTTGCAAACACTTGAGTAGAAAAATGTAGAAATTATATGTATTAAATTAGATAAGAGTGCCGAGTGAAGATGGGAATGTGAAAGGGCCAATAGAAGGCCAGGTCGTGACTGGATATACCAAGAGAAAACAATCAAACCATGTGCAAATGAAATCGTGCAGTATAAAGAAAGGTAAGAATAGGTGAATAATGTGAGTGAGCTCACATTATTAGCTTAGCTGATATATGGGCGATCATTCAGATTGAAAGAGAAATGTGCACAGTGTAGGAGAATCTACAACATCAAAAATCATATCAAAGTGAATTGTCTATAGTGTTAAAGTATAAGCAAACAACCATGGTGTAAACCGCACACCATGGAGTTTGGTGAAATTATATAAGCGATCTTACCGGTCCACAAAGGGCTCTACCAGCATGTGAGCGTCTGATGGAGCATTGGGGGGTAACACTGAAGTCCCCATAATGCTCAGTCTACTTATATGGTAAATTAATTTACCTCAATATTATACAGGTGCTTCAATCCACTCCTCCATTGGTCCCCCCTGATGGGGAGAGTGGCGCATGGCGTCACTCTGTGTGTGGTTCCCCTGGCGTTCCGGAAGAAGAAAATCCCGGATCCACTGTCGTTTCCGCCGCAATTGCGAGAGCGCCGTGACGTCATGCGCATGCGCAAAGAGTCATGCGCGCGGGGGCAAGGTCACGGCGTCCGGGAGCGATCCGGAATGCCGCTGGCAGGAAAAAATTGCATTCTGGGTGGTGCTGCCACCCAGTGAGTGCTTGGGGAGGCACAGGGCCCTTGCGCCTCCCCACCCTGCCAGGAAGACACGCAGTGGCGAAATTATCCTCCCCGCTGAACCAGCAAACCTGGGATGGATGCTCAATCTAGCAAGGGAAGGAGAAAATGAAAAAAGAGAGGCCAACAACCAATATCACATGGCATACCGATTTAAATTGGTACATTGGTAGTGGACACATTGTGTCCACTACCAATGGTAAACATATATAATTACATTTATAATAAACATAATAACAGAATCTTTATAAACTGTGAGCTAGTTAAAGTGCCAGGCAAGGTCCACATATAAATGAAGATGATAATTAGTTATTACCAATGATATTCCAAATACATTTATCTTAATGATATGACGGATAAAGTGGAACCGTATATTTAGATGCCGTCCCACTTATCCAATTTGGGGAAAAAACATTTAAAAACATCTCAGGAACCAATAAATTGAAGTGTTGGATAAGGGGCATATCCTGGATTCATTTCCAGGGGGTCCCCTAACCAACATGTCTATCATTGGTCGCACAATATGATGAAATATAATAAGATAAATGGGGGCGTGTGTGTTACTACAAGGCACAAGGTATAAAAGAACAAAAAAGGAAAAATGAAGAAAGGGGGGTTCCTGGAAGGTAAGGACCCTAATTGTATGAATTCAAATGGCATATCTATCCTATGACGGTAAATCCCAACTCCAAAATTGTTGGGGTATTGGATACCCTAATCATTGTAAAAAGGGAGCAAACTAAATAGATTTGAAATAGATTTGTTGAGGCCGGGAGGTGACGTGGCCTGTAATTGAAATATCCATTTCTGTTCTTTTTGTAATAAAACCTTGTTCCAGTCGCCTCCTCTGTTTGGAATGTGCATCCTGTAAAGAGCTGTAAATGTTACTTTAAGTACTGTGTAGTCATGTATAGAAAAAGCATGTCTCCCCACAGGAAGGTATGGGTTACCTATTTGCATGCTGTACATGTGTTTAGATATGCGTTTCCAAAATTCCTGCTTGGTTTTTCCTATATAATAGGCGCCACATTCACACTCCATGAGGTATACCACACCTCGAGTCTGGCAACTCACGAAGTGTGTAGGCTTAAATGTTTCTCCATTGGGAAGATCAAAAATCTTTTCTTTTCTAATTAGTGGACAATAAGAGCAGTTCCCGCATGGAAATGAGGCAACTGTGGAGCAAGGTTTTGACCTTTTATTTTCATTTTTATCCTCACTTTGGATGAGTCTATCCTTTATGGAAGTAGCATGCTTATAGGTTATGGCCGGTTGGTTGGAAACAAAGTGTCTAAGTTTGGGGTCATCCGGATGTTCCATTGTCGCTGGTAAATATTTTTAATGGCCACATGTTGGCGTGAGTAGCGCATTACAATGTGAGTGGGGTTAGAATCAGAGCTCTTAGGAGATTTGGATTGAAACAACAGATTAGATCGAGATTGTCTTATAGTTTGATTGTATGCCTTCTTGAGGCATGATTGACTATATCCACGGGCTAGAAGGCGATTTTGGAGGCTTTCAGCCTCCCTTATGAACAAGCTATCATTGGATCAGTTGCGACGCAGGTACTGTCCATAAGGGATGGAGTTTTTGAGGGGTACAGGATGGAAGCTGTCCGCATGAAGAACCGTGTTGCCAGCGGTCCCCTTGCGGTAAAGAGTGCTGGATAACTTCCCTGGTGTGGTTGAGATCAAAACGTCCAAAAATGTGACACGATTATAGGTCATAGCGAATTTCAAATTTCGATCGTTGGTGTTGATCAAATTAAAAAATTCAATTAGTTTGGCCTGAGGTCCCTCCCAGATGACGAAGATGTCCTCAATATACCTCAACCACTTGGAGATGTGGTTGGTGTATGAGACGAGGCCTTCGTCATCCAGGAGGGACTGCTCCCACTCCCCCAGGTACAGATTGGCGTAGGATGGGGCACAGCATGTCCCCATAGCCACGCCCTGTACCTGGAGGTAGTGGGAGTTATCAAAACTGAAATAGTTATGATACAATATGTATTGCAGGCCACTCAGGATGAACGCATTTAATGTGGGATCATAATGTGGATTGTGCTGAAGAGCCCTCTGCACAACAGAAAGACCAGAGGAATACTGCTGTATAGGGCCTCCACATCAATGATAACAAGAATGGAATGATCTGATAGTGTAAGATCGTCAACTAGTTGTAAAAATTGTATGGTATCTCTGACAAAGGATGGCAATGAGAGAACAAGAGGTTGAAGATGAGCGTCTATAACACGACTCAAATTTTCAGATATGGCCCCATTGCTGGAGACAATGGGACGACCAGTGGGGTTTTTTGGATTTTTGTGGATCTTAGGTAGGCTATAAAAAGTAGCCACTTTAGGATGTTGGATCCTAATAAATTAATAGAGATCCTTGGTGATAGCGCCAGTATGAAAGGCGTGATCTACCATATTATAAAACGTAGCATTGTACTGATGAATATTGAGAACAGCAATTTGTTTATACCATTCTTTATTTTGTAAGATAACACATAGTAGTGTAATCTTCGTTGTTCATAATGACCACATTGCCACCCTTGTCAGAGGGTTTGATTACAATTTTAGTATTTTTGCTAAGGCGATCAAGGGCTTGGTTTTCTTCAAAGGTTAGATTATGTGGATTGAGTTTAGTTTGAGGTAATTTGCATATGTCCCGAATGGTCTGTTTCAGAAAGATGGCTACATTAGGGTTAGTATTGGAGGCTGGAAATGAAGTCGAGGCCTTTTTAAAGATGACCGTTGGATTTGAGGTTGATTTCTCAACCTCATTTAACAAAGCATCCAGGTCAATTTGATCAATCAAATCTATTGTGTTGTTCTCTTGATAGAGAAGCGTTAAGTCACGTAAGGCTTTGAATTCCTTCATACTATATGTCGACCAATCAACAGTGTCCACATTAGAATCATCCTTCGCATGCACACCAAATACCGGCTGTCAAGAACGCGGTGACCTACAACACGTACGACGGGACTAGAAAAAGGAAGTTCAATAGCTAGTGCTCCACCCTTTGGGCTCCTTCTGCTAATTTCGTGTTTATCTCGTGTTAGTAGAAGTTTGGTGAGAGACGATTCGTGCTTTTCAGCTTTCGTGCTTTTCAGTCCGTTACTGCTCTTCAGTTTGTGCTTGTGGGTTTGTATCTGCTTTTCAGTGCATGTAGTCAGTTCGTATCTGTTTTTCAGTGCATTCTTGTCCGCTCGTTTCTGATTTTCGGCTCGCTCTTCACAGGCCTTGCTGTTCTATTAAGTTCGTTCTGACCAGCCGACTGCTTTGAAGCCATGCTGCGGTTACGTATTCCTCGTAGAGTTTCGTGCTGTGCGGTGGCTTGGTGTTGGGATTCTTACTTTGACCCAAGCCCTGTCCATGAACAGGGTGAGGAGGAGTTCATGGACCAAGAATTGGTTGCTCCAGCGTGACCAATTCTCTCATATGCCTTTGCTGCGTGAGATCCAGGAGAATAACCCCGATGATTACAGGAATTATCTCCGGATGACGGACCCCATTTTTCACCGTTGATGGCTTTGCTGACCCCTTATATTACGAAGCAGGACATCTGCATGCGGCAAGCCATCACTCCGGAGCAGAGGCTAGTCGCCACCTTGTGGTACTTGGCGACAGGGAGAAGTCTGCAGGACCTCAAGTTCTCGACAAGCATCTCCCCCCAGGCTCTGGGGATCATTATTCCAGAGACCTGTTCTGCCATCATTCAGTTCCTGCAGAAGGACTATATTAGGGTAAGTTTTCTCCCTTAACATCACATTCTATTGTATTTAATGTATGCTAATGTTTTGTATTTCTTTCATCATTCCATAATTGCCATGATTGTAATATGCTGTGAATGTCCTCTTTATCCTCATGCATGCTGGATTTTTTTTAATGCTCTTTTTTTGTCCTTCATGCATATTTGCCTTCACTAACCTCCCCAGCATGCTATCCTGGGCCCATATACACCTAGCCTAGTCACTTAACAATGTATTTTGTCAGCTCCGTTGTAGTGCTTTACCCTAAACACCCCCTAAAATGTGTACAAATGTTATTTGTGTCCTTAAATTCAGGCAGAGTGCCAGAGACTTTTTTTCGGGGTCCTAAAATCATTAGTAACCCTCCCTTCCCCCAACCGCTAATGGCGTGTACACACGACCGGTTTTGCCGTCAGAATAAACTCCGCTCAAGCGGTCTTGCCTACACACGGTCACACCAAAGTCCGACCGTCTAGTACACGGTGATGTACAACACGTACGACGGGACTAGAAAAAGGAAGTGCAACAGCGAGTGCGCCACCCTTTGGGTTCCTTCTGCTAATCTCGTGTTTATCTCGTGTTAGTAGAAGTTTGGTGAGAGACGATTCGCGCTTTTCAGCTTTCGTGCTTTTCAGTCCATTACTGCTCTTCAGTTTGTGCTTGTGGGTTTGTATCTGCTTTTCAGAGCGTGTAGACAGTACGCATCTGTTTTCTCAGTGTGTTCTTGTCCACTCGTTTCTGATTTTCAGCTCGCTCTTTACAGGCTTTGCTGTTCTTCAGTGCGTTCTGTTAGTTCGTTCTGACCAGCCGACTGTTTTGAAGCCATGTTGCGGGGACATACTCATCGTAGAGTTCGTGCTGTGTGGGGGCTTGGTGTTGGGGTTCATTCTTCGACCCAAGCCCAATCCATGAACAGGGTGGGGAGGAGTTCATGTACCAAGAATTGGTTACTACAGTGTGACTAATTCTCTCATATACCTTTGCTTCGTGAGATCCAGGAGAATAATCCTGATGATTTCAGGAACTTTCTCAGGATAACAGACCCCGTTTTTCACCGTCTGTTGGCTTTGCTGACCTCTTATATTAGCAGGTAGGACACCTGCATGAAGCAAGCCATCACTCCGGAGCAGAGGCTAGTCGCCACGTTGCGGTAGTGGCGACTGGGAGAAGTCTACAGGACCTCAAGTTCTCGACAGGCATCTCCCCCCAGGCTCTGGAGATCATTATCCCAGAGACCTGTTCTGCTATTGTTCAGGTCCTGCAGAAGGACTATATTAGGGTAAGTTTTCTCCTTTAACATCACATTCTATTGTATTTAATGTTTGCTAATGTATTGTATTTCTTTCATCATTCCCTAATTACCATGATTGTATTATGCTGTGAATGTCCCCTTTATTCTCATGCATGCTGTAATCTTTTAATGCTCCTTTTTTGTCCTTCATGCATATTTGCCTCCACTAACCTCCCCAGCATGCTATCCTGGGCCCATATACACCTAGCCTAGTTACTTAACAATGTATTTTGTCAGCTCCATTGTAGTGCTTTACCCCAAACACCCCCTAAAATGTGTACAAATGTTATTGTTGACCTTAAATTCAGGCAGAGTGCCATAGGCTTTTTATTGAGGTCCCAAACTCAGCTCGAACCCCCCCTAAAATTTTTACAATGGACCATCAGAGGAGGGGGGAATCTGATAAGTGGGCCTTATATTTTTGTCTTAAAATACTCCTTAAAATAAAGGTTATACTGATGTTGACCAAGAATGTTTGTGTCTAATCTGCTTGCAATGTTATGTGCAAAAGTACTAATATATATTTTTCTGTTTTGACTCCATAGTTTCCTTCAATGCCATAGGAATGGCAGTGTCACGAAGATCCTGCCAGTAATCGGCGTCCCAGGCGCACGGGAACCCGGCCACGGGTCCCATTGCGCATGCGCGCGCGTTCACGGGTGCGGTCACGCACGAGCACGCGCGCGCGCACTCCCGCTGGTGTCAGGCGGGCTATTTAAACCTGCCTGTCACACTCCATCCCCGCTGTCTGCTCTACAGCGTTCTGTGAGAGTTACCTGACCTGATCTGTGTTTCCTGTTATCTGACCCGGCTTCCTGTTTGACGATCCTGCTATCTGCCTGCACCAGCCCCTCTTGGCTTGCCTGACCATCCCTCTGCATTACCCCTGGTACCTCTGCTGTCTGAACGTTACTGACTACCGGCTTGTTGACCCTCCGCTGTGTTCATCAGCTTCCAGTCTGCCATTACCTGCTGTTGTTCCTGGTTCCAGTCCAGCTTCCAGTCTGCTATTACCTGCTGTTGTTCCTGGTTCCAGTCCAGCGTTCCAGGCTACCTTCTGCTGTGTTCCAGCCCAGCGTTCCAGGCTACCTTCTGCTGTGTTCCAGCCCAGCGTTCCAGGCTACCTTCTGCTGTGTTCCAGCCCAGCGTTCCAGGCTACCTTCTGCTGTGCTCCAGTCCAGCTTCCAGTCTGCTATTACCTGCTGTTGTTCCTGGTTCCAGTCCAGCGTTCCAGGCTACCTTCTGCTGTGTTCCAGCCCAGCGTTCCAGTCTACTACCTGCTGCTGTTCCTGGTTCCAGTCCAGCTTCCAGTCTGCTATTACCTGCTGTTGTTCCTGGTTCCAGTTCTGCATTCCAGTCTCTGTCCTCAGTCTATTCCCCAGACTACTGACTCCAGAGGGTGCCACCACTACTGGACTTTCAGCAACTGTTGATCCTGACAGGCACCCATACCACTCTTCACTCCTGGCCCTCTGTCTCCATTCCAGGGGAACGGGAGTGGGAGCTGTAAGGGAGGTCTTTTCCTGCACTTCAGGCTCACAACCCACCAGGTACGTGACAGTAGCAGACAGCCATGTCTGAGCCTGAGCAGGGAACGTCTCCCATGGAGGAACTCTGTGCACACCTGGCAGGATTGACTGAAGCAGTCAAGAATCTGCAGCAAGGATACACCAGACTGGAGGAACGGGTGTTAACCCTGTCTAACCCCATTGGGGCCCAGGGAGCTACCTCTGCTCCTGCTCCTTCAGTTGGGCCTTCCTCAACGGTGGTGATGCTCCCTCCGGAACCTAAGGTTCCCACACCTGAACGTTTCTTTGGAAATCGCCATAAGTACAGAGCCTTCCGCAACTCCTGCGAACTGTTTTTTGCTCTTCAGCCACGTACCTTTTCCCTGGAGGCTACAAAGGTGGGCTACGTGATTTCTTTACTCTCTGGTGACCCCCAAACCTGGGCCCATCGCCTCTTAGAGCAAAAAGACATATCTCTGACCAACCTCTCCACTTTCTTTGATGCACTAGGCCAGTTATATGATGACCCCCAGCTATCTGCAACTGCAGAGGCGGCTCTACACACCCTTCAACAAGGTCGCAGAGCAGCAGAGGATTATGTGGCCGAATTCAGGAAGTGGAGTGCGGATACTAACTGGAACGATGCGGCTCTCCGTTATCAATTTCGGTTGGGACTTTCTGATCCTCTGAAGGATGAACTGGCCAGGGTGGGTGCACCACAGACTTTAAATGCTTTAATCGATCTAGCTATCCAGATCGATCGACGCCTACGGGAGCGCAGGTCTGAAAAAGCTATGGGGTCTTCTCGTCCAACTTGGGTTACCCCTAGAGTTCCCCATCACCCATCATCAACACCACCTACCTCCACGCTTAACTTACCTGAGCCAATGCAATTAGGAGTCCTGCGGCCTTCACTTACCCCAGAGGAACGACAACGTCGTCAAGCAAACAACTTGTGCCTGTATTGTGGGGAACCCAGGCACTATGTCAGGAACTGTCCCCTCAAACTTCGTAAGTGTTTATCCCCATCTACTGGCTATGTGACATCTCTGGTTAAAAATACCACTCACCTTGCTCTTCCTCTTCTGCTACAGCTTCCAGGGAAGGATCTACGAATCACCGCCATTATTGACTCAGGAGCTTGCAGCTGTTTAATGGATTCTTGTTTTGCCAGCCAACACCAAATACCCCTGTCACCTAAAGCCCATGGACTTTCTATCCATCTAGCTGATGGGACCGCTATTAAGTCTGGACCTGTCACCCAAGAGACTATGCCAATACCCGTTTTCATTTCCAACGTCCATCAGGAACAGCTGCGCCTGGACATTATCGCTTCACCCCTGTTCCCCATAATACTCGGCATGCCATGGTTACAGGCCCATAATCCGGACATAAATTGGATCACGGGTGAGGTGACTTTTCCCTCTCCTTACTGCCAACAGTTTTGCAGAACCCAGAATATCCAGGAGAACTCTACTCTGTTGTGCCTAGATACAGACCCTAGTCTACTTCAATCCATTCCTTCCGCCTATCATGATTTCCTGGACGTATTTAGTAAACAGAGGGCAGAGGTGTTACCCCCTCACCGGGCCTATAACTGTCCCATTGAGTTACTTCCTGGTGCTGAAATTCCTTTTGGAAGAATATTTCCCCTGACTGAGGTGGAGCAAGGGGCATTGAAGGAATACATTGACGAAAACCTCAAAAGAGGTTTCATTCGTCCATCCACGTCCCCCGCAGGTGCAGGCATCTTCTTCGTGCAGAAGAAAGATAAAACCCTAAGGCCATGTGTGGATTACTGCGACCTAAACAAAATTACTGTGAAGAATCGGTACCCTCTCCCCTTAGTACCAGAGTTGTTTCAGAGACTGGGGCAGGCTACCATATTTACCAAACTTGATCTCCGTGGGGCCTACAATTTAGTTCGTATCAGGGATGGAGACGAATGGAAGACCGCTTTTCGTACCCGTTATGGACATTTTGAGTACCTTGTGATGCCTTTCGGCCTGTGTAATGCCCCTGCCACATTTCAATACTTTATTAATGATGTGTTACGTGACTTTCTAGACCTGTTTGTCATCGTCTATTTAGACGACATATTGATTTTCTCTTGTTCCCTTGAATCCCATCGCAGGCACGTCAGAAGTGTACTGGGCCGACTTCGACAACACGGTCTATATGCAAAGGCTGAAAAGTGTGAATTCGAACAGGAAAGTATTCCATTTTTAGGGTTAGTCATCTCCAGTAAGGGGATTAAAATGGACCCCCAGAAGGTCACGGCTGTTCTAGATTGGCCTGTCCCGACTGATAAGAAAGGAATCCAGCGATTCGTTGGATTCGCTAATTTTTATCGCAAATTTATTAAGGGGTTCTCAGCCATCATTGCACCCATCACACAGCTTACCAATCAGAGTACACGCTTCCATTGGTCGGCCGAGGCTCAAAAGGCTTTTGAGACTCTCAAGGGCCTTTTCACCTCCGCCTCTGTACTGAAGCATCCAGATTCCTCTCTGCCATTTATTCTAGAAGTGGATGCATCTGAAATAGCTGTGGGAGCAGTATTATCCCAAAGACAGGGAACCAAAGCCCTGCTGCATCCTGTGGCTTTCTTTTCTCGTAAATTATCCACGGCAGAGAGAAATTACGATGTAGGTGACAGAGAGTTGTTGGCAATCAAGTCGGCATTGGAGGAGTGGCGCTATCTGTTGGAGGGTGCCGCTCATCCAGTTTTGATCTTTACAGATCATAAGAACCTGGAGTATTTGAGGTCTGCAAAGAGGTTGAAACCACGTCAGGCCAGGTGGGCTCTCTTTTTCTCCAGGTTCTCCTTCCATGTCACTTACCGTCCTGGCTCCAAGAATACCAAACCTGACGCCCTGTCTAGGATGTTTCACAAGCCTCAAGAGATTTCCCCTCCAGACACCATTTTGTCTCCAGGGAACTTTCTTCTACTTCAGGGAAACCTGCTTTCCCAGATTAAACAGGCCTCCGCAGAAATGGAATCTTCCATTAAGACAGAGCTCCAGGTCAAGGATGGGTTATTGTGGCATGAGAGTAGGATCTTTATACCTGAAACATTACGAGTTCCATTACTAGAGCTTTGTCACGATCATGCGCTGGCTGGGCCTTTTCGGTGTAGCTAAGACCACTGATTTGGTTCAGCGCACCTTCTGGTGGCCTCAGCTGCGCAAAGATTGTAAAGAGTTTGTAGAGTCCTGTACCACCTGCCTTAGAAACAAGGGGCACAAAACAAAGGCATGGGGTCTACTAAAACCCTTGCCTGTCCCAGATAGACCCTGGAAAATGCTCTCAATAGATTTTATTGTAGAACTACCCCCGGCCGGGGGCTTCACTTCAATCTTTGTCATAGTGGACCGGTTGTCGAAGATGGCGCACTTTGTCCCAATGAAGGGTACCCCTTCAGCTACAGAAACAGCACAAGCATTCATTAAAGAGGTCGTCAGGCTCCATGGGGTACCAGTTAACATAGTTTCAGATCGAGGGGTACAATTTACCTCTCGATTCTGGAGGGCTTTGTGTAAAACCTTGGACATTGAACTCTCATTTTCATCGGCTTATCACCCCCAGACTAATGGGCAAACAGAAAGAACAAACCAGACCCTTGAACAATATTTGCGCTGTTTTTCTTCCTTTGCCCAAGATAATTGGATTGCTGTTTTACAATTGGCCGAATTCGCTTATAACAATTCTATTCATTCTGCTATTAAGCAAACTCCATTTTTTGCGAATTATGGTTTCCACCCCTCATTTTTACCAAACTCTCTTCCAGAATGCACAGTACCCGCAGTCCAGGAGAAATTGGATTTCTTTACCGCTAACAACCAAGTTTTACAGGACACCATGACCAGAACCCAGGAGTACAACAAAGCAACCTTCGATAAAAAGAGGCGAGGTGAGCTCTTACTTGCACCTGGGGATCAGGTATGGTTGTCCACCATAAACCTTAGGTTGGCCTGCCCTTCCAAGAAATTGGGTCCCAAATTTCTTGGACCATTTCCTGTTAAAAGGAGAATTAGTGAAGTTGCATATGAACTTGAACTCCCGGATTCACTAAAAGTACATCCAGTTTTTCATGTGTCCTTGCTTAAACCATCTATTACTAACCCATTTCCAGGTCGAAGTACGGGTCCCCCTGATCCAATCCTGGTAGATGGGGAAGAGGAATTCGAGGTGGAGGCTATTATGGACCACAGGAAGAGAGGTAACCAAAATCAATTCTTAATAAAGTGGAAGGGGTTTGGCCCAGAGGAGAATTCCTGGGAACCAGAGGATAACATTCATGCTGAAAACCTGTTACAAGCCTTTAAAACAGCTCATCCAGAGAAATTTCTTCAAAGGGGCATCCGGAGGCTGCCCCTTGGGGGGGGGCAATGTCACGAAGATCCTGCCAGTAATCGGCGTCCCAGGCGCACGGGAACCTGGCCACGGGTCCCATTGCGCATGCGCGCGCGTTCACGGGTGCGGTCACGCACGGGCACGCGCGCGCACTCCCGCTGGTGTCAGGCGGGCTATTTAAACCTGCCTGTCACACTCCATCCCCGCTGTCTGCTCTACAGCGTTCTGTGAGAGTTACCTGGCCTGATCTGTGTTTCCTGTTATCTGACCCGGCTTCCTGTTTGACGATCCTGCTATCTGCCTGCACCAGACCCTCTTGGCTTGCCTGACCATCCCTCTGCATTACCCCTGGTACCTCTGCTGTCTGAACGTTACTGACTACCGGCTTGTTGACCCTCCGCTGTGTTCATCAGCTTCCAGTCTGCCATTACCTGCTGTTGTTCCTGGTTCCAGTCCAGCTTCCAGTCTGCTATTACCTGCTGTTGTTCCTGGTTCCAGTCCAGCGTTCCAGGCTACCTTCTGCTGTGTTCCAGCCCAGCGTTCCAGGCTACCTTCTGCTGTGTTCCAGCCCAGCGTTCCAGGCTACCTTCTGCTGTGTTCCAGCCCAGCGTTCCAGGCTACCTTCTGCTGTGTTCCAGCCCAGCGTTCCAGGCTACCTTCTGCTGTGTTCCAGCCCAGCGTTCCAGGCTACCTTCTGCTGTGCTCCAGTCCAGCTTCCAGTCTGCTATTACCTGCTGTAGTTCCTGGTTCCAGTCCAGCGTTCCAGGCTACCTTCTGCTGTGTTCCAGCCCAGCGTTCCAGTCTACTACCTGCTGCTGTTCCTGGTTCCAGTCCAGCTTCCAGTCTGCTATTACCTGCTGTTGTTCCTGGTTCCAGTTCTGCATTCCAGTCTCTGTCCTCAGTCTATTCCCCAGACTACTGACTCCAGAGGGTGCCACCACTACTGGACTTTCAGCAACTGTTGATCCTGCCAGGCACCCATACCACTCTTCACTCCTGGCCCTCTGTCTCCATTCCAGGGGAACGGGAGTGGGAGCTGTAAGGGAGGTCTTTTCCTGCACTTCAGGCTCACAACCCACCAGGTACGTGACAGGCAGACTGTGGCCTCCCATTTTGCCGACCGTTGGGACTTTCCCAACTGTGGAGGGGCTATAGATGGGAAGCATGTCCACATCGTGCCACCACCCAATTTGGGGTCATACTATTATAACTATAAGGGGTTTAATAGTATAGTGTTAATGGCGGTGGTGTCGGCACAATATGAGTTCCTCTATGTGGACGTGCGGAAGAATGGCCGGAAGTCAGATGGAGGAGTCTTCATCCAGACGGAGTTTTACCAACGGCTCCAGAGTGGTGGCCTGGGATTGCCACCTGATGCGGACAACGTTGAAGTACTCCCATTCGTCTTTCTTGCTGATGAAGCTTTCAATCTGGGCGAGCATCTGATGAGGCTATTCCCCCAGAGGACCCTCACCCCGGAGAGGAGGGTTTTTAACTACCGGCTGGCCAGAGCCAGAAGAGTCGTTGAGAATGCCTTTGGGATAATGGCCAGCCAGTTCTGCCTGTTTCTGACAGCCATACACATGGCGGAATACAAACTCAACCACATCATTTTATCCTGCTGCATATTGCACAATGTTTTAAGAAAAAATGCCCACAATTATATAGCCTCAGTTGGGCCTGAGGCCAGACTTCCTTCAAATCCTCTGACAGGCCTGGATACTGGCCGTCCTGGCTTGGCACCCCAAAGCTCCCGTGAAGTTTGGGATAAATATGTCAATTATTTTACGGGTAGGGGGGCCATTGCAATGGCAGACAATGTCTAAATATTTTTTTAATAATAAAAAAATAATATCTGATAAAATCTTGCATTTTCTTTATTGCTTGTGTTTCTTTTTTCTTTTCTCCTAGGTTCTCCTAGTGCACTTGTAGTGCCAAGTGGATTTTCCTTTAGTAAATAAGCCCCATTGTCACTGTAAACACAAAATTACTTACAAAATTGGCATTGAGCATTGAAATAAGAAGCCACACATTGTTCATTAGCAAATTTTTTACTCTGTGCACATTCACATGCGTCATAAAATTTTGCAGTAAATTTTTTATTTATTTTTTCTCATTTTCTAAATTAATAATTTTTTTGTTATAAACACACATGTTTCTAAACATAACATACCCAACTCTGGAACTTACAAAGTTCAACGTAGAAAAACTGAGGGCAATATCAGACATTATAGTGTCAAAAATGTCTTGATATTGCCTTCATCAGATGCGGTGATGTCACCCCTGTAAAAGCCGAATTTTGAGGATGCACACAATTTGGGAGTCAAAATGGGTATTTCCCTCCTGATCCCATGCCTAATGTCAACATGTGCTATCTCCCATCATGGGGGATCAATGGACATGTTTTGGGAGTGCAACCCCTTCCTCTCACCTACTAGAGTTACGAGGAAGGGGCTGCACCCACAAAACGCGTACATTGATATCCCCTGCTGGCAGATAGCACATGTTGACACACCGTGTGCATCTTCAAAATTTGGCTTTTAAAATGTCAAAAAAGAGTTTTTGTTTATAGTCCAAAAAATGGGAAAATGGTGGCATTTAGAAGAAATTCAGATTCTCCCCAACACATCAATCATGTTCTTCATTTGTTGTTCCATAACATTGAGTTTCTTCCTTATGATGTCAAGTTCACCATTCCACACCATGATGTCTTGTATTAGCCTTTGTGCGCTGTCACTTGTGAAATGTTCAGCCTGCTCTTCCACAGCCAGCACATAACCTAAAAATTAGAGTAAAAACATAAATTATAAATATGCAGGCATACATATATTACCCGAAGCTGGGGTGCCAGACACTCACCTGTTGTGGTGACAATTTCACCAACTTCCTCCACCTCTCCTTCCTCCAGATCCTCGGGGTGTGTTGTTTTTCTCTTTCCCCTTCTTTTTGAGGTGGGGGGTCCCTGGTGTCCTCTGAGTGGTGTCCTCCGAGTCTTTTCTCCCCTATGAGAATGAAACAAAAGGTATACTTAGCACACAGATATTTAAGTCAAGAAATAGGAATATGAAACATTGCTTGGAAGTGGGGGACAATTGTCTGTTTTTGGCAGTGTTCCAAGCTGAAAACATGATTTTTTACCTTATCAAAGCTGGAATACTTACTTTTTTGTGACAATTTTCACACATGGAGACATCCCAAGTATCCACTGGAGCACCTTTGTGGGACACCTTAAAAAGTTTGTTCTTGTGTCCCACACTGTTGCTCCTGAGTCCAGATGTGTAAACAGCTTCTGAGTGTCCTCTCCTTACATTACACTGAATCCAGCTTGCATTTCGTTCTGGTTACAAACACATCTAGACAGCAATGTACTGAACTTATTTTTAGACAAATAGGCATGACCAAATGAGTTTAATCTCTATCTGCCCAAAACATCATAGTTAATGAGCGAACAATGTTTCAGACGACGATTACTGTGCCCACGAACATGAAAGTCGCCATTAAACTGTACAACAGTAAAGAAAATCACATGGCGCAGCATGCAAGTATAATAATAATGATAGGAACATACGACAACTTCTTACTTTTTAGAAGCAACCCTTAAACCAATCTTAAACCTTCTATACTGATCCTGCTCCCTCAGTTTGATGTTTGACCAGTGAGACTCGGCTGATCACCGATCCGAGTAAGGGGCCGGTCCCGGCCCTTTACCATGTGATCAGCTGTCAGCCAATGACAGCTGATCACATGATGTAAACAAAAGATCGGTAATCGTTTTTTTTTTACTCGCGCTGACAGCGCGAGTAGAGAAAAAGGCCGATCACCGGCTCCGATGTCAGGGACATCGGTCCCGAAGTGGAAGCACAACATATGCCTCATCAGTGCCACCTAAAAGTGCCACCTAACACTGCCCACAGTGCCACCTAACAGTGCCCACAAGTGCCACCTATCAATGCCAACAAGTGCCACCTATCAATGCCCACAAGTGCCACCTACCAATGCCCACCTGTAGTGCCAATCAGTGCCACCTGCCAGTGCTGCCCATCACTGCCACCCATCAGTGCCCATTACTGCCGCCTATCAGTGCCCATAACTGCCGCCTCATCAGCGTACATCAATGAAGGAGAAAAATTACCCGTTTTAAATTTTTTATAACAAAACATAAAAAAATAAAAAAAAAAATTTTTTTTAAATTCAGGTTTTTACATTTTTTTAACAAAAAGTAAAAACTGCAGCAACCATCCAGTTTTTTGAAAGTAAAATTGGGATCTTGAGGAACATATATAAGAAGGAGCATAATAAGATCCAGAAATCACTCAGATCAGGAGCAGCAGCAGCGCAAGTGTATGTACCCAGGCTGTGGTACTTCAACAAACTGCGGTTTCTGGATGACCAGACTGAAGCCAGGGAATCACTTTCTTCCCTGCAGCCTTCCCTCCACCCTTCCCTCAACCCCAGCAGAGGCTGATGAGGAACAACCTGGGCCTTCCATCCTGGAAGAAGTGGATGCACCCAGCTGGAGCCGGGTATATTATTTTTATACATATTTATTGTCCTAATATTAATGATGTTAACTAGATGTTATAATTGATAAATAATTATTGATATGTAAATCACTTTGTTTTAAATTATTAGACAGTAGTGGCCAAAAATGTTTGGGACAAGAATGAAATATGCTGGTGGTCAGAATGATAGTCTTTTCTATTTATTAACATTCAATTTGCAAGGCATGAGCTAAAAATTGTGTGTGATTGAGGAAGCAAAAACTAAAACTATGTCCCTTTTTTATACACAGGATGAGCTCAGCCAGGATGAGGGTCTGGAAAGTGGCAGGCAGGAGGAGGCCGTGCCCAGTGACAGCCAGGAGGTGGCTGGCCCCAGTAGGAGCCTCACCCAATCCCAGGTGCCTCCCCTCTGCCTTCAAACGAAAAGGGACAGGAAGGTGACGATGACTGAGGAGGCAGCACTGGGCCTAATTAGGGAAGCAAGCAATGTCCTCCGAAGCCAACACGACACTGAAGAGGCCTATGGCTGCTATCTAGCTACAAGATTGTTAAAATTGGAGGAGGGCCAACGCTTCCTCTGTGAGGGAATTATTGTTGAGGCCCTTCTGGAGGGGTTGAGGAGCCAGCTGACAGAGAACAGCCGCATATATGATCTCACCCATCAGGGGCGTTGCTAGGTGGCAAAAAGACCAGGGGCGAAAACCGGGGGGGGGGGGGGGGTGGCACAGCTTTTTTTTGGACTGCGTAGTGGGGTTGTGTGACTTACCAGTGCCTATCAATGCTGACCAGTAAACACACCTGCCTGACACTGACCTACATACACTGACCTATATACACTGACCACTGACCTACATACACTGACCTGCCTGACCTATATACACTGACCTACATACACTGACCACTGACCTACATACACTGACCTGCCTGACCTATATACACTGACCTACATACACTGACCTATATACACTGACAGGGGTGAGCATGAAAATACAAGTCCCCAAAATCTATACAAAACCAGGAGAGGTGCCTTTTTGGTATATGTGTTATGTTCGTGCAGAGGACCAACACCTTCAACTGAATTAGAGAATACCCACGATCGGAGCTTGTGAAGAGCCTGCTGGGACGGGATCGCGGTGACTCCGCCACAATTTCGTTTTTGGCCTCTTCCAGTCGATCTTCTGGTGAGCAGGAACCCCTATAGTTTTGATCAGGATTACATTCTGGGCTATACAGAGGCTATAAGCCTACCGCTGATTATACCTTCACTGGTTTACCATCTGGTAAGCGGCCTCTTGTGTCTGTGCACCGGGTGTTCTCCCTACTTGGATCTGTGTTCGCCTGTTTAAGTCTATTTCTGGTAACCAGATATAATTGAAGTCCCTAATTCAAGGACATCACCTTTTGCATGCTGCATGTCACTTCTTCTTTTTGCTTTCACGCCCCTGGATTTGCCATACATTCAGGGTGCTTTTTATGATCTTTATAATGATTTTGTGTGAGCACTCTCTTTAGTGTAACAATTTTTGTCAGTATCACGCTATGGTTTTTGTTTATTTTTTTTGCTACACTTATGTGGATCCGGTCTGCTGCATGAGCTTGTCGGATTCTACCCCTCTTGGAGTACATCGAAAGGCCCAGGCTGGGTTTAAAGCCACCTGTTTGACTTCGCTTACGTTCTGGTAAGCAGATCATCATACAGTTGTCCTTTGTCATCATTTAGAAGGATTTACTACACCATTTGGACTTATTTTGAACTTTTTCACTAAATGTTAATTGGACTCATATTTAGCGCGGTTTATTTGCTTTTTATTTTCTGTTGGTGGGCCCCACTTCTAACCGCAGCTTATTGAACTTTATTTAAATTTACATTTATCTTATTTAAGGTGTCATTTTATCTTTATTTACAAGTTTATTTTCTTCACTGTCATTTTTCCAAGCGCAATTTTTTGTTTTCTATATACACTGACCTGCCTGACCTATATACACTGACCTACATACACTGACCTGCCTGACCTATATACACTGACCTGTATACACTGACCTACATACACTGACCTGTATACACTGACCTATATACACTGACCTGCCTGACCTATATACACTGACCTACATACACTGACCTTCATACACTGACCTACATACACTGACCTGCCTGACCTATATACACAGACCTATATACACTGACCTACATACACTGACCTACATACACTGACCTATATACACTGACCTACATACACTGACCTGTATACACTGACCTACATACACTGACCTGTATACACTGACCTACATACACTGACCTATATACACTGACCTACATACACTGACCTGTATACACTGACCTACATACACTGACCTACATACACTGACCTGCCTGACCTATATACACTGACCTACATACACTGACCTACATACACTGACCTGCCTGACCTATATACACTGACCTACATACACTAACCTGCCTGACCTATATACACTGACCTGACTGCGTGGTGGGGTTGTGTGACTTACCAGTACCTATCAATGCTGACCAGTAAACACACCTGCCTGACACTGACCTACATACACTGACCTATATACACTGACCACTGACCTACATACACTGACCTGCCTGACCTATATACACTGACCTACATACACTGACCTACATACACTGACCTGCCTGACCTATATACACTGACCTGTATACACTGACCTACATACACTGACCTACATACACTGACCTACATACACTGACCTGTATACTCTGACCTATATACACTGACCTATATACACTGACCTGCCTGACCTATATACACTGACCTACATACACCGACCTACATACACTGACCTATATACACTGACCTACATACACTGACCTGTATACACTGACCTGTATACAAGTAAAGTGATAAGTACTTGTGCGCACACCAAAAACAAAATAAATAAATAAAAATAGGGATAGGTAAACAACAACAATAATATATAAAATCAAGCTCATCAAAGAAGAAAAGAATAGCGGCCACAAATAATAGTGTTCACACACCTAAAAGCAAATGATAAGAGGGATAAATCTGCGGCGCTTATCTAAATAAGTAAATTCCTGGGACGCCAAAGGAATAAAAACTGGTAAGAAGATGCAAATAAAAATTCAAAAAACAGATGACAACGGTTCTAAGATGCGTGGATAACTGATAATAACTCAGAAAAGGAATATGCTATGTAACGAAACCAAATAAATAAATGAAAATATGGATAGGTAAACAACAACAATAATATATAAAATCAAGCTCATCAAAGAAGGAAAGAATAGCGGCCACAAATAATAGTGTTCACACACCTAAAAACAAATGATAAGAGGGATAAATCTGCGGCGCTTATCTAAATAAGTAAATTCCTGGGACGCCAAAGGAATAAAAACCACTAAGAAGATGCAGATAAAAAAATCAGAAAACAGACGACAACGGTTCCAAGATGCGTGGATAACTGATAATAACTCAAAAAGGAATATGCTATGTAAAAAAAACTAATAACCACACCAGGAAGAGAAACTCCAGGTAAGGATCTAGTTCATGTCAATTACTATTCCACCATTTTTGTGCAACCAAGGGTCATATCAAATCAATGTTGCATCAAAAGAGTGCGGCTAATTAGGGAACTAAATGACTGGGATCCAGATAACTGGTGACCTCTTTTTAAAGACCTTAATAACATAAAGCAATAAAATGTGCCCGTGAATAAAACTAGTGACTCCAACAACACAGTGTTCCCTAAATATAATAAAACAAATAGGTGCAAGCAATAGTCAGTGCAGCATCCAGAATAAAGGACAAGTAAATAAATAAATAATTGAAAATATAGTGACTGGGATCCTGATAATTGGAACTAGAATTCAAATAATTAATAGCTGTTTGGAAAGTCCCTAAAATCATCAAACAATAAATAAATTAACCCGTGAGTAAAGATTAATTATAAAACAATAATACTCTCTGAATTTCACTCTATATAAAATTAATGTGCAAATAGTTGTGCAACATCCAAAAAATAAAAAATAAAAAACAAATTGAGGAATAAGCATCCAGTTTGCAAAAAAATGTTTCAAATCAAACAATTAGTTTCTATTAGGCAAACAATGTATCTTCCAAGTAACTTAAAAATAAACAAATAATAGCGCACCAGCAAGTAGCAAAAACCAGTGTTCAGCACAAATGACACACTGAGTGTGATGAAAATAAATGTGACTCCCAAAGTGAATAAAAGTAGTTTCTAAACAGAAAAAAATTCTAATAAATTAACAAAGAATCCCATTCATGTCTCCTTCGTGATGAATCGAAACAATCCTTCACATATCCCCAGTGAAGACAGAAAAGTGTATAAAAAATATACCGGTTCCCCCAGCCTCTCACCTCCCGGCTGAGCGATAACAGCCTAAAAGTAGCCTCACGAAGTCTGTGCTTCCAGGTGGTTTAGAACGCTGTCAGCTCCCGACAGGATGATACCAGCCTTAATGTAGATGATAAAGCATCTCCCGATCTCCAAGTTTTTCAAGCAGTGATCGCTCAAAAGAATAAGGGGAAGGATTCCATAGTGTAGTATGTAAAATCATCAAATTTTATTAAACAATAGCCCACTTACATTTAAAACTAACAGCATCAGCGAAGTATTTAAAACCGGCTCACTGACTCACCGATCCCGGCCATGATTGGAAAGACAAGCAGCCGAACAATACCGCCTCTCTTCTCCCTGACGCGTTGTGTGACTGTCACGTCACTTTCTCACTTTCACCGGCTCAGATGTCAGGGACATTGGTCCCGAAGTGGAAGCACAACATCTGCCTCATCAGTGCCACCTAAAAGTGCCACCTAACACTGCCCACAGTGCCACCTAACAGTGCCCACAAGTGCCACCTATCAATGCCAACAAGTGCCACCTATCAATGCCCACAAGTGCCACCTACCAATGCCCACCTGTAGTGCCAATCAGTGCCACCTGCCAGTGCTGCCCATCACTGCCACCCATCAGTGCCCATTACTGCCGCCTATCAGTGCCCATAACTGCCGCCTCATTAGCGTACATCAATGAAGGAGAAAAATTACCCGTTTAAATTTTTTATAACAAAATATAAAAAAATAAAAAAAAATTTTTTTTTAAATTCAGGTTTTTACATTTTTTTTAACAAAAAGTAAAAACCGCAGCAACCATCCAGTTTTTTGAAAGTAAAATTGGGATCTTGAGGAACATGTATAAGAAGGAGCATAATAAGATCCAGAAATCACTCAGATCAGGAGCAGCAGCAGCGCAAGTGTATGTACCCAGGCTGTGGTACTTCAACAAACTGCGGTTTCTGGACGACCAGACTGAAGCCAGGGAATCACTTTCTTCCCTGCAGCTTTCCCTCCACCCTTCCCTCAACCCCAGCAGAGGCTGATGAGGAACAACCTGGGCCTTCCATCCTGGAAGAAGTGGATGCGCCCAGCTGGAGCCGGGTATATTATTTTTATACATATTTATTGTCCTAATATTAATGATGTTAACTAGATGTTATAATTGATAAATAATTATTGACCTATATACACTGACCTACATACACTAACCTGCCTGACCTATATACACTGACCTATATACACTGACCTGCCTGACCTATATACACTGACCTGTATACAATGACCTGTATACACTGACCTACATACACTGACCTACATACACTGACCTACATACACTGACCTGCCTGACCTATATACACAGACCTATATACACTGACCTACATACACTGACCTACATACACTGACCTGCCTGACCTACATACACTGACCTATATACACTGACCTATATACACTGACCTATATACACTGACCTGTATACACTGACCTATATACACTGACCTACATACACTGACCTATATACACTGACCTGCCTGACCTATATACACAGACCTATATACACTGACCTGCCTGACCTATATACACTGACCTACATACACTGACCTATATACACTGACCTACATACACTGACCTACATACACTGACCTACATACACTGACCTGTATACACTGACCTACATACACTGACCTATATACACTGACCTGCCTGACCTATATACACTGACCACAGACCTGCCTGACCTATATACACTGACCTACATACACTGACCTATATACACTGACCTGCCTGACCACTGACCTGCCTGACCTATATACACTGACCTACATACACTGACCTATATACACTGACCACTGACCTATATACACTGACCACTGACCTATATACACTGACCACTATACACACATTGCGTGTCTGACCTACCTCAGCCGTGGTGTGCGGTCACTCACAGCAGGCAGTCAGTCACTTGTCACCGTCAGAGAGGAGCCGAGCCGAGGAGGAGAGGAGAGGAAAGCCGCCCGCCCGAGCGGGGATGTAGCGTTCCCTCCTTCTGGAGCCTGCAGGCTAAGATGGACGTCACGTCACATGTCCCGCTCCAGATGGCGGGAGCTGCGGCACTTTCGGCCGCACTCGGCTGCTATGGCACTCGGGGACTTACTCGGCTACTTTCGGCTGCTATGGCACTCGGGGGCTCGGCTACTTTCGGCCGCACTCGGCCGCTATGGCACTCGGGGACTCGGCTACTTTCGGCCGCACTCGGCCGCTATGGCACTCGGGGACTCGGCTATTTTTGGCCACTTTCGGCCCGCACTCACAATCAGATCGGCGCCAGCGCTCGGGGCTGACAATGGAATGCAGCATTCCATTGACTCGGGGCTTTTTGGGGTCACGTTCGGGGCTTCAGCCCCCCCTAGCCACCCCCTCCCTACGCCCCTGTCACCCATCCTCCTCCTCCTCCTCCTGCCACAAGTCCACTACCAGAGCCACAGCCTCCAAGGAAGGCTGCAGGGAAGGGTGCAGGGAAGGCTGCAGGGAAGGGTTCAGGGCAGCGTGGAGGGAAGGCTGCAGCGAAGAGAAGAAAGTGATGGCCTGGGTTCAGTCTGGTCGGACAGAAGACGCAGGCTGGTGTAGTACCACAGCCTGGGGACATATATGTCATCTGCTGCTGGTCCTGATCTCTGGGAGTCCTGGACCAGATTGTGATCACTATTATATGGACTCCTCAAGATAACAATTTTTTTAACACAGACTTGATGTGTGCCCTGGGGGCCAAAAGGCTTCGCAAATTCCAAAAGTTTCTCCAGCGTTGCCTTCATCTTTATTTTGTTACCCAGAATAAATGGATATTTTATTTTTGGAAAATACTTTCCTATATGTTTTTTATTCAAAAAGGACAGTTTGTTTGTGAGTAGGCAGGTACATTTCAAAAAGACAATGTCAAATTAACAAGGGACACCAACCAGCCTCCTTGAGGTTAAAAAATACAAGATAATAATGTTATTGTGGTAACTTGGCACACAAAAAATAAATAAAGGAAAAAAAAAAGGAGATCTTGATGTAATAAAAACAAATAATAAAAAAAGATGACTCTAAAAAAATAATTTGAAACATAATTCTGGAGATCTGGCTTTAAAAAAATAAAAGATTATTTATGAGATCTCTGTGTGAATATCAGCAGCAAAACAACTTCATTATTCTAGCATTATGAAGCACAAAAGAATGTGCTGCATTAAAAGATCACAGAATTTGCAGCGTGAGGAATGTGCTGTCTCCATTCCGAACGCTAGTTTTACCAGACCGAGCGCTTCCATCTCATACTTGCTTCTGCGCATGCGTCGTTTTTGGTACGTCGGAACAGCATACAGACGAGCGGGTTTCCCGATAGTAATTAGTTCCGTCGGAAAAAGTTAGAACATGTTCTCTATCTAAGTCCGTCTGAATTTTTGACGGAAAACGTCAGATGGGGCATACACAGGGTCTGAATATACGATGAAAAGCTCCCATCGGTCTTTTTCTGAAGGACATTCCGTTTGTGTGAACGCGGCATAGACATGTGCACACTGAAATATTTCGTTTCGGAATTTCGTTTTCATCTGAAAAATAAATTTATTTAGTTACTCCCGAAATTCGTTTTTATTTATTTAGTTTTTCGTTAAAAATTGCATTCGTCTGAAAATCCAAATTAAGGTCGAATCTGTCATTGAAGGCTTATGGTGTCTGTCGAATGTTCAAAGAAGATTTGACGGAGCAGCTAAACTGTACGACGCCGTATAGTTTACCTGCTCCGTCGAATCTTCTTAGAACTTTCAACAGACACCATAAGCCAAACTACGTGTGTACTTAGTTCTAGCTATTTTACTGCTCCTCCTCTTTGGTTACAATCAGCCAATAACATTCATCATCATCATTATTTTTATTCATCTTTTCTCCCGCTACGTCGAATCTTTCTCCCCTACGTCAAATCTTTTCTCCCCTACGTCAAATCTTTTGTCTCTATGTAGAATAATCTTGGACTAATAGAGTTAAGGTTAGGCACATTCGACCACAGGTTTGATGGACACAGATTGTTATTGTCATCATCATGTCGAATCTCCTATCTATATCGAATCTATATCGTTGAAGCAACGAAAACGAAAATAAAGCATTTGTTTATGTCGGATCTTTCGTTTTTCGGATTTTGCAACGAAAACACCTGAAATTCGGATGAAAATGCATTCGGACGAAAACGAATGCACATGTCTAACGCGGCATAAATCAACTGACACCAACCAGCAGACAGGGACAAGGCGCAGACATCATGGCCCTGTCCTGAGTGGCTCTGTCACGAGTGATGCGCAGTTTCACCGTCGCAGTTATCAATTCTGATCATGTCTTCTCCTCTGCTTTTTTACAGGTAAATGTCTATACATCTGTACGCTCTACTCTGCTGAAATGACATTACTGTAACATATTTGGTAAATTTCTATCCATCTGTACGCTCTACACTGCTGAACTGACATTACTGTAACATAGTTGGTAAATGTCTATCCATCTGTACACTCTACTCTGCTGAACTGACATTACTGTAACATATTTGGTAAATGTCTATCCATCTGTACGCTCTACACTGCTGAACTGACATTACATTTGGTAAATGTCTTCTGCTGTCATATCTTTAAACTTCTATATTTAATGCTATCTATATAACAACCACACTACAATAGCAACATTACTGGTGATTGATTCGCAATCCCATTTGGCTTGAGTGATCAAGAGAGGTAATTAGCTTTATGACCCTAGCCTGTGTCTAGTCTGGTATTGGCCATCTTCTCTCCCATATTCAGGTGTCTCAAATCAGACCCTATGATGACCAATAGAGAAATGCATGCCTGCTCAGTCTCCCTATAAATTTAAAGCAGCCTATGGGGTAGCGCAGACAGGGACAAGGAGCAGACATCATGGCCCTGTCCTGAGTGGCTCTGTCACGAGTGATGCGCAGTTTCACCGTCGCAGTTTACTGAAAGCAGGATAACTAAAGCTGGATGAAGATACAACAAGAACTCTGCTCCAGTCTGAAAGACGGCAAGCAAACCAGCATTTGACATTTATTTTATATCAAGTCAGATTCCCACTCTATCCACTAACATGCTCCTCATTCTCTTCCTTCTCATATCAGTGTCTTCTATCCTCAAATTATCCTTACTCTACCCCTACTCTCTACCCTGCAGCATGCACATATTACCCTCACTCCTACCCTCTCCCTACTACTGCACCCATCATCTCCTGCATTTGCTGCACCCACATGCTGGCATAAACACCAGGGCCACTAGACACGTGCGCTCATGCACATCCCACTCCCATCTTGCCTTCCTCACCCTCCTCCTTCTCCTAGTCTCAGGTGACATTTCTCCCAATCCTGGTCCGCCATTTTCAAACTGCAAGCCACATCTCCAATACCCCTCCCTCTCTGGCAACCACCACAATCCACTTAATTTAGTTTCTATCCCCCTGCTTCCTCAAAGCAGCCCACCTATCTCATGCGCTCTTTGGAATGCCCGCTCCATCTGTAACAAGCTAACATCTGTACATGATCTCTTCATCTCTCATGGCTTTAACATACTCGCCATAACTGAAACCTGGCTTCAAAATTTGGACTCAGCTTCTCCTGCTGCCCTCTCCCATGGTGGCCTCCATTGGACTCACTCCTCCAGACCCAACGGACAGAAAGGAGGTGGAGTTGGATTCCTTCTATCCCCACAAAGCACCTTCCGAGTCCTTCCTATCCTTCCCTCTCTTTCCCTCTCTTCTTTTGAGATGCACTGTATTCGTCTGTTTTCTCCTATTTCTCTGAGGATTGCAGCAATTTATCAGCCCCCTGGACCGGTGTCGTGCTTTCTTAATGACTTTGCTGCCAAGCTCCCCTACTTTCTCTCTTCTGAAAAACCCACCATCATTCTTGGTGACTTCAACATTCCTGTCAATGTTAACAGCCCAACTACAGCTAAACTTCTCGACTTAACCTCATCTTTTGACCTAACACAATGGACACATACTTCCACTCACTCCAATGGTAATACCCTTGACCTTGTATTCTCCAATCTGCAACCCTGGCAACCCCACAAACACCCCCTTTCCTCTCTCTGATCACAACCTCATTAGTTTCACTGTATCCTTGCCTCCAACCACCCATCCCTCCAAGCAGTAAGCAATTACTTGTAGGAACCTTCGCCACCTTAACCCTTCTCTTCTTTATTCTGCTACTGACCACCTATATGACATAATCTCTCCCCTGTCCTGTCCTGGCCACCTCTGTCTACAACAGTTCGCTCTCATCATCACTAGATGCACTTGCTTCTCTAACCACACGCAGAATCAGGCCCCAACTGTTACAACCCTGGCAAACTGACAACACTAGAAATCTCAAGAGACATTGTCGCACTCTTGAACGGCTGTGGCGTAAAACCAAATGCCTGCAAGACTTCACCCTATATAAATCTGCCCTTCTAAAATACAATTCCTGCCTCCATGCTGCCAAACAAGCCTACTTTGTTTCTCTTATTAATACTTTGTCATCCAGTCCCCGTCAGCTCTTCTCAACCTTTTTTTTTTTACTTTTAAAAAAACAACTTTATTGATATAAAACACATTTTACAAGTCAATTGGGTACACATAGCCATAGAAGGTCAGATACATATTGTGACAGCAAAATTAAATATGCAGGAATATTACAGGGCGTGCATATACATATATTCACACGTGCCGTAAGTTATACGGCAGTTTAATCCAACCTATGAATATAACATGCTTCTGGTATAGGGGAACACTGCTCTGGGTTTGGAACCATTATACACAGGTCTCCCCATGGCTCTTCTCAACCTTTAACTCTCTGCTTCATCCCCCACCCCCTCTACCGACTAACTCATTCACTGCCCAAGAGATTGCCAATCACTTCAAAAACCAGATTGATGCAATTCGTAAGGACACCTCCACTTGGCGTACATCTTCCCCACCCCACATACCTGGTCTAACAGCACATTTAACACTCTCCTCTTTTGAATTGGCTACGGCTGAAGAGGTTACAAAATTTTTCTTAGATGCCCACCTAACCAATTGTCCCTTGGATCCTGTTCCCTCACAACTACTACGGTCACCCTCTTCTCCTATCCTATGCTCCCTTACTCTCATCTTCAATCTTTCCCTCTCTAGTGGCACCTTCCCCACCCCTCTAAAACATTCGCAGATCACTCACATACTTAAAAAGCCCTCACTGGACCCCACCAATCTAAACAACTTAAGACCCATCTCATTGCTCCCATTCACCTCTAAACTTCTAGAACGCTTAGTCTACAACCATCTTAGCTCCTACCTCAGTGAAAATAACCTTGACTCATTACAGTCTGGCTTTCGCTCGCAGCACTCCACGGAAACTAAAACTCACAAACGATTTACTAACTGCTAAAACCAACAGCCAATACTCCATACTCCTACTACTTGACCTCTCTGCAGCCTTTGATACTGTTGACCACCCGCTCCTTCTCAATAAACTACATTCCCTTGGCCTCCGAGATTCTGCTCTATCCTGGTTCTCTGCCTATCTATCACAGCGCTCCTTCATAGCCACCTACAACTCTGTCTCCTCCTCTCCATTGCCCCTTTCTGTGGGGGTTCCCCAAGGCCCTGTTCTTGGACCCCTTCTCTTCTCTATCTACACCTCCTCCCTTGGTCATTTGATAACCACCCACGGCTTCCAATACCACTTATATGCCGATGACACCCAAATCTATCTGTCTACGCCTCACCTCACTCCTTCAGTCTCCTCTCGCATTACTAACTTACTAACTGACATATCAGGATGGATGTCGCACCACTTCCTTAAACTAAATCTCTCTAAAACTGAGCTATTAATATTCCCCCCTGCACATGTCCCCTCCATGACTTTTCCATCAAAATCAACAATGCAACCATCAGGCCCTCCCCTCACGCCAGGGTACTAGGTGTTATCCTAGACTCTGACTTGTCATTTCAACCCCAAGTCCAATTGTTGGCAAAAGTTTGTAGAATTCACCTCTAACATCTCTAAAATTTGCCCCTTTTTAAACCACCAAGCTCCTCATTCACTCCTTTGTTATCTCTCGCCTTGACTATTGCAACTCCTTTCTCATTGGCCTGCCTCTCCATAGGCTATCCCCTCTTCAGTCTATCATGAATGATGCTGCCAGACTTATCCACCTTACCAACCGCTCAGTGTCTGCCAACCCTCTCCTCCAATCCCTACACTGGCTCCCAAACACCCAGCGAATTAAATTCAAAATACTAAGCACAACATACAAAGCCATTCACAACTTTTCCCCCGTGCTACATCACCAATCTTGTCTCCAAATATAACCCAATTCATCCTCTCCGCTCTTCTCACGACCTCCTACTCTCAAGCTCTCTCGTCTCCTCCTCCCATGCTCATCTCCAGGATTTCTCCAGAGCCTCTCCCATCCTCTGGAACTCGCTACCTCCACTGGTCCGGCTATCCCCTACTCTTGCTACCTTCAGGCGACCCCTGAAAACTCATCTCTTCAGGGAAGTCTATCATGTCTCCAACTAATCTCCTACCACTTCCATCAGCTCATTCCCCACAGTTACAACCTTTTGTACCACCTGCCCCACCCTTTTAGATTGTAAGCTCTTCTGAGCAGGGCCCTCTTAAGCCTCTTGTATTTTATTGTATTGTAACTGTATTGTCTCCTTTTATATTGTAAAGCACCGCGTAAACTGTTGGCACTATATAAATCCTGTATAATAATAATAATCCTCTATCTGCTGACTTTGCCAAAACCAAACACACTATACCTACCTCTTTTGTGGTCAGATTTATGGATGAATTCACCAAAGCATGTAGTGAAAGGGCCTGCCTGAATACTTTCAGATGGTACTTTTTTTTTTAAATCAGTAAAAAGGGTTTATTGTGCCAACAAAGACAAAAAACACATTACATACCATATCAAAAAGAATGTCATTCGTTACATCAGCAAATCTTACATTGTGCAAATAAAGATCCATAAAACAGTGGCACCAAAAGAAATTGCTTTGACACATCTTAACTAAAAGGGAAAGGAGAGCTGTGTTGGACAGGCAAGCATGGACCCGCCTGACCCAACACAGCCATATGGCCAACGGGCCATCTAGTAAACAGTATTGCCCACAGCCTGCCCAACCGTATGGACTCACCTCCTCCTTAATCAGAGGGTGTGTATATAGATTTGTAATGGGTAGTAGAAACTACCAACCCGCGCAAATGGAAGGATCCCTGATGACGTCAGAATGCACTGACGAAACCGGTCGGACGTACAGAACGTGACACGCCATTTCCGTTCGCAATGTAGTTTGTTTGTTTGTCCGCACGAACCCACATGTGGGTGATCTGGTTTTTAGCTTGTTTTTAGCCTGTTCAATCAAATTTGGCATACTTCACGATGGGAGTTCATTCATCTTTTCCCCATACATGGCACTAATGGTCTTTAATGACCCATCTCTATCCGGGAGTTCGTTTGCATGCATCTAAGCAGCTACAGTGTTACCTGAGTTACCTGAGTTCCAGCACCTGAACAAAGCCTTGATCGTGTGGAGCTTCCTTGGCTGTTCTTGAAGTGTTCTTTGACTCCTGTCATGGGAGTCACCACAATCTGGCGAGTAGGCTGTGTGGCCGGTGATGGTGGTGGATTACTGTTGTCTGATGCCTTGCTGAACCCCAGGAGGGTTCATCCAGGAGTTCGATTTCAACATTATTTCAACATTGTTTGAACACTTTTTTGAAAACAATTTTTTATTTTTTGACCTCATTTTGAATTTGAATTTGAACTGTTGCCTTCACTTGTTTTTGTTTTGTTGTTGATTTTTCAATTTATGATGTTTGATTATTTGCTGTTTTCACTTAGGTGATATTTACCTATGAGTATCACTATATATACTACATTTACTTTGTTTTTCATTGTGTATATAGATTGCCTTGCCTATTTGGAATATACTCAAATTAGGTTCCGCCCTTCACTAAACCATAAGTACCCTTTATGCCTGCAATAACCGATGCATAATCAGTCACGGGGGTGCCAACCCAGGGGTTTCCAACCAGGGTTGCCATATGGAATAAAATTTCCTAGCTGCGTTTCTATGCTGATATGTTATGTGCTCCCTGATAAGGATATAGTTGACCTGTTCTACCCATTGTTTTTTGGTTGGAACATGTATAGATAACCAAAACCTGGCCACTAGCTTACGAGCCAAATACAATAATCTGATCACCGCTATATTAATAAGGGGGGATATATCTCTTCATCTACCGCTCCCAAGATTCATATTAGGGGGTCTAGAGGGACCCTAATCTGATAGACTGAGGAAATAACCTCAGTGATATTGCCCCAATACTGATGCAACCTGGGACAGCGCCACATCAGGTGAATTAGCGACCCCTCCTCCCCACAATGTTTGGGGCATATAGAAGAGTCCCTCCTTCCCTATTACTGTAGTTGTATAAGTGTACAGTAGGCCCTGTGCAGCAAAAATAAATGAGATATTATGTGCGATTGCGAAACGGAGGTAATCAGCCCTGCCTGTAAGCATATGTCCCATGTTTCATCATTTACTTCCCCTAGGTCCTCTGTCCAGCCCCTTCTGCTCGGCAGGATCGCTGAATCTTGTATGGATGACAACAAACAGGAATAGATATGGGATATTAGGCCCTTTTTCCCAAGAAAACGTCCTTTATCAGGGAATGACTGGTAAGTGAGAGAGTGGAGAACTGGCCTTGGGCCTGGAGAGCATGTCGTATCTGAAGGTATCTGTAGAATTGATGCCTGGGGAGGTTAAATTCTGTTGATTTTAGTACGTTTTGGTTATATAATTGGGAGATATTGCAATGTCTGGAAGCTGTCTAATTTGAATACCTCCACGAAATTAGGATTATCCCATAATGGGATTTCTGCCAGAAATCCCAAGATCTTCAAACTAGACCTGACCATGGTCCAGAGTTTTTTTTAGGAGAGCGACAGTGAGCGCCGTTTGTGGCAGGCGAGGTAACCCCGCCTCCAGACTCGCTAGCACTGAGATGCTCTGTGTTCCGGTCTGCAATAGGTTTTCGATTGAGTCAGATTCGCCCAGTGTACCAAAACCACGTAAGTGTTGTAGTTGGGAGGCATAAAAACAGAGAAGTTTGCACCAGGTATTACACGTCATTTGGAGTCTTTTGAAAAGGGGCAGGAGTTTCTTCTCTAAGTATGTCAGCGGGTTAGCAGACACCTGTACTCCCAGATATTTAAATGAGGAAACTACCTTGAGGGATTCCGCAGCAACCGGCAGCGAGATCGTTGGATCATCCACTGGCAAAAGGACAGATTTGCTCCAATTGATGGAGAATCCCGATAGGGAGCCAAATTGTTGAATTACCTGCATAGCATTTGTAAGGGTAGCGTCCACGTCCCCTAGATATAGTAAAGTGTCATCCGCGTAAAGGGAGATCTTCTCTATGGTTAGTCCCCTGTTAAAGCCCACAATAGACGAGGATGATCTTACAGTAGCCGCAAGTGGTTCAAGGGCCAACGCAAATAACAGGCGTGATAGTGGACACCGCTGTCTTGTGCCCCTAAAGAGAGGGAACGAATCTGAGAGGTCTCCATTTACACAGATCCTAGTCATGAGGGCTGCATACAGCAGCCTAACCCACTGGATGAAATTGTCCCCCAGCCCAAAGCGCTTCAATACTTCCCATAGGTAAGGTCACTCAATGCTATCAAAGGCCTTAGCCGCGTCTAGGGATAGGATCGCTCTTTGGCCCGGGTTATCGACAGGTATCTGGAGGTTGAGAAAGAGGCGTCTGATGTTAAGGGCCGTGGATCTAGAGGGGATGAACCCTGATTGGTCTTTGTGGACCACTTTATGAATAACTTTGGCTAGCCTGGTGGCCAGGACCCTTGCCAGTAATTTTATGTCTGTTGTGAATAGCGAAATAGGCCTATAAGAATCTGGGGAATGGGCCTCCTTACCAGGTTTCAAAAGAAGCACAATAATCGCTTCATTCATGTATTGGGGTAAACATCCCATTTCCCTTGCATCCTCGAATACCTCCTTTAAATGCGGTATCAGTGTTTCAGAGTAGCGTTTGTATACCTCAGCTGGCAAGCCATCCGAGCCCGGAGACTTACCAGGAGAGGAAAGCGCCAATGCCTCCAGTATTTCATCAGCCGTGAGGGGAGCATTCAACTGCTCTGCATCCAGGGCCGGAAGCTGCGGGATTTGACACCGTTAAAGAAAAGAGTAAATTTCTTCTATAGTAGGTGAGACCTTAGAGGAGTACACATCAGCATAGAAATCTCTAAATGTAGATAGAAGGAAACCAGGGTCCCCGAGGAATTGGTGATTGCCTCTATATGGGACGATCCCTTCTGCGACCTCACCATCTATCAGGCTCCTACTTACCAGACCGGCGAGTCCCGTCGGGCAGAGGGTAGGCTCCCTTACCCTCCGACTATCGGCCCCCTGGTAGAGTAAACAGAGGGCGCGAAAGTACGGAGTGGTATGAAGGCCTGTGTTACTGTCCAAGTATTGCAGTCCGGATGTTGCAGGGTTAATAGCTGGAGAGACTGGAGTAGGCTGGAGCACCGTCACTGAGCTGAGCAGGCTGGTGTGGACAACAGGCTGGAAGTCTGCAGACAGACAGATGAGATCCTAGGGAGCAGGCAGATGGATGGTCAGGAGGCAGGCCGGGTTTGGCAACAGGCAGTCGGCAGCGGTACCGTGGAGCAGGCAAACGGATGGTCAGACAAGCAGAGGTCGGTGCAGGCAGAGTTCAGAGAGAGGTCGGAGGACAAGGCCGGGTCAACAGGTATAACAGGAACAGACAAGGTACACGGTCAGGTTTCAGGAACGACTAGCTGTTGATTAGGCAGCACTGGTCACTAGAACTCACTGGCTTAAATGGGGCTTTTGGCGCCAAACGACGTGCACGCGCGCGCCCCGGCACACACAGGCACGCGCGCCCGCCAACGCCCGCGCGCGCGCCCCCGCACACCGGCGTGCACAGTGGAACGATCCTGGACACACACGCCGGCGCCGCGAGGAGCACGCACGGCGAGGTCCGCAGGAACGCGCGCGCCAACGCGCGCCGACGCACCCTGACGCACACCACCGCGGGCGCCCCGCCTGCCGAGGTAAGCACCCTGACACCATCATAACAAGCATATGTCCTGTGTTTTCCCCTTCTTCAAAATATTTCTGTTGAAGGAAGAACCTTTTATTTTCAGCCTTCGTTAAAACCAAATGCTTAGCTATGTGTTGAGCCTCATGCCAAGTTCTCTTAGTATGTTCAGAGGGGTAGTCAACAAACGCAGGCCTAGCCCTCTCAACCTCCTGTAGCACAGATTGTTCCCAAGTCTTGGTCCCGGTCTTAATGGCATAGATGGATTTAATGAATTGGCCTCTTAAATAGGCTTTTAGCGTGTCCCAGAAAATGCCAGAACTAGCCAAAGGTTTATTGAACCGAATAAATGTAGTCAGTTTGTTATAAATAGGGTCAGGGCTAGGAAAGAGCGACAGCCAAAACGGGTTGAGTTTCCAGCAAACCCGCTTGGACACTCCAGACGTGAGGATCTCAATACACAAAGGGGAATGGTCATATATAGTTCTTGCCTCATAGTGTGAGGAAGTTACCCGTGGGAGCATCACATCATTGCCAAGACCAAGGTCAATTCTGGAGAGACCTCCGTGCGTTGCTGAGTGTCACAAGTAACATTTTACCTGCCTCCAAACATTTAGCCTCCAAACATCATTCAACCCCAGCTCCAAAAGAAGCCGAGTGAAGGATGTCTGTCCCCCTTTCAGGGTACTCGCAGAGGCCCTTGTGGAAAACTTGTCAAGATCGGCATCCAAATAATTAATAAAGTCTCCCACAATAATTGCAGGAATACCTGGGTGTTGTGACAGAAAGGTGGCCAGGAACTGGAGGATCTCTACCGAAAAAGGGGGCGGTATATATATATTCACAATAATGCATTGTAATGCATCCAAGGAGCACAATAAAAATATATATCGACCGTGGGGGTCAACAAGTGAAGTCGTGCATACAAAGGGGACATTTGTACCAATTAACACTCTAACCCCTCTGGCATAGGACAAGAAGGCAGAGTGGAACTGGGCACCAAATAATTTGACAGAAAATAGGGACTCTTGACCAGGTAACATATGTGTCTCCTGTAGACACACCACAGAGGAACCCAGTCGTTTGATCATATGGAGTACCACCAATAGTTTCACTCTGTCCCCCAGGCCTCTTACATTCCAGCTTGTTATAACAGCTTGCTTAGCATAAGGTATTAAAACACAGGCATATAAGACATGGGTCTGGAAGGCAAAAGGAATAGGCATAGCATCATCTGGGTGGCATCCTAGATGGTATAGAATATGACAGTACATGGTAGGCAGTCTCTGATTAGAAAAGTAAATCCTGTAAAGTAAAAGGTTAGGCAGGCCTACGGCATATGGACCAACTGGGTCCCAGTTAACACAAAAAAAGCAAAAAAACTGCAATGTCCACGAGGGACTCTCAACTGGGGGGCTAAATTCAGTAGTCGGCTTTGAAGAGCCAATAGGCATCTGGCTTCGTGCTGTATCCATTAACATAGGTGGTGCTGACACACCTTGTGAAAACAGTTTTCCGCCATGACAGGATTTTTAAAACTTTTAACTAATCAGTTCCTGTGTATAAAGTAAGTATTCCAGTGTAACGGGTATATTAATTGACATTCAGGTAGCTTTGCGCCTTTTGCCTAAGTCATCAAGCACGGAGCGCTCCTCTCTATCCAGCCATTGCATTACCAATGCGGGTTTTTTAAAAAAATGCACTTTATCCCTGGCCACCACACGTAGGCGAGCTGGGTAAAGCATGGAATACTGCATCTCCAAGGAGTGAAGCCTCTTTTTTACATCATTAAACTGGGCTCGCTGCTTTTCCACCTCTGACGAAAAGTCCGGGAACAGGGATATTTTAGAATTATCTATCACCAGAGTATCCCCCAGAGTACTTGCCTTAGACAGGATAGCATCTCTATCTTTATAATGGAGCAGTTTAAACAGGAAGGCTCTAGGGGGATTACCCGGTGGCAGAGGCCTGGAGGGGACTCGATGCGCACGCTCCACTGCGAACATAGGGGAGAACAATTCCTTCCCAAATGTTTTTAGCAGCCATTGCTCTATGAAATGGACCGGGTTCTTCCCTTACATTTTTTCAGGGATGCCAATGGGTCTAGCGTTATTTCTGCAAAGTCTATTTTCTAGGTCATCGAGTTTTGCGTCATGTTTAGCCACCATTAGCTGCCGAGCATGCGACTCTCTCTGCATGGGGGCCCAGTCATCCTCTATGGTGCTAATGCGCCCTTCAATGGCAGATGTGCGGTCTCTGCTTCTGCATGTCCTGGCGCAGAAAGGACATTTCAGCCTTCATCCCTTTTACCTCCATAGCCAGGACAGTGATAGAAAGGTTGCAGGATGTGACCGCAGAGAGGATGGCTCTCAGTGTGGGTTCAGGCCCAGCTGAGCCTGTAGACGTGGCCGTTTGCGGTGTTTGGGACACAGGGGTAGTACTCACTGTGTCCCAAGGCAGTACTGGCGCTGTCGGGTCCTCCAGGGGCACAGTGTCATCTGCATCTGACTGAGAGCTGCTACGACTCTCCGCTCCGTCACAAGGTAGCTCCGGCAGGTCCCTCATCTCATTCGGGGAGAACAGTTTCAGTACGGCCCCCCTGTATTTCACTTTAGCCGACTTCAGGGCCGCGCCACCATCTTGGGTCTCGTGGTCCGGAGCAGAGCGGGCCGTGGAGCCGCGTTGAGACATCTTCCAAGTCGTGGGTAAGTACAGCAGCAGCTGGGCAAAGGTATCGGGAAGCACTGGAGGGCAGTTAGTTACCAAAATCGGGTGATCAGCAGCAGTTTGCAGGATAATAGAATGGATTATCGGCGGAGCTCACAAGATGTGCATCTGACTACATCCGCTGCCAAGCCACGCCCCCCCAGATGGTACTGTTTAAAGTTTTGTTCTCCTATTATCTTGATAGGTAATTGCAGAATGTAAAAACGTGCTTCAATTTGTACAGTGTGTATTTATATTTTAGTATTATGGCACTTCTTACCAGTCCAGTGGGCTTCCAATAGTGTAAGTAAGGAGGGGCTGGCCAAAGTAACACACATTATTTATGCATTCAGCTCTCAATGAAGTGGAGAGGGTTACCTGTCCAAAACATCCCCCCCCCCCCTAAAATTTTTACAATGGGCCAATCTGATAAGTGGACCTTATGCTTTTGTCTTTAAATACTCCTTAAAATAAAAGTTATATTGATTTTTGCCAAGAAGGTTTGTGTCTATTGGTTGGTATGGATAGGTGACAGTGTCAAAAAGAGGGCACCACCATCCCTGAATAACAAATATAGTCAGGAAAGTAATTTTAGGGATTTTGTGGGTGTCGGGCAAATAGATTTAGACAGACATCAGAGTAAAATATATATAAATCACATTTTATTGAACATAAACAAAGTTTAAAAATTATGCTGGCTCGACATAATATAAAACAAACAGAAGTACATATCAGATTAAGTTATGAATAGGAAGTCACTCAGCACTATAATCCCGACATTTTTCGCCCATTAGGGCTTCCTCAGGGGATGTATGTTGAGGGACCAGAGTGGATATATCACTGCATGAAATAAGGTACAGTTAGAAGTCATCAAAGTCACAAAAAGTGTGTTTAAAAAAAAAAAAAAAATACTGTCCAAAGTTAAATTGTTTGGCTGACAACTTTTGGATAGTTACCTGCTGTAGGAATCAGGCCAGACGTAGAACGGACATTGCACTGTACTGGGAAGGGTTGGTCTGGGTGGACACAAGTAAAGGCCGTGGGATCTGTGTCTGCCATATGAAGGAAAAGTAAGAGTGGGATATTGGTGGAAAGGGGGGGTGGAAGGGGGGGAGGGGGGAAGGGGGGAATAAGAGGTGGGAGAAGGGGAGGGAGTGAGGTGTGGAAACAAGGGGGGAGGAGTAAGGGACATGAAGAAAGGGGGGGAGGGGGAGGGTGGAGAAAGAAGGGGAGGGAGGGCAGGATGTGGAAATGTGAGGGGGAAAAAAAGGGGGGGAATATGTGCTGGAAGTGTGAAAACCACCCTGGGGTGGTAGGTAAAGTGGAGACATTCTGTGACGAGGAAGTGAGGAAGTGGTAATGAAATAAATGGGCTGGGGGGGAAGAAGTACTTACAAAGGATTGGCTAAGTCTAAGAGGGAGTGAGGGCTGCCAGGTAAGGATGTTTATCTAATAAAAAAGATAATAATAATAAGGGCTACGATAAATATCTATTGTAATTAAGTGCTGAGTGTGAGAGAAAATGTAAGGAAAAGACGCACTGCCATAATAGGGTTAAGTTAGGAAACAATGAAAATTGCAAATGCTATTAGCAGGCAAATATTTTGGTCGTCCATATAGTAGAGAACCAACGTCCTGTTTACAGATATCATCTACCCCCACTTTAGCGAGGAGTGGGGAAAATTTAGAGACGGTAACAGGTGCTTGAGAGGCATAAATAATTGGCATACTCAGCGTCACTACTCAAAAAGCACAGACATTTGAATAGAAAGCAGAACAATTGAGGCAGGGTTTCATTGAGAAGAGTAACAAAGGTGGAGTAAAGTCCAAAAGTCATGTGTCCGCCCACATCCTATGAAACAGGGGAGGCGGGGGAGAGGCGCGATAAACTAGTGAGAAGGAGGGTAAAAGACTACACTATACATAAAGCAATACGAGCTGTGTAGGGATAGGGAGGGTTTGTGTCTAATCTGCTTGCAATGTTATGTGCAAAATTACTAATTTTATTTTTTCTGTTTCGACTCCACAGTTTCCTTCAATGCCACAGGAATGGCAGACTATGGCTCCCTACTTTGCCGACCATTGGGACTTTTCCAACTGTGGTGGGGCAATTGATGGGAAACACGTCCACATAGTCCCACCACCCCATTCAGGGTCATACTATTTTAACTATAAGGGGTTTCATAGTATTGTGTTGATGGCGGTGGTGTCGGCGACATATGAGTTCCTCTATGTGGACGTGGGGAAGAATGGCCGGATGTCGGATGGTGGAGTCTTTGCCCAGACAGAGTTCTATGGATGTCTCCAAAGTGGTGGCTTGGGATTGCCACCTGCGGAAGAGAACGTTGAAGGACTATCGTTTGTTTTTATTGCTGATGAAGCATTTGGTCTGGGCGATCACCTGATGAGGCCATTCCCCCAGAGGACCCTCACCCCGGAGAAGAGGGTTTTTAACTACCGGCTGGCCAACGGTTATAAATATGGCGGAGTACAAACTGAACCACATAGTATTATCCTGCTGCATACTGCACAACTTTTTAAAAAGCAATGCTCCAAATTATGTTGCCTCAGTTGGGCCTGAGGCCGAACTTCAAGAAACAACAACGACGGCCCTGGAAGCTGGCCCTCCTGGCTTGCCCCCCCAAAGCGCCCATGAAGTGCGGGAAAAATATGTTGAATATTTTACGGGTAGGGGGGACTATTGCTATGCCAGAAATTTTTTAATATTTTCTAAATAAAATAAAAAAATTATCTGATAAAATCTTAAATTTGGATTACTGCTTGTGTTTGTTTTAAGCTGTCTCCTAGGTTCTCCTAGTGCACTTGTAGTGCCAAGTGGTTTTTACATTATTAACTAACCCCCATTATCACTGTAAACATCAACTTAATACAAAAAGTGGTATTGAGCATTGAAAGAAGAAGCCACACATTGTTGAGTATAAAATCTTTTACTCCATGCACATTCACATGTGCGTTATAAAACATTTTGTGTTCAAAAAAACACTTCTAAAATTTTCAAGGTAAAACTTTGCAAACATGCCTGTTTATGTACTTATCTTGTTTTTTAA
This sequence comes from Lithobates septentrionalis, assembly GCA_037952835.1. Taxonomy (NCBI): domain Eukaryota; kingdom Metazoa; phylum Chordata; class Amphibia; order Anura; family Ranidae; genus Lithobates; species Lithobates septentrionalis. The sequence goes on along the minus strand of JBBDGP010000536.1, from coordinate 2,778,890 downwards.
ACATAACATACACAACTCTGGAACTTACAAAGTTCAACATTGAAAAACTGAAGGCAACATCAGACATTATAGTGTCAAAAATGTCTTGATCTTGCCTTCATCAGATGGGGTGATGTCACCCCTGTAAAAGCCAAATTTAGAAGATGCATACAAATTGGGATTAAAACTGGGGATTCCCTTTCTGATCCCATACCTAATGTCAACATGTGCTTATCCCATCATGGGGGATCAATGGATGTGTTTGGGGGGTGCAACCCCTTCCTCTCACCTACTTGAGTTATGAGGAAGGGGTTGCACCCACAAAACGCGTACATTGATATCCCCTGATGGCAGATAGCACATGTTGACACACTGTGTGCATCTTCCAAATTTGGCTTTTAAACTGTATTAAAACTTTAGTTAAATTTTATTTATTTAAAAAAAGGTGTAATTTTCTGGATTTAGATTCTCCCTAACACATCAGTCATGTTCTTTGTTCAATCTCCTTGGTTTTTTCCTTTTATAAAGTCTAAATCCCGACTACAAAACATTATGTCTTGGATTAGTCTTTGTGCACTGTCAGTGGTGAAAAGAGAAGATTGTTTTTCCACAACATGCACATCAACTAAAAGAAAAAATACACACCATGTATTATAAATATGCAGGCATACATCTATTACCTAAATCTGTGGTGTCAGACACTCACCTGTTGTGGTGACAATTTCCACCACCTCTCCTTCCTCCACATCCACTGGTTTGGTCCTCTGTTCCCCTTCTTCAGGAGGTGGAGGGGGGGGTCCCTTGTGTCGTCAGACGTCCCGAGTCTTTTCTCCCCTATGAGAATGAAACATAAGGTATACTTAGCACACAGATATTTGTGGCTAGAAATAGGAATATGAAACATTGCTTCGAAGTGGGGTACAATTGTCTTCCAAGTTGAAGACATTAATTATTCCCTTAACAAAGCTGGAATACTTACCTTTTTTGGACGAGTTTCACACACGTAGACACCCCAAGTATCCACTGGAGTACGTGTGTGGGACACCATAAAAAGTTTGTTCTTGTGTCCCACACTAGTGCTCCTGAGTCCAGATGTGTAAACAGCTGCTGAGTGTCCTCTCCTTACATTACACTGAATCAAGTTTGCAATTCATTCTAGTTACAAACACATCTAGACAACAATGTCCTAAACTTCTTTTTATACAAATTAGCATGACAAAATGTATTTAACTCTATCTGCCAAAAACATCGTATTTAGTTGACAAAAACGGACAATGTTTTCTAGGAACGAATACTGTGCCCACGAACAAGAAAGTCGCCATTTTAAACTGTACAACAGTAAAGAAAAGCACATGGAGCAGCATGCAAGTAATCAGGGCCGGTCCTAGGCGGGTGCGCGGGGTGCTCCGCACCCGGGCGCCGCAGAGGTGGGGGCGCCGAAGCTCCAGAGTGCGCCCCTCCCTCCCCCTCGTCTGTGTCCATTTAGGCGGAGCGCAGTTCCCCGTCCCGCTTTCTCTCTCCGCCGGGACCTGAGAAGAGCGCATACCGCTCCCGCTGTCCCCGCAATCCGTGCTGCCTGGGTACCGCAGCGGAGCCTAGTACCGGAACATGTTCCAGTACTAGACTCCACTAATCTTTCTGTCTTGGTGCGCGTGGAGGCAGAGTAGTCTCATGTCTGCCCCGCCCCCTCTGCGTGTGTACTTTTCCCATAGGCGGTGTGATGAGCGGCTTCTGGGTTGGCCGGAGCTGCTGCCAATCATCCAGTGCACGCCCAGAAATGCTCTCCGAGTGCCCCCCTCCTAGTAACCAAAGATGCCACGTATGTCCCGCCTCCTGCAACGTGCATCTGCTCCCAGCGCGCCCGAGCTACAGGGATGATGGATCATCTATTGGACAGGTACAGATCTATAGGTGCACCTGCTGTGGGGGCGGGGGCTCCTCTGATGGGGCCAGGGGACAGCTGCTGTGGGGGCTCTGATGGGGGACAGCTTCTGTGGGGGGCTCTGATGGGGGACAGCTTCTGTGGGGGGCTCTGATGGGGGACAGAGTCTGTGGGGGGCTCTGATGGGGGACAGATTCTGTGGGGGGCTCTGATGGGGGACAGCTTCTGTGGGGGGCTCTGATGAGGGACAGCTTCTGTGGGGGCTCTGATGGGGGACAGATTCTGTGGGGGGCTCTGATGGGGGACAGCTTCTGTGGGGGGCTCTGATGGGGGACAGCTTCTGTGGGGGGCTCTGATGGGGGACAGATTCTGTGGGGGGCTCTGATGGGGGACAGCTTCTGTGGGGGGCTCTGATGGGGGACAGCTTCTGTGGGGGGCTCTGATGGGGGACAGATTCTGTGGGGGGCTCTGATGGGGGACAGCTGCTGTGGTGGGCTCTGATGGGGGACAGCTGCTGTGGGGGGATCTGATGGGGGACAGCTGCTGTGGGGGGCTCTGATGGGGGACAGCTGCTGTGGGGGACACCTGCTGTGGGGGGGCTCTGATGGGGGACAGCTGCTGTGGGGGGACTCTGATGGGGGACAACTGCTGTGGGGGGCTCTGATGGGGGACAGCTGCTGTGGGGGGACTCTGATGGGGGACAGCTGCTGTGGGGGGCTCTGATGGGGGACAGCTGCTGTGGGGAGGCTCTGATGGGGGACAGCTGCTGTGGGGGACAGCTGCTGTGGGGGGACTCTGATGGGGGACAGCTGCTGTGGGGGGACTCTGATGGGGGACAGCTGCTGTGGGGGGACTCTGATGGGGGACAGCTGCTGTAGGGGGACTCTGATGGGGGACAGCTGCTGTGGGGGGCTCTGATGGGGGACAGCTGCTGTGGGGAGGCTCTGATGGGGGACAGCTGCTGTGGGGGACACCTGCTGTGGGGGGACTCTGATGGGGGACAGCTGCTGTGGGGGGACTCTGATGGGGGACAGCTGCTGTGGGGGGACTCTGATGGGGGACAGCTGCTGTGGGGGGACTCTGATGGGGGACAGCTGCTGTGGGGGGCTCTGATGGGGACAGCTGCTGTGGGGGGACTCTGATGGGGGACAGCTGCTGTGGGGGGACTCTGATGGGGACAGCTGCTGTGGGGGGACTCTGATGGGGGACAGCTGCTGTGGGGGGCTCTGATGGGGGACAGCTGCTGTGGGGGGACTCTGATGGGGGACAGCTGCTGTGGGGGGACTCTGATGGGGACAGCTGCTGTGGGGGGACTCTGATGGGGGACAGCTGCTGTGGGGGGACTCTGATGGGGGACAGCTGCTGTGGGGGGACTCTGATAGGGGACAGCTGCTGTGGGGGGCTCTGATGGGGGACAGCTGCTGTGGGGGACTCTGATGGGGGACAGCTGCTGTGGGGGGACTCTGATGGGGACAGCTGCTGTGGGGGGACTCTGATGGGGGACAGCTGCTGTGGGGGGACTCTGATGGGGGACAGCTGCTGTGGGGGGCTCTGATGGGGGACAGCTGCTGTGGGGAGGCTCTGATGGGGGACAGCTGCTGTGGGGAGGCTCTGATGGGGGACAGCTGCTGTGGGGAGGCTCTGATGGGGGACAGCTGCTGTGGGGGGCTCTGATGGGGGACAGCTGCTGTGGGGGGCTCTGATGGGGGACAGCTGCTGTGGGGGGGCTCTGATGGGGGACAGCTGCTGTGGGGAGGCTCTGATGGGGACAGCTGCTGTGGGGGGCGCTGATGGGGCACATCTGCTTATGGGGTGCTCTGATGGGGCACAGCTGCTTATGGGGGGCTCTGATGGGGGACAGCTGCTTATGGGGGGCTCTGATGGGGGACAGCTGCTTATGGGGGACTCTGATGGGGGACAGCTGCTGTGGGGGGCTCTGATGGGGGACAGCTGCTGTAGGGGGACTCTGATGGGGACAGCTGCTGTGGGGGGAGACCTGCTGTGGGGGGGCTCTGATGGGGGACACCTGCTGTGGGAGGACTCTGATGGGGGGACACCTGCTGTGTGGGGGTTGAGGGGGACACCTGCTGTGGGGGGCTCTGATGGGAACCCTGATGTAAGGAGGGACTCTGATGGGGACTTTGATATAAAGCTGTGGGTGCCGCAGGTAACTCTCTCCCCAGAATGTCCTTCATTCTCAACTTTAAATGTTAGGAGGTATGCAGGAGCGGATCAGGGGAGGAGAGACTGTGCCACTTCCGTCCCTGTTATCAACGGGAAGAGGGCTCTCTGCGTTTACTGCCCACCCCTCCCCTCTACCTGTCAGAGGAGGAGAGCGAAGCAGCCGGAGATTGGAGCGCCCGTGTCTGAGTGGAGAGAGAGCAGCCGCGGGCTCTTGGAACCCCCCTCCCTCTCCTCCTCGCACTGCTGTACTAGTGAGCGGGGCTTGCCAGGTCAGCTGCCAGCTTTGTTTCTTCTCCCTCCTTCATATTGGCCAGGGAAGAAATACATTAAAAAGGGAGCAGAGAAGAGGATTGTGGGACATGTAGTCCTGAGGACTGGCGGCCCCATTGTGGCCCGGAAACTGCAACCCACACAGCATGCTCAGCTGAATAAGAGAGGGGGGGGAGAGAGAGAGCTCCAGGAGCCTAGGAAAAGCTTTCAGGGAAGTTTACCCAGGACTCCAGGGAGAGGACAGTGCTGAGGGGATGCCATCAGAGAGAGAACCCCACTGCCCTGAGCCCCCAGATGGAAAGCCTCACAGCCTGGCGCCATCCCTGGTGAAGAAAGGAATGGAGTCATTGCCAGAATACAGATCTGAGCACTACCCAGCAGAATCGCCACGGGCAACCCAGAGTGAGCTGACTCCTGATCAGAGGAACTGATGTTGCTTTGTCGCCAGGTCTGGTGATACGGCTGGTAGGCCATTAGCTACTGCCATCCTTAGGAACTGCAGTCTCTTACCATCTCCTATACTATGTCCTCTCCTGTACTATGTCTGTAGTCTCTGACCCTCTACTGTAGTATGTCTGCAGTCTCTGACCCTCTCCTATACCATTTCTGCAGTCCCTGACCCTCTCCTCTACCATGTCTGCAGTCCCTGACCCTCTCCTGTACCATGTCTGCAGTTTCTGATCATCTCCTGTACCATGTCTTCAGTCTTTAACCCTCTCCTGTACTATGTCTCCAGTCTTTAACCCTCTCCTGTACTATGTCTCCAGTCTCTGACCATCTCCTGTGGTATGTCTGCAGTCTCTGACCATCTCCTGTAGTATGTCTGCAGTCTCTGACCATCTCCTGTAGTATGTCTGCAGTCTCTGACCATCTCCTGTAGTATGTCTGCAGTCTCTGACCATCTCCTGTACTATGTCTGCAGTCTCTGACCATCTCCTGTACTATGTCTGCAGTCTCTGATCATCTCCTGTACTATGTCTGCAGTCTCTGATCATCTCCTGTACTATGTCTGCAGTCTCTGATCATCTCCTGTACCATGTCTGCAGTCTCTAATCCTCTCCTGTACTATGTCTGCAGTCTCTGACCATCTCCTGTAGTATGTCTGCAGTCTCTGACCATCTCCTGTAGTATGTCTGCAGTCTCTGACCATCTCCTGTACTATGTCTGCAGTCTCTGATCATCTCCTGTATTATGTCTGCAGTCTCTGTCCATCTCTTGTAGTATGTCTGCAGTCTCTGACCATCTCCTGTAGTATGTCTGCAGTCTCTGACCATCTCTTGTAGTATGTCTACAGTCTCTGACCATCTCTTGTAGTATGTCTGCAGTCTCTGACCATCTCTTGTACTATGTCTGCAGTCTCTGATCATCTCCTGTACTATGTCTGCAGTCTCTGATCATCTCCTGTATTATGTCTGCAGTCTCTGATCATCTCCTGTACTATGTCTGCAGTCTCTGATCATCTCCTGTACTATGTCTGCAGTCTCTGATCATCTCCTGTACTATGTCTGCAGTCTCTGACCATCTCTTGTAGTATGTCTGCAGTCTCTGATCATCTCCTGTATTATGTCTGCAGTCTCTGACCATCTCTTGTAGTATGTCTGCAGTCTCTGACCATCTCCTGTACTATGTCTGGGGGCTGTTTCTAACAGATTCTCTAACAGAAGCCCTCTCTGTCTGTATTAGAGAGACACCCCTCCAGGTCCCATTAGTGTACTCATTTTCTTTATTGTTAAAAGTTCATGTGAGGATCCCAGGGTAATGAAGACTTCTTAGGGGAGCATCTCTGTGTTTCAGTCGTAGCCATAGAAACATTTGTAAAGGGGAGGAGTTAGTAAGATGACCACGCCCATGTGGGGGCGCCAGAAATATTTCTGCACCCAGGCGCCGGTGACCCTAGGATCGGCCCTGCAAGTAATAATAATAATCGGAACACACGACAAGTACTTACTTTTTAGAAGCACTTTCTTGATCCTTCTGTACTGATCCTGCTCCCTCAATTTCAGGTCTGACCAGCGTTTCCTCAATTGCTCCTTGGATCGTCATACCCCAAAATTCCTGGGCAGACTCTTCACAACTTTAGTCATGATTTTGGCCTTTCTCACATTTGGGTTTAGATATGGTCCATGCTTCCCATCATAGTCCTTCCTCCTCAAGATATCCACCATCTCTACAAAGGCCATATTTGAGGCCTTAAATCTTCTCCTCCGTGATCGGGACATTTCGGGCTCCGGGCTTTCCTCCTCCTCGTTACTGCTCTTATCACACACCTGCTGTATCTCTACCATGTTCATCTCCCACTGCGCAGAAAGAGAAGGGGCGGGGAATATTCTAGAAAGAACGTCAGGGGAAGGCGATGCGTGCAGAGTTTCACGCATGTGCAGTGTATATAGAGTTAACATGCGTGTGTCGTACGTACGTTCTGTGTGCGGAGGAAGGAGGACCGGAAGCCACAAACGTTATAACGAAGGTAACATTTTAACTTGGGACATCAGTGACCTATACTGATTATAGATTGAGGCCTATATTGGGATAAGATTAGGAGATTATAAAACAGTTGACCTGATTGGGCCCCACAGTTACCATAACCATGTCTCCATCCCTGTATAAGCATAAAAAAAATATATTCTAAAATACCTGCTTTGCCCTTTGAAAGCATGATTTAAATCCAGACTCCAATGATCTATTTACCTTTTTATTTATTTCTCTAGTCATCTCTTGATGCATCCCACTCCTGATGATTGGCTTTAAACGCCATGAAACGCGTAGAGTCTACACTCAGGGTTGCCATTTCAAGTTTGTTTCATCTATGAATTCTATCGCATACCATTTTTACTAACACTGTTATCCGGAATACCTTGTTCACCCTTTTTGTATATCCTTTCATTGCCTGTATCAATTATGTCAATATCTTATAAACAGCGTTTATAAACAACGTTTTTATCAACATGACTACTATTTTTATTATGCCTCAATGTGCATGATTTATGTATTGTATATTATGATGCATTATATATTATTATTATTACTCATGAACTGATGTCTATGCATTTTCTTGATCAGCAATTCTCTATGGCTATACAGCTAAAAAGCCCCTTATGGGGTGGTGATAGTTAATATAATTTAAGGTATCCTAGACCATCTCAAAGACATACCCATGCCTCATTTAAAGTCCCACTACCCCTCTCTTTTGCTTTTTTATGCTTATACAGGGATGGAGACATGGTTATGGTAACTGTGGGGCCCAATCAGGTCAACTGTTTTATAATATGTTTAGTTGGGTGGAAGACACCCGTTTCCCTTTTTGACCTGTCATGCCCCACCTCACCAACGCAACTACTCAATCTGGGCTTTTATTCCCAAGAGCTAACTTTACGCTGGCATCCGTTTTCTTATTTTTCCTTTATTTGGTCCATTCAGTAACCTACTTGTTTTTTGGATCACTGGTTATTTCATTTTAGTCTCTACCCTCTGTTAGTTCAGAGATACAGTTCATTCTTTATCTCTTCCCTTTGTTTGTTTCCATTGCCTGTTTGGTACGCCCCACCCACAGGGTGGGTGGTCCGCTTTGATTGATCTCTCTTCCCCTGGGGTTGCGATGCGCCCAGCTCCTTCTCCCCCACCCATCCCCATCAGCGATGGGGGCGGGGCTGGATCTTGGCGCATCGGCGTCATGCCCAGCATGCCGCAGGTACGGTGTCCTTTCGACGCCGACCTGCGTTATTATGCTCCCTCCATCTCACCTAGGCCTGTATCAATTATGTCAATATCTTATAAACAGCATTTATAAACAACGTTTTTATCAACATGACTACTATTTTTATTATGCCTTAATGTGCATGATTTATGTATTGTATATTATGATGCATTATATATTATTATTATTACTCATGAACTGATGTCTATGCATTTTCTTGATCAGCGATGGGGGCGGGGCCGGATCTTGGCGCATCGGCGTCATGCCCAGCATGCCGCAGGTACGGTGTCCTTCCGACGCCGACCTGCGTTATTATGCTCCCTCCATCTCACCTAGGCTTGATGGGCGGGGATGAACCACTGCTGAGATCTCTGTGCCTCAGTTGGTTGTCTGCCCCGTCTATTTCATTGGCCAAACGTGATAGCATGACGTTGGCTGGGACACGCCCCTGGGCTGAGGATACAAAGGTCGGGATGAGCCGGCAGTTCATTTCACACATGTTCTCAGGAGGAGAGGATATATGGGTCTTCATCCACACCTCAGGTAATCAGGCTGTTTCTCTCCCCATTATTACCATCACACACCTATTCACATCATGCTTGATTTCTCTCTATACAGGTGTGCATTATTTATTTATTTTTGTTCACGTCTCTTATTCAATTACCAATACATTGGCAACATGCTAGTATATATTATTTATATACATTTTTTGTTTGTTGGTTTTCACCACCCAGCTATTTTTGGGGAAGGTGTCAGACATACACTCCAGTGCCAGTTTGGTTTTACACTTTACCTCCCTTCATTTATAACATTTTTCTTTTTTCTGACACACTCATCCCCACCTCTTTGTTATACATTTTTTCCTCATTATCTTTATTTTATTTTATTTTTATATTATTTTTTTCTTTTTCTTTTTATTTATTACAGAACTTCATCTGTGGCCCATACCTGTATGCCTCCTACCTTAGAAGTGTGTTTTAGCTGTCTGGCTCTCTCCTTGGCTGCTGTTCCTCTCCATCCCCTCTTCGATTCTCCAGCTCCCATGGAGATCCTCGGTTTGGGGGTCAGCCTTGTGTGTCCTTGGCCTCAACCCCGGGGGAGATAGCTCTCTCAGGGCCACCTTCACTATTCCATAATTGGACTGTTGGGTTATGTACTGGGTTGTTGCCAAAAGGTAATGTGCATTTATATATATTCTAAAATACCTGCTTTGCCCTTTGAAAGCATGATTTAAATCCAGACTCCAATGATCTATTTACCTTTTTATTTATTTCTCTAGTCATCTCTTGATGCATCCCACTCCTGATGATTGGCTTTAAACGCCATGAAACGCGTAGAGTCTACACTCAGGGTTGCCATTTCAAGTTTGTTTCATCTATGAATTCTATCGCATACCATTTTTACTAACACTGTTATCCGGAATACCTTGTTCACCCTTTTTGTATATCCTTTCATTGCCTGTATCAATTATGTCAATATCTTATAAACAGCGTTTATAAACAACGTTTTTATCAACATGACTACTATTTTTATTATGCCTCAATGTGCATGATTTATGTATTGTATATTATGATGCATTATATATTATTATTATTACTCATGAACTGATGTCTATGCATTTTCTTGATCAGCAATTCTCTATGGCTATACAGCTAAAAAGCCCCTTATGGGGTGGTGATAGTTAATATAATTTAAGGTATCCTAGACCATCTCAAAGACATACCCATGCCTCATTTAAAGTCCCACTACCCCTCTCTTTTGCTTTTTTATAAGATTAGGAGAGTTTAGCCTGAAATTTTGTGTTTTTGTCTTGTGTTTGGTCTTTCAGCAAGGATGAAACAATTCAAAGACCCAGATTTCATGGGCCAGTTCATTGACAAATACAGGGATATGCGTAATTTGTGGGAGGTTAAAAACACCTTATATCGCAACAAACCAGCAAGGAAGGCATCGCTGGAGAAACTGCTGCAATTTGTGAAGACGCAGGTCCCTGACGCAGACAGCGATTTTGTGGAGAAGAAAATTGGTAGCTTGAGAAGCACGTATAGGAAGGAGCTTAATAAGATCCAGGCTTCCATGAGATCAGGAGCAGCAGCAGAGGATGTGTATGTACCCAGTCTGTGGTACTACAACAGGATGCGGTTTCTGGAAGACCAGATGGAAGTCAGGGAATCACTTTCCACACTTCCATCCAGCCTTCCCTCCACCCTTCCCTCAACCCCAGCTGAGGCTTCCGAGGACCAACCTGGGCCTTCCATCCTGGAAGAAGTGGAGGAGCCCAGCTGGAGCCAGGTATAGTATTTTTTTACTTATTTATTGTCCGAAAATGATTGTTAACTAGATGTTATTATTGATAACAAATCAATGATTGAACAAAAAGTGTTTTACATATCAATAGACATTAGGGGCCAAAAATGATTGTGATAAGAATGAAAAATGCTGGGCTCAGAATGGGTCTTTTCTATTTGTTAACATTCAATTTTCAACAGTCATGAGCTAAAAATTGTGTGATTGATGAATCAAAAACTAAAGCCTTTTTTCCATACACAGGAAGACCTCAGCCAGGACGAGGCTCTGGAATGTGCCACACAGGAGGAGGCGGGGGTAAGTGTCAGCCAGGAGGTGGCCAGGCCCAGTAGGAGGCTCACCCAATCCCAGGTGCCTCCCCTCTGCCTTCCAACAAAAAGGGCCAGGAAGGGGAATAACGTGGAGGAGGCAGCACTGGGCCTCATTAAGGAGGCTAATGCGGCCCTAAACCCCCCCAACGCTGAAGAGGCCTATGGCTACTATATAGCTTATAAATTGCTGCAAATGGAGGAGGGCCAATGCCACAACTGTGAAAAACTTTTTGTTGAGGCCATTCACAAGGGGTTGAGGTGCCAAATGACTGATAATGTACACTTATGTGCACTCACCCATCCTCCTTCTCCTGCCACACAGATCCACGTCCTGTCAGGGGAGAGGAGACCGATGGTGTGTTCTCAGTTCAGGAGGAACACCGATCGGTCTCCTCCATTGTGAGTCCCCTCCCCCTACAGTTAAAATCACTCCCTAGGAAACATAATTAACCCCTCGATCACACCCTAGTGTTAACCCCTTCCCTGCCAGTCACATTTATACAGTAGTCAGTGCATTTTTAAAGCATGGATCACTGTATAAATGTGAATGGTCCCAAAATAGTGTCAAAAGTGTCCGATCTGTCTGCCGCAATATCGCAGTCATGATAAAAATCGCAGATCACTGCCACTACTAGTAAAAAAATAAAAATAATCAATATACACTTATTGCGATTTTTTTTAATCAAAAATATGTAGAAGAATAAATATCGGCCAAAACTGAGGAAAAATTTTGTTTTAAAAAAAAAAAAATTGGATATTTATTATAGCAAAAAGTAAAAAATATTGTGTTTTTTTCAAACTTGTCACTCCTCTTTTATTTATAGCGCAAAAAATAAAAAATGCAGAGGTAATCAAATACCACCAAAAGAAAGCTCTATTTGTGGGGAAAAAAAATGATAACTTTATTTGGGTACAGTGTTGCATGACTGCGCAATTGTCATTCAAAGTGTGACAGTGCTGAAAGCTGAAAAATGGCTTGGGCAGGAAGGGGGTGAAAGTGCACTGTATTGAGGTGGTTAATAACTACGTTGACCCTTCTTTGGATAATTTGGTTTGGTTATGGCCCCAGTGACTTCTGTATGCACGTCCTTTGCTGGCTGTATTCGGGAGCCTGGCCTTATGGATGTCTGGAGAATGCTACATCCTAATGATAGAATGTTTTCTTGTTTCTCTAACACCCATGGGACCTTGTCTAGAATTGACTTGGCATTAGTCACCTCTATGATGCTACCCATAATATCTGAAGTGACCTATGCAGCTAGAGGATTATCGGATCATTCCCCATTGGTTCTCAAGTCAGTTCTAAATTCAACACAGATTCGCACTTTATGGAAAGTTAATCTTTATTGGTTTGACCTATTTCCTTCAAAACAGGAAATACTGCTTGACATCTTGGCTTATGGTATTGTTAACAAGCCCTCTGTATCTTTACATATCTATTAGGTTTCCCTAAAAGCTTATATGAAAGGTTTATTTATCTCTCAAATTTCAAAGATAAAAAGATCTTGGGCTTGGGAACGTTCAGTGACCGAAGATGTCTTGAAGGCCAAAACTTTAATATATAGCGAATCCTACCACAGAAACACAAAAGAAGTGGATACAAAAACAAGAGATATATGCTGATATCTCTCGTAAAAAAGTAGAGCAGAAACATTTTTTTCTTCAGCAACTTTATTTTGAGGATGGGGAAAACATGGGCCATCTCTTAGCAACAATAAAAAAAGCTAAGAAACCAATGACACAAGTAGTAGAACTACAAACTTCTCCAACTAAAACTGTACTACCTTAGATATCTCATCAGTGTTGTTAAATTTTTTTTAAAACTTGTATAGTATCCCACTCAACTGACCTAACAAGTTCCCCCCACCGACTCCATTAACCAACCTGAACGCGGAATATGCCTACTAGATTCACCTTTCACTTGTGAATTGCTAGTGGTCCGGTGGCCGCAATCCCACAGGAAATCAACTAATCTAGAGACATTAGGCAACTAATCAAAGATACCATCGTGCACCTAACCTATGACAGCATACAACTATCTCTAAAAGGGTAGCATGACTAGTGAGCCTACACTCACTACTACTGCTCCCTAAGACATTTACCCTCGACTAATAACGATATAGTAGAATTACCCCAAAAAACACGATGGCTCCCAGCTACCCTAGCGGTGATGTGCACTGTAAAGATAGGGGAACTCCAGAACGCTAACCAAATAAGGTAACCGCGATGATTATATAACCACCCGGTCCCCCTAAGGGCTATGTGCCCTTGTTATTCATCTTTTGCTGTTTATTTTTGAGTCATGATTGTTACACCTTACTGAAATATAATGTACTCTTCCTAATGATATCTTTGATGACTTGTAACAATGCAGTGTACTATACATTAGACATTTTACAAAGGTATTCCTATTGTGCAGTATATCTTTTGTATACAATAAACATTGATTTTGGAAAAAATAAAAATAAAGCCCCAGGTGCAGATGTGTTACCGGGGGAAGTCTATAAAATTTATGGAGCTGAGTTACTGCCTGAATTATTAGAGGTATTTAATACCACATTGGAATGTCTCCCACCCTCTATGAATGAAGCAATTATTATTATAGTTTTGTTAAAACCTGATAAAATTCCTAATAACCCTGAATCATACCACCCAATATCATTGCCTACATCAGATGTAAAGCTATTGGCAAAAGTATTAGCCATTAGTCTGGCGAAAGTAATATCCAAGATAGTGCATATAGATCAAACTGGTTTCATCCCAAATAGATCTACAGCTGTGAATATAAGACGCTTTTTTCTTAACTTGCAGGTTCTGTCTGAAAATTTGGGTAATAGAGCTATATTGTCGCTTGATGCAACAAAAGCTTTTGATAGCATAGAATGGGATTTTTTGTGGCATTATCTCTAAAAGTTTGGTTTTGGACCACAGTCCATTGGTCGAGGAACAAGACAGGGATGTCCATTGTCCCCTTTACTTTATGCTCTGGCCCTTGAACCTCTGGCTGCTTCTGTTCGTCAATCATCAAATATTATTGGGTTTTGTAGATCTCTGGTAGAGGATAAGATTGCTTTATATGCTGATGATACACTTTTACTTTTGGGAGATACTTCATCCTCTTTAAAGGCAGTGATGTCTGTGATTAACCACTTGCTGACCGCCTAACGCAGATATACTGAATGGCAAGGGCAGGCAAAATCACATACCTGGTACGTGATTTGCCTCCCCCGGTGCCCAAGGGGTCGGCATCATTAGGGGAGCGATCCGTGCTGAGGGGGAGGCCATTCATTCGTGGCCACCCCCTCACGATCGCTCCCAATGAATGAAAATCTTCCTCTGCTGCTGTAATGTAAACAGCGGCAGAGGAAATGATGTCATCTCTCCTCGTGTCGGTCTTTTTGTTTCGGCGCCGAGGAGAGAAGACATCCAAGTATGTGCACCAACACTACACATTACAGTAGAACACTCTAGGCACACATTTCACCCCCAGTCACCCCCCAATCACCCCCTGTCACAGTGACACCAATAGCAGTTTTTTTTTTCTGATTATTGCATTGGTGTCATTTGTGACAGTTATAAGTGGTAGGGCAGTTAGTGTTAGGCCCTTTTAGGTCTAGGGTACCACCCTACCCACCCCCATAAAGTTTTAACCCCTTGATCACCCCCCGTCGCCAGTGTCACTAAGCAATAGTTTTTTTTGATCGCTGTATTAGTGTCACAGGTGACGCTAGTTAGGGAGGTAAGTATTTAGATTCGCCGTCAGCGTTTTATAGCGTCAGGGACCCCCCATATGCTACCTAATAAAAGGTTTTAACCCCCCGATTGCCCCCTAGTTAACCCTTTCACCAGTGATCACCGTATAACTGTTACGGGTGACGCTGGTTAGTTCGTTTATTTTTTATAGTGTCAGGGCACCCGCAGTTTATTACCTAATAAAGGTTTAACCCCCTGATCACCCGGCGAGTGATACAAGTTAGGGTTTAGGGTCAGATAGGGTCTGCGTCGCCCCAGGCGTAAGGTTAGTGCCAGTACCGCCAACACCCACGCATGCAGCATACACCTCCATTAGTGGTATAGTATCTGAACGGATCAATATCTGATCTGATCAGATCTATACTAGCGTCCCCAAAAACGCAGTGTTAGGGGGATCAGCCCAGATACCTGCTAGCACCTGCGTTTTGCCCCTCCGCCCGGCCCAGCCCAGCCCACCCAAGTGCAGTATCGATCGATCGATCACTGTCACTTACAAAACACTAAACACATAACTGCAGCGTTCGCAGAGTCAGGCCTGATCCCTGCAATCGCTAACAGTTTTTTTGGTAGCGTTTGAATCAGTCGCTAACAGTCAGAAGCTTTTTGCCTGTGAGTCTCACTAGTGTACCACTAAATTTAGAGCCCAAAATGGCAAATAGAAGGTACAGTAGTGAAGAGGCCTACATGTTTCTGAGCATGACAGATAGTGAAGAGGAAGTCACTCATCTGTCAGATTTAGGCTCAGAATACGATCCTGTAGACGACAGCGGCTCCATGACAGATAGCTCTGACGACGGAGTTGTGGTCCCTGCCAAGGTCAGGCGTACCCGACCCCAATCTTCTTCTGCTGTTGTTGAGGTGCAGGAACCGCAGGTCCCTCATATGGAGCAGAGCAGTACTAGCGCCGCTTTTCCTTCTGGTGAACTGGCAAGCACCAGCGGCCTAGTACACCCCGGTCGTAGTCAAACCAGCACTGCAGTAACACTTGGTGACGTGGCGAGTCCCATAAGTGCAGTTCAAGTTGGTGAGCTGGCAAGCACAAGTAGTGTTCCGCTGCCACCAAGAAGACAAACACAGGCCCGTTGTGCCCTTCCTGCTGCATTCGCCAATCCTAATTGGGAACCCACCACTTCTGAAGCACCCGTACTTCCCCCATTCACATCCCCAACCAAATGCAGTCGGCTGCATGAGAGGCATTTTCTTTATGTCCTCCCGAGTACCCCTACCCAACGAACCCTCCAAAAAAGATGTTGTGTCTGCAGTAAGCGAGGATATAGGCATGACACCCGCTATTATTGTCCCTCCTGTCCTGACAATCCTGGTCTTTGCATTGGTGAATGTTTTGAACGCTGCCATACACTAGTTGTAGGGTACAGCATTACACAGACTAGGCACACTTTCACAGGGTCTCCCAAGATGCCATCGCATTTTGAGAGACCCGAACCTGGAATCGGTTACAGTTATAAAAGTTAGTTACAAAAAAAAAAAGTGTAAAAATAAATAAATATATAAAACAAAAAAAACAAAAAAATAGTTGTCGTTTTATTGTTCTCTCTCTCTCTATTGTTCTGCTCTTTTTTTACTGTATTCTATTCTGTTTTATTGTTATTATGTTTTATCACGTTTGCTTTTCAGGTATGCAATTTTTTATACTTTACTGTTTACTGTGTTTTATTGTTAACCATTTTTTTGTTTTCAGGTACGCCATTTAGCTGCAGCGCGGATTTATTTATCTTGACAGCAACATCGTTTGCTCCCACGATACATAAAGTCGTGACTCCAGTGCTGTCGGAGGTGATATATGCCGAAGCATGGGGGCAACAGAGGCGGAGGAGCGATTTGCTCCTAACTTTTGGGGCGGATGCCCCCATGCTTCGGCATATATAAATGGTGCATTTTTTCCCCTTCTTTAGAAGTGGGTGGATGAAGGGAGGTATTCCAATGGTGGGCATACCCACCAATTAATCTCTTTTTCGTTCAGCCCACAGGCTTCATAAAAAAAGATTACAGTATATGCCCAACAAGGACCAGCAATGTACTGGTATGTTGCTGGACTTTGAGTGGTTATACCAGAATGATGCCTGCAGGTTTAGGCATCATGCTTTTCAGCCAGCAGTCGGCTTTCATGTAAAAGAGGGTGAAGAAAGGAAGCGCCACCTGAGTGCAGCATTAGTAGATACTTTTAATGACACAAAGTTAAAAAACGCTTACAAGAGACATGATTAAAAAAGGCTCATCTGTAGGTAGATAGTCCTGGTGAGTTCCTCGAGCTCACCAGGACTATCTACAGTCCGTGACGTCACGCACACCCTCTGTGCGCTCCACACCGGCCCCAGCCTCCCCCTGATGGCCACAGGATGAACCACCTGCTGAACTGCTTCCCCTGCAGCCTTACACCGCTGACACAACATCCAGACTGGAGCTCGAGGAACTCACCAGGACTATCTACCTACAGATGAGCCTTTTTTAATCATGTCTCTTGTAAGTGTTTTTTAACTTTGTGTCATTAAAAGTATCTACTAATGCTGCACTCAGGTGGCGCTTCCTTTCTTCACCCTCTCTTGCATGTCACAGAGCCAGCTCTCCGACGATAGCAGCCGCCTCCTAGATCCACTGCTCCACCAACCCACTCCATATACTTTGAACTGCCACATTCTTATTAACCCTTGGACTGCCAACCTTCTAGTCATGTAACCCATTTTACATGCTCCGAACTGTCAGACCCTCATTAACCCCTGGGCTGCCAACACTTTAGCCATGGAGTATACGCCTGACCAACCTGATTAATTTTGATTATTGTATGCTGTATATGCGCTTGAAGTTATTATTACTTTTATCTGGCTTTCATGTAAAAGCAATCCTAGTGGCTAATTCGCCTCTAGACTGCTTTTACAAGCAGTGGGGGGGAATGTCCCCCCCCCCCCCCACAGTCTTCCATGTTTTTCTGCGGCTCTCCTGTCCCAACAGGGAACCTGAGAATGCAGCCGGTGATTCGGCCAGCTGACCATAGAGCTGATCAAAGACCAGAATGGCTCCAATCATCTCTATGGCCTAAGAAACCGGAAGCTACGAGCATTTCATGACTTAGATTTCCCTGGATGTAAAAAGAGCCATTGGGAAGTTGGGAAAGCATTTTATCACACTGATCTTGGTGTGGTCAGATGCTTTGAGGGCAGAGGAAAGATCTAATTTAAAAAAAAAAAAAAAAAAAAAGGAAGAAGGAGTACCTGTCACTACCTATTGCTATCATAGGGGATATTTACATTCCCTGACATAACAATAAAAATAATTAAAAAAAAAAAAAAAGCACCCCTGTCCCCCCCTGCTCTCGCGCTAAGGCGAACGCAAGCATTGGTCTGGCGTCAAATGTAAACAGTAATTGCACCATGCATGTGAGGTATCACCGCTAAGGTCAGATCGAGGGAAGTAATTTTAGCAGTAGACCTCCTTTGTAAATCTAAAGTGGTAACCTGTAAACGCTTTTAAAAAATGTCGTGTTTGGTATCCATGTGCTTGGCTTAAGATCATCTTTTTTATTTCATCAAACATTTGGGCAATATAGTGTGTTTTAGTGCATTAAAATTAAAAAAAAAAAGTGTGTGTTTTTCCCCAAAAAATGTGTTTGAAAAATCGCTGCGCAAATACTGTGTGAACAAAAAAAAAATGAAACACCCACCATTTTAATCTGCAGGGCCTTTGCTTAAAAAAAATATATATATAATATTTGGGGGTTCAAAGTAATTTTCTTGCAAAAAAAAATTATTTTCTCATGTAAACAAAGTGTCAGAAAGGGCTTTGTCGTCAAGTGATTAGAAGAGTGGGTGATGTGTGACATAAGCTTCTAAATGTTGTGCATAAAATGCCAGGACAGTTCAAAACCCCCCAAATGACCCCATTTTGGAAAAGTAGACACCCCAAGCTATTTGCTGAGAGGCATGTCGAATCCATGGAATATTTTATATTGTGACACAAGTTGCGGGAAAAAGACAAATTTATTTTTTTGCACAAAGTTGTCACTAAATGATATATTGCTCAAACATGTCACGGGCATATGTGGAATTACACCCCCAAATACATTCTGTTGCTTCTCCTGAGTACGGGGATACCACATGTGTGAGACTTTTTGGGAGCCTAGCCACGTACGGGACCCCGAAAACCAATCACCACCTTCAGGCTTTCTAAGGGTGTACATTTTTGATTTCACTCCTCACTGCCTATCACAGTTTCGGAGGCCATGGATTGCCCAGATGGCACAAACCCCCCACAAATGACCCCATTTTGGAAAGTAGACACCCCAAGCTATTTGCTGAGAGGTATGGTGAGTATTTTGCAGACCTCACTTTTTGTCACAAAGTTTTGAAAATTGAAAAAAGAAAAAAAAAAAAAAAATACATTTTTCTTTCTTCAATTTCAAAAACAAATGAGAGCTGCAAAATACTCACCATGCCTCTCAAATAGCTTGGGGTGTCTACTTTCCAAAATGGGGTCATTTGGGGGGTTTTGTGGCATCTTGGCATTTTATGGCCTTCAAAACTGTGATAGGTAGTGAGGAGTGAAGTCAAAAATGTACGCCCTTAGAAATCCTGAAGGCGGTGATTGGTTTTTGGGGCCCTACGCAGTTAGGCTCCCAGAAAGTCCCACACATGTGGTATCCCCATACTCACATATGCCCATGGCATGTTTGAGCAATATATCATTTAGTGACAACTTTGTGCAAAAAAAAAAAAAAAAAAAGTTTGTCATTTTCCCGCAACTTGTGGCAAAATATAAAAAAATTCCATGGACTCAACATGCCTCTCAGCAAATAGCTTGCGGTGTCTACTTTCCAAAATGGGGTCATTTGGGGGGGGGGGGGGGTTGAACTGTCCTGGCATTTTATGGCCTTCAAAACTGATAGGTAGTGAGGAGTGAAATCAAAAATTTACGCCCTTAGAAATCCTGAAGGCGATGATTGGTTTTCGGGGCCCCATACGCGGCTAGGCTCCCAAAAAGTCCCACACAATTGCTATCCCCGTACTCAGGAGTATCAGCAGAATGTATTTTGGGGTGCAATTCAATAAATGGCCTGTGTGAGCAATATATCATTTAGTGACAACTTTTTGTAATTTTTTTTTTTTCCTGTCATTATTCAATCACTTGGGCCAAAAAAAAAAATTTATATTCAATAGGCTCAACATGCCTCTCAATTTCCTTGGGGTGTCTACTTTCCAAAATGGGGTCATTGGGGGGGGGGGGGTTTGTACTTCCCTGTCACTTTAGCACCTCAAGAAAGGAGATAGGCCGTTATAAACTAAAAGCTGTGTAAATTCCAGAAAATTTACCCTAGTTTGTAGACGCTATAACTTTTGCGCACACCAATAAATACACGCTTACTGACATTTTTTTTACCAAAGACATGTGGCCGAATACATTTTGGACTAAATGTATGACTAAAATTGAGTTTATTGGATTTTTTAATAACAAAAAGTAGAAAAATATCATTTTTTTTTTCAAAATTTTCAGTCTTTTTCCATTTATAGCGCAAAAAATAAAAACCAGAGGTGATCAAATGCCATCAAAAGAAAGCTCTTTTTGTGGGCACAAAAGGACGCAAATTTCGTTTGGGTACAGCATTGCATGACCGCGCAATTAGCAGTTAAAGCGACGCAGTGCCAAATTGCAAAAAGTGCTCTGGTCAGGGGCTGAAGTGGTAATACATATGGCTCTCTCAGGTTTTACAATAAATTGGGATAAATCAGTTATTTTACCTGTAGACCCCCTGGTAACCAATCTGCCAACCTCTGCTTCTCAAATAGCTGTATTTTCTACATCACAAGTGAGTGCATATGTGGAGAGGAATTTAGCCCCACTATTAAAGCGGTTTAAACAAGAGGGGGCAATTTGGAGTAAGCTGCCTTTAACGATAAGTAGAGCAAACTTGATAAAGCTGGTATGGATGCCACAATTATTATATTTTCTACATAATTGTATGGTTTCCCCAGAATTTTTTTAAACAAATAGATACCTTGTTTAGAGACCTGGAATGTTATAGACTGAGGATCCCATACAGCAAAATATATTTTCTCAATTTCTGATGCACCAGTACAATAGTGGCTTACCACTTTTACAATAAACGTAGCTATCCCACATTTTATTAAATTCATAAAATTTGGACTACTATTCAACAAGATACTCCCTATGAGGGATATACTTAGTACATGCCCGTATGGAATAATTCCATATGGAATAATTTGCAATTACCTGAGGTAGCAAAGCTTGAAAATTTAGATTTATGGAAAAAGGCTGGTATTTTGCCTATTTCTCAACTTTTTGATAAACAGGGTTTTCAACCATTTGATAAACTGGCAGAGAAATATAAAATTTGCCTAATGAATCTTTTTTTCCATACTTACAGCTACGGCATGCTTTGCAGTGCCAAGCAAGAACCTTTTCATTAAAATATAACCCTTCATCAATTCTAGCTATGGCAGTAACTGTAAGATGCTCTAAACGGGGACTTTTAGGGGGTATATATTCTGCTCTACAAATGATAGCTAGAATTAAGCCACAGGAGGGTAGCTCTGCACAGTGGCGTAAAGATTTGGAGACACTTAGTGACGAGGAGTGGAAGCAAGCTCTGAAGAATTTATTTGGAGTATCCCTATCCTCCTCAGTGCTTGACTCAGTTATTTATCATTCATAGAGCACACTATACTCCTTTAAAAGTTATAAAAGCAACTACATCAGACTGTCCAAGGTGTACCACTGATATAGGTACACTTATACATATGCTGTGGCGATGTCCTAAATTACATTGCTATTGGGAAGGTGATTTTTGATACTTTAAACTCCTTGTGCTCTACACAGTTTCATCTTGATCCAAAAATAGTATTGGTGTTAGGGATTGTACCTGAAGAAGATACTCTCCCAGATAAAAAGCATGTGATGTGGTTGAGATATATGTATATGGCCTTTAAACTTATATTACAAAAATGGATATCAAACTATCCGCCAATAGTAGATCAATGGACTAAAGCGATTAATCTTAATGTAAGACACGAGAAACTGGCATATAAAAACATAGGAAGAGGAGTCCAAAAAAAATTTGTTAAAATTTTGCACTGGTGGTTAGTATCTAACCTATCTGAGCAGTAAGTTGAATATCAATGATACTGAGGAAAATTAATGAGACCGATTTTTGGGATAATTGCATATGTATATATGTACCATTAAGAGGTAATAATTAAAATGGAACACTCAGGTTAGTTTTACAATGGTAATAGTTTTATTTAGGAGAAGGAGAAGGATGGTTAATGGGCCTGATGTGATGGAGGGTTTTGAGCAATAGTTGAAGTATAGTCTGGTGAGCGCTAACAGGAGGGTTTTTTCTTGTTTTTGTTAGGTGGGGTTATTTGATGGAAATGTTTTGTGTGTTTGAGTATTAAGAATTTTTTTTATAAAAAAAAAAGTATTTGATAAAAAAACAAAAATAATTCAAAGATGAATCAAAACAATTTTTCCCTCTTTTTTTTCCCCTCTTAGTTTATTTACTACTATGCGATTTGTTTGGAAACACCCAAAGCTTTTTTTCTTTAATCAAAACCTTATATTCAATTTGAACACTCACACTGTCCTCAAACTTTTCTACTCTAGTATCAGAATGGGTGGGCTGCGGGAGAAGCATGCCTATGCATCAATATTTGCATAAGTACTTTAGGGGATTATGAAGACAATTTGCAAATATGGTAATGGAAAGTAAAAGGTGGCCGCTTTATAGTGCCCACTCTGCTGTGCATGTTACTTTCAAAGCTTTTGTGCAAGTATACGTTTGCCTTAACCCCCCTGGCGGTATTCCCGAGTCTGGCTCGGGGTGGATTTTTCATACCAAAAGCGGTAACCCCGAGCCCGACTCGGGCTTGCATCGCAGGATCCAGGAAGAGTTTACTTACCTTGTCCCCTGGATCCTGCGATGTCTCCCCGCTGTGATCGGCGAGCCGCTGTGTCTCGCTCGATTCACAGTGCCGAGCTCCGTTCCCTGCGAGCGTTGCGACGCACGGGGACGGAGTTCGGCGGTAAATTCAAAAGTGAAACAAACAGTATAGATACAGCATACTGTAATCTTACAGATTACAATACTGTATCAAATAATTACACATCCCATCTGTCCCTAGTGGTCTGCCCAGTGTCCTGCATGCAGTTTTATATATATATAAAACTGTTCTTTCTGCCAGGAAACTGGAGATTGTCCATAGCAACTAAAACTGTCTCTTTACATCAAAAGTGGTTTTAGACCAGCTAGAAAAAAAGCGATAATAAATTATAATCACTTGCAGAACTGAGCGATAGTGATTTGTGAGGAGATCCGTCATCAAACACTAAAAGTAACGAAAGCGACAATTCTGCAACTGAGCAAATTTCAGTGTTTTTGATTTGATTACATTATTATATAATTTTTATTATTATTATTTGTTATAATTATTTATAGTTATTTATTATATTATAATTTTTTATTTCGTTTTTCAAACTTTATCATACCCGGGATGTCTACTAGACTCTTGTTTGGACAGATTTAAGTGAACTATTCCTAAGAATTACAGGCCTACAATATAAAACGCCAAATTTCTGTGCAAAATAATGGTACCGCTTTCAGCACCTAAAATCTGAAATAATCATACCGCCAGGGAGGTTAAAGAACATTTCTAAGTTTATGTATTCAAATGGTTTATTTAGATTATTTTTCCTGGATTGTCACTATAAATCTTACTGTATTGTAATACTGTATATATCACCCAGGGCCATGAAGTTGCTGCAAAAAGAGAAAATAACCATTCTGCATACAAAGAGTTATGCTGAATTATTTATTGAATACGGTGTTAAATTACAAAAAACAAAAGCAACAAAACAAACTTACAGATATAAATTATGCAGTGGATTTACATGTGTACCCAAATGATTTTTTCCAATACAACAAATATACAGACATGCTAGCAAATATGTAATTCACCAACAAAAAAAACACTTATAATATGCATTGAACAGATAAAAGGGCAGTGGAAAGAATGATGTATAATATTTCTAAACACATACAAATGTAGTATAACAGTATAAGAATTACGTATAGAACATTTCTATGTTGCCTATAAAAAGTCTTTGGATACAGTCTATATTATTAAAATAGTACCATTTAGTAAGTAAAGGTCAATAGAAAAATAAATATGTGTTAAAGCAGAACAAACCCACAGTGGATTCAAGGAAATTCTGTTAAACTGTATTTGGAGCGCATCACTAAGGTCCCATACACACAGGGGTCACAATGGGGTTCTCGCTGAATGTTCCAGATGCTGCTAAGCCCCCCTGTAGACTTGGCACACAATCCCCCTCAGGGAAGTTGTGGTACAATAAATTTGAACAGAAGATTGTGGTCCTTTATCTATACTGCTCCTCTGGGTGTCACCCACACCTAAACGAGTGCCAGTCATATGGTCTGGCATCAGCATTTTAAACGCAAGACCTGGTTTGCTTCTACATCCAGCTTCTCTGTATTCAAGCCTGGCTTATAGATTTCCTTAGCATCTCATTTGTCACTGGGTTTGAAATAACAAAATTAGGGGCCCATGTTCTGTTGCATATATGCTTTTAGCAAGATTTCGTACCTGCAGACATATCCTGTGCTTTGTGTACCTTAGCTGGGTAGACGAGCCAAAATGTCAAGACAGTCATGCTTAACCACTTTAGAGCAGTGGCTTTCAAACTTTTTTTTTTTTCACAAAATCCCCATCTGGCTTTCAAAAGGCAGCAATCCAGACATCACCTGATGAGGTGGCCTTCAATTATTCGCAACTTCCACGGCATTTTATGAGTCAAGACACATCTATTTGAAGCACAATATTCAAAATAAAAAATAGTGAGGGGTATGAAAACCCTGGTGTCTGCTTCTACTAACTTTTGAATCTGATCAATATGTAAAAGAAATCTTTCAGTGTATGCAATCTTCTTCCTCAAAAAAAAAAAAAAAAAAAAAAAAAAGAAAAAAAAAAAGAAAAAAAAAAAAGAAGAAGAATTGGCTTATGGTGTTGGTCTCCCCCACCTACTGTGTGTGAGAAAGAAAAGAGGTCATTGCACCACTGGTAAAATTGGGAATCAAATGGTCTTGCCTTATTTATTGGAGAAAAATGAGCTAGATGGAACCTCTTCTCAGTAAATGCAGCAAAGTAGAGCTACTAGTAAGGCCTCCCTAGTTGAAGCAGCATTATAGAGTATGAAACTATAGGACTGACACCATGCTCCCTCTGATACTGCAAAGAACACGGATGCAACCTTTGCCCTGGAAAAATTAATTCTAATACAAACAGCATTCATCGGTGTTCACTGTAGCCAAATTATCACAGTAACAATAACTACCCTTGTGACCAGCTCAGTTCCATATCTAATCACTATGCATTAATGAAAGTTGCACTTCTTGCCCTTGCAGCCTGTGGCAGAAACAAGTTAGCAGCGGCAATCAGGACTTCTAGAGGTTGCAAAGACTTTTAAGCCATTTGCCGTTTTTATTACAGAACTTACACTAGTATCACCTTCTTGTGTTTTTCATTTGCAGCCTGTACAGAGCAAGGAGGCAGGCAGTAACATTAAAAGCTTTAAGATTATTTGGTGTTGTGAAAGCAAAGACATGTAAAGGGTGGCAGGGAAAACTGAAATATTCCACCACAATCTAGGCATAATGATTGTCAATGTAAATCATAGACATCTTTTACTTCCAAAGTCCTCAGAAGATCCAGATTCACACTAGAATGATCTAGTGTCTTCTTAATGAAGACACTTTCTTCTTCCGGGTAGCCAGCATTTCATAGAATGGGTCTTTGCTGATGGCAGCTCTGCAAAAAAAAAAAAAGACACACAATGATTGAATGGATGAAGCTTGTTACATACAGTACATCATGTGATCACTCAACATTATTTTAAACCGTCTGTTACCTCCATTATAAATATAGTCTTTTTTTTGGCAGACATGAAATATGTCCATCTTTTAGGTGTAGCGCCCTGCACCTGATGGGCAGGTGCTATTTGTGTAAATTTAAGGTTGTCTGAAGCTGTAGTTTAGCTCAGACCAATTATGGTAAATTTACTGGTTACAGTTCAGCTTGGTTGTGTCAGTTTCCACTTGACCATGGGTGTCGCTGTGGCCACCGGTAAGTGTTGCAAATGCAACATGCTGGATGCATTGGGTACCCTTTTACTCAGAAACAGCCCGGTGGGAGTGGTTCACTCGCTGTACATTCTGGGTAAGGGTATTTAAGGTACAGGCGCCATGTTTGGGGGTTCTTTTCATTGTGGTTCCTGACCTGAAGGCCCACCTGACCAAGGGGGGCCGGGGCAGCTGGCCCGAGGCATTGCTACTACAGAATTAGGCCCAGGAGCTCTGGAGCCTGCTGATCCAAAGGGTGGTCCTGTGCTGTCTTGCCTGCGGGGAGAAGCCAATAGGTTTGAGGAGACCAGGGGAGGACTTCTCTGAAGGTGACCGAGCAAATGCATACTGGCATCTCAGGAGGAGCCTGGAAACTCAATTGAAGGATGCAACCTAGATCAGTATCGCCGGGTCGGCTGAAAGAAACTGGTACTGTGCAGTTAAGCTTTAAACTCTAGAAAAAGTTTGGTTACACCATTCTGTGGCAGAGGACTTGTGTAATAACCGCAATGATTATTCTTTTTTTCTGTTAAGTCTGTGGCAGAGACTGTGTCCGAGCATTGCACAGGCTGCTAGGTCAGTGAGAGGGACCTATCTGGTGAATGCTATATCTAGTTGAGGAAACAGATTGTCCTCTGGATAGAAGAAATACCCTGATCCGCAATACAAGGTACCTGAATCCAGGGCCGATCCTAGGGTCACCGGCGCCTGGGTGCAGAAATATTTCTGGCGCCCCCACATGGGCGTGGTCATCTTACTAACTCCTCCCCTTTACAAATGTTTCTATGGCTACGACTGAAACACAGAGATGCTCCCCTAAGAAGTCTTCATTACCCTGGGATCCTCACATGAACTTTTAACAATAAAGAAAATGAGTACACTAATGGGACCTGGAGGGGTGTCTCTCTAATACAGACAGAGAGGGCTTCTGTTAGAGAATCTGTTAGAAACAGCCCCCAGACATAGTACAGGAGATGGTCAGAGACTGCAGACATACTACAAGAGATGGTCAGAGACTGCAGACATAATACAGGAGATGATCAGAGACTGCAGACATACTACAAGAGATGGTCAGAGACTGCAGACATAGTACAGGAGATGATCAGAGACTGCAGACATAGTACAGGAGATGATCAGAGACTGCAGACATAGTACAAGAGATGGTCAGAGACTGCAGACATACTACAAGAGATGGTCAGAGACTGCAGACATACTACAAGAGATGGTCAGAGACTGCAGACATACTACAGGAGATGGTCAGAGACTGCAGACATACTACAAGAGATGGACAGAGACTGCAGACATAATACAGGAGATGATCAGAGACTGCAGACATAGTACAGGAGATGGTCAGAGACTGCAGACATACTACAGGAGATGGTCAGAGACTGCAGACATACTACAGGAGATGGTCAGAGACTGCAGACATAGTACAGGAGAGGGTTAGAGACTGCAGACATGGTACAGGAGATGATCAGAGACTGCAGACATAGTACAGGAGATGATCAGAGACTGCAGACATAGTACAGGAGATGGTCAGAGACTGCAGACATAGTACAGGAGATGGTCAGAGACTGCAGACATACTACAGGAGATGGTCAGAGACTGCAGACATACTACAGGAGATGGTCAGAGACTGCAGACATACTACAGGAGATGGTCAGAGACTGCAGACATACTACAGGAGATGGTCAGAGACTGCAGACATACCACAGGAGATGGTCAGAGACTGGAGACATAGTACAGGAGAGGGTTAAAGACTGGAGACATAGTACAGGAGAGGGTTAAAGACTGAAGACATGGTACAGGAGATGATCAGAAACTGCAGACATGGTACAGGAGAGGGTCAGGGACTGCAGACATGGTAGAGGAGAGGGTCAGGGACTGCAGACATGGTATAGGAGAGGGTCAGAGACTGCAGACATACTACAGTAGAGGGTCAGAGACTACAGACATAGTACAGGAGAGGACATAGTATAGGAGATGGTAAGAGACTGCAGTTCCTAAGGATGGCAGTAGCTAATGGCCTACCAGCCGTATCACCAGACCTGGCGACAAAGCAACATCAGTTCCTCTGATCAGGAGTCAGCTCACTCTGGGTTGCCCGTGGCGATTCTGCTGGGTAGTGCTCAGATCTGTATTCTGGCAATGACTCCATTCCTTTCTTCACCAGGGATGGCGCCAGGCTGTGAGGCTTTCCATCTGGGGGCTCAGGGCAGTGGGGTTCTCTCTCTGATGGCATCCCCTCAGCACTGTCCTCTCCCTGGAGTCCTGGGTAAACTTCCCTGAAAGCTTTTCCTAGGCTCCTGGAGCTCTCTCTCCCCCCCTCTCTTATTCAGCTGAGCATGCTGTGTGGGTTGCAGTTTCCGGGCCACAATGGGGCCGCCAGTCCTCAGGACTACATGTCCCACAATCCTCTTCTCTGCTCCCTTTTTAATGTATTTCTTCCCTGGCCAATATGAAGGAGGGAGAAGAAACAAAGCTGGCAGCTGACCTGGCAAGCCCCGCTCACTAGTACAGCAGTGCGAGGAGGAGAGGGAGGGGGGTTCCAAGAGCCCGCGGCTGCTCTCTCTCCACTCAGACACGGGCGCTCCAATCTCCGGCTGCTTCGCTCTCCTCCTCTGACAGGTAGAGGGGAGGGGTGGGCAGTAAACGCAGAGAGCCCTCTTCCCGTTGATAACAGGGACGGAAGTGGCACAGTCTCTCCTCCCCTGATCCGCTCCTGCATACCTCCTAACATTTAAAGTTGAGAATGAAGGACATTCTGGGGAGAGAGTTACCTGCGGCACCCACAGCTTTATATCAAAGTCCCCATCAGAGTCCCTCCTTACATCAGGGTTCCCATCAGAGCCCCCCACAGCAGGTGTCCCCCTCAACCCCCACACAGCAGGTGTCCCCCCATCAGAGTCCTCCCACAGCAGGTGTCCCCCATCAGAGCCCCCCCACAGCAGGTCTCCCCCCACAGCAGCTGTCCCCATCAGAGTCCCCCTACAGCAGCTGTCCCCCATCAGAGCCCCCCACAGCAGCTGTCCCCCATCAGAGTCCCCCATAAGCAGCTGTCCCCCATCAGAGCCCCCCATAAGCAGCTGTCCCCCATCAGAGCCCCCCATAAGCAGCTGTGCCCCATCAGAGCACCCCATAAGCAGATGTGCCCCATCAGCGCCCCCCACAGCAGCTGTCCCCATCAGAGCCTCCCCACAGCAGCTGTCCCCCATCAGAGCCCCCCCACAGCAGCTGTCCCCCATCAGAGCCCCCCACAGCAGCTGTCCCCCATCAGAGCCTCCCCACAGCAGCTGTCCCCCATCAGAGCCTCCCCACAGCAGCTGTCCCCCATCAGAGCCTCCCCACAGCAGCTGTCCCCCATCAGAGCCCCCCACAGCAGCTGTCCCCCATCAGAGTCCCCCCACAGCAGCTGTCCCCCATCAGAGTCCCCCCACAGCAGCTGTCCCCCATCAGAGTCCCCCACAGCAGCTGTCCCCATCAGAGTCCCCCCACAGCAGCTGTCCCCCATCAGAGTCCCCCCACAGCAGCTGTCCCCCATCAGAGTCCCCCCACAGCAGGTGTCCCCCACAGCAGCTGTCCCCCATCAGAGCCTCCCCACAGCAGCTGTCCCCCATCAGAGCCCCCCACAGCAGCTGTCCCCCATCAGAGTCCCCCCACAGCAGCTGTCCCCCATCAGAGTCCCCCCACAGCAGCTGTCCCCATCAGAGTCCCCCCACAGCAGCTGTCCCCCATCAGAGTCCCCCCACAGCAGCTGTCCCCCATCAGAGCCCCCCACAGCAGCTGTCCCCCATCAGAGTCCCCCCACAGCAGCTGTCCCCCATCAGAGTCCCCCCACAGCAGCTGTCCCCCATCAGAGTCCCCCCACAGCAGCTGTCCCCATCAGAGCCCCCCACAGCAGCTGTCCCCCATCAGAGTCCCCCCACAGCAGCTGTCCCCCATCAGAGTCCCCCCACAGCAGCTGTCCCCCATCAGAGTCCCCCCACAGCAGGTGTCCCCCACAGCAGCTGTCCCCCATCAGAGCCTCCCCACAGCAGCTGTCCCCCATCAGAGCCCCCCACAGCAGCTGTCCCCCATCAGAGTCCCCCTACAGCAGCTGTCCCCCATCAGAGTCCCCCCACAGCAGCTGTCCCCATCAGAGTCCCCCCACAGCAGCTGTCCCCATCAGAGTCCCCCCACAGCAGCTGTCCCCCATCAGAGTCCCCCCACAGCAGCTGTCCCCCATCAGAGTCCCCCCACAGCAGCTGTCCCCCACAGCAGCTGTCCCCCATCAGAGCCTCCCCACAGCAGCTGTCCCCCATCAGAGTCCCCCCACAGCAGCTGTCCCCCATCAGAGTCCCCCCACAGCAGCTGTCCCCCATCAGAGCCCCCCACAGCAGTTGTCCCCCATCAGAGCCCCCCCACAGCAGGTGTCCCCCACAGCAGCTGTCCCCCATCAGAGCCCCCCACAGCAGCTGTCCCCCATCAGATCCCCCCACAGCAGCTGTCCCCCATCAGAGCCCACCACAGCAGCTGTCCCCCATCAGAGCCCCCCACAGCAGCTGTCCCCCATCAGAGTCCCCCCACAGCAGCTGTCCCCCATCAGAGCCCCCCACAGCAGTTGTCCCCCATCAGAGTCCCCCCACAGCAGCTGTCCCCCATCAGAGCCCCCCCACAGCAGGTGTCCCCCACAGCAGCTGTCCCCCATCAGAGCCCCCCACAGCAGCTGTCCCCCATCAGATCCCCCCACAGCAGCTGTCCCCCATCAGAGCCCACCACAGCAGCTGTCCCCCATCAGAGCCCACCACAGCAGCTGTCCCCCATCAGAGCCCCCCACAGAATCTGTCCCCCATCAGAGCCCCCCACAGAAGCTGTCCCCCATCAGAGCCCCCCACAGAAGCTGTCCCCCATCAGAGCCCCCCACAGAATCTGTCCCCCATCAGAGCCCCCCACAGAAGCTGTCCCCCATCAGAGCCCCCCACAGAAGCTGTCCCCCATCAGAGCCCCCCACAGAATCTGTCCCCCATCAGAGCCCCCACAGAAGCTGTCCCTCATCAGAGCCCCCCACAGAAGCTGTCCCCCATCAGAGCCCCCCACAGAATCTGTCCCCCATCAGAGCCCCCCACAGACTCTGTCCCCCATCAGAGCCCCCCACAGAAGCTGTCCCCCATCAGAGCCCCCCACAGAAGCTGTCCCCCATCAGAGCCCCCACAGCAGCTGTCCCCTGGCCCCATCAGAGGAGCCCCCGCCCCCACAGCAGGTGCACCTATAGATCTGTACCTATCCAATAGATGATCCATCATCCCTGTAGCTCGGGCGCGCTGGGAGCAGATGCACGTTGCAGGAGGCGGGACATACGTGGCATCTTTGGTTACTAGGAGGGAGGCACTCGGAGAGCATTTCTGGGCGTGCACTGGATGATTGGCAGCAGCTCCGGCCAACCCAGAAGCCGCTCATCACACCGCCTATGGGAAAAGTACACACGCAGAGGGGGCGGGGCAGACATGAGACTACTCTGCCTCCACGCGCACCAAGACAGAAAGATTAGTGGAGTCTAGTACTGGAACATGTTCCGGTACTAGGCTCCGCTGCGGTACCCAGGCAGCACGGATTGCGGGGACAGCGGGAGCGGTATGCGCTCTTCTCAGGTCCCGGCGGAGAGAGAAAGCGGGACGGGGAACTGCGCTCCGCCTAAATGGACACAGACGAGGGGGAGGGAGGGGCGCACTCTGGAGCTTCGGCGCCCCCACCTCTGCGGCGCCCGGGTGCGGAGCACCCCGCGCACCCGCCTAGGACCGGCCCTGCCTGAATCCCCCCTAACCCTCCATCCCTCTACCTAACATTGAAGAATAAAAGAAATGCAAACAAAGAAACGTAATGTTTGGTGCAGACATTTTTGAATCTTTCTTTTTTATGTGACTCCCCTGTGACGGACACGAGGTAACTGTAAGTCCAATCTAAACCAGCAGCTCCTTCGGGGGCAAGTGCTACATAGGGCTAGTTACACTTGTTTAAAAACAAGGCTTTGGATATGCTTTGCTAAAGCTTTCTGAACGCCAGTCAAAGCCTCTGTCACTAAATAAAATGGTACGCCTACAGTCCCGTTTACACCTCGTTTTTGCTTGGTGCTTCAAGCAAGCTTTGCCATTGATTTCTATGGAGGCTTTGAAGCACCACTAAAGCTTCATTGGGCATCATTTTTGAAGCAAAGTTTAAACAGGACTGTAAGCTAACCATTTAATTTAGTGACAGGAGCTTTGACAAAGCTCTTCACTATCTCCTCAGTCAATAGGAACACACTGTACACGCCCCCTTTAACAGCATGACTTATTGGAAGGAGGAAGAGGAGGATCCTCTTGCAGGGCTCCTCCTGTCTGAGGTTGTTAGATCGATCTTCTGTGGGAAAAGTGCACTACTTCTGGAGGAAGGATGTTCTGAACTTCTATCCCAATCTCTGCTACTACACCTCCCTACTCATTACCTGCCCACCAGTACACAGGCACAGTTTTCTCCTCCTCTCCTGTAATCACCACCTCCTATGTCTGTGAGCTGTTGGGGCACTACAAGTACCAGCATGCCTATAGATGGGGAAGCAGCAGCAGGGTGTTCAATCAGGCTGATTTCTAGATGAAAAAAAAGGGATGATGTATGTCTGTATATACGCTATGTGTATGTCTGTGTATACATCTACTGAATGATCCATGTGTGTCCACTGCCACTCAACAGAAGTCAATCTAACAAATCGACTTCTGTTGAACAGACATGTTGGAAAAATCAGCGGCTGTGTTGCCACCCATCAACAGAGAGCAGGAAGAAAATGTCCGTGAAAAATCCACTTGTTGCCATTTGGAGGCAGCTGAATGATGACCTGCTGAGCTTGGCCTCGTATCAGGCAGCAGGGGAGGTCTGGGTGCGCACCTGTGCAGTGATGATATGGCACACAAAGCATGGCTTTTATTCACATGCCCCACTGCCCGATCTGAGGCCAACCACAGCAGTTCACTATTCAGCTGGCCTCACAACTGCAAATGCGCAGTTCAGAGCCTGCAACAAGTAGTTTATTTTTTTTACAGCCTTTTCCCGCCAGTTGCCTACCACACCAAGCACTAAGGTGAAAAGAAAGGTGTGTGTTTGGGGACACTGATGGAAGGTGCCACATGGGGGGCTCTGCCGTTATGTGGCACGCTGCCATAAGGTGGGACTCTGCAGACTGTGATGTATACGGAGAATGTTGGGACTTTGATGTAAGGGAGGACACTGATCTGAGAGTGGTGCACTCTAATGCCGTGTACACACAGGCAGACTTTTCAGCATCAAAAGGTCCGACGGTCTTTCTGACGGACTTTCGAACGAACAGACTTGCCTACACACGATCACACCAAAGTCCAACAGATTCGTACGCGATGACGTACGACTGGACTAAAATAAAGAAGTTGATAGCCAGTAGCCAATAGCTGCCCTAGCGTCGGTTTTCGGCCGTCGGACTAGCATACAGACGAGCGGATTTTTCGACCGGACTGGAGTCCGTCGGAAAGATTTGAAACATGTTCCAAATCTAAAGTCAGTCTGATTTTGGACCAAAGAAGTCTGCTGCAGGTCCGATGAAGCCCACACACGGTCAGATTGTCCGACGGATTCGTCCCATCGGACCAGTCCGGTCAAAAAGTCCACCCGTGTGTACACGGCATGAATGTTTTGTTTGCGACTTACTCCTGACCCACGTACTATGTACATAGACCTGACCAAGGTGTTCATTGTCTCAACAGTTGTTGGTTTTAATTAAGTTCTTCTGTAAGGTAGCCTCAGTAAGGGCCAGTTCACATTACATGCAGTCCAGTGCGATTTTTTTCTGCATCAAAAACACATGGAAAGTAGGTTATATGGTTTCCAATGGCATAGTTCACACCAGTGCAGTCAGTGCCAGGGCTTTCCAGTTCCAGGAAAAAAAAAAAAAAAAAAAAAGTATAACGTGCTGCATTTTTCCTGCACTGGGCTGTACTGAAACGCAGTAAAATGCATCAAAAACACACCGTAAGGCACTGGAACGCATCAAAAACGGACCCCAGTAAAGTTGGGGAAAGAAACAGGAAAAGAGAAGGGAAAAAAAAAAAAACGCATCTGGAATGCATCTGGAAACGCATCAAAAAAACGTGTTAAAAGTGCGCTTTTGTGGTATAAACCAGCCCCAAGACAAAAATATGCTTTTTTTGTGTGCATAAAACATATATAATGGAAACATTTATTTTAAAGACAAACGATCCTTTGACTGAGATTTATTTGTGTCTGAGATTATCAGTTGCGACACAGCAATTTGAATTTAATGGGTACAAGGTCTGTGGTATGTTTGTATTGTATACAGCAGATGCAGATTCTGTTCAATCCTCCTTTAAGACTCTCCCACTGCCCATGGTGCACTATGCGTGCTGCAGGTCATCTCCCTGGTAGCGGTCCCAGTGCATTATTTTACCCAGGGCCTATGAGGCCGTTAAGATGAGACTGCCCATGAGAGGCTCCTGGTGCCTTTACTGGGTCGCCAGCTTTAAGTCCACTGCCACTCTGCACGTCACTGAGCATGGAGCCCCTCCACATGGGTATGCCCACATTAATGTTACGTCAAAAAGATGGCTGCCACGTGGCGGTCATCTGTAAGCATGGGGGCCCCATGAGTTGTCAGTCCACCCCTGGGTGGGTGAAACACGATGAGTTTAATGCTGAGGAGCTCACATGATAAAAAAATGACATTTGGCAAAGTATGCAATGACGAAAGGCATCCTCCAGTGCTGTCACTAAGGGTAAAGTGGATAGTCAACCCCATCTCATTTGGCATTTTCCCCCACCTGGCCAAAGATGCAAGGGTAGATACGCCTCAGACAAAACCAGTAGAGGCTTCCAACATCAGACTCTTGTAGAACACCTTTGAGATAAGATAGTGACTTACTAGTGGGGAATTAGAAGCATGTGGGGGACCCATCATCCCTAACCATGCCTACTTGCCTCTTAGGTTGCAAAAGACACAGGGGCAGCTAGTGCGCTCCACAAGGGGAGATGGATGGGTATTTAAATAGTGACAAAGTATGTTGTAAGTACTTTTACATATATATGAAGTGGTACATTTTACAGACATGTTTTGATTATAAAAAGACAAGTATTGTTAAGGTACTGTAGTTCTAAAGCCTGAAGGCGTTTTACCTCAATGCATTTAGTGCACAGCTCCCCCCCCTTACACTCACCTGAGCCCCATCCAGCAATGTGCACAAAAGCAGAAGCTCTCTTGGTTCTCTGCCTTCTCACTGGCTGAGACACAGCAGTGGGAACCATTGGCTCCCACTGCTGTCAATCATAGCCAGTGAGGGGGGGAACAGGGGGCAGGGCTGAACTGCGCTGTGCGTCTCAGACACACAGAAGCGGCTCAGGAGTGAATGCGCAAGAGTGCCCCCAGGGTAAGTAGCTTGAGGCCTGGAGCGCCGGTGGGGAGAAGAGGAGGATCTGGGATGCTCTGTGCAAAACTATTACACAGAGCAGGTAAGTATAAAACGTTTGTAAAAACCTCCAATAAAAATAATGAAACGAAAAAAAAACAAAACAAAAAAAAGGAGTAGAAAAATAACGATATAGATAATTGAATAATGCACAGTATACACAATTTAAAGTGCTCTTTATACCAACAAAAGAAAAGGTTTACAGCTTAAAAAAATCTGAGCCTTTACAATCACTTTAAATTATATATATTTAGTATTGTTCTAACTGCTGTATATTAATGTATACAGTATTTGAGTTCAAAGGGCAAAGACTTCAATGTAAGGGCTGAGTTTGAATTTCATATGAAAATGTGTGTGTGAGAAAATATATATATATACTGTATATCTCTCACACACACACACATTCTCTTAATAGAGAGAAACTTCTGTGATTAATTTAAATAACTTAGAGGGCTACTTTCTAAATATAGCCAGTTATGATTTGGGCAGTCCTGTCTACTAATGTTGGCTGCCTAAATCTATATTAAAACACACCTCAGTTTTCGCTTTATCCTGTCCAACCCTATGTTATAATGTGTAATGGTTTTCCCTTTAATATGACCTGGAGTACTTTTGTCTCCTATTTGAATTGTACTTCCTGCCTACTCACTCCAGTGTTCTATGCTGGTATAGGTGGTTAACAGTCACCCTTCACTTACAGTGGCTTGTAATGTTGAGGAACAGAGGGGGGTGTGTCTGACCAGGCCTGTTAGATTACAGAATTAACTGGGAATAGCAGTTAAACTCTGGTGACTACTGGATTACACAGTCATGTTTAGACACACTGCTGCTATAACAGGAGGGATTAGAAAAATTAAAATCAAGGTTGTTCATCATAATGGGGTTTATTTACTAAAGGCAAATCCACTTTGCACTACAAGTGCACTTGGAAGTGCAGTCGCTGTAGATCCGGGGGGGACATGCAAGGAAAATAAATCAGCAGAGCTTCCCCTCATTTCAGATCTTCCCCTCAGATCTACAGCGACTGCACTTCGAAGTGCACAATGGATTTGCCTTTATTAAAAACAAACCCCAATGTCTGACTAAATATCTATTTTTCTTACTTAAACTGGCCTTTAAATCCCAGCAAAAGCCATGGGGGGTTATTTACAAAAGGCAAATCCACTTTGCATTACAAGTGCAAACTACAAGTGCAAAGTGCACTTGAAATTGCACTGAAAGTGCCCTTGGAAGTGAAGTCGCTGTAGATCCGAGGGGGACATGCAAGGGAAATAAAAAACAGCATTGGATTGGATGATAAAATCAGCAGAGCGTCCCCTCATTTCAGATATACCCCTCAGATTCATAGCAACTGCACTTTCAGTGCAATTTCAGGTGCACTTTGCACTTGTAGTGCAAAGTGGATTTGCCTTTTGTAAATAAACCCCCCCCCCCAATATCACAGAGATCCAAAAAAGGTATCTTACTAAAATGTAATTTAAGACCAACAGTAATAAAACTACCAAGGCTATTAGTTTGGATATGGATTCAAAAACCATTGTAAAGCTGGCCAGAGAGGATTCCATTTAAAAAAAAAAAGAAAAAAAAAAAAAAAAAAGGGTATAGCACCTGAAACCATATCTAAACTCAAAAGCAAGACTATAATATATTGCAGTTTACCAGCCCTTATTTGTGGTGGTTGCATTTATTTATTTTTTTATGCTTCAATTTCATCTGGTGATTCTGCCAGTAATACATTTCCTGTCCTAGAGTGAAAAACACTCACTCACTGTAATGTATCTATAGAGAAGCAGTCTTTTCACCCTAGGTTGCACTCTTGATTGAACTACCAATGTTTCCCTTCTTCGATGTTCTGTGTGTACCTCTCTCTGTTTTAACCAAAGCCGATCATAAGACCAGCATTCGCTGCAGATCTGATCCATGTATTCTCATGGGGGGGCCTCGCTGTCGTAATACAATAGCACAGTGGAAGAGATCCCTGCAGCCACATAATTTGTGTGGATGGAGGGGGAGGGGGGGTTCTGTGAGTTTTTATTCATTCAACCCGGAGGTTTAATTAAAACAAATATACATTCAAAAAGTGTGAGCTTAAAAGAGAAAAAGAGAAGTATGGGTTTTTCCCCCCGTTTTATACTTACCTAGGTGGATGCAGCATGGGGCCAATGCTGCATCTGTCCCCCCGGCATCTCTACACTGAGAACCTAGCCATCGAACATCACCGATGGCTCGGTTCTCACAGACCCCCAAGAGGAGAGCTGCTGACTGTCAATCAGCAGCTCTCCTCTCTGCTTCTCCACGCTCATTGGAGCGCTGAGCTGTGGAGGGGTGGGGAGCAGCCATCTCAGCGGCTGGCTGAGGGTCTGAGACAAGCACTTCATTGCTGTGATGACGCGGTGCTTGGACGGATTCCAATGACATCAGCAGAGAGCGGACTTCAGACCACTCGACCAAACAAGCTCAGGCTGGACTTCTTTAAATTACAAAAAAAAAACAAACACTTGATTTGTTGTACAATCAACGGGTAATACTGTACTTCTATACTTGCAGATAATGTACTTAGCCTCAAAAAAAAAAAAAAAAAATACGTTAATACAGCTACTACATCTAGGGATTCATAAAACTGAAATTCATTACATTTTTAAACAGTAATGTCTTTTAAAAGCATGCCAATAGTGTTACTCACCATGCAAAAAATACTACTTGTATTATTTATTTAGCAAAAAAAAAAAAAAAAAAAAAAAAGGAAGAAGGGGGAAGAACTCCTGTTCCTAAACATGTGGACAGCACTGCTTCCTGAGCTGTTCTATGCTTAAGCTGGCCATACCCTAGTAGAATGTGATTTGAATTTTGAATTCTACAGTTTACTAATCATTAGTGGGTCTAATCCACGTTCAGTTTTGACTACAGTGACGAGAAAATTCAAAAAGGAGCAAGATAGAAAATTGTTCTCAAATTAATTTCTAAGAGTGAATGTGGTTTTCGTTCAGGAAAGTCAACTCTTTCCAAAATCCAATGTTAAAAAGGCAAACAAAATGTTGAAGTGCTAACAAAACATTCATTAAGTCTTGCAAGAATGAGAATTTTGTAGAATAAATATACTAGTGTATTTCCAGGTTTATACTGTATATGTATGTGCTCAGACACATAAGTGGACACACTAGAAGCCACTTACTTTATGCTTTTTATCCACTCATCCTTTTCTTCTGCTGAAGGCGCAGAGATGCGATACACTGTATGATTACCCTCGACCACTCTTCCATCAGCCTCTGTCTTACAGGCTTTGATCACCTGGTCTTTGTTGTCTGGTATAAAGAGCTCAAAAGAGTTCTACAAAAGAATGAAAACAGCAAAGTAAGGTATTCTGTGAGGAATAAAATAGCAGTTACAGAGGAAAGGATAAGGATTAGGATAATTGTTGGACTGGTTTTTTGTGTTGTTTGTAAGGAAGGGGACTGTTAAATACCAATCAAGTCACAAAGAAACAAATCCTTAGGATGCACCAAGTACTTTTACAAAGTTGACCCATTGGCCAACTTTGTACAACGACATGCATTTTCAACACAGCTGTGCTGTAATCACACCAAGTGTGAATGATAGTACTGACATTCCTTGGTTTTCCTTTGTTTTCATTCTTAAATCTTGCTTAACTTTACTGGGACTGCAGGAATACATCACCTGAAATCCTAAGTTTAGCTAAAATAAAAAAAACATAAATCTACAGTTAGATATGTTTGTGTGCCTTGTGCTGATCCTTCTTTTAGGAAAATCTCCCTCTGTCCTAACCCCCTGCCGTACTCTTCTGATGAGGTGGGGGTTTATACAGCTAAAGTGCTATCCGAAGCGTTCATCAAGAGGTCTGAACAATGCCCACCCTTTTCTGCCCCATATGCCATTCATAGAAGCCATACTACAGTTTCTATTAATAAAACAGGATCTATGAATGAGACGGGTGAATGATTGATAGCTCCGCTCCCTCCCTCCATTTAGAGGTTCTGTGCCATTCATAAAAGTGGTAGTGTGGTTTTTATGAATGGCAATCTGACAGGAAAGGGCAGGTATAGTCAAGCTGTTTTTGTGAGAGCTTCCGATAAACCCTTTAGTTGTATTAACCCATGCGAAACCGAAAGACTTCTCCTAAAAGAAAAATAATCAGCACAAGTGATACATCATACTAACTGTAAGTTATGTCCCTTATTCTGATTCTTAGGTTTTTAATTTTAGCTAAACTTAGGCTTTATATGTACAATGCTTGCCTCTCTTTAGTATTGAAGTGAAATTGGGAGGTAGAAAAGAGTAAACTGGCAACTAGCAGAACCCAGCAACATATGAATGAAAAGTTTGGGAATAAATGAAGTGTAAAAATACTAAGCCATTAAATGAAAAAGACTGCAAGCAGCTTAAGTCACTTCACTACTGAAGTGTGCTGTGAACTCCAGCACAATGATCAATCAAGCCTATTTTACTAGGACAGTAATCATTACTGATACATATCACACCTTTTCCACAATCACTTTACTGAGTGCAAATTATGGAAAGTTCACACACTATACTGGGTTTGATCATTCAAAGAAACGAGGCTAGGGGCTAGGTGTCTCATATGTCCAAGCTAAGTTTTATTCATCATTAAGGTTTTTTTTTTTCTATTTTTTTTCCCCCAAAATAAATTATATTGTTTTTAGAGAGAATGAATCCGAAAGGATTCCATTAGCTTTAACCTGAGCCGTTGGCGTGGAATAAACCCTGGAAATCCATTGTAGCATTCTGTGTCCCAGGCCAATCTGTTCAAGGACTGAGGACATAAATACCCAGTTGACGCGATCAAACGCCTTCTCAGCATCTGTGCTGTGGAAGACGCAAGGCGTTTTAGTTGCAGTAGCCACTTGAATAAGGTTAAGTACTTTGGTGGTGTTATCCCCCGCCTCTCAGGCAGGGATAAAACCCATCTGATTTAGATGGACTATATCTGGCATATATTGGGTTAGTCTGTTGGTCAGTATCTTCATAAAAAGCTTAAGATCTATATTCAGAAGGGATATTGGTCTGTAGCTGCTGCACACCGCCGGGTCTTTACCTTCTTTAGGAATGAGGGAAATGTGTGCCCTCAGGGTATCTCTAGGAAAAAGCCCCCCTTCACCAAGGCCATTGAACATCTTCACCAATTGGAATTGGAGGCCTAGAAGTGGCAGGAGGGATTGGTAGTACTGTAGGATAAACCCATCAGGACCCGGTGCTTTGCCAGTTTATCCCTCCTACCGCTCGTTGCAGCTCCTCCAGGGTGATGGGGTCATCCAATTCTGCACCTGTTTCTGCCATCAGTTGGGGAATCTGGGATGATGTGATGTAGTCCTCTATAGTGTCCATTAAGGTTTTAAATATTTTAAGAATCAACTGGTACAGATTCAAAGCTAAAATGCATGCAACAGCAAAGTAGACCGCTAAAACCCTGTAATACCCTGTTAATAGGGAGGCTATAATATTAATACCAAGAGTGGTCCTTTACAGGGTAGCAGAGACATGTCATACAAACTGAGCCCAGTCTGCTCCATACTGTCCTGCTAGCAGAGAAACATCCCACAAACTGAGCCAAGTCTGCTCCATACTGTCCTGCTAGCAGAGAAATGTCATACAAATTGAGGTTTCTCTGCTAGCATGGCCATATGAAGCAGACTGAGCTCAATCAGTCATACAAACTGAGCCCAGTCTGCTCCATAAGGTCCTGCTGTCACAAGGATTAACATGCTTCATTAACTTCTTTCACACAGACACACTCACAGGCTTCTTAGAATCCTCAACCTCCCGTATACTGAGGTTCTCCAATGGTATTATCCCACGGGGCTCCTTGTCCTACAAAGCAAAGTGTAAGAGTCAATATCCAAATTGTAGAAATTAACATGAATCCAAAAAGGTAACCCTGTTAAATGTATAAATAAAAATAGAAGTCACAACAAATATAAAATAAAACACATTGATCAGCAATAACCTTATGACCACTCACCTAATATGGGAGTAGTAATAATAATGTATTCATATTTTCCCACCAAAACAGTTCTAACTCATTGAGGCATGGATACGATTAGGTCTCTGATGGTATGCTATGGTAGCTGTCACCAAGCAGTCAGTAGCAGATACTTTAAGTCCTGCAAGTTGTAAGGTAGGGCCTCTGTGGATCAGACTTGTTCTTCTAGCATATCCCACAGATGCTCAATTAGAGTGAGATCTGGAGAATTTGTATGCCAAGTCAACATCTCAAACTTGTTGTGTGAACCATTTTGCAGTGTGGCAAGGCGCTTTGTCCTGCTGAAAGAAGCCAATGCCATCAGGGAACACACAGTTTCCATGAAGGAGTATACTTGGTCAGCAATGTTTATGTAGATGGTACATGTCAAAGTAACATCCACATGAATGGCAGGACCAAGGTTTCCCAGCAGAGCAATTGCCCAAAGTGTCAACACTGCCTCTGCCGGCTTGCCTTCTTCCTATCCTGCATCCTGGTGCCATCTCTTCCCCAGGTAAGTGACATACATGCACCAGGCCATCCATTTGATGTAAAAGAAAACATGATTCATCAGACCAGACAACCCTCTTCCATTGCTCTGAGGTCCAGTTCTGATGTTCATGTACTCATCGTTTTTCTGCTTTCAACACATCAACTTCACGTAAACATGTTTATTTGCTGTCTAATATATCACACCTATTTCTGATGCCACTGCAACAAGGTAATCAATGTTATTAATGTGTCAATGGTCATAAAGTTATGGTTTATTGGTGTATATCTCAAAAAAATAAAAAATATGTTTATATGTAAAGAAAGATATAAAGGCCAAAAACAACCTGCATACATTTTAGAACTTGTTTTGCTATAGCCATAGTTTTTAGCTTTGTTTGAATTCTGGCACTGGAGAAGTGTGTGGAGGGGAGTTCTAACTACCCTAAAACAGCCCGTTAAAGTGGTTGTAAACCCTTCCATATGCCCTGTGCAGTGACTGGTCTGGTGATACACAGACATGAAACAAATTCTCCTAAATAAGTTACCCGCAGTCTTCACTTCTCTACATTCAAAGTGCCGAATTATAAAGCTTGTCTGAGAGTTCAGGAGAAAAGGGGGCAAACAGCTGCAGTTACACCCTGCAGAGCTCAGTGAGGAGAGGTCTGAGAACTGGTTGGAGGGGACATACTCCCCTCTACACAGGAACAGAGCTAAGGCTGTCAATCTGACAGAGTTCAGCATCTACAAAACTGAAGCTACTGACCCCCACTGCTTCTCAGCCTTGCTATTCCTCTTTACGTGACTTGGGAAGAGGATCCCAAGAACTGCTTAAGAGCGCCATCCATATCTTTCTGAGAGAGGGTACTAAGTACCATTAAGAAGCACTGGTTAGATATGAGTAAATTTAGTTCTCTATAGCAAGATTCAACCCGGAATTCGCAGATTCAAGAAAGCTGAAAATCTGAAGAGGCTTGCCCAATCTACAGTAAAAGATCTGTGCCTTGTCATATTCTAGTTTTTCTATTCTCTTTATTATACAGAACTTTAATACACACATTCCTACATTTAACATATGTATGGGGCACAAAAATAGACTTATAGGAATGCTCCATGCCCACTGCAAAAGGGGACTGCAATAAAGAAACTAAACAAGAGTGTACGGCTTCTAAGATTACCAAATGGCTGAAGTTCACTGGGTACAGGAAAGGTATATGTGCTTATGCGAACCCACAATACAAGTGTGCTAGTTATCTCACTGGTCAGCCTTTCAGTGCTCAGACCATATGCCACACACTGCATCAAATTGGTCTGCATGGCCTGTGGTCTGATGAGACCAAGATAAACTTATTTGGTTCAGATGGTGTCAAGCGTGTGGCGGCAACCAGGTGAGAAGTACAAAGACAAGTGTGTCTTGCCTACAGTCAAGCATGATGATGTGAGTGTCATGGTCTGGGGCTGGATGAGTGTTGCCAGCACTGGAGAGCTAGTTAATTGAGGGAACCATGAATGCCAACATGTACTGTGACATACTGAAGCAGAGCATGATCCCCTCCCTTTGGAGAATGGGCCACAGGGCAATATTCCAACACGATAACGACCCCAGAAACACCTCCAAGAAGACCGCTGCCTTGCTAAAGAAGCTGAGGGTACAGGTGATGGACTGGCCAAGCATGTCCCCAGACTTAAACCCTATTGAGCATCTGTGGGGCAACCTCAAATGGAGGTTGGAGGAGCGCAAGGCCATGATGTCGTCATGGAGGAGTGGAAGAGGACTCCAGTGGAAACCTGTGAAGCTCTGGTGAACTCCATGCCCAAGAGGGTTAAGGCAGTGCTGAAAAATAATGGTGGCCACACAAAATATTGACACTTTTAGCCCAATTTGGACATTTTCACTTAGGGGTGTACTCACTTTTGTTGCAAGTGGTTTAGACATTAATTTATTTATTTCAGGTACTTATATAGTGCCATCAATTTACGCAGCACTTTACATATATTATTGTACATTCACATCAGTCCCTACCCTCAGGGAGCTTACAATCTAAAAGGTCCCCAACTCACATTCATACATACTAGGGACAATTTAGACAGGATCCAATTAACCTACCAGCATGTCTTTGGAGTGTGGGAGGAAACCGGAGTACCCGGAGGAAACCCACGCAGGCACAGGGAGAACATGCAAACTCCAGGCAGGTAGTGTCGTTGCTGGGATTCGAACCAGCGACCCTAATGGCTGTGTGTTGAGTTATTTTGAGGGGACAGCAAATTTACACTGGTATAGAAGCTGTACATTCACTACTTTACATTGTACCAAAGTGTCATTTCTTCAGTGTTGCCACATGAAAAAATATAATAAAATATTTACAAAAATGTGAGGGGTTTACTCACTTTTGTGAAATACTGAAGGTGCCCCAGGCAGTGCACACTGCCAGTGTCATGAGGATCCTTCTCACCCAAGTGAATAACTGCTTGGAGGAAAATCAGCGGCACCCCTATACATTCAATTTTTTGAAAGAATACCCGATACAAGCCTTCTCCACTACAGCTGCATATGTACGATATTGAAATATATAGTCAGTTAGTTACTCTACCTCCTATTACTTAGTAGGTGAAAAATCAATTAAAGATAAAAGATCAGATTTTGTTGGTTTAGAATAGACATGGGCTGAATTTTGCAAACACTTCCAATCTTGTTAGGCGACTAATTTTTACAGCCTGACTGAGCAGAAATGGTATGAAGGGAACAAACTGGGCCAAATAAAAACATAAATAAATAAATAAAAATGGAAGATGGCCTAATGGCGGCAATTTATGCAGAGCTTGCAAATCTCCCTGTGTGAATAAGGTCTAAATATGAGCACATCACACAGCTGCGGGTGCCTGTCATTGCTCTGCACTGGCTGAGTGGCTGCAGCTATCTGCATCCACCTGTGAATCCAGCAGCAGTAATATGCTGGATTCTTGCCACAGCTGTGAGTTTAATCCCATGGAATTGTGGCCTAAGGCAGGTCATACATGGGTCTATTAAATAATTTTCTTTTTCGAAAATCTTATCTAAGAATTTTTGTTCGAATTTCGCACCATTAGTGGACTGCAGCAACAGTCGATTTTCGTGCGGCCATCAAATTTGAGTAATCGGGCATGTGGGAAATATTTTTAAAAACTAAATGATTTTCTAAATCAAGGATGGGAGATTCGTGCAAGAAATGTAATCGAAAAAGAAATGCACATGTA
This sequence comes from Lithobates septentrionalis, assembly GCA_037952835.1. NCBI lineage: Eukaryota > Metazoa > Chordata > Amphibia > Anura > Ranidae > Lithobates > Lithobates septentrionalis. Next base: position 2,734,170 of record JBBDGP010000536.1, on the reverse strand, counting down.
CAAGAAAACAAGATTCCCAGCCATGAAAATTATTTTCTGTAGCAACAGGAGGTGCATTTAAAAGCTTGGTTGGTAGGATTTTGAAATCAATAGTGGCGCCATCGAATCACAAAATTTCTGATTTTCAAAAGAAAATTCTATCGTAATTCGACCATGTATGGCCAGCCTAATGCCCTGTACACACGGTCGGACACTGATCAGACATTCCGACAACAAAATCCATGGATTTTTTTCCGATGGATGTTGGCTCAAACTTGTCTTGCATACACACGGTCACACAAAGTTGTCAGAAAATCCGATCGTTCTAAACGCGGTGACGTAAAACACGTACGTTGGGACTATAAACGGGGCAGTAGCCAATAGCTTTCGTCTCTTAATTTATTTATTCTGAGCATGTGTAGCACTTTGTGGGTCGGATTTCTGTACACACGATCGGAATTTCCGACAACGGATTTTGTTGTCGGAAAATTTTACAGCAAGCTCTCAAACTTTGTGTGTCGGAAATTCCGATGGAAAATGTGTGATGGAGCCCACACACGGTCGGAATTTCCGACAAGGTCCTATCACACATTTTCCGTCAGAAAATCCGACCATGTGTACAGGGCATAAGAGTTCACGGACTGATTTTGTTTACTGAAGTTTCAAATTTTTTCAGAATATTTATGGTATTTTTAGGATAAACTTATAATTAAAAAGGTATAATGGCCCCCTTTCAGAATTTTGCTTGAAGGTACAAATAAAACTGCATGAACCAAGATGTAGGAGACAGGCATGCTGTGACTTGTAACGTATCAGTAAAATTCTAGTAAGTTTACATAACTGCCTAGAGCGCGATTCCTATATATGTAACAAACTGAAAGCATCACTACTCTAATAGAAGAAATCCACTAAAACCGTATACTGAAAAAGTGTTTTGAATACAGTTTACTGCGATTCCATTTTCTGCGTAGGTAAATATACGGAGTTGACAGTATAGTTTAATTTATGCTAAATGAAAAACCTGTTGGAAATTAGTTCTGTTATTACTTAGCATAAAATCAGACTATGTACAGTGACAGTTATGAAGATTTGTGTGCGATTCTCAAAATGTTTTTTGATTTGACTCCTAACAAAAGGTGCCAATGAATTTAGGCAGGCAGTAAGGAGGTGCAGCTATGACCCGACCATGCCTGGTCACTGCAAACATGAAAGCTTATCTTGGGCAAGTGTTTATGTCCATGATCGGGGTAACAAAATCAAATGACGAAGCTTCTAGCAAGTGTGCCTACCGTAAATTATGGAAGAAATAAGAATATCTATTGGCCCAGGTTTTTCTAATCTGTTCATTTAATTGCTGCTTCTTAAAGCAGCAACTTTTTGATTCTTACAATGTTGCATTATGTTGTAACTAGTGGTTTTCCCAAGTTTTTGTATATAAAAAGTACCTGAAGGATTTCTTTACTTCAAGTGGATCTCTACAGCTGTCTGTTGACATCAAAGCCAGTAGTGACTTGGACATGCTCCCATTGTCCTTGGGATACAATTTGAAATTCTGGCCATGTTAAAGCCCATCTACAGTTGCTTTCCTGGTGACAACTTTTCAGTTGTGACCCTAGCTCTCTCGTTATTTTACCGCTTTCTACTATACATTTGCTGGTAATAAGTCTTGCTCAACTTTTAGGTCTGTCCATATATAGGTAGGGATAACAACACATTCAAAAACGTTTCTCTCACCGTTGTGTATTCAAAATAGTACAGACAGTTGTCAGTCAGAATGAACCATCGCCTTTTCCAAGTTTTAACACGACCTCCTGAAAAAGCCAAAAGAGGAGTAAATGGCAGAATGACCTCAACATGTAAAAAACCCAGTAGTAACACAACATGCAGCATAGGTTATGCAAATAATAAGAAAGGTGTTATGCAAATAGCTACCATACTAAAGCAAAAGAAACTGGCACCCTTAAAAAGGCAGATCGAATGTGGTTTTCTCCTTCTTGCATTCTATTAATGTTCCCTAACACAATAAGCCTAGCCAGGGATATGCAAATACATGTTTTGCCCATTAAGAGCCAGTCAACCCTTCATGCAGTGGTTGGCTCTAAATCTCAGCTCTCGGTGACAGATGGGGTCCTCAATAAATAATCGAGGACTAAACAGAGTGGTTCCTGATAATGTAATCATTATGTCACATGATGACAAGCAGGGGTCTCCAGACTTTCTAAAGTAAGGGGCAGTTTGTCCTTCAGACTAAGGGGGGAGGGGCGCCAGACTGTTGCCGTTGGGAGTAGAAAAAGTCTCTGTGTCAGTGGGAATAAATAAATAATGCCCCATCTTTGGAGTCAGTGAGAAGAATGATTTCCCCTTCGTTGGTGTCATTGGAAAGAATTGTGCCCCAACATTGGTGTCATTGGACCCTATTGTTGGTGTCTTTGGGAGGCATAGTGCCCCATCATTGGTATCGGGGGGGGGGGGGGAATCGTGCCCCATTGGTATCAGCGGAATACAATATTGCCCCAAGGGCTGGATAAAAGCAAGCAAAGGGCCACATCTGGCCCCCAGTTTGGAGACCACTGTTCTAGAGTTCATGATAAGAGTAAAACAAATGGCCACTACTCCATACTCCTACTACTTGAGCTTTCTGCGGCCTTTGATACTGTCGACCATCCACTTCTTCTCAATAAACTCTGTTCCCTTGGCCTCCAAGATTCTGCTCTATTCTGGTTCTACTTCTACAGCGCTGCTTCAGTGTTGCCTACAACTCTGTCTTCTCCTCTCCATTTCCCCTTTCTCTAGGGGTCCCCCAAGGCTCTGTTCTTGGACCCCTTCTCTATCTACATCTCCTCCCTTGGTCACCCTCCACAGCTTCCATTACCATCTCTATGCCGATGACACCCAAATATATCACTCTACTCCTCACCTCACTCCTTCAGTCTCCTCTCACATTACTAAATTACTAACTGACATATCAGCATGGATGTCCCACCACTTCATTAAACTAAATCTCTCTAAAACAGAGCGGATATTATTACCTCCTGCCCGTGCCCCCTCTAAGACTTATCCATCAAAATCGATAAGGCAACCATCAATCCCTCCCCTGATGCCAAGGTACCAGGTGTAATCCTAGACCCTAACCTGTCCATTCAGCCCGAAATCAAATCGTTGTCAAACGCTTGTAGACTTCACATCTGTAACAGCTCTAAAATTCGCCCCTTTTTAACGAATAAAACCACCAGGCTACTCATTCACTCCCTTGTTATCTGCATCCTTGACTATTGCAACTCTCTCCTCATAGGCCATCGCCTCTTCAGTCTATCATTAATGCTGCTGCCAGACTCCTCTACCTTACCAACCGCTCAGTGTCTGTCACCCCTCTCTGCCAATCCCTACACTGGCGTCCGATCGCCCAGCGAATAAAGTTCAAAATAGTAACTACAACATACAAAGCCATTCACAATTCTGCCCCAACTACATCACCAACCTGGTCTTCAAATATCACCCAAACTGTCTTCTCCGCTTCTCTCAAGACCTCCTGCTCTCAAGCTCCTCTGTCTCCTCCCTCCCATGCTTGACTCCAGGACTTCTCCCATCCTCTGGAACTCTCTACCTCATTCTGTCCAGCCATCTCCTATACTGGCTGGCTTCAGGCGATCCCTGAAAACTCATCTCTTCAGGGAAGCCTAATAATAATAATGCTCACTGGCAAAGGAGAAGTGTGCTCCTTGAAGAACGGCTTCCAGAATGCATTAGAAAATTGCCTGTCTGTAAGCTGTGCTGTCAGTCACCATATCATAAAACAGAATGTGTTGCGCTTAATAAAACGGTGTTGGTGACTGTGTTTTCATCCCTCTTCTGTGTCTCCTTTCAATATGGATCTCGCTGATTAGAGTTATTTCTTCCTGACGGAGAGGACTTTTGTTTGACCATCTTTATTTAGGTTCTTATTGGGACATTTTTACATTAATATTTTTAGTGCTGCACCATTCCTATTGAAGTCACCATATCATGAATAGGATGGACACAACATTTCACAATGCGTCATTCACTGGACTGCACACTGGCTTGTTTTTTTCTATTGCAAGGAGAGGTGGCAACCATAACATTAGTAACCTCTCATTGTAAGAAAATCTGCATAAGTTAACAGATGTTTGTCAGGAGAGGTTTACTGTATACCGGGTGACTCATGGGGACAAGCTTGACAGCAAATTCTCGTATATGGACTACGCTGAAAAACAGTAATTAAAGCTAATAGCAATGTTTGTAGGCTTAGCAACATAATATGTACAGTACACCGGTGATATAATGGCTGTATAATGTAATAACAGCTGCCTGCTTCTTAACAGTGATTACCGCTTGCGTAAATCGAATTAGGGATTTCTCTTTTAAGTCCTTGTATATGATCATAGACTTTTAAAATCTAATAGTAGCATGTATGGCTAGGTTCATAAATAAGAGAAATTCTATATATTGTATATATGTATTGTCAGCAAGACCCCCATTCTTCTAATGTATATGGAAGAATAAGGGAAAGAGAGCAGCAGCTACCATCAGCAAGAAGAAGCAAGAAGAGAAAAGCAGCAGTTTGTCATTAGCACCCACACACAGCAAACATAAATAGTACATACCTCCTGCAAGGCGTATGAAAGGGACATCCCAAATGTAGAAAACATACAAATTAAAGAAGAAAAGGGCATTTTAAATAAATGAACATTATACAACAGAAAGCATAATTGTTTCAGTAAATATCTGATCACTGTGCTATAGTTTGGGATTATACCAATTCTGCATAATAACAGCTGCAAGATGGGGTCACAAGCACAAAAATGCTCCTCTGAGATTGGTACATAGTAACAGTATGACTAAAGTTGTGTGTTTCACCCATGTGCCTCTGTTTTTATCCTGTTTAAACTTTCCACTTCATGTTCCTCTAGCTTGTCTCCAGCAAGAATACGATGCAATTAAAATCAGGGCACAAAAAGGGGGACTGCAGAAAGACAAACTTAATTCAATAGGCTTCAACAACCACTGGGGTGGATTGACTAAAAGGCACAGAAGACTGATCACTTTGCATGTACAGTTGCCTCCAGAGTTTAGTAAATTTAAGTGAAGCTATACTTTCAAAGCATACCCAATCACATGCAAGGAAAAAAAATAAAAACAGCATATGATTGGATGATGGAAGTCAGCAGAGCATCTACTCATTTACTAAGCTCTGAAGCAAATTCCCTTGCGAAGTGCAACTGCACTTTCAAAGTGAACAGCCCATTTGCCTTTAGTAGATCAACCCCATTATGTGCAAAAATGACCATTTTCATTTTTTTTTCCATTAAAGCATCACCCTCAATTTGATGTTGCCTCATCTCCCACTACACAAATCAAACTTTTTTTTTTAAACTAAAGAAAGCTGTGCAGATCACTCGCCTAGGCGAATGATGTGTACTTTGCCCACTGTACCTCCTGGGACATGTGCATCAACTATGCCAGGAGGCATAGTCCTTCAGTGAGAAAGGAGGAGGAGGGGGCCGGAATTAGTGGCTCGTCATTGGGAGAGCCAGCAGCTTCCTGATGACATCATTCCTGATGGCAACCAGGGGCAGAAGAGACAGCAGGACAACTCTGGACCTACTAGGCAAGTGAGTATCTTAACTGTGCAGGACCTTGTGACCAGGTAAGCAGTGTTTAAAAAGAAAAATGGGGGGTGGGGAGTGTGAAGATCTGCTTTAATGAGAGAAAACGAGAGTTGAAAATAACATTGAATTGGTTAAGGATCATTAAAAGCTTAAGTCCAAGCACAGTAACCCTACCAGGATTAGAGCAGTATGACATTCTTTTGCCTCAAAAGTCCCCCCACATGAAGGTTTTCTGCCTTGCAAATCTGCTTGTTTAAAATGTCATAATTAGTGCAGTACATCTGCAGTACCTCCAGGCCACTCAGATGTACTGGCTACAGGTTTCATAGACCCCATCGTTTAGGTTGCGTTTCCAAACCCCTCTCCTCCTGACCATTCACACAACAAAATGTTTGGGGTCCATCAGACCTGCATTGCCTACATCAGGACGGCCTGGAAGTACAGCAGGGGCAGAGAGTCTACATGCTGGTGTTGCTTTTGAGGCAAAAGATTGTTTAACAACTTTAGGCCTCACGTATACTGCTGCTGCTAAATGGACGTTTAGAAGCAGTTGGGTATTTTTTTCAACTGCTCCTAAACTCTCCTCTATGTTATCTTATCAGTACATGTACACAGGGTCGTTTACAGTAGTTTCTAGACAGTTGAGTTTAGAGGCTTTTTTTGGAATGCAAAAATGGGTTTAGAAGCTGAGTTTAGAGGCATTTCAAGCGCCAAACGCTTCTAAACACGGCTAAACACTGTAACTTGCGTTTAGCCGCGTTTCATTTACAGGCGTTTTTCATTTTTTGGCCATTTAGAATAAAAAAATAAATAAAATAAATAAAATATATATATATTTTTTTTAAAGACGCTTCTAAACGCAAACGCAGCTAAACGTGGCAAAACGGATGTTTTAAACGTGGGTTACTATCTGTCAAGTTAAATCGTTCAGGAGAGGTTGTAAAAACGTCCCGTGTACATGAAGCCTTACCCTGGTAATGTTGTTGTAACCCACATTTAAAACGTCCATTCTGCCGCGTTTACAAAAAAAAAAAAATTTTTAAATAGCTAAAAATGAAAAAACGCCTGTAAACAAAAAACGCGGCTAAACGCGAGTTACCGCATTTAGCGCTTGAAATGCCTCTAAACTCAGCTTTTGAACCCATTTTTTGCGTTCCAAAAAAAAAGCCTCTAAACTGAACTGCCTAGAAACGACTGTAAACGACCCTGTGCACATGTACTGATAAGATAACATAGGAGGGTTCAGGAGCAGTTGAAAAAAATGCCCAACTGCTCTGAAACATCCGTTTACCAGCAGCAGTGTACATGAGGCCTAAGGTAAGTGACACAAGTTACAGTGTAGTAAAATGAGCCTCTGGTAATCTATAAAAAAAATTCTGTGGTCCATCTAGAGGACAGTAATAAGATACTGCTAGGATAGAGATTTTTCATCCTTAGTTAACGTGCTCTTCAAATTGTAGTATTTATAGTAACTTATTTATAAAAAGGAGGCCCAAGACCATGACCAAGTAAAGTAAATTCTTCCTTATTTCAAAAGGACAAGATCAGCATGTTTTTTTCCAATAACTTGTAAAAAGGGGGGCATTTTATCTCTAGGTCCCATCCAACACAGGGTGAAAGGAGCTCTTCCAATGCAGTTGGCAGGGACCTCTACACAGAAAATATATACAGGTGTACAATTTTATTTGTGCAACACTGACTGAATCTAAGTGTTATGTCCCTTTTCTTACTAAAAAGTGACAATAGGGTGACTATTTGGTCCCAACAACACTCATTAGTCATGGCTTTTCTAATGGTTTTTGGTGCATTCCCAACATCAGAAGGCTAGTGTTGACTAATTAGGCAATGGAAATTAGCAACTGATCTGTATTTTATCTTTTTAAATATTTTTTCCTTTAAAAACAACAGTTCGATAAAATAAAGCTAGAGCTTAATTTGGTTAAATTCAACTAAATTTTGCAACGGACTGGTCATTCCTTTTCAGTGAAAACAATGATCAAACCGCCCATTTAATGCAATCTGCTTTTTTTTTCAAAAAGTTTTTATTGAAATATAAAAACCATAAAATATTGTGAACAACGTTTGCAAGAACATTTTACAGAGTCATTTTAGGTAAACCAAGTAATCTAGGGGTTGTAGACATACGTACCAGGATGGGATAGCTAAAGAAATATAAAAACATATCAGGGCAGTAACTATTGTCAATGAGGAAATACCTGGATGGATCCGTTTACAAAAATTCCCTAGGATTACAAGATGGAGCCAAAGAGAACAACAAGAGTAGGGAGGGTAGTTAATAAAGTGAGGGGAGGTGGAATGGATAACACGTTCTTGTTATATAGGTAAAAGGGGGGGGGGGGGGGTAATCAGTTTCTAAAAGATTGTTTCAATGAAAGAATCCTATCTGTAGAAAGGCATGCATTTTGTAAAAGGAAAACAGCTCTAAAAAGTGGCCATAGAAAAGAAAATCTCACACTGAAAACTGGGCCAGCAAATTTATAATAGATTCCTATACTAATAAAGGCCTCCAATGTATTACTGAAAGCCTGTTACCAGTATATTCACCATTTTTTATTTAGGACCAAAAAGTACAGGTTATCCTTAATCACTTAATTCGGTAGGTAATTCACAATTTTACAAAAAAGGAAGAAGAAAACTCACCAAGCTTCAACAGCCAACCCTCACGATCGGGGTTGAAAAAAGTGTGTGTAAGGTCATTTCCATCATCCTCCGGAATCTTAAAGGGCTCGTTCTTTATACTGTCATACAAATTCTGAGGAAAGAGTACATAAAAAAATAAATAGAATAAAATAAAAAAAAAAAAACAAACAAACACTTTACCCCATGTCAACTCCGTAAGGAAAAACACTCCAGTTTGAATTCTGTGCAAGGTTTAAAGCTACTTGTTAAAGTTTAGGGCAGGCACTCAGCAACATGCCCATTCTTTTCTGCCGATTGCCTGGGTTCCCCTATAGATGCACCAGACATCAGAAAGAACATTTCACTGCTTAGTGCTGGACTGGATCTGCTGGAGATGGTGAGATGACATTAAGCAAGCTTGTTGATACCACTAAAAACCTGGCTAGAGAAAAAGGGGTAAAGAATAGTGAAGTATGTGGGCTAGCAGAAAAGATAGGCAGCAGTGTATGGATGAGCTGGCACATCTCCAGTCAGCCTCTGAAAAGGACTAACAATTACTAGGTGATATACAGCATATAACAAAAGGTGTGTTTTAAAAAACTAAGAAGGGAATTAAAGTAACCAAAATCAACTGCCTTTGCCAAAAGCCCTGTACAGTGTATATATGCCCACATCTGCACCTACCCTTAGCAGGTCCTCAGGCAGGTCACCTCCATCATTGATGCCACGGTTCATGGATATGAAACGATCTGTACCTGGTTTGTCCTTGACATTAGGATTGTGCAGGCTGGTGTTCAGCATGATAATGGCAAAAGACAATACATAGCAGGTATCTATAAGGGGGAGGAAATAGGTGAATAGTGTTGATAATAAAAATGTAGTAAAATAGAGTAACAGAAGGGTCAATTACTTTTACTTGGGAAATGCTGATCTAACCTCTCTTGTGCTGGTCATACAAAAGCAAATACAAATTTAAAAATTCAAATTCATAGGCATTGTGGTCATATGACCTCTGCTGTATGGGAAGACTGGGGCAATCCAAAGTCTTGTCCTGCAGCAGAAATCATACGACCAAATGCCTAATCTTTTTGGTCATTTTAAGTTGACAGGTCAACAGTATTTTTGCAATCATCCAACAGATTTACCAAAAGGCTTTCAATCATAAATTTAACAGATGAAAAAGGATGAAGCAGATAATAGAATAAGTTCATGGTTAGGGTTTACAAAGCAAAAGATACTCAAATCCTCAAGAAGTTTTTTTTTAGTTATTTACGCCAGCAAGGCGAACAATAAACTGAATCTTAAAGTTTGTTCAGTACAAAAGGGACATTACAGTCAGTAGAATGTCTCCCTTGTGCTGCTGTCTCCATCATTAGCTGAAATCCTCCTCCATCACCCCCCCCAATTTCATAGATCCCTAGGCTTTGAGCTCAGCTGTATCAGAACAAAAGTACCGAAACTTGAGTTAAGACATACATCTCGGTTAAACCTGAACAACATTAGATTGCTTATTAGCACATCACGATTACTATTTACACTGCCTATTACAGAAACCCTGTTTGTGCTTTCCAGGGAATTTTCTTAAAAAAAAAAAAAAAAAGGAAAGAATAGAAGACAATCTCAGTGCAAAAAACAGGTAAGCAATGCATAATTAACCTGTTGATTGAAAGACGCCTGGATTACACTGGCAGTACCGCTGAGCAAATGCTTCCATCATACGATCAATCTTTTGAGCCTCCCCTGGCAATCGGAAGCTCCAGAGGAACTGACTGGGGAGACAAAAAAAAAAAAAAACAGTTTTAGCGAGTATGAACAATCTGACAAATATTTCCCCTTCTAAATTTGTATTCATGACCCCAACTTACCGAAGTGCCTGCACTAAGTTAAGGTCTGTAAATTCATGAAGTTCCACAAAGGCATGAAGTATGCGAATGTTAAAATCGTCTCTGCAGAAGATATCATGTGGTTAGCAATGATTTACTGATTGCTAGTTACCTAGTACTGGATTGCTGGCATTATTCTACAATCTCTAAATACCTCATATTAAACAACCAACAATGATGATTACTTCATATTTGGTGCCAAGTTCCAATACTCTTCAATCCCATTTACTCAACTAGTCTGTTGAGGTGCCTTATATCACACAATAACGTGTTGCATTAAAGCAGCCCATTTGTTTAAAAGAGCTGCTCCAACGTTTAAAAAATTGACGTGCACCCAATATTTATGACAACGCACCACAGCACATGATAATGTGTTGCAACTCATGTGTATTAGAGGCGCCTTGCTTTAGAGCATTAAAAAATGAATGACAGCACAATGCATGCACATGTTTGCTGGTGTCTTTTTTCATTAAATATGTTCTTTTGCACAAAATGATTTATGAACTGAACACAGGATTTTTTTTTTTTTTTTATTTCCTGTAAAAAAAAATTTGGACAAATTCTTAAAAATTTAAACCTTCGTGTTATTTTGCCAAATAGAGGATTGGACACTGGCAAATAAAACAAAGTCCATCACAGAGTATAACCCCAACCATTACCAACATGCCCCAGTTTTGTTGCAAAGCAGTACCAAGAGTAGGATCATAACCAGAGCAAGGTGGAACCTGTGTCCCATAATAGACCCCCCAGGTGACAGCTGCAAGGAAAGCAACTTTGTGGGCAAGAGTAGAAATAGATAGGTCTCTAGGGAAGGCTTCTGAAGCATAGAAAGAACCAGATTCAGATCCCAGAAAGTCACAGGGGAATGGACATGGAAAAGCTCTCATGCAAAAACTGAGAGACAGACGACTTCTGGGCTGAGAAGTTTGAACTCAAGACCCAGGCGTCTGAAGCTTCTGCTGGGAAAGGTTATCTCTGGCCTAAGATGTGGTCAGCACCAGACCCAGATTCTCTAAGCCAGGAGTAATTTCCAGCAAAGATTTTTGAGACTGTTCAGGATCCTCCTGAACTTCTGTTGTCTGAAAGAGTCCCCACCGGCTATGCCCTCAACCTGCATGACCATAGTAAAAACTTCAGCCAAGAGGGCAGAGGACTAGGCTACACCAGACTGTAGAAACTCTAATAGTACAAGACAATATGACTGCAGGCTGCAAGAACTGGCACCATCAGAAGGCAGTTTAAAATGAATCCCCCGACTATCCCTTGGAAGATTAGATTTAGGCATGTTACTTGTGCAAAGTGGCACTCAAGTATTCACGAAACTCAGAAAGCTGGTAGCAGGCGAGGGTTTGTGACCAAAGGTTTGAATGGTTAAAGGTGACCAAAGCCAGTGTAGGTGGGTAATGAGAATATCAAATTTTCCCGTGTCACTTTACAAGATAAGCAGCAGAGTGGTGTTTAGCCAGCTCTGTAGGGCAGGAAAGAGCACACGCAGCTCGCAACACTCTACCCAGTAGATGTGGTCAGTGCTCAGTCTCATAAATAACCCCTTCCATATGAATAATGGTTCCAAGTGACCAAAGAAGACAGGGCAACTGCAGGAGGCAATTGTCAGTGGCTTTGGACCTGGAAAATGCTCTGCAGTTACCTTAACCAGAACCAAGTCTGGAAAGCACCCCACATAGAACCCATTGCCCAAAGATTACTTCCAGGATAGTCACGCAATGTTCAATCCTGTAGGGTCCAGGTGCTCATGAAAATCCAGATTGAGGATGAAAGTCAGATTGCTGCCGATTGGAGGGGAAACCTCCAGCAGAGATGTATAGCAGAGTCTTGATTAAAGAAAAATGAAAAAAAAAAAAAAAAAAAATCAAATAGAGAAAAAAAAATAAAATCCTAACATTTAAAAAAAAAAAAAAAAAAAAAAGGGTTTGTTTTTACAATAGCAGAGCTGAGAGGGAACCCCTCAGATAATGTCAATGACGAAACGCATCAGGATTGGGCCTAGCGACTGCCAATAGTGATGTCATCACGCCGATCTGAACAGGTACTCACGAGCGTTGAGTACAGAGTGAGGTAGGAGACGCTGCCTGGTAACTGCTCCCATTTGGACGTGTACCGATGTCAAATTGCCTATTTGATTTGTTTACACTGCAAGTGCATTTCTTAAAAGGGGGGCTTGATTTCTTGGAATAAAGCATTTTAAAATGATATTATGCTATGGATTTTATCTCTTTTGCTTTGGTATGAGAGCGCCAGTGTTAAATCCAACCCCTGTGCAGGAGAGTGTCAGTGAGAAAATCCATCTATAAAGAGATACCAGTGGTCACTGTTTGAGGCTTATATTCTAGTAAAGTCGGGTAAAAGCATCTACAATAGGGGAGGCTCATCCCCCCTGCATTTATCACGAGTGGAGGTGTTGGTGGTAGATCACTGTGGATAATGGACTGAATGACATCTTTAACCGGATTTAATTTATTCACTTTACACCAATTACGGGACTTATCACCTGCTGGTTTTAAACACCACCGCTGACTGTACTGCATTTTTGATATATGTTTATCATTGTTTTTAGCACTGCCTTTTTGGATGTGTGTTTATATAAATATTAGAGCCATTATTGTGTGAAATTTATGCCTGTTGAGAGAAATTCTTTGCTTGCTATCATGGGGATAGAACTTCTGACCCGTTCCTGCTTTTTTTTTTTATTAAGGTACACTTGTCATGCGAGAAAATTGAGAATTGCATCTTTACAATACACCATTGTTCTCCTTCTGATAATGCTAGCTGGCTAGCCGAGTCTGACTTCAATGCTTTTGAGGAACAGACCCAGAACAACCATGCAGTAAAATAAGTGTCAGAATTCATCCTCTATACTTGACCTGGGTCAGTGAAGCCAAGTATCAGAATGTCACCCAACATTCATAAAAGGAGGTCAGCAATGAAACCTCACATTATATTATTATTATTACTTAAGGTACTTGTATAGTGCTGTCAATTTATGCAGCGCTTTACATATACATTGTACATTCACATCAGTCCCTACCCTCAAGGAGCTTACAATCTAACAGTGGCGGCTGGTGCTCAAAATTTTTGGGGGGGCGCAAACAAACTGAAAAATTCTGAAAAAAAAACATCAAAACGCAGCCACCGTGTCATCAAAAACGCATCCACCGTGTCCACTGATCCCAGACACCATGATTGTCTCCTTAATAGCAGCCAGCATCTCTTTGAACAAGGGGGAAAGGTGGGCAAGTTATCAAAGAAGGATACCCACAGTTTTTTGGGGGGCTGGGGAGAGGATGCTGTATGTGCTAGGGGCCACTTTGGGAGCAGAGAGGATTTGTGCTGGGGTGGGGGGGGGTCCAATTTTATATTCAACCCCCCCTTCTAGCACCTATCCTCTCTGCTCCCAAAGTGGTCCCTAGCACATACAGCATCCTCTCCCAGCCCCCCAAATCACTGTCAGTATCTTTCTTCGATAACCTGCCCCCCTTCCCCTGCAAGTGTCATATTAAGACCTCAGATCAGCACGTCCTGTGTATGTGTCCATTCTCCTCCCCCTCCGTCTGTGTATAGGAAGGCACTCAGAGGTGTCTTCAGTCCATGTGTTAGTGAGACAGGAGGGGGGGGGGGGGAATGGGGAAGAGAGGGACAGATACAGATGCAGCTGTGCTGTGCTGGAGCTCACACTCCTTGCCAGACTGAAACCCGTCCATCATACTGCTCTCTTACCTTCCTCCTGCAGCTCCGCTCGGGCTGAAGAACGGAGCTGCCGACGTCACTTCCGGCTTTAGTCTGTTTCACAAAAGCCGGAAGTGACCTCGAGATTTGAAAAGCAATGCTCCCGCCCATTAAATCACACTGACTCTAAGGGCGGAAGCTAATCGGCGTTTGATTGCGCCGCAAGGCGGGTTAATAGCCCGCAAATGAAGTGCTATGTCTGCAATCTCGTGATTGCATTGATGTGGCGCTTCCCATAGTGCACTGCGTCCGGCGCCACAGTGCACTTTGTTAAAGGACTTTTTTTTTTGGTTCTTAAAGGGGCCGTTTAAAAAATTGTTTTTTTTTTTTAATACAGGGGGGGGGGGGGGGGCGGCGCCCAGGCCACCACAGTGCACTTTGTTAAAGGACTTTTTTTTTTGGTTCTTAAAGGGGCCGTTTAAAAAATTGTTTGTTTTTTTTTAATACAGGGGGGGGGGGGCGGCGCCCAGGCCACCACTGCAATCTAATGTCCCTAAATCACATTCATATACTAAGGCCAATTTAGACAGAAGCCAATTAACCTACCATTTAAATGCCCCTCAAACTGACAAACTGAGGCCTGATCTGCAATTTTTTTATAATATTGTTTAAAGTTTTGTAATATGAATGAAAAAATGAACAGATTATTTACATTACCAAAATAATAATTAACACTGTGTGCTAATTGGGAAACAGAATGAAAGCAAAAACTGCATGACATAAGTCATTCATCTTACCGCTCTCCTAGGTAGTCTCCTATAGCCGTCTTATTCAGTCCTTCACCTTTGTACAAGAATTGGGCAATGCTCTCGCAGGTATTTGTCAGTAGCTCGTTGTCAATCAGGAACTGGATACCCTGCAAAAGGTTGAAACAATATCGACATGCTGGTTCACTGAATTCATCTAGAAAAGTTTGCAGGAAAATATAAAATATACCTTTTTGGGGTCCATGTTGAATTTCTTTCTTCCCATTGCAACTTGTTTATTCTTTTGCAAGTTTTTCCTGTTGAACAATAAATAATTGGAACAGATGTTAGAGTAACCTGATGCGATAAGGAGAGTGAAGACAAAAAGACTAAAATAATGAGAAACGATGAAGAAATAATGACAATGCATCCTGCAGTAGCTCTAATGTGGATATCAGCTCATCACTAATTTACAGATTTATGTATGGTTGACATGAAAGGCAGCAATTTACTAAATACCTAGAGCTACTCTCCAAATATTTCTCTCTCTCTCTGGTCAGAAACCATCAGAAGCAGAACTCTGGCCTCTCGATTGAAAAAAAAAAAAAAAAAAGCGTTGCATCACCTACGATAAGTGTAACTAAAGGCAGCTGTAACTCTCCCCCCCCCCCCCCCCCATTTTGGATAGAGCAAGGGAGAGTTATAACCCATCAGATGATTTATTTTTCTGCCATCTGTGTCCCATTGGGGAGATTTCACTTCACTTCCTGCCCCATGGCCAGAATAGGAGGTGAAAGGAACCCCGGGGTGTCACCAGAACTAGTGTCCCCGTTGGAAGATTTCCCCTCTATTACCGTTCTGATGTCAACTCAAAATCTGGGATTTTATTTTACTTTCCACTTTTGATGAGAACGGTAATCGGGACAAATAGGGAGGGGCAATCTCTGTAACAGGGGCACAAACTGCAATACAAACAGACCTGGGTTCTAATCCCTCTCTACTCTAGCCAAAAAAAAAAAAAGAAAACAAAAAAAAAAAAAAAACCTAAAATGTAAATAAAGGCAAAACTTTTTTTTTTTTTTTTTTTAAGTAAAAAAAGTTCATCTGCACTTGCAGTTCACTCTTACAGTAGTTCCACAAATACCTGTTGATCTGCCAGTTTACCTATGCAGCTTCCTGTGATGGTTTGGCAACAATGCTGCACTGCTCCAGAATTCAGAGCACCTGTGGTCACTCATGAATGAGGCGCCTGGTTGCAATACAGTGGGAGGAGAAGGTGTTGCATGGGCCATGGTTATCTGCATTGTCATGGTTGATTCACAAGTCTGTAGCTTGTCAATCGGCACCTGGCAACAGCACTGCTAACCCTCCCATTGTGAGCAGCTGTGTCTGGGAGGGGGAGATTGGGAGACTCAAATGGAGGACTTGGCTCCGTCAGGGAAGGCGAAAGGATATTTGTTAATTTTATGAGTCTTGCCTATGGCATAACTGGTTTTGGTACTTGACTGTCAGGGGCATTTAGAGGTACCTCAAGGCTCGGTTCACACTGGAACCGGCTGTGGATCGCACAGGAGCGCTGTGCGTCCCTGTTCCCCGTTTCAGGGACGAATCAGGGCTGAATCTATGCCAGGAATTCGGCCCTGAGACAGAACCAAAGACACTCTGTGTAGTGCGCTCCGCAGCCACAATGATGATATGTAAACCGGCTCTATAGGGAGCCAGTCACATTCTCCTGTTACGCGAATTGGATGCAGGGAAATCCGCATAGGTGTGAACCTGGCCTAAAACTACAATAATATTTTTCAGTCAGCGGAGAGGATTCTTATATAATATATATATATATATATATATATATATATATATATATATATATATATATATATATATATATATATATATATACATACATACATACATACATACACACACATATACATACACACACACACGTGGTTAGTGCCAACCACTAAGCTAGTATGATGTTCTTCTATTCAGGCAGCAGGTGGCACTTTAGCCAGTTTTTCACGCCCTGGAAGAAGCCCATTTACCCAATGAGTCAGCAAAGCAGTGACCCTTATCAGCTGGCCTGCAGGAGGTTCTTATCAGACATTGGGAGTCTCAAAGCTATTTTTTGCCATGCATTAAAAAGGTTGATTGGTACAAAAAAGAAGATAGAGATAGATATATATATATATTATATATATATATATATTATATATATATATATACATATACATATACATATATATATATATGAGAGATATATATAGAGATATAGAGATATATACACACACATATTCTCGAGAGTGCAAGAGAGCCAGAGCGAACAGAGTTACCTAAACAAAAATAATTTTTTTGGGAGAACACTGTGCTTAAAAAAATATCTACTCTCTTGGGAGTAAAAAAACGCTCATATAGAACATTTTTGTACAAAATTTAGAAGAGTTTATGAGAGTTTTAATTTTTTTTTTTCTGCCACTAAGCTCCAATCAGGAACGCAAAAAAGAAGGGTTTTTTCCTGCCTCTAAACGTTGAGCTCAAAATATGACTGTAATCGTCCTAATGTGCATGGACACATAAGATAACATTGAGCTGCTTCTACAGACTGAACACGAAACTGCTGTAGAAGCAATGTTTTTTTTTTTTTTTTAAGTCAGTGTGCATGCAGCCTAAAAGATGAAAGCGTTATTTTTATTTAAGGTGCAAAAAATAAATCAATTTGGTTCGGTACATTTCTATATCAATGTAATATCTTGCTCTTCCATGTTCTAATTCATACCATCTTTAGCCCCCCGTTCAAACCGGTGTGACGTGTCATGCGATTTGACAGTTCCAAATTACATGTCCCACCCTATTATCAACAATGGAACTGTTGAAATCAATGCGACTGACTTTGCGATGCCGCACTGATTTGAAAAAAAAAGGTTCCTGCACCATTTTTTGCAATTTCAGGTGCAACTTGCATAGACATCTGTGCATGAAATGTCACAGATGTCTATCAATCGTGCTGACCTGCTACTTTGAAATCGTGCGACTTCACTTCAAAGTAGCATCAATGTGAACCAGGGCTAAAGATACACATTTACCAATATTTCTGATGCAAAGGGGAAAAAAAAAAAAAAAAATGGTTGCACCCTGGTTTTCAAATTACTTTCTTCTTCTTCCTTTTAACAGTACAAGGTCTGGTTATGTCTCAGATACTCAAATATGAAGATATAATTGCCAGATGGTCTTAGCACACATCTGACCTTTCACCTTGTTTATTTTCACATACAACCTGAACATGTACATTTAGTGGTTATAAATACTCATTTGCATTATGCTGGGAGATGCATTTTTGCAAAATCCTAGTCAACTAACTCCAATGTGCAAGTTAGTGCACCAAGAATGCAGCATGCAAAGCTTTTTTCGTTAACGGTCTAATACTTAGCAAAATACTTGACCATGTACCTCTTGTAAATGGGACTTTAAAGCTAACCTGTGCATTATACCCCATCAGCTTCTGTGTTAACTCAGAGTCACTGTATTGACCTAGGACCATCTCCCTGTCCCAGTGTGACAGTACTGGGACAAATCATAGAAGTACCATCACTGTAACATCAGAGTCACATAAGAGAAAAAGAAAATAAATGACATACACGGGTATTCTGTTCACAGAAGAAAGAGCAAAGAAAACAGTGAATAGTTGCCGCTGGTAGGAAAGGCATTAATGCAAACCTATTGCTTTATCCTGCATAGGCAAAGCAATGAATTGCTTTAAAGCTGAACTCCTGGGCAATTTCAAAAACTACCGTTGCAGTGTGGGTCACCCTTTACTGCAGGGGTTAAATGCTCATTATTGTCTAGAAAAACATCAAAAAGCTGCAAGCATCAGCGAGCACTTTTCTCTTTTGTCTGATGCTTTGGGTTGTGGGCGAACCTTTGACTTACACACTTGCAATGCAGGACTGTTGGTCTTGCATCGTACATGACAACGACATGGCATGATCAACGGATAGAGCCGTGATCAACAGACAGATATGATAGACGAGCAGCATCATGGGACTGGTCACAAGAAGGAGGAGCCTGCGAGAGTGAGGGATAAGGTAATTTAAAAATTTCTTTTTACTAGTAACGTAGTCAAAAATGAGCATTTAATCCTTGCAGTGCAGGGGGAGATCCACTGTTATGCCCTGTACACACGGTCGGATTTTCCGACGGAAAATGTGTGATAGGACCTTGTTGTCGGAAATTCCAACCGTGTGTAGGCTCCATCACACATTTTCCATCGGACTTTCCGACACACAAAGTTTGAGAGCAAAATTTTCCGACAACAAAATCCGTTGTTGGAAATTCCAATCGTGTACACACAAATCCGACGCACAAAGTGCCACGCATGCTCAGAATAAATTAAGAGATGAAAGCTATTGGCCACTGCCCTGTTTATAGTCCAGACGTACGCGTTTTACGTCACCGCGTTCAGAACAATCGGATTTTCCGACAACTTTGTGTGACCGTGTGTATGCAAGACAAGTTTGAGCCAACATCCGTTGGAAGAAATCCTAGGATTTTGTGGTCGGAATGTCCGAACAAAGTCCGACCGTGTGTACGGGGCATAAGGGTAATGTTTTAAAATTTCCCCAGATCTCAGCTTGAAGCTATTCAGCTTTCTGGAAGCATATCTGTACAAAGTTAAAATGTGTCAATAGGGAATTTAGGTGTATTCCAAAAGCAAGTACACTGTACAAGCAAAACACTTCTTACTTTTCCTCCAACGATCCCAAGTTTTCAATTTCATTTGTTACTTCTGCTATTTCTTCTTTAAGTCGCTGAAAGGAGAGAAAAAAAAAAAAAATTGAATTACAACATTTACAGGAAAACACATAATCAGGGGCATTTTTGGTCACAACAGACCTAGATTGACACAGCCTTAACGTACTACTGTTTGCCGATTGGCAAACTTTACTTAAAGTAGAACTAAAACTAAAAAAAAAAAAAATAAAAACCCAGGAACAAAATGATTAAATATTTTGTTCCCGTTTTTTTTTTTTTTTTTTTACCCCTACATCGCTTTCAATAAAGAAGAATTGGATTTTAACCTTTCAAGTTTCCGGCGCAGTTGACAGTTTTATCTTGTGCAGGCTATCTAGTCATGACAACATTTGGTCAATGTCTCCCTATAAGACCTAAAAATGCAGCTGACCATATGTTTTACCATTCTCCTTCTCATATGCTACCAGAACTACTGGCACAACTTCCTGTCATGTTAACAGCATTGTTGAACCGAATAGCATGCCACCAATTGCATTCTGGGTCCTCTAGCAAGGAGCCTAGACAAAAGAACTGCAGATAGTCAAGACCCCCTCTATCTGATGCACAGACATTGGAATGTTCTTTCATCCACACCTCTCCACTGATAGGGACTAGGTTACATGGGACCTTTTTTGAGGCTCGGTGTGACTTGTAAAAAAACTGCCTAAATGCAGTCACCATTCTGGATGTCTTGCGTTGATTGAGAACAACCTGGTGTGGAAATCCTTTGGTCCCAGTGTGATACAGAGTGGTGGATTCCCACAAATTTATAAAGTGCTTACTGACCCAATATCCATCTAAAGGGGCAAAAAAATTCTGGCGCGTCTATTACTAATAGGGATATTTGGCACTGTTTGCAGTTCCTTCGCATTGGAGCACAGACTCGATTAGCAGTGGTGCACACAGCACAGAGTGCACTTGCATCCTATTTATGGACACCTTTTTCGGGCAATATACGGGAATAATCTTTAATGAAAGATCACATTTGCACTGGTTCACTTTAATGGCTTATTGGCATAATTTATAGATGTAATGTAATGAACACTTTTTGGATATTGCAATTCTAAAAGGAGTTTATTGGCTTACATATTCTTAAGTCCCTAGTGCTACTCAAAGTTTTTTTTCATTACACATTCACATTGGTGTGCACATAGAGTTAGGCCCATACTGAGCAGCTTGGCTGGGGACTTAGCCATTACTCATACGCCTGTGGCGCTGGCAACACAATTTTGGTTGATGTTGCAGACGATGAATACAGCACCATTTTAGTGATGTGTTGTTAGTGTTTGGCAAGAACTGAACAGGGTTTTGATGGCAATACCATAGAGGACATTCACCTGTATATCTTCCAGCAATTTTTGCTTGCGACGCTGGATGTTCTCCAGTTCATCTCGTTCTTGCGAGGTCAGGTCACCGGATACTAGAAGGAGATAATATTATGGTTATATCAAAATGAAAAAATACATCTTATAGTATTTGACAAAGCATCTCCTACAATAGAAAGAATACCAAAAGCATGTTTTTTTAAAGTTAGGGTAAGAAAGGTATTTTTTACTCAAACTAATAAGGCATTTCATTTATGCTGATTTGTTGTCCTCCGTTTTACGTGAAGCATTCATTTTAATACGGTTATTTGAAGTGCACAATCTAGACTAAATGTCCACAAATGAATAGAAATGTGCCTGTAGTATAGTGTCATTTCTACTGCAGAGAAGTGATGAAAAGCTGTGCACTGTACAGAGTTCATAAATTAAGACCATATGCCGCACTCTGCATTGTCAGGTCTCTTGCAGTCCCCAGGCTCTATGTCCTGTTCTGACTTGCATCATGTCATGCTCACTCTTGAGGTTTCCATAGATTTATGTTGTTTTTGTCTCAGTTTTTTAACTTCAGTTTTCAGTTTCTTTTATACTTCTATATCCCCCTCGCCTTCTGGTTTGCGCCTCTCTTGCTCTACATTCTAGAGGCAGAAAGCAAGCCCCTGTGGTTAAGTTCAGATCCTTGGCAATAATGAGTTGATGTGTACAGGTGAGGGTTATACTGTTTTTAGATCAAATATGGAGTTTATTAACTCTACTCAAACTTCTGGATGAGAGTGTTGGGGCACAGGACACCTATAGACATGGCAGACTCTGGAAGAGGGACAAAAAGTATTTACAGCTTTTACTGATCGAGAACCTTGAAGCCGACTTGGCATTTTGTAAATTCATCTCCTGGCTGCAAAAGTACTTGGTGGTTCAGCCATTATCTCCTTGGGGAGAGGTCACCATAATTTAGTTAAGGACCAAGCTTCCACGGTACCCCAATAAAGCTGGCCATAAATGGATCAACATTCGGCCAGTTCAGCAGGGATGGAGGGGATTCCTCTATCTCGTTTGTTTGCTAAATGAAAAAAACAAAAACAAAAAAAAAAAAAAAAAAAACTAATAATCTATGGCCAACTTTAGACTGAAATTTGTACATGGCCATTAATTCTCTTAATCTGGCCAAACACGACTAAACTTATGGCTGAATTTTGCTGTCTGCAAATCGAGCGGTGTATGCATCGCTGGCCATCAAAAACCAATAGCGCAACTAAAGAAAAGAAATTATACCTGTAAGAACAGCTTTACTCAGCACCTTAGGCCTCAACCAAAAGTCTTAGCAAGTACATGGCCAACCTTTATAAGCAGCTGATACAGTAGGATCAGACATACAACTTACATCCCACCCCAGGCAGAAAGCCCCAGGAAAAATGACTGAGTTCCCCAATTCACTGCCAAATATTTTTACATTCTGTAGCATGCACCACTGGCAATAAACCTCCTAGTGGTTGGACACAGAGACAAACATTAATAACTCAGGTTATTGTAGCCTCCCACTATTTCCCGGAACAAGAACACTCCTTAAGAGCAGGCAGAAGCAAACAATAACCCTGAGCTTAGGGAGAACTCGAGGAAATCTAAACAGGCTTAGGCGAACTAGCATAGATACATTTAATATGCCCCTCCTGCTTAGAGCAAGGTGGCTACACCATTTTCTTTATGTCTATTTTCAGCAACTCCTTCCTTGCTCTTATTTTCACAAATGCCAACAGTAGTCACCAGATGTGAGCACTTCACCTTCCACACTGTTCATCTCCCCAGGCATTTTTACACACTTAAGCTAACTGGAAAGCTTTTGCTGGCCTTCATTAGGTAGCAATTTATGCTCTGAGTCTTGCTGATAGTTAGCTTTAAGAGATGTGAGTCCTTTTTAAAGGCACTGCTCTAGTCCTTCCTTCTAACCTAGCACTACCCAAACAGGCCAAGGACTATTAATAAGTATATGTATTTATGTTTAAAGTTTGTAGATGGCTGCAGGAAATCCTAAACAAAGCTTTGATTTGCATAAAGCCTAAATCCAGTCCGAGAGCTTTTTTTTTTTAGCTCTTACCTAGGTTCAGCCTAAAGGAAGAGGGCCCATGAAGCACCAATGTTGTGATTTATCATTAGGAGTATTTTTGTGATGAATGGAGTTCAGCTTTAAAACCTAAAAGAAGAAGTTGTTATAATCCTTTCCCACTCTAATGCCCCGTACACACGATCGGATGTTCCGACAACAAATGTTGGAAGTGAGCTTGTTGGCGGAAAGTCCGACCGTGTGTATGCTCCATCTGACATTTGCTGTCAGACTTTCTGCCAACAAATGTTGGCTAGCATGTTCTCAAATTTTCGCCAACAAACATGTGTTGTCAAACTTTCCGATTGTGTGTACACAAGTCCATCGGACAAAAGTCCAAGATACAAACACGCATGCTTGGAATCAATGGTCACCAAACACAACATTAGCAGAAGGAGCCCAAAGGGTGGCGCATGACTATTGAACTTCCCTTTTATATGCTCCCCGTACGTCACTATGCTTGTAATTGTTGGCCAACACTTGTGTGATGGTGTGTATGCAAGACAAGTTGGAGTCAACAACCTACGAACAAAATTCCACGGTTTTGTTGTCGAAAAGTCCGATCATGTGTACGAGGCATAAGGCTTCATGCACACTGGACACACTGGTGTTTTTTCTACCCCTAAAGGCCCCTGCATGTTAGCCTATATGTTAAATGCACACATAGACAGTAGAGGCATTTAGAGGCAGAAAGAAAAAAAAAAAATACTGCCAGCCCGTCCAGGAGCAATGGCGTTTTGAAGCGCATTGCACGCGTTTACAAGTGGCAAGCAATTTTTTCTGATAAAACGTCACTGCCAGGAGCAAAGGCATGTATAAGAGCTTGGCAAATGCCCTGAGTGCATGAGGCCTTCAAGTTGAACAAATGTGTCTGAAGTTTGCCTTGAATAACAGCATAAAATTTATGAACACTTGAACTTTCTCAGTCATCATGCATTCCACCCAGAAGCTACTAGTTTCTTTTCATAACATGCCCTAGTTATTGTACCAATTCTGGTATTTAGAGCTCTCCTACATCCCAGTATGCACCCTTTTTTAGTCTTTCATATAAGAACAACACTGAAATGTTTTACTATATAATTACAAGTTACAATAATCATTTGTCCAGATACAACTCTCCAATAGTTTTTTTTTTTTCCATTCCAGTTAAAAAAAAACAGGCAAACTGTCAGTCAAATAAGACGTTTCATCTACACTGGTGCGGCTCATCTGAACAGTAACCCGTTTTCTTTGCACAAGTAGCAGAGAAAAAAAAAAAAAAAAAAAAAGGATATTGCTTATCTTATTGGGGTCTATTTGTACATTTTGGGTATAGAAGGTCTGCTTTATTAAGAGCAGTAAGCCAATTCAAGTATTATACAGACAATTTCTACATCATTTTCCCGTATTTTTTAGCACTACAATAATTGTTTGAAAATTTGTTTTTACCTTCATCACCAAATTGTGCTAAAAATGCAAAGTAAAATAGTTTTAGCTCTCCTTTATGTCTTAAAGTTTAAAATACCGGTAGGTAAGGCCTTTGTGTCAGGTTTGATATGCATGTAAAGCCAAGAGTGCAGCTACTTTAGAAAATAAAAGGATACAATTTTTTTTAATTAGAAAGTCCCAGTTTCTATTGCCTAGCCACAGACAGCAATACAACCCTACTGTGTAATATTCTTTAAAGTAACTTTCATTGTAATTTCCTATAGCAAAAATCTCTTAATTTTACTTCTATATTTTCACATACAGTAAAAATTGTGGGAAATAATTAGATTAATATTGTGTCCTTTTTGGATAATGCCAAAGAAAAAAAACACAGCTGTAAGCTAAAGTTTTACCCAGAGCTGTAAACACAGGAATGCCAGCTATTTGAAATAAAAGTGTTCTCTATACCCAAAAAAAAAAAAAAAAAAAAAAAAAAAAACCAACCCTTAAAAATTTAGTTTTGTAGAGATGTCTCTTCTCCTCTAGGGACAAAAACTTTTACCAGGTAGGAATTGGGAGAACAACTGCAACAAGAAACAGATAACAGTGAAAAGCTGGCATAGGTTGGGACAAAAGGGAAAAAAACAAAACAAAAACAAAAAACACACATTAAGCCCACCTCCAACTGTCATGCCTTTATTTTGTGAGCAAGCAGTACATAATGCTAATACAGAGGGAACTCGTGTCCCTCAATGGAAAGTACAAAAATTTCTTCTTTTTTTTTTTATTATGACCCATTGAGGCATACAAGAATGTAGTACCTTTTATGCCCCGTACACACGGTCGGACTTTGTTCGGACATTCCGACAACAAAATCCTAGGATTTTTTCCGACGGATGTTGGCTCAAACTTGTCTTGCATACACACGGTCACACAAAGTTGTCAGAAAATCCGATCATTCTGAACGCAGTGACGTAAAACACGTACGTCGGGACTATAAAACGGGGCAGTGGCCAATAGCTTTCATCTATTTATTCTGAGCATGCGTGGCACTTTGTCCGTCGGATTTGTGTACACACGATCGGAATTTCCGACAACGGATTTTGTGGTCGGAAAATTTTATAGCCTGCTCTCAAACTTTGTGTCGGAAAATCCGACGGAAAATGTGTAATGGAGCCTACACACGGTCGGAATTTCCGACAACAAGGTCCTATCACACATTTTCCGTCGGAAAATCCGACC
This sequence comes from Lithobates septentrionalis, assembly GCA_037952835.1. NCBI lineage: Eukaryota > Metazoa > Chordata > Amphibia > Anura > Ranidae > Lithobates > Lithobates septentrionalis. The sequence goes on along the minus strand of JBBDGP010000536.1, from coordinate 2,708,751 downwards.
GTGTGTACGGGGCCTTAGAGTGGCTTCACACTGCTTGGTGTGGTCCTGCTGTGCTATGTATGGGCAAAGCGCAGCTAACCTGCAGGTCACGTTTGGGTTAGCTGCACTTTCCCATAGACATCCGTTATGTCCCATGGTTTTGGTGTGGTTTCAGAAAGTGCACCAAAAAGGTGCAGCATGGAGGAGTTTTGGTGCGCTTTCTGAAACCAAACTAAAACAGGACCTCATAGAAATCTATGGGAAAGCATAGCCAAACTGCATAAAAAAAAAAAAAAAATTGAATATATATTATACACACACACACACACACACACAATTGGGCAGTGTATAGCAGGCTTTAGATCTTTGGGAATAAAACTGAGGTGTGAACAACAGCCAATGAGGGATCAAAAAGATGTGGAGACCATATGATCATGGGATTTGAAGAAATCAGCAACTGAGTGAAGGACAAACCAAAAAATGGAAATACCAAGGACAAGGGAAGGATCAACCTAAATGTTCCAAACCAGGACAGGGCAATACCATGGATGGACTTTCCAACAGAGGGAGTACAGAAATGATTGGGATACAAATCCAGAGGGTAGATTCTTACCAGAGTAGAAATCAGGGATCCCCTGGTGCTAAAAATTATGCCTTATTCAAGAGTTTAAAATTGGAAGCTACTATAATAGCAGGTGAAGAATGGGGTTCTTCTGCCTTATACATAGATCTACTGCAATGAGGCATGCGTACATCCAGAGATATCAGACATGACATTGTCAAAGGCAAACCAAAGAGATGTCTCCCCTTAAAAGGGCTCAAGCCATTTGATGCAAAAGTTCCAGGATAATAAGGTTTGTCCTTGAGACGGAGGGGTCCCCTTTAATAGATATGATCAGCATCTGAGTCACCATGAACAGGACACAGCGAGTCACTCCAGATAATACAAACTAAGGTCTAAGTAGAGAGTCTGACAGTAAAATCTCTTAAAAACGGTGGGAACATCATCAACCTTTTTTGGTAGTATGCTTGTTAAGGTGGATGACTTTAGTGTCAACAGTGTGCACAGACCATTTATCAAGAAATCCCTTTCAAAAAGGGAAAAGTTCCTTTAGAATGTTAAGCGAAAGCCATGATTCTATTGGTAGTTTCCAGTCCTCAAAAAGGAATTTTTCACATTGTGTGAATTGGGATGTTGTTTGCAGCTGCAGCCATAAATATTTTGCTGATCCTCCAAGTGCAGGGTAGAGACAACACCTTGTAAATCTGAGTCATATGAATGCTTAAATACAACCTTTTCAGGTATAAACGGTGAGGGCTCTGAATCAGAAATAATAACAGGGTCCTCCTGAGACATACTTAGAGATAATGGCCCAAAAGGGTGCAAATTAGATTCTGCAATGAATGGCACTGCCGCACGCTCAGAGCACATTGTTCCATTAATTGTGCACAGATTGTGAAAAAAGCAGAAGTCGATATTAAAAATCTTGTGGATACATGGGAGGACTCAGCCTCACACTGCAGAGCTTTAGAAGACACCAATGAGGAGGAACCTATGAGTCCCAGGATTTAGGTTATAGATGTTGGATCTGTCTAGGATATTGAGAAATCTTCAGTAGAAACAATGGAAGAGTAGGGGCTGCAGCCATGCTTTTCAGTGGGACTGCCCTGTGTGTGTGTGTCTATTAAAAAGACGTTGCACCACATAGTTGAAAAACAACTAGGTCCAAAGTGAGGCAAGCAAAACACACCAGTGATAAAATTGCGCTTGCTCTAAAGTGTGAGCCGCTAGCACAACAAATAGAATATTTGCTAAATTTAACAAGTAAAACCTGTTTTACAAAGTGAGGCAAGGCCTTGCATACTTACAAACCCAAGCAGAAGATACCGAAGAGGGTCACTGAAGGCAGGCAGTAGAACAAGACCAAAATGGTTGATCCACAAAACTTTTCATAAAGGAAGCATCTTGCTGCTGCTTAACGGAATAGTGGAAACACCTGCGCAACACTTCACCTAGTGAATTATATCAGCGCTCAGGCTTAACCGTTACTAATGTAAGATGGTGGTGGCATGAATATCAAAATGGCGTCAAAGATTATCAGCTGTGAATTAGCTTAAATAGCTTCAGCCCAACCAGCCTTAGGGCCCTTTCACACATGTGGACCATTCAGGTCTGCCTGTCAGTTTCTAGGCAGACCTGAACGGACGCTCCATACAGTTCTATGGAGCGACAGATGTAAGTGGTGACATGTCCACTGACATCGGATCCACTCCACTCCGACCTGCTAAATGCAAACGGATGGAAACCCTGTTTTGCCTAGGCCCTTTTCACAGGGGGCTGTCCATTTTGACGGACTCTGCTTGCTCATCAGGGATCACACCGTTGATCCCCGCCGAGCCGGCAGATTACAGGTCCGTCTCCGCTCACTGTGCAGGGACGAACCTGTCAGAGCACCACTCTCCTCTGTGGGGCAATCGGATGAAAAATGGACCGCTTGTCCATTTTTCATCCGATCCACCAGACGGATGGAAAATAGGGTTTCCATCCATCTGCATTTAGCGGATCAGATTTCAGCAGACATGTCATCGCTGACATCCATCACTTCATAGGAGGTGAATGGAGCGTCCGTTCAGGCCCGCCAGAGAAACTGACAGGCGGACCTGAACGGTCCGTATGTGTGAAAGGGGCCTTCCTTACTAAATGAGCCCTTAGAGACTAGGCCACATTAGAGGTTGTGCCATAGCTCTGGACCTGGAGGGCCATGGCAAAGTACGCAAAGGTCTAGAAAGATGACTATATACATATATGACGACAGAGAATTTTTGTTTAAGACAAAAAAAAAAAAAAATAAAAAAAATCAATTTGTCCATATAGCTTTGAAGGAGCACATGCACTTTCTCTGGGAGGGGCTGGGGGTGATCCAGCCACGAATCAAGTTCATGTGGGTGGAGCAGATGCCGCTCTGAGGCACCTGCGCATGTCGGTGTACAATATAGTTGCACATCAGTATGTAGCCAATGGGGAAAGTGTGCGTATTACAATGGCTCCATGGTACTAAGAAACAAAGGAAACAGCATAGCAGAATAACAGTAAATGGGACTCCAAAGTTATATATTTTTATAAGTTGAGTTTAAACAATAAGGAATCTCTCCAACAGTTCCTCTGACTGCAGTAAAACCTGACACAAATTCTAATCCTACCCAAAAAAAGAAAAGAAAAATGTCAGTTTAAATAGCTGCCCCTACTGTGTTTACTGCTCTACATAAAGATTATGCTAAGAGCTTTGGTTTTCTTTTTAGTCATTACTAGTATGGAATTTTCCATGTTGGTTTATGTCTGGCTATAGATACACTTGAAGAAGTGAAAATGATGCAAAGCAGTGAAAATGGGGTAGTCAAAGCTAGCAGTTTCTGCGAAAAAAAAAAAAAAAATATATATCTGATATCATCACCATTTCTGAAATTTACTCTCACGCCATCCTGCTAAAGAGAGACCAGACAAATGGGAAAAAAAAAAATAAATAAATAAAAAAAAATAATATATTTTATAGGTTTCTGTGATATTTACAAACTACAGAAAACCCTTTTAACCATATTGCATAAAAGGTTTGGATTTAAAAATGTGCTCATTATAATATATTAAGGTTAAGCAATTTAAATAGAAAAGGAACATAATATGCAAGTACAAACCTCTGGGCAGGGCACACTTGCAACATGCAAAATCAATTTGCAATTTATCATAGTCAGACTTTAAAGTTAAACTTTGTCTTAAATAAATAGTGGGAAGGAAGGTTTTTTTTTTTTTATTTTATTTTTTTTTTTTTTGCACCATGTCAGTTCTCCCATAAATCATTCTAACTTTCCTCCCTGCAATCTTCACATTGTTCACCGAGTTGCAAATAAAATCAATAAAAACACACCTTTTTGTATAGTCCTAGCATGGGCTGGGTGCCAGGATGAATTAACTCCCCTGCGCATATGCGGAAGTTATGTTTTTACGCATAGAGTGTGAAAGGGTTAAAACCTCTCTTAAAAGCGGAACTTTTTTTTCTAGTTTTGCACATGGTGCTGAATGGGAAAGATCTAAACCTATAGGTCTAGCTTTACATTCTACCTGGCAAACCTTTCACCCTGACAAGTGTCTCCTTGGCGGTGGTAGGGGAAGGATATTTTTTTTTTTATTTCATGTTCTAACACGCATTCAATTGACAGGAAGTAAAGAGAACTTGCCCATTTGGAGACACTGATGAAATAAATCATTAAAACCTCTCTTAAAAGCCGAACTAACCCTCCTATCGTTTACATACAAGGAAGCTGCCATCTCTGTCTGATCTACGGTGGCCATGGAGCTGCACATGTGATCAGTTATGACACCAGCCATTTGATGGCTTGAGCGTACAACTGTGGCTATTGCTTATTCACAGCTTACTTTGAATGTGATGCTTAATGATTTATTTCAGCAGTGTCTCCAAATGGGCAAGTTCTCTTTACTTCCTGTCAATTGAATGGGTGTTAGAACATGAAATAAAAAAAAAATAATATCCTTCCCCTACCACCACCAAGGAGACACTTGTCAGGGTGAAAGGTTTGCCAGGTAGAATGTAAAGCTAGACCTATAGGTTTAGATCTTTCCCATTCAGCACCATGTGCAAAACTAGAAAAATCCATTGATCCCCCCCCATCCATGTTAGACAACTTAGATGGAGGAATTACCCCTGGCTACTGTATTTCAACAGCCACAGCATCCATGGCTGCCTTCGATATTATGGAGTCACTGTTCAGCTGTGAGGCTTCCACTTAGCTTTTTTGATTTTTCATTTGACTTGTGGACCCAGAAGGTGCTGACAGGGCCACCCAGGACTTCAATTTTGGCCGACTGAATAGGAACTGGATGATATTCAAGCCATGTATGACCAGTTTAGGAATAACCCCAATTTTTTAGCTCTGCTATATGCATCCTAGCAAACCTGTGTTATTCCTTGGGCATAATCAGTACATGTTCACTTCAATACACATTGCCTATGATCCTTACAGCCAGATGAAAACGGCCCTGTGGTGCTTTTTGATGGAAACTCAGATTTTTGCAATTCATTCTTTGCTGTGAAACTTCAGATTTACAGCCTTCTACAAGAATTGTACTTGATGTACAAGCAGAGGCATAAATCATTTGTGAATGAAGGGTATGCATAATTAGGCTGCGGAAAGCCTTTAATGGAGTAGCATTAGAAATCTTCAGCCTGCTGAATCCCAGGCTCTGTATTATGTGGTGTTTAGAACACCAAGTTACCAGCAATCCAAGGATTTTACATAACAGCGTGGCCTAGATTGCTCAAGCAATACAGTGACAAACAAAAGCTTAGCTATAGGATTTTTTTTAGTAGTGACCAGAACTAGAAGCCTCAGCAGTTTGTGGTGAGAATGGGAGATTGGAGGATGACTATTTTCGCTATGGATACCCAGGAATGTGAGCCTGGGTCAAAGGGAAAAGCAGGATTCCCATTATAATTTTATTTACAAAACCAGATATAAAAATGAGGAAGGAAGGGGGGTACATTCAGTAGGAAAAAAAAATAAAAAAAATAAAAAAACAAGAAACAAAAAAACAAAACAAAAAACAAAAAACAAAAAAGAAAAAAACCAACATTTCTGTGTAAAGTGATTCTATGATTCCTTTCTATAGTCCTTGCTTTGTCCATTAGTGATATAGGGGCAGGCAGGGGGAACTACCTAAATAATTGCCTGGATGTGACGTGATGTTAAATCAACTGACCAAATCTAATCTGGTTGGGTATTAGGTTAACCAATCTAATATCTTCTGGACAAGAGCGGAAATCTATTACAATGATGACATATTGACATCTATTCCCAGCGGAACTTACAATCTCATTTTCTTACTATTTTTATAAATAAACAAAAGCCAGAAGCCACTTAAACACAAAAGTGCATTTACTGCTTCTCATTTAATATATCAGTCAAGCTTTTCATAACCACTAGATATTTGTTTACTTTGATCATCATACTACTAGAAATGTGGAAAATGTTAACAGAGGCTGATGAACTTGTCCTCTTAATCGCATTTGACTCTTCATATTGTAGTGAAGAGGACAACAACAGACATAACTCAAGAAGGGGTACTCATTATGGTTGACATCCATAATTATATATATATATATATATATATATATATATATATATATATATATATATATATATATATATATATATATATATACACACATACATACACACACATACATATATTATACATATATACACACACACACATACATACATACACACACACTTTTTTTTTATTATCACTGTTTATATCGAAACTATATATCTATCATTGTGGGAAAAATATATTATTTTTTAAAACTGTACTAGTATCCATTTTTTTTGTGAATTATAACTCATAGAAGAAAAAACAAAAAACAAAAAACACAAAAACAAAAAAACACAACACACAAAGCCTAAAGCAAGGTTAATACAAATAGGTTAGGCAAAGAAAAAGAAAAAAAAAAAAGTTATTCTAACTTGAATATGGGTCATAATTTGCATGTTTTTCTAACACTTCCCTTTTTTAGTAGGTCACTAAAATGAAAAAGATTTTGCAATAGCTTTGCCGTAGGTTCATCATCTTTCCCAAAAATAAAATATTAGCAAAGATGAGTGTGACCCTAACATTGGGCAAAGATGGGACAGTGCAAAAAAAAAAAAAAAAAAAAAAAAAAAAAAAAAAAAAAAAAAAAAAAAAACACACACCCCGCTAAATAACACTGCCCCACTCAGGCATAGTAAATGGATGGCTCCCTCCCACGCAAGCCCTCCCCCAGGACGGCTCCATCTTGCACAGAATGCCCCAAATCTATTCAAGACCACCACTTTCAGCTGCACCAACTTTAAAATTTAGCAGCTGCCTGCAAGGTTATCCAGTTATTGTGACGGAAGTTCAGCAACAAGGACACAAAAGCTAGACTCCCGCCTGAGACCAGGCCCAGCTTATTGTTTACTATGATGAGTAGAGATGAGCTTTGGCATCCTCCAAACTCATCAATATCTGAACTATCAAAGCATTTTTTTTTTTTTAAACCAATCAACTGTGGACCACATCATTACTCACCTCACAGCATACATAACACATACACAAGGAATGGGATGCTGACGCTGTAAGTGCCTTTATATGGATACATGCTCATATATAGCAATGACATTGAAATGGATTTGAGATGGTGTAGCAAAGTCCTGGGCCTCTCTCGGCCCAATGGTGACCTCCAGAGTCAGGGACAGCCAACATCCTTCTGTGTATAGTGGGTTACAAGGCATGGTGGGTGTAATGCAAAGTGGATTGATGGGTACCAGACACTTCTTGAATGCAAAAAGATTTATTGTCTCAAAACAGAACTGGGGGAAGAGAGGGTTGGGGCCAGGATACCCTTAAGTAGATGCAATGTTAATTGGCAGACTCCGAGACTTCTCTAGGCAGACAGCCATGCAGGGAAAGGTATCCAGCCAGACACCACATCTGCACGAGTAGGACCGCTGTCTATGGCAACAGTTTAGTAAAAGTTTCTACCAAAAGGTTGCAATGAACTCTTTCACTTCTACAATCTCCTATTGTAGAACTTCACTCCGCTGAGCTCCCAGTCTTTCAGTAGACTTACTGATCCACTGCCACTGGATCCCCTGAGCTCTTCGAATCTAGCACCTTCCTCAATCGTCACCCCCACTTCACTGCTCGGTCTCTGGTTTGGAACTCACAGATACCCCTCAAGCTTCACCCCTTCTGACACGTTAGGTCCCTGGCTTGGCACTCCACAAGCATCACCTCTGCTGTCCCGCTGGGTCCTTGACTTGGCACTTGCTGATGCTTTCCCCACTTCTTCACTATCCTTGATTGGCGAGAAGTCTGCTCTGGTACTGGCCCCAGCTTTACTCACAGTGGTCTCCGGTAACGAGGTGGATGGGCCCTGGATGGCGACAGCTTTCCCTCTACCTCCGACCACAACTGGTTCCCCGGGCAGCAGGACCATTACTTCTGGTTGGACTACAAGACCGCAGTCCCAACCCTGCACTACTTCTGGATAGGCCCTCAGATAGCCTAGCAGCCAGATGTCCCCGGGATAGGCCTTAGGTTTCTGCCCTAGCAGCCCGGGGCAACAACACAGGTCCACCCAGACAGCCATCCAGGTGGCACAGAACCCGATCACCTGACTCCACTCAAATAAATAGGTTCTCCCAGCAGGCTAAGGGACCCAAAAAATACCCTGCCCATTGGCTGACACACCCCATTCATTCCTAATCTGTTCTTGCAATGCCCTTGTCTTATCTAATGTCACCCGGCCATCTAGTGACAGAAGAGAGAAGTGCGGCGATTCCAGGAATAGGGTTAAATCAATTGACCCAACAATTGGCCAAGGCAACTATCACTTGGCAAATAAAACCTGTCTAAACATCAGGGTGCTACATCGGCTTATATCCACAAAAGGGAAGACATCGTCAGCATATCACCCCTTTGTTTTTTGTGTGCTACAGAGCAATGAATGACCCAACCTGCAACTGGGTGGATTTGAAAAACAAAAGCAAACATGATTTGATAGTTCGGAGCATGCTCAAGCTCATCTCTAGGGGTAAGCTACTCATGCAGATGTATGGAAACTAAGCACACTTTGAGCAGCTGTCCAAACTTACATAGCTTAACAATTTAAAAGCCCTTATGTTCCCATCACTTTCAAGCCCAGAGATTAGAACTATCAGGAATATAGAAAAAGAAAACTCCTCAGGGAGGGCACATACAGACATAAGAACCTGACATAGGTTCTAAACCTTCCCCAAACTATTCAAACTAAAAGAACAAGTTGCACTTTAACATATGTAGGATGGCCTCAGTTTATGATGAACAGAGCTGCCAAACAAATGCAGAATTGCAGTGGACTTTTGGAATCCAATATTACAGGAGTGTTCATGTTCCAAAAGGGGTTGCTCAATAACTCTGCTGTATGTGCCTGATTGCTCAGTTTACCACTGAGATAAAAGAAGGTCATCATACAAGGAAGCTGGCATCTTCTCCAACAAGATCAATATAAAGTTCCTATTTGAATGGGGCCAAAAGCTACTCAGGACATAACCCACCAGTTTTAGTGGTCTATGGAGTCCATGCACAACTTCTTGCAGCAAACACTTGACTGGATAGTTGAAAAAAATCAGTGCAATCCCATTGTAATCAACACCATCATTATTTTCCAAGGGTATCATCCTCTTTCCATTACCAAACATGATGATCAGCTCAAATTCATTACTAAAATTCAAGCAAAATCAAAAAAGTATTTTTTTTTTTTAATTGTCCTGATGTTGTTTCTAAGTACGCCAAAATAATGAAAAACCATTTTTTTTTTAAAACAGACCCTGTACCCATCTCCTTCAGAAAAAAAAAAATAAATAAAAAAAAAATAAAAATTAATAAAAAAATTAATAATAAAAAGTATGTGCATCTAGCATAATATGTAAATCTATTTCAAGCAATGTGCCTGCAAAGTTGTCTCTTCTGGAACACAGCAAGTAGGCTTCAGACCGATGCTGGGCACCACAATCTTGGCTATGACAGCAGTGGCCCCGAGTCGGCAAGCCAGTGTAGCTTTGTTGTATTCCCACACATGTGTGGTGCCACATTCATCAGGTGTATTGCTAATGTATTAAAAACACAGACACAAGGATGTCCCTTACTACTGCTGCCAGTTTTCTATTTTCACGGTCAGCAGCTGTATGTGCCTTTATGGCGTATTCACAGAATATAAAGAGGCTCTTACCAATGACAGTGAAAGAAAGAGCTGACAGCAGCAGAAAGGGCCAGAATTCTGTCTGTAGTTACATTTGCATGTTCCCAAAGCATACAGCAGAGATCGGCTCTTGCAGCTGACAGTGGAAGATAAAGCATGCAGCTGCAGGAAGGACCAGTGTTATGCCTGTGCTTAAACCTGCAAAACTTCCAGTACATCCTCCAGACAGCAGATCTCACTGTTAACTATAATAAGGACTGGCATCATGCCTTTGTTTATAATAACAATGGTACCTCAGGATAAATTAGCAGTAATGTTTGGCTCAGCCTATACTTACAAAAAGTTCAGCCCTGTGATTGTACAGTGAGCACACACTGTAGGGACATAGGTGGCAACCACCGAGGGATTTGACACTCCCAGAAGTGTCAGATCTCAAGAAAACTTTGATCACTTTAATGCCTCATTCACATCAGCACTGCTGCATTTAGCTTTTCTAAAAACACAGGAGAAGTTATCTGGGAAGTGTAAACAACTATTATGCAACATGCACATTAGGCGTCTAGCCCCTGAGCGCCCAATTAAGGCATTTTTGTGTGCCCAGGAGACACGCGCAGTGTCCAGCCACACTACTGGCAGCCTGTCAAAGTCTATGGGTAAGTTAAAATATACTGGGGAATGCAATTTTGAGCTACAAAGTGCTCAGCTATGAATGCAGGCTAAGGGTGCATCCATACTTGTGAATGTACCCACAGACATTACATGCGAAAACCCCTGCATTGGTACACACGGTTAGCTGTGAGAGGCAGCCCCATTGGAAGAAATAAGAGGCTGCTGGCTCCCGCAGCTGATCATGCCCACTTGCATGTAATCGCTCATGCAGCATTCACATGAGGGTGATTGGCCCTGGATGCAGGCAGTCTGAGTGATTATATGGGAGTGGACGTGTCTAGCTGGGGGAGCGGTCAGCCTCCCATTGTCTTCAATAGGGCTGCCTCTTGCAGCTAATATTATTATAGCAGGACTCCACACTGTGATCGGACTGCAGCACATTTGCAAGTTTGAATGCACCCCAAGTGGACCTGCAGTCATTTTGTCAACTTTCCATCTATTAAATCTTCTGCCCTTGTTGTTTTAACTTTGGATAGGCATTTTTTTTTTCTGCCAGTATATTACCTTATACAGCCCACTTCCTATTTCTGGTCTAGTAAAAAGCCTAGGCTTATGACATCATGCACAGCACTCTCTCTCACTCTCGTGAGAGTTTGTGAGGGGGGGGGGATGAGTCATAAGAGGGCCAACAAGAGCTGCAGAGCTGGCTCCTGTGTGTCTGTGTAAATCCAGGAAGTGAACAGGTAGCATCTTCAGCTGTCCACAGTTAAAATGGCTGCAGCCAGACTCAGTGGGAGGGAGATTTCTGCAGCAAAATTTGGCAAGTACAGAGTCGCAGTATATATAAAATAATATGCAAAGTGGTTGGAGGGACGCTTCAGAATGGCAAAGATGTTTTTATTACAAATTTTGTGAGCAGACTGCAGTCCCTCTTTATGGACAAATATAATTTATACTGAAAGCGTATTACTCCTTAATACACAGAATGGTGTCACAAAAAGGATTTTGTTGCCATTACTAGCTATCCACTTTTTTTTTTTTTTTTTTTTTTTTTTTACTTCTGCTACATTTTTCTTTTTTCACAAGCCATTATATCTCTATTCCCCCCCCCCCCCCCCCATTCAATATTTTTTTTAATTCTTTTGTTATATTTCTATTTTATTTTCTACATTTCTTTTTAGATTTTTTATTCTTGTGCTACATTTGTATTTTTTATATATTATCGTTTCTTTTTGTGCCTGTGAACATTCTGCACGTGCTCAAATTGTTCCACCAAGTTGGAATGTAAAGAACATTGAGGTGTGAACAGGCTGGAACAAATAGACAGATCTCATCCTGTTTCGAACTCCCAAAACCTGTTGGGATATGCTTGCAGCGCAGGGCGGAGGAGAGAAATCTTTAGGAGTTAACTGGTGAGTTTCCATCAGGACTCCGTCAGCACTCTGCTGAGGTCATCGTATATGAGCCAAGAAAAAAAAAAAATCCCTGCTCAGCAGTTTAGGAACAGAGATTAATTAAGAACAATCGGGTCATAAAAATGAAAGAGTGGAACAGAACTGTTTAAGTAGCTTAGGCTGCAAAACAGAACAAATTGTTAATTTCTTTTTTATGTCCTCTTCTAGTGAACAGCAAATGGTTGTATAAGAAGTCACAAGCTGGACAATCCGTTTTTAGTCTAATATTAACTTGGAAAAGGTTTCCTAGCTCAAACTACCCAGGTATTGTTAAAAGAATTCTATCATGACTGATGGCAATTGCTGAACTTCTCGATCAGAAATTGCAGGTTGCCTGGCTGTACTTCTTACCTTTGTGTCAAGGCAATTTATACAATATGCATATTATTTATAGTGGTTTCCCTTTAACTTCTTTAGTTTTTTACCAGTTGTTTCAAATCCACCTCATTTCCTGTAGAGGGCTGACAACGTTGCAGCACAGCTGCTAAAAGGACAGCAGCGTTGTCACCTTCTCTGAAGACTACTTACAGCCCCTCCCCTGTGATGTCTTCTGTTCCACAAATCCCCACTCAATGGCTGCACAGGAAGTGCAGCTGCCAGTTACAAATGGTTTAGCCCTACCATATGCTAAAGGGACAGGAAGTAAAGGTAAATCTCCCCAGTGGGATGGAAAAAAATAAAACTGACAGGGGTTGTAACCCTCTCTTACTCAATTCAAAGTGCAAAAAACTGTTTTGCCTTTAGGGCTGGTTTCACAAAGCTTCCTGCACCACAGGTGAATGCATTGCCTTTGCAATCTGCATGCAGGTCCCAATGAATTGTTAATGGCAATGCATATGAAACTTGCAAACGGGCTGTGTTTGCAGGCACCAAATCGCATGGTACCTCAGTACCATGTGGTTTCATGCAGTGCGTTCTGAAAAAGTAGGGATTGCCCTACTTTCCGTATTTCAGTGCGTTTTGCAGGCTGCAAAACCAGATGGCATGGGAATGCACAGGTGGACCAGCCCTTGGTTCTCCTTTAAGTGTCCTTATCTGCACACTTTGGGATTTAGAAAGTAACAGCCAGAGAACTATTACACCTTCCTTAGCTGTGAATCAACTCAAAAAACTGTCATTTCAGATAGAAATGTCGGAAGCCCAATGGACAGCGGTAGTGGAGCATTAATTAACATGAGGTGTAATTACACAGCAGATATTGGAGTGATGTAACATTAATTACCACGTGGCCTAATGGCACAGCACATATTGTACTAAGTTAGCTTTAATAAGACTTCCTCTGACCAGGTTAACGTGGAACTTATTGTACGTGGCCCTTTATTACTGTACTCATATGGGTGAATGGAGCTGAAAGATATGCACAAGCAGCAGGGGGCGATATCTGCTGAGCTTGTCACTTTCCCTGCATGAGCAAAGCATAGTTATTCTGAAGCAAAAAATTCCACCACCTCTTCCCGGTTGGAGGAATGGCACAGGTTCTAATGTTTTATCCACATTTCATTGTCTGTAGAATGGCAAAATTTGGAAGTGATAAATGGCGCATTTTGCAGCATCTGGTAATTTTAGGCAGATGGCTCCCCAAGAACGATGATCTGTCTAGTGATCGGAATGGTCCCTTTTTTTCTCATATGCCCTGCCTGATGGAGTGCCATGGACACTCAGCAGAACATCGGAGGTCCTATTCTGGTAACGTGGCACAGGTTCTGGTAAACTGTGGGGATAATACAGCTTTGGCTCACCATGACTAATGTTTCTTGTACGATAGACATATTTATGCAAAATTAAAAATGGGCTATATGGCAACACTTAAAAAGGGATTGTAAAGTCGTTTGTTATTTTTATATATAAAAAAAAAAAAAAAAAAAAAAAAAAAAAAAAAAAAAAAAAAAAAAAAAAAAAAAAACAGGTTATACTTACCTGCTCTGTGTAGGTTTGTACAGAGCAGCCCAGATCCTCCTCTTCTTGGGAAGAGCTCCTGGCCCCACTCTCCTGCCAAGTGCCCCCACAGCAAGCAGCTTGCTATGGGGACACCCAAGCGGCATCTTCGTGTAGCCATTCAGACACAGAGCCCCGGTTCGGCTCTCTCCTTCTTTCCTTATTGGCTAACTGACTTTGATGGACAGCAGCGGGAGCCATTGGTGCCACTGCTGTGTCTCAGCCAAATCAGGAGGGAGAGACCCAGACATCGCATGCATAGAATGAATTAAGATTTTAAAAAAAACAAAAACAAAAAAAAACGCCCTTCTGCCTTCACAACCCCTGTAAAGTGGACCTAAACTCAAGATGTAGTTCCACTTTAAAAACGGAGGCCTTAGGAAGGAAGACCGTAATATGTATAAAATAGTTGTCATTCATTATAATGCAGCTCCCCACTATAGGTCTCAGGACTTAAAGCTATGACACGCACACACTTGGATGTTGTCACTAGCATCTTTAGTTAAAGTGAATAAAGACTTTGCTGACAACAGTGCTCATAAAAGAGAAGTGCCAGAGGCCATGTGATCCTATAGCTGTGAGATCATGTGACAGAGAACCGCAACGCTCCAAGATTTATTACTAGTAAGGTCATGGACATCTACCCTCCTCCCCACTTTCATAATGTTCACTATTTGTTAAAACTAGACCAAAACTGCTTTAGGTTTGACTTTATGCTGACCATATACGATTCAATAAATGATCAATTTCTTTTATGATCTTTTCTAATAGAAATAATCGTTCTATAATTGACAGCGCATTTGATTGATATGCCAAACACAGGAAAGTGGATTTATCATAAATTATCAATCACATCTGTCTCCATCATGTAATCTCCTACTCTGATCAAAATATGATCCTATTCAGGAACAAAGTGAGATTGATAATATTCTGTCCTGGCCGATCGATGCAGATTGATCAAATCTGAGTCTAAATTGATTAAAGTCATGGCTATTTTTATCGTTTTTATTGAATTGCATATTAAAACAGAAAACGAAACTAATAATAATAATAATAAATTATTACTAAAATAATAATAATAATAATAATATTTTTCTCTTTTTTCAAGTCTAGTCTATTATTGTTGACACAAAAATAAACACAGCTATAGAAAAAACAAACAAACACGTGTATAGGCTTTTCCATCCGATTGCATGCATCAGGTATGCCATAGCTGCACATTACTCAAGAGTTATGGGATGGCTTTTCTTTTTTTTACATAGCAAGCAGTCTGCAAAAAAAAAAAAAAAAAAAATCAGTAGATCCTATAATTAGGTCCAGTTTGCACCTGAGCTTCATCAAAGCTCAAAAAAAAAAAAAAAAAAAAAAAAAAAAAAAAAAAAAACCCCACACACATAAGCTTCTTTGAAGCATAGCTGTGCGTTTTTGGTCCCTAAAGGCTTTAATGGGAGCATCTGATATATGAGTAACCACATGTTTTTTGTTTTGATTTCTTGCATCTGTAACTAGCTTGCCATTGGCTACAAGAAAAAACGCCCAAAAAGGTGGCATGAAAAAAACACCCCAAAACCACTAGAAGAAGCTGAAAGTTAAACCTAGTGTTAGTATGTAGCTTTGAGTTGTATGTTACACAAAGCATGCTAACCAAATGTGCTTGAAAGACTCATTTAGCAAAGGTTCTATCAGCTGTTACCAAATACCAAAATGACTATTCGAATATGCCAAGTATGAGCTGGAGCGTTCGGTCACTTCGGTGCTCACTAACATGGTGCCAAATGTAGGTTTTTCTACATTTTAGGTGAATGATTTCTCTGAAGATTATTATGAGGCTAATTATGAGGCTAATGGGTACAAGAGATGGCAGGACATTACAGTGGTTCTACCAGATCTATAATGTAAAAGTGATCAGAGCAACTGCCTATAATACTTTTTTTTTTTCCTGAAATCAAAGGGCCTTTGGTAAAAAAAATTATTAGTTGTTGCAATTTTTTACGCTACACGATATTTGTGCAGCATTTTGGGGGGGGGGGGGGGGGGGGGGGGGGGGGGGTTAGGGGGATAAATTTTTATGAATTTTAATGCACAAAAAAAACTCCACAATATAATACCGATTTTTATTTTTTGTAAACTATAAAAGATGTTGTTAGGTTTACATTTACTCAGCATAACATGTCACACTTAAAATTGCTTACCTAAAAATCTCCATAGGCAACGCTTTAAAAGCCTTTACAGGTTGCAATTTTTTTTTTTTTAACAACTAATATTTTTTTACCAAAGGCCCTTTGATTTCAGAAAAAAAAAAAAAGAAAAAAGTATAAAATTATATATATATATATATATATATATATATATATATATATATATATATATATATATATAAAAAAATAAAAAAACACAGGATTTCTACATGTACATGAGAAGTGTCAGAAATGGCTTGGGCAGCAAGTGGTTAATGCTCCTTATCCTTACGTCAGTCTGCAATAACCTGCTTCCCAATA